>CM046880.1:237676895-238876895 GCA_025667525.1 Glebionis coronaria
ATAAAAACGTAAAATTAAAATATAAAAATACTTGTATGAAGTCGGGGATAAAAAATTAAATATAAAATATCCGCCGAGTAGCCTAATTAGACATTTACATGTGCGTCCATTTAGCACATTTAGTTTTTTATACGTGCGCTCGTTTAGCTAATTAATAATAAAGAATAGACAAAAAGTGCTTTATATTTTTTGAAAAATATCAAAAAGTGCTCCATAAATTTTTTAATCTGCAATAATCTTACTCTAACTTGTTCCCACGTATGAGAAAACTTATGCGCACATAATCAATCATTGAAATGGCAAAACCAAGGCAACTCACATGTCAAAATACAATTAGACAAAGCATGCGTCTGGTCTTTTTAGTGTTAATGTCGGCCAAAAACTTGGTACATTTGATAAATCTACTTATAAAGTTACAGTATAAGTTAATGTAGATAAAGTTATTAGTTAATATGAGTTGTATTTTTTTCAAAACAGTTAAATATGTTTTGTTTAATGGGGGATTATTTACTTTTTTTTACAAAAATAATCTAAAATTTTTCTAGAATATGATTTGATATGATATGTACATTAGAAACAAAATCATTTCGAGAGTTATGATATTTCCATTTTATATAAACGTTTGACCTGTTTGAGATAAAAAGCCAACTCAAATGATCCATTTTTATGTAAATTGGTTGAGACTGTTGTGTAGCAGTGTAAGGCTGATGGGAGTGGCACTAAAGCCATGAGTTGCTTACCCGAACTCGCGCGCAGCCCCCATTCCTTCATCTAGAACTCGCGTGCGACTTTGTTGCAGGCAAGAAAAAGCATACGCAGACTCACCCTTGGTGAGTTGTAATGTTGTGGGTTCGAGTGATTTTATTTTTTTGTTTAGGTTTATTATTAGGTGTTTTTTGTAAGTGAGGTGCGTTTAAATAATAAAATAATAGGTATGAAAGGTGAGTTGTAGTGAGTTTGGGTGAGTGCCATTACATCCTGTGAGAGTTTGGGTGAGTTTGTTAAAAAGCTAATGTGACGCTGGCGTGACGGTGAGTGACTTTAGTGCCACTCCCACCAGCCTAAATAGGTCACTAAAAGTGGCCCTGTTAACGTATATATATCTAGCATTTAAGAATTGTACTTCATAATTACTCATAGGAGTGATTTTATCCAAGTTAGACGCACAAAGAAATGATGATTAGAAATGGTATATACAAATCATTAGGATTTATTTTTCATCTGAACGTACATGAGCTATGCATGTAAGGCATGCATTTCGTTAGTGAAGGACCTAAACAGTACCTACGTTCAATAGGTACATTCTAATCTTTTCTACATAACTAAGCATTTTGGAACCATATTTTATAAGCTAAGTCACCATCTCCTGATCATTTTAGTATTTATTGGTCCATACATCAAATGATTCAAATGATGATATTCAACATCTCTATGTGTAGAAAACTATAGAACAATTTTTCAAGCATCTGCAGCGATAAAAAAATGGAGGGTGTGAGCGTGTTACATTTAACGATCAGTGTTATGCTATTAAGTACCTTGAATGCAGCAATCTATGTTGTCAAATTTGGTGGATGCCACACGATGAAGTTCATAACTGGCCAATCATACCTAAATTGGCTATAACTTTATAACTTTACCTGAAATTGGCCAATCATACCTAAATTGGTAATCGTTTTGGTCTAGATATCTATCCATCAATGAAATGACACTTGTACTCCTAAGCTACATTCCGGTGCATTTTTTTGTGTCACTATATGTAAAAGTTCACATAGTAGCATAAATTTGACATAAATGTAACTTTTGCCACTGCAACTAAGCCACTTATAAAGAACATGTCTGTTATATGGTTAAAACTGTTCGTGCAGCACTTAAATACTTGGTAAGTTGGTATGATTAAATTAGATGGAGTACATGAACTTCACAAACATATCCTATTATTGCTACTTCATATCTTTCATTACTAAAGTATTTATGTTATTGTACAACGCTTTTCAGAATAGGTACTTTAGACGCATGGAAAAAAGTTAAAAAGACAATTTTGTTGATTACCTGTGACTGTGACTGTTGGTTGCTTCTCCCGGATTGTGTTATCTCTTTGATATCTATATTTGTTTAATTCGTGTTAGCCTGCAGATATTACAGAATAAGAATAGTTACTGCAGTAGTTTATACAGTGTACAATAAACGGGGTAACATATACCTCTTGGTATACTAAGATGCATCAGTAATCTGTCAGTGATGGTTTACCCATCTTTTGATACACCTTTGCTTCGAGATATTCGGTGTTTTTTTCACTCTACTTCAAGTAGATGCATTTTTGTCATTGCAGCTGTAGAAAAATGTCTATAAAAGTTTGACATTTGGAGGAAAACAGAAAATTTACGGCTACGTTACTAACAGACAAAACACATATGAACTAATAGTGAAATCTACAAAACGGCAAGCATGTGCTATCTAGGATTGTAATGTTAGATGCATTTTTCTGTAACAAAAATGTAGTGTAGGCTGGATTTTGGATAGCTATTCCCGATAAACTAATTTTTTAGTAGTATTGGGTATTAAATTTCTTTTTGCTTTATTAGCATTCTTATTTCTTAGTCTGTGTGGAGACATATCCCTAGAGATTGCAACGTAGAGTTGCCCATGGTTGAATACCGGTTAAGGCAAGTATACATCAATCTTGTTAATTTAGGATGGTGAACATCATTCAATAAGTTAACACATCTTTAATAGGTTCCTTATACGAAAATGCCTTCTCTCATTTTCTAAAAAACACCTAACCATAACCATGTTCCCACCATGATTTCAGAAGCAAGATTAATTTAACAGAACATGTTTTCAGATTCTTACAATGTTCCCAGACTGAAAATTAATAATTCCATACATCAGACATATTACATGCACGAAGCACGTCACTTCTCGTAGGGGGACAAACACTAAAATCCTACCGAGCAGATTTTTCAGTGTGTAATTGCATTTTGTTCAACAACCCAATAGTTTGTAATGAAGGTAAAAATACATAACTCAGTCAGATACATTTGTGCTTGGTTGAAATGTTATTTAACACTCGATCTTCAAGATTACACACAACACCTAGATGTAATGTTTCACGAAATTAGGTGCACGTCTTGTTTATTGCCTGGTGATTAATTTAAAATTGAATAGGCATATGGTTATTAATCAAATTTCTTCTAGCCCAGCTCCATCTTTCACTACCCATATATACGTTTAATACATACTTTCTACACTCTTGCAGAAGCAACTCAGAAAGAAAGAGAAATTACTCTTGAGTAGAAAATGAGGCGGATGTACCTAGTAAGCTGAATCCTTTAGTATCTTGGTTATCTATGGCAATTGAGTTCTATAAATAGGATTTGCCTATGATAATAGATGATCCTTAGATAACAGTTAGAAGCATAATTGTAGAACCTGCCAATGATCCCATGCCAACGGAGACTTGGTTCAAAGCCGTTTCGGATAGCTTCCCTGCATTTACATAATCTACATTAAGAATAATCTGCCAACTAAAAGAACAGACAACATGGACCCTTACACTCTTACATAAGCAACTCAGAAAGAAAGAGCAATTACTCGAGTAGAAAATGAGGCGGATGTACCTAGTAAGCTGAATCCTTTAGTATCTTGGTTATCTATGGCAATTGAGTTCTATAAATAGGATTTGCCTATGATGATAGATGATCCTTAGATAACAGCTAGAAGCATAATTGTAGAACCTGCCAATGATCCCATGCCAACGGAGACTTAGTTCAAAGCCGTTCCGGACAGCTTCCCTGCATTTACATAATCTACATTAAGTAACAGCTCTAGAATTCTGTTTAAAGAAGTAGCATCAATAAAAAGGGAACTTTTCAAAGTATACAACTTTGTAAGAACTGTGAGCCTGTGATAATTTTTTCAAGTATGTGGGCAATGGAGGCATATATACCTGATATATAGTCTGTTATGTCCTCGGGCTTCTTTATGACATTATCATCTGTTAAATTGTCGCCTAGTTTGTCTCCAAGAGAAATAGGTCCTTGTAGGAATCAAAACATGCATTTAACTTCGGAATCTAAGTTAAATTATTGGTTTATGTTGGAAATCAAATAAGAAAGACAACTTCCCTATCATAGAAGGATTTAAAGATAAATTGATGTATAAGATATGCTCTCTAACCATGCTCGGTTCCAAGAAGTATTTCTGGTGCCAAATAATATGGTGTACCAACAGCTGAACATTCCTTCATATCTACACTCCAGACATTCTCATGATGCTGGTC
Organism: Glebionis coronaria; assembly: GCA_025667525.1. Lineage (NCBI taxonomy): Eukaryota > Viridiplantae > Streptophyta > Magnoliopsida > Asterales > Asteraceae > Glebionis > Glebionis coronaria. The sequence goes on from CM046880.1 coordinate 237,681,175, forward strand.
ATTTTAAACTATAACGTCATCTGGTTCATGTCTACTTAAATCATTGGTGATGTTCTTTTGGCCAAATTTAGACCGCTCAAAATTTGTTAGCTGAAAGAAAAGATAATAATTAGCAAGCCCGCAAGAGGAAATTAGTGATGACCTATCTTAAGTCTAAACATAGTTATTGGTTTCCTACCTTTATTTATGATTTATCTCACTGCTCAATCAAAAAATCAGAGAATTGATTATATACTTTTAAATTGAAAAATCAAATTGATAAACTTACCCCATCATCGTATATAGATCACACACATTACAAAAAAATGCCGCTGTATCAGAAAATACTTAATTGTCTGTAACTCATGACACTTCAACTCAAAGTTCAAGCATAATGATTGTGTCTAGCTTATTTCCCAAGTGCTGTGGTTGATGACAATTGTTGCAAGTAGAATCACTCAACTTCTTGCTTACTATATGCAGAGATGTCAACGCGTGAACTGGGGTACTAAAATCAAAGAGTCTCTAAATGAGCCTAGAGATTGTCTAAACGAACCTCATTGCTGGATTAATTTGATCACTATATGCAGAGGCCAACACATTCATTGGGGTACTGATTCAAAAAAGTATCCAAATGAGTATAAAGATTGTCCAAACGAACCTCATTGTTGGATTCGTTTTGAATAAACCAATGCAGCATTTGCTTCGACGCCATCTGTTTTGCAATTCTTTTAAAACAAATCAAATTTGTAAGTACCGACATCTATAATTTCTCAACTTTCTTTATCTTCCACGTGTTGCCTGCGTCATTTGCAAGGGGATCAACTTCTTGATTATACCATTCTTCCAAATGCAATAAATGAGAGTAAAAAACATTGTCCGAAAGATCAGGTGACAAGTCCAACTCCTTTGACTTGTTTAACACCTGACTTTTGCTGCTTTTGCTTGTTTTTAGAACCTAAGTCTTGTAAGTCGATTACTCGATAGTTTTATCAATCAAAGCTTATGGAGGTCCCTGTTCAGATGGGTCGACAGGTTTACTTCAATAATATAAACACAGCTAACGCATAATTTCAAATACATTTAGGAATGGGTTGGTTCGAGTTAAGTTCAGAATACCATAAAATAATGATCACACTGGGAATAGATTTGAAAAATTATAGTGACTCAAATAGGACAAATGAAAAGGTACGTTTCTACTTCATGCAAATAACCCTTTAACTAACTACCTGATGAACGTTGTTCACTCTAAACACAATTTGTTTCCGACTAATTTTCCTTTCTCGCTTGCATAAGTAACTTATGGTATCATAATAAAGGAAATTAAATTCAGTTAAGTTTCTGGAATCTGTTTTCAAAGTGCATAATTACCATAGCAATTCTATAACCTTCATTTTCAGCACAAATGGACTGTCCCATCAAATATGACTTATTACCCTCAGAAACTAAAAAATATGACTATGTTCCTACTCTTTTGTTCTTCACAAGTAAAGAAGAACAAAAACAAACACAAATGAAACCAATATCATATAATATAAAGAACTTTCCTATAAAAAAATTGTACCTTTCGGGTTCAAGAACTGGATAGTCCCAGATTTTAACTTTTACAAATTGTGGGATTGCTTTAGGATGCTTTGCAGCCTTTTGTAAGTGGGTGTCTGGATTGCTGTTTTAAGGGGGTGTTTGAATGGCTATTGTAAGTCGGTCGATATGAATGGCTATCTAAGATATGCATTCACTAAATGCAGAGGACCAATGAGGGTATATGATACATTATACAAAGGAAAGATATTATAAAACTCATAAAGTGTGTGAGATCAACATGTCCTAACAACCTTTGCCACTTTCAAGGCCTGTAAGATATAGTTCTTAATCATTTTTTATCAGATTATTTCCTTTTTAGACCCTTTTAAGCACATCGTGTAAGGGATTCTAAATATTTTACCGACTTAAATTTTATCGGACAGTATTCAAATCTGTAATAGGCTAAAACGGTCATCAAAGTTAACTAAAGAGCAATTGTCGACACCAGCAACATATCATGTCGTACCTGTAGTGGGGATGAAATTAAAAAAAAACCTAGTTTCGTGATGAAAGAGTGTCCTCTTTGTTGATTCGTTGTCAACTTCATCTGCTACGTCATTCTTATAGACCCCTAATTTACTATCAGTATCAGAAGTCAGGTTGTCCATGACACTGGTTTAGTAACGACATGTGCACCTGCAAAAGTGTTAATGTTATATCAGGACTTCACTACAATAACATAGTTGATGATGGTTCTTCAGAATTTCGTATGTATCTAACAGATGCATAATGGGGACGTCGCAACACACATCCTGTCCATTTATTTTCTTTGTCAGAGATTTCAGAGTTTCATTTAGATTGAGTATCGTGCTTGTTTTTAACTATGAAGATCAAACATTAAAACACACGCCTCCTGCAATTCATTTAGAGTATAAATCTTCGTAAATAATCGATTACAAAAAACTGATTTTCAAATATAGCAAATAGCTATAGAATCATAACTGATAAGTATACCATTTTGGCCTCGATCCCCTTAAACTGTGATAGCTCTGCCTTTATTTCATCAATCAACGGTATCAAAACTTTTTTAAGCGCAGCACTAATGTTTGGGGTGAACGTTTTTCATTTGAAGTTGCACGACTAATGACGACATCATAATAACCTGGATGATAAACACAACACAAAGTGACAGAATAATTAGTAAAGGAGTTCAAATTACCGATTTTGGTATGTTGTAGCTTTTATTATTCTACTATGGTATAATATACTGCCAAAATCATGAATATAAGTTGCTTTTATGTTAAAGGAAAGTATTATATTCAAACAATACGATATACAATGATTGCTACAAGTTACCTTGAATATCAGAAACATGAAATATATAGCATTTTGAACAAAGTAAATTTCCTACATCCACGAGCAGCTGAAACAACCACAACCTTGCTAATATTCTTATTAAACAACCACAAGCATCTCTATTGTGATACATATGTCTAGGACAGTGAATTGATGAATTATGAATGATTAAACCAGTGTGCTTAAAATATTTAGTCATCCCGTAACAATGAAGCTTATGACTTATGAATGAGTAAACAACAAACAATATTAGTAATTAAACAAACTCACACTATGATGAATAACTACTTATTTTTTATTTATAATAACAGCTGATGTTCCCAAACTTGTATATTTTATGACCATCTTGCATTATACTCACTATAGGCTTTAATATCAACAGATTATTAGGTTGTGCACGAAGTTTAGTAACTTCTTTCAAATTCTTATTACCATTACTTCCATATGAACCTTGAGGTCACGGACAGCCTATATTGTTGAGCTTCATGCCAACCAAAGAACCATTGTCTATTTATGAAGATGCTCAAGCCTTTTAAAATTAATATCAACCTCTCAAATTTATGTTTTATATTTTTTCAACCAGCTACTTAGCTCTTATTTACGTTATATTATATATACCTCTATATGTTATATTAGTCTTACTATAAATACGTAATCTTCTTTAGGATTTGATAAGAATCTAAATATATGTTAAAATCAGTATAGAAGAGAATACGGAAGTTATAAAAGGTAGCTAAATATGATATTAATGTAGAACGAATGTGTACCTTATGGGTTTAAAATGTTGCACGCCCTCCTATTGCTGGTGTGCCAAAGGTAAAAGCATTCCGTTAGCAATGTTTGAATGTCAGTTTTGAGCATAAAAATGGACGGCATAAATTAATAGATAACATGATAAAAAATGCAGCTATATCAGAACTATTTATTCTGTTTTCTAGAAGGTGCTAAAATATAAATTTCCCAAAGACAGTGTTAGCTTGTATAAAAACCAGTAAAAAGTAGTGACATAATCAAAACTGGCCATTTTCTTTTGCAAGAACCGTATATTGTGTTGTAAACCTGAACTGTATCATAAAATTATATGATGTGAAAAAATTTAGACATGGTTTAAGTTTCGTACTGATATCCACTGTTTTAGATGTGGCTTTTTGTGACCGAATACCGTGGTGAAGTTTATCATAAATAACTTGCTACATTTTTTCTATTATGAACGTGCAGTAGTCACTTAAAATCACACTTATTTAGATTATTATATACATCTGATAGTCATAGCAATTAACATTAACAATCCATACATTTATGAAAAACAATAACCAACAGAAACTAATTGTCGATTTAAGATAAGAGATTGAGAACCAACCTAGGAAAAAGATGCATAATGTTTCCTGATTGTTGTAGCCAGTCTCTCCGCTGCCTGAAAGGTTGAAGCATGTACTGTATGATTAAAGGAAAAATAGATACTCTTAAAAATAAATACAAAGGAGTACAGCCGAAATAAAATAAACTAATGATGAAATAGTGTGGAATCACTTCCTCACAAAACTTACAATGAGTTCTCGGATATCGTCACATCCTCACAGCATCTGATTATATCCATGAAAGCATATGATCAAATTCTGTTTATAAGCATAAAGGGCCTCCTGAATCTTGTACGAATTTTATAGCTCGTGCAGTCGATTTCTCCAAGTTGATTGCTCCTGAAAATGGTGCTTTCTTTTTCTATATCAACAAAACAGGAATCACGTCAAAGTTGGTTGGTGAGAGCGAGAGCAATCTTAGGGAAGTTTTGAGGTAGGCGAAGAAAATGGTCGGTCCATCATCTTTAATGATTCAAGTATTGCCAAGCGTAAGAAAACAAACGGTAAAGTTGAAAGTAGAATTGTGTCATAGCTTTTGACTCTCATGGACGGGTTAAAACCTCGCACTCATGTAATTGTTATGCGTGCAACCAACCATTCCAACAACACCTATAAACTCCACCACCAGCACCTATGCCCATAATAATAATATGATTTCGGGTTATCAAGCTAATACTAAAAAATTGGTTGCCCCTTTTCATATACGATTTTCACTGGTGATCCTTATCTGTTTGTGGAGAGATTCAAACCTGGAAAACTGGTTAATATAAAAGGATTTATAATGGTTTCTACAACATCAGATACACGAGATCTAGCCGATTGATCTACCTATGAGTTGAGGGACCGGAGCGATGCTTCTAGATATAGATGCACCAAGAGATGAAGCGTAGTAAGGGCCCACTACATAACTTGCTTAAAACAATTTACATGAGGAGCATAAAGGCTAAATCATCTCCATATGTAAACTGAAGTAAAGTTAATCTAAACTGAATAAAGAGGTGATATTTTTATTTTTGTTCTCTATGTGTAATCTGATGCTGAAAGTAAGAATGAAATTATGAAGTAGAGGATTTACCTGATCTATTTAATGATATTGTATCCAATATCGCGGATCATCTACCATAATTGAGCTTTTAGGCTGAGACAAAAGCGTAAAAATTTGCAACAAACAACATACCTTAATAACAGAATTGAAACAAAACTTAACCCAAACTCAATAACAAAATTAATAAAAAGTTAAAACAAAAAGCCTACTATCAGGTGTTGTTTATAAAAATATAATAAATAATGTGAGATAATATCATGGTAGCAACCATTACAGGCAGATGCAAACCTTAAATTATCTTAAAGGGAGTAAAATCAGTAACTTCTTTCAAACTCCTACTACCAATACTTCCATCTGAACCTTGAGGTCGGGCCGCCTATCATTGAGCTTCATGCCAAACAAACAACCATTGTTTGTTTATTAAGATGTCTCAAGCCTTTGAAAATTAATATATGATAAAGCCTTTGCTTCCACTACCATCCTGCTAAAGTTCTTATATATCATAATCATACATAATAGACAGTTACACACTGGTTATGAGTACAAAACACAGGCTTACCTTGTTAGGCAAATAAGAAGGATCGCAAAAAACTTTCTTGCACTTAGCTGTTTACCCTTGGAGGAAACACCACACTGTTATTACTTCAAACATCTGCTATTACTTGTATACCGAGTGATTTAATCATCTATGGAATCAGGTTATCTTTAATGTATCGGTTCTTACATTCTCTATAAAATCGGTTCTTATCTTTAATATGTTTCGTAAAATTTAAAACCCAGGCCCAAGTGATACATTATGTTTCGTAAAAATTTAAAGCCCATAGACACAACTGATGACGTGGATTATGATGTGGCATATCCCTCCTCTTATATATAATGTAAGATATATATATATATACTAGCGTCGTAACCCGCCCAACGGGCGGGGTCGTTTTTTTTTCTTGTTTCAGAGGGTTTATGGTTTGTGCGTCTTTAGTTTCTTGAATTTGTAATTTAACCTTTAGTATATTTTAGTGTCTGGTTATTATCGTATTGTTTCAAGTTCTTACATAAAGGAGGAGCAGGACATCGAAGCATTTGTCTGAGATCGATTTTGTTTAGTAATTTACGTGTAACGTAGTTACAAATCGATGGCAGTTACATATAACTTCATAGTAAAAGTAAAGTCAATCTTTTCAACTTTGGTCTTTAATTTTTTTATTTGAGTTATATAATACTTCTTAAAAAATATATCAATAAAAATAAATTAAAAAATCAATTTATTTATATAATTTGATTCAAGTATTATATCACGCAAATCAAAATATCCAATATGAAAGTGGGACAAAATTGACTTAAAAAGATCAAAATAGGACGACGGAGGTAGTATTTATAACCAGAAGACTTTAAGCAATTTTAAACGTCCTTTTACATGTACATAATCTTATCGTTAAATTGCACCTTATAGCATGGTTGTTGTTACAACGATATTACTTAAAGAACCCATTTTCATCTACCTTGTGGTGTTTTGAGTTTTAACTCGCTTATGATGTATTCATGTTTTAATCACTTCCTCGAAGATTTGCTATACATATGAATTCTCTGGTGGTTTGGAAACATGAAGCCTTGACGCATTTTCCCCTTAGTCAAGCCTATTCACGCATGTAGCCTAATCAATACTTTCTTGCAAACGTTGATCAGAACTTCTAAGCCATAGTAGAAAAATAAAGCATATTGAGTGACCAACGTCAAAAAAGAAGAGTTAAAAGTAGATATGAAGTCTAAAGAGGAACACACCTTCTGAGGGTCTGTTGTAGCTATAAGGTCTCTAGATGTAGTAATACATTATAAAAATTGCAACAGTTTAATGAAGTTGACATGAATGAATGGTGACATATTTTTGACAATAAATATGAGAATGAATGGAAATGTATGGTGAGGTCAAATATTTGTGATCTTTCATAACTAATCATGTGTTTTTATTATTGTACAAACCAAAATCACACTAATAACCAAGTGTTTGATACATTAATATCGTGTCTAAACTAAACTGCTACATAGTGTATAAATCTTCCTTAGTGACTGAATCAAAGGTTGATTCAGAACACATTTATACGCTAAAACTTGCGCTTCAACATTCTTCATATCTCGGAAGCTGAAAGGAGCTTCACGTAAAGCATTGGCTTTTCGTTCAGGGGTTGTGAGTTCCATTGAAAGCCGTTATGCAAAGGTTTTTTCCGTCCCTTGTTGCTCTATACTTACAAACATCCAGCTGACTATTGAGTGGAATCTAAAGTTTTAGAGTCCCGGCATTCTTCAGAAATTGTAAGACCACTTCTTGAAGAAGTTACACAGGAAGCTTCCTCATCTCTGGATTATTCGTCGTGAGTTGCATTGGATTCTTCGGTTATTACTGTGTCCGATGGGATAAGTGTTCCAGGGTATGCCATTAGATTAACAATGTACCCCATGGCATTTGTGCAATAATTTACTTTCATTTAATGGTAATTAAGCATTAAGAACATAATAATAACTAAATTTAGTTGACGTAAAGTGTGTAACCTTCCATCAGCAGTCTAGCATGTGCTCAACATCCATTTTCAGCTTCTTTAGCCATGATGGAAAAATGACGGTCGCAAGATTCTTCGATAATAGCCTGATATATAATTGACAATATGTATTGACTATTCCTCTGTTTCAAACCAACGTAATCTACATCTGAAGATATCCTTGCTGTAGAATGCAATAAAAAGAATACGGGTTAGAAAAAGACGTAATTATCATTGTCGACTATCTTATCCAGTTTTAAATAGTTTAATTAGGCGTCATCTGATGTGGACAAACTATTATTGTTAAAAGAGATGACCTCCTGATACGTGAATGCCTGTCTAGTGGCATGGCCAATAGAGCTAGATTCTTAATTTAGCGCCAATTTGCCACTTATAGATTGATACGCAACACTGCAGACCCTGACTTTCAACTTAGCGACAACCTGTTCATGTACACCATTGTAAGATAGTTAGAAGTTTACTTGTCCACTAAAAAAAGGCACAATTGCTGACTCGTTTACGGTGGAAAAGTAACACCTGGCCACGCCTATTGACAGCATGAAAGCCCCCAAGTGATGAAGCTTTGCCACTATTTTCATCCAAAATAGCATTATAATCGTTAATCAATACCATCACGGATCCTCCATATGCAACTGCAAATACAAGTCCTTTAGTGTTGGGTGAGTTTGTTTACGGGTCAACACAGTTCAGTTTTGGTTGGGGTCAAAACAGGTCGTCTTGGGTCTAAATTTTTTTTGTTTAAGATTCTAATAATAACCCAAATTTGAGTAAAATGATTTAAGAGGTTTAATGCAGTAACAATGCATTTTTGGCACTTGTCGACCCATGTGACCTGTTAATTGTACACCTCTACGATTTTATTTTATTTTCCTCTAATCTTCTTTATAGGAGTCCATGATTGTTCCCATCTTTGTCGACCTTTATCCTTAGGCCATGGCATGCCGAGCTTTGCATTTTGCTTTTCAGCTATTGTACTTATATAACCATTGCCATCATCAGTTGTTTGTACTACTAACTGAGCTTTTAAGAAATTAACTTAGAAAATGGCACGAAGCTTACCATTCCTTCTGCAAAAAAAGACAGAAACAAATAAAACAGAACCTTGTGCATAATTTCATATACCAATAACGAATATATGATAATTTACTTTTTTCTAGCGAATTTCTTCTCTTAACCATTCCTGCTGCTATTATCCAAAAGCTCATATTTTAATTTCGTTGTTTCTAGCAATGGCGGCATCTATCTCTTGCAAGACTCCAAACTCAGGTTCCATCTGCTCAATCTGCTTCTCCTTTTTTCTTGTAGCCAATTGCTTCAAATCATTGCAAAACTCAGTTATCTAGTCAATAAATTGGTCCCTGCAAACAGATTACGTGCCCAAAATATGCTTCTAAGTTGGAATAAATACATTGCCTTTATAGAAAGTATGTTAATACGGTACCTGTTGCTCACGTTCATGAAGCAGCTGCTCGTCAGCTTGACGACGCTGGAATGCAGCTTCAATCAAAGGTGCTGCCTCTTTCCTTTTTCAAAGTGATCAATTGTTTTTATTAGTTTCTGCAATTTTTTCATTTCATGTCTCTCTCTAACTTGTTCTTGCATTGCTAACTCCATCAAAGCCTGCTTTGTCACGTTCTCCTGTGAGCAAAAAACGAAGGCCAGGAATCAACTTATAGCCTACTTGGGTATAAAAATAAAAAAACTCGAGAAAAATGAATCGCTCACCCCCTCAATGATGGGCTTCTTTCCTTTCTTTTTAATACCCTTTCCAACTTCATTGATTATAGCTTGTGCTTCTTCACGTTCACGCTCCCCAATCTCCTTACGAATGCCTGCATGCTTCCTTTCTTTAGATTCAGTTGCAAGTCGTTTCTTTTCTGCTTCTTCAGTTTTCCTCTGAAGCTTCAACCTTTTTGTCTCCTCTTCTCGTTCCTTCAAAGTAAATAGAGTTCAGAATCAGGAGAACATTATTTACAAGTTACAAAATAGCTAACAATAAACAAGTTTAATAGATCAAAATGTGTTTCATATCAAAGTAAATATAGTTCGCTTGTCTATAAAATTAATTATTTACAATAGAGTAGGTGGGTCCAACCCATCCTGACCCTATTCAACAATTAGTCAGCACACTGGTTCTACATCTTCACAAAAACGTAAAATGATAATTCAAACTGGGAATGCATGCATACCATTTTGAGTAGGTGACGTTCCTGTTCTTCCTTGCGTTTTTCAAAAATAGACTTTCGAGCAAGAAGCTTTTTATGCTCTTTATCTACAATATCTGTCAAACTTGGCAGCATGGCACTCAATTTTGATGCTTTTGTTTGAGAATGATAGATCACTGACCTTGATTTATTCAAGTTCACAGCCAAAACACTCAATTGATCTTGATTTATGCTCTTTATCTACAATATCTGTCTAAACTTGAGAACTTTACAGAATGATGTCATCACTTTGTCCTCGGTTCGATCTGAAAAGAAGCATTTTCATCTAGTTTTGTCACCTTTAATGGTTGTCCATCTTCCGGTAGAGGCATCTTTATAAATTTAGAGAGGCGAAAAGTTTTGGAGATGTCCAGCCAACCTGAAAGATGTTTCCCGTTCGAATAGCAAGATGATCTTCTCGCTTGTCGGATTTTAGCCAATCCATAAAATCCTGATATTATAATAGTATACAATTTGTTGAAATCTGAAAACATACACCTGCCAGTAAATAATGAACCGTCCAGTGGCGGGATTGTAGACACAATTTATAGATATTCTATGAATGATCAGTTGAATGTTTCCGATCAGGGGAGTAATATAAAATATATATTACTTGTTCCTTTTCTAGGCCCTCAGGTGTTTAATGCTGTTTGTCATGAAACTCTACATATTAACTCGTGTAAGATAGACTTATGGCATTTGCATAATGCTAACTGGTGCATGGGCTACATTAAACGGTGACGTTGTAGCAGTACGAGAAAAAACATTGGTAAAGGTCGTTGTGGTAGCAGGAGAGGAGCTAATAGGCGGCTGTGCAGAAGGATGAGTAGGTCTCCAAGAAATGACGTGGCATCAAGTACCCTACCTTCGGAAGGTAAGCTTCCTCCAAAGCCTAAAATGAATGAAGAATTGCATCAGGAAAATGATCAACATGTCTATCATAGTACACAAATGGCAGTGGCAGGACAATTGAAGAATTTAAAGAAAGACTTGTGAGTGCCAGGAAAGGCAAGTGATTCCTCCAAAGTGGCACTTGTGCTAATTGAGATTTATCTGCAGAATGAACACAACACCTGCGACTGAAAATAGGTACCCATTATAGTTATGATGAACAAACAAAAAAAATTGTGGTATTGCGCAAGGAACCAAATTGATTTGTACAGAATGTCGAGTTACACGCAACTTAGTGCCATCTAAATCTAAGTTACACACAACTTCGGCGTCTGTTCGAGCAGATTGACAAATCAAACTACCAAAGTCTCATGAGTATGTAAATATTCTGGTTATTATTGTGTATCTTCGCAATTTCATTTCAACTTTATCTGATAGTGACATTTTCTCTATCACTTTGTAATGCAGGTTTGACTGTTCAATACCTTTAGATTGCATCTTTCTGAATGTCTTATCAAGTATCTTATCCCAGTTTGAAATTATTGAAAAGATCGTTCGTTACAACAGAATTTCCAGTTATAAGATACCTCATTCAGCCTTTGGAGATCACGAGTGTTCTTCTCATGATATCAGTCTGCTAAATCCTCTTCTATTGCTTCCTGAACGTAAATATTTGATACCAAATTTTGTTATGTCATCCGAGTCGTTGGCTCACAGAATGTTCCCGAAGGAGCATGGTGAAATCAGCGCTATCCAATACCAACCTCTCAGCACCAATAAAATCAATTCCCATTGCCACCCCTGCATGCAACAATATTCTAACCTGTTTCTGGGCAGCTGGAATTGTATGAACATTCGTCTGAATGGTAAGGAGTTTTCCTTGTCCCTCAATCAAGGTCACTACACATTTGGTGTCTCAGAAACCACACTAAAATTGAAAACGAAGAACGATTAAAGACGGATAAACTTATTGGTAGAGGGGCGTTCTGTAAATTACACATATTTCTTAAGACTGTCTTCGACTAATATTATACAGGTTCAAATTTGTTCACCAAACTTGAAAGAGCATTCCTTTACACTAAAGATATGTTGCAGGCCAATTTGTAAGTCAAACAATAGTATAGGACTCATTAAACGATGGTAACATACATGAGGGCCTGCTATAAATCCTGGTCCATTCAGTCAATGATTAAAAAGAAAAAGTATTCACACGCCGGAGATTAAACTTTACAGAAGGCGAGTTTAAAATGGTTAACTGTAAGTTGGGTCGAAAAGGGCCAGGTTATGCCAATTTGACCATCAACACCTAGCCATTTTTTCTATCAAAATATTTGAGACAGGTGGCACCGGTGCCTTGTCATCTTGAAGTGTAGATGTAGAAAGCAATATATTTTCATATGAAGATGGACTCGTGTGAACCCAAGGATGTAAGCTGAGTTGGAGGAGGACCACTCGGTAACAGACCTTGAGATAAATTTATGATTACCAGGAACTTGCAAACACAATAAGGGGGTATTTAAGAATGTTTATTGGAAGTGCCTATGGTGTGCCTATTAAAGATTTTGCAACTTTTAATGATGTTGCTGAGCCTACAAAAGTGCCTCCTCCACCAACTTTTAACAGCAGGGACCCTGATAGTTATAATAAACACGAACCCCTAATGACGTACCATCTGACTTTGCACTAAGATGAAAGACTAAACACGAACCAAGCGATCATTCAGTCTAAACGTCCTCTCTTCTGTCTCAATATGGTATAAGAAGAAAAAAACACAATATTAAGCACATCAGTTGTGAAACGCATTCAATGTGCTTTTCTTGGTCTGAATGATGTTCAAGAATGTAGCATGGTTCAACTGAAGTAGCTGACTTGATCGCTAAGCATTACAATAAATTAACAAAGATGGTACAATAACATGGGCATCAGTGTTGGGTAACAAAGACACATAGCTCGAAAAAACATTTTATTTTTGTATCACCCAAACTTGTATTAGTTCAGATCGTGAAGGATACCCTTCGCCCAAAAATACCAGAACAGTGTCATCCCGGGTAGAAGCAGTTGATGAAGCAATGTTGGTTAACCGACCCCACACTGCGGCCTTCATTTACCGAGATCACAAATAGACTACGGATCATGTCTAAAGCACTCTAAGCAAATGGAAAACAAAAAGGTCAACAGATAGTTCAGCAGGCTTCTTGTTTATGTTGTATCTATGTAGTATCCATCTAATATAGCGCGTGTATTTACATGTATGTATTCATTTGTTCATTCTTTTACTGGAAACCAAAGGGTGTCTGTAATTTACATGGTCCATACACACAGCTATAGATGGACCTGTTTTTGTTTGCATAAATTTTTTTTGTAACTTGAGTTTTTCAGCAGTCGGTATAGTCGCAAAGGGAACACAGGAATTGATTTTTTTTAAATGTGCTTTTCAGATTATCTAGCGTTACACAAACAAACTAATAACATAACTTCATAGGAAACTGAATCAGGAAACAGCTAGAACACGTTTTAAAAGCATACTTCTACTATTACAACAATAACAAACCCAAAAAAGAGCTACTGTCCGAGCTATGTAACAATAAAACACAAAGGTAATCAACTTTAAATCAAAAAGGGACAAACCTTGTTGTGAAACTGAAGAATCCTCGAGAAAGGAACGAACGTCGGTTACGCTGAAGAACTTACGACTGGAGTACGTGGATGGGCAGCAGAATCACATCTAGTTGTGACATTTCCAGATCGATGCACACAATCATAAGGAGTTGTCGGCAACACCACTGGGACAGCATCAGAAGAAAGAATGGGATGATTATAAACCCGCGCTGAACAACCGCCAGATACAATATTCTGATTGGCAACGTGAGGTCGGGACGATGTACTACCTGTAAACGCAGTAACAATAAAAAAGGTAACGAAAAAAAAAGATAAACAAAAAAGAAAGAGAAAAAAGGAATAGTGAACACTCTATTACAGTGAGAAAACAATCATAAACTCATATTTACCAGACCAAAAACTCCCATAAGTATGAAACAGACTTCCAATCACCCGTTTGACCACAACTCATATTTACCTAGTACACTCCTTGTCAGTTGCCTAACTCTAAACGACACCTATTGCGTAACGACCATCTACTCTGATTTTAACCTTTAAGGATAGAAGCATAAAGCATAACCACATTAGAGACACCACAAAGGGAATATAACTGTTACTGTATCTTTTTACTTCAGTTATAAAGGTAGTGACGATGAGTAGGAAATTCGTCTTCTATATATTGTAAATAGTTTCATTGTTGATTTTTTTGTCTTGGCACTTCCACCCATCCGCAAGCCTCCTACTCGTGTCAGCTTTAAGGACAGTTCTTTTACCTGAGTGTGAGCTAAAACTCTGATTATTTAATTCTTCATTTTCTCCAACTGAGATTGAATGTCTCTCTTTTCATCATCAGTCTCGAACTTTTTTAGAGTATCTGGCAAAAAGGCTTCTTCTTGGACTTGCATCGGTTCTTGTAGATCTCCTCTTCAAGTGTACTCAAATGTTGAGCCTTGATGGTGTTCAAAGATCGAATCCCACGTGGTGTCTTGACGTGGCCTACTACACCAACGACCACCATGGGAGGAACCTCAATGATGGTAATAGCCTTACATTTCTCCTTCATGTGAAACTCTGTATTTCAAAAAATGTATTTAGAAACTGAACTGATACAGAAGTAATGATCTTTAAAAATGTTTATGAGCATCTGAAAGTAGCTTACTTGACATAGGTTTCTCGACCTCTCACTATATGAGTCATCCCAGCCTTGTAACCCAAGAAAGCAGCTAGCTTGCAAGGTTAATAATTAATAATAAATAATAGAATTATTATGTAGCAAAAAGAAAGAAAGAAACAAATTACATAAATTCAATTGCTGGTGCGTCGTAGAACAAAGCCATATTCTATCACCAAATTCACTGCCGCGGTTGAAGCCTCTTCCACAATTACCAAAGTTTCTGTGTCCCCTCGCAACATCGTTCCTAAATCCAGACCCCCTTCCACCTGTGAAGTTTCCACGTCCTACTGAGAGAGAGAAAAAGGAAGAAAAAACATGTAAAAAAACAGAACACGTCGCCACTTTTTCAATATCTGTCACCGACATAATTAACACCAATCTTTAAAGAAGCGATTTAGACACAACCAGACATGGATAACCCTTTTTATTCGCCTATTTTTTCCTCCACCCATTATAATCTCATCATAACACTATCAGTCACAACACTACCTACTCCCCAAAACCATTATCCGATGTAGCCGATCCATTGCTATGTTGTTGCTACCTTAGATGGAGTTCCTTTATGACGTTGCTTCCTCCTAACTACTGATTCAGATAGTCACTGTCTTGTTGGTGTTATCGTATAAGATCAACTTGTCCTTTTTTTACAAACAAATTTTTATTTAAACAAACGACAAGATAAAGAAACGGCTACATGCCTCCGTCCCAAGGAGTATCGGACTGCAGCAAAACAAACAAAACCAATCAGCACACATCATCTCAAAACAAAAACACTAATCCGACCACAGAAAAAGAAAAGACGTACCTGAATATGACGACATTCCAAAGCATAATATTATAAACTCCAAAAAGCAGATCCTGTTGCAACCTCTTGAAATCCCTCATGAAACGCTTCCTCACAGGAGTCGAAATCTTCGAACTCCTATAATAACACCAACAATAAATCACCTCAATTATTTATAAACCTAAATATACACTTTCAAATCCTAGATCTATGATACATGTTATATCACATAACCTTAAAATCAATTTATAAGCAAAAAAATGTATAAATTTCTAGGGTTTCGTTTATATAAAAAAGTCCTGTGTGAATCATTAATTGGATGGATATAATAAGGATTGATAGATTGGTACCTGATGAGTTGATCGGATGGGTAGGAAGATGATCCCGGCGGTGGTGATGACGTCAGCCCTGCCCATTTGAAAGGGTTTTGAAGACATGAACAAAAGTGTTTCTGAGTTTGAGTTCTCATTGTTATTAATCCGTTTCTGAATCTAATGTGATGAAGAGAAAGAAATTAAGGTTAATTGAGAATTAGAGATGGTGATTGCTGGGGTTTTTTAGTTAGGGTTCTCTGTGTGATTTTTTAGGTGCGTGTGTGTTTTTCGCTCCATTGCTGTGGGGAAAAAATGAAAAAAATAATAGCATATAGCATTATTTATACCCGCGGTTGCAAAACGCGATTTTATACAAAAACACGTTTATAAAAATTGCGATCCGCCCAAAAAACCAAAAAACCCTATAAATAAGGCAAGTAATGAGTTTTTTTAGCAAATACTCAAATACTATTGGTTAAAAGATGTGACTGGGATGTGACTGGGAATAAAACTGTGGTTTCAAGTCATAATTATACCTATATATAATATAGAGATATATATATACATATATATATATACATACATATATATATATATAGATTTGCGTTCATGTAAGTACCAAGCTTAAGATAAAAACAATAAGAACCAATTAAATGTTGACACGTGGAAATTAAATATTTAATTATTCTAAAATCATTAATTATATTAAATGGGTACTTTAGGTATTTTATTGCTTAACTTATTTGTAAAAGAATTTACATGACTTAATGAAATGTCATTATGGGACTTAATGAAACGTATTTATGACACTTAATAACAAATATTATTTATTTGACGTAAAATGAAGCAAAGACAATTATATCAATGTAGTATTGTACTACTACGTAGCGTTTAATTGAAGCATATATGGAGTAACATGTTATATGTATAACATAACTTTTCTCGACAAATATATATGTATATATTGACACATTGAATTTTTTGATACATCTAATGACACAACTTTTAAAACATATTTGTAGTGACACACTTATTAATTTTTTTTCTTTTTTCTGAAAAGCGACACACTTATTATTGTAATATATTTTGATGGCGCATTTTTTGTTGTTACACATTTTTAGTGACACACTTTGTTTATTGACACATATTTTTTACTACACATTTTATTTTTTTTAGTATATTTATAGTTTCTATCAGTTGAGTCTTTTTTAGTTGATTGTGTATTTTTTCGGATACGTATCACTTGTGTCTTTTTTAGTTGACTATGTATTTTTTCGGAGGCCCATCACTTCGGTCTTTTTTTGTAGGTTGTGCAACTTTTCAGATATTTATCACTCGAGACCTTGTTTAGTTGGTTGTGTATTTTTTTGGTACGTATTACTTCGATCTTTTATAGTTGGTTGTATTTTTTTCTGGATATCTACCGCTTGAGTCTTTTTTACGTTGACTGAGTATTTTTCGGATATGTATCACTTGAGTCTTTTTTTGTTGGATGTGTATTTTCTCGGATACGTATCACTTACCTCTTTTATGAATTATTTATTTTTTAAATAATGTATCATTTGGTGTTCTTTACTTGCTTGTGCAAATCTTTTAGAAATTTCAGTCTATCATTACAACAAATGCACCAATAATTTTAGTGTGATATTATATAAGTATAAAAAATTAACGTGACACTATGAATATGTCAAAAAAATAGTATGCCATAATCGTCTATCAATCATTAGCCTAAGATGTACAAACAAATTGTATTAAATACGTATTTTAATAATTGATAAGACCAGATCAAAGTGATGATGATGTGAGAATAATTTATTTTAGTATAATAATCAATATAGTTAAACAAAATTAAGAATACAAGTAATAGGATTTTAAAAAAAACAAAGACGCTAAATGTGACGACCATCAGTTACTCTACAAACATTGTAGTCAAATATTCCTTGAAGTTCAATTTATTAACAAAAATGCCATTTAATTAATTTGGTCTAATGATATCATTAATGATACATTCAACGGTTAAGATCGGTTCCTATTGTTTTTATCTTAAGCATGGTCACCACAATAACGACCCTCTATATATATATATATACATATATATATATATATATATATATATATATATATATATATATATATATATATATATATATATATATATATATATATATATATATATATATATATATATATATATATATATATATATATATATATATATATATATATATATATATATATATATATATATATATATATATATATATATATATAGAAATTAGATAAAATGGTTTAGGTGCTTAAAGTTGTTAAAATGAGAAGTAATAGAAAATTGACAAATATCACATTTATTGATTAGTTTTGGTCCGTTTATGTTTTTTTAGTTCGTGTACGAGTGTTTTAGAAGTTTTAGTTCGTGTACGAGTAGCTAGTTTACAATTTTTAATATTACTAGTTTTCGTGTATCAGTTGTGTATCATAGTTTATCAATTATTTTGTTATATCGAATGCAACATGTAATAATGTATCACTGAATTTACGAATAAATGATTATTTATACTAATAATATTTTTTGAAGTAAAACTATGTATCATATGCATCAGCTATAAATTTTTACGTATAAAACTTTTTAGTGTTTTTATACTAATTTTTATGTAAAAGATTTATTATTTTGTGTTTAATATTAAATAAATCACATGTTAATTGATTAAATCAATAGTTAAGATGACTTTTCATTTTAACAACTTTAAGCTACTACACTACAATAACCTAACTCTATATATATATATATATATATATATATATATATATATATATATATATATATATATATATATATATATATATATATATATATCTTTACATTATATATAAGAAGAGGGAAATGTCACGTCATCATGCCATTAATCCGTGTCATCTTATTATAATTTTTTTGAATTTTTAATTAAAATCCGGTATTATAATTTATAATTAAAATTCAGTTTGTGTTTTACTTTCCAAATTATTTGTAAAAATAGTAATAGTTAGTGTCACTTGCGAGATTCGAACTACGGTTGTCCATCCAATAACTAACGCTCCTACCTCTAGGGTAAGCTAGATGATATGACATTTTACTGAAAACAAAACTATTGTACCTTTTAGAAACACAATTATAAATTATATGGAAATATTTAGGGACGATTTTTTTGACCCTAAATTACATAGGAAAGTCGTCCATAGATGTCCAAAAAACTTTATATATATTTAAAAAAAACTTGTATATTTATTTAAAAAAACTTGTATATTTATTTAAAAGAATCTTTATACATATTTAAAATAAACTTTATACATATTTTAAAAAAACTTTAGATATATTTAAAAAACTTTTATACATATTTAAAATTTTTTATACATATTTAAAAAAAACTTTATACATATTTAAAAAAAATTTAGATATATTTAAAAAAATATTTTAGATATATTTAAAAAAATATTTTAGATATATTAGAAAAAACATTATATATATTTAAAAAAAACTTTTATATTTATTTTTTTAAACTTTATACATATTTAAAAAAACTTTAGATACATTCAACACGGACACTTAAACACGCGCTTAATTAAACATAGATATTACAACGATAGTAGATTAATAAATACGAAAAAAAGCACATCACAAAATAGTTCAAACTAAACATACAGATTAACACGTAATAAAAAAACACAAATTAACACATTAAAATAACAAACAAATTACTACTCAACGCTAAGATTTTCCATTTCATTTAAAAGCTCATGAAGTATTGCAGCCGACTGACATGCGTTGTCTTCAAGATGCCTTTTCATTTCTAGTCTTGCCTCTAGCATCTTTATCTTTAGATTTTTGATCTTGCAATTTGAGCACTCAGTGGGTGCAGATTGAGAAGGACCTGTAGAAGCACTTGGATGTGAACCTTGAGGTGTTGAAGATCCAGGGCAAGATCTTATACGGAGTTGGAGATCAAAATCATCCTTCCATTTAAAATATTTACATCCATAATCTTCTTCTTTTGGCTGTTACAAAGTAAAGAAATGACATGACATGACATGTCATTTTAATAATCACACATATTACATAAATAAAACATTAGATTGTTTACCTTCGAAAGAGGACATGCATAGTAAAGTTTACCAAAGCTATGACATCGATATGACTTTCTCAACACAATATATCTATTTCCACATCGACACTTATAGGCTTCAAGCGGATCCATCTGCTGCAAAATCGGGTGGTGGTGGTGGTGAGTTTGGTAGGAGAGGATAAGAGTTTTTGAGGATAAGAGCTAGCTATAAATAAAAAGTTAAAACTTTAGGGTCGAAATATTTAGGGACGACTTAGTCGACCCTAGATTTCCCGCCAACATTTTCCCATCAATATTTCCCGCCAACATTTCCCGCCAACATTTTCCCACCAGCATATCGACTCATCAGTTGAACCTCTAACGTATAACCCTAGCATATCGACTCATCAGTGGAACCTATAACGTGTAACCGTAACATATCGACTCATCAGTTGAACCTCTAACGTATAACCCTAGCATATCGCGTCATCAGTTGAACCTCTAACATATAACCGTATCATATTGACTCATCAGTTGAACCTATAACGTATAACCGTAGCATATTGACTCATTAGTTGAACCTCTAACGTATAACCCTAACATATCGACTCATCAGTTGAACCTCTAACGTATAACCCTAGCATATCGAATCACCAGTTAAACCTATAACGTATAACCGTAACATATCGACTCAGCAGTTGACCTCTAACGTATAATCCTATCATATCGACTCATCAGTTGAACCTGTAACGTATAACCGTAGCATATCGACTCATCAGTTGAACCTATAACGTATATGTAACACCCCATTTTGATAATGGAAATGTCACATGCAATTATGGTGTGTCGTCAAAGCATACAAGGAAAAATGTCTAAACATTACTTGACCATAAAAGGAAAATACCGGAATCAAACATCGGTAGTCCAAAAGTAAAGCTCATCACACACAAACATAGTATAGTAAAGGAAAGGACTAAACAATGTCCAAAGCAAATGTATCATAAGAAAGGAAATGCATAAAGTAAAGAAGGCTAGATAGCTTCCAGTCCATATACACGTACTCTTAGTGTCTACGAGCGTCCCTGAGTACCTGCCGTTTTGGGAACATAGAAAAGGAAAACGGCTGAGCAAATACGCTCAGTGCACGGATGTACAAGAAAGCATGAATAGGATAAGCATATAACATATAACAGCAGAAGAAAACTAAGTCCCGAGTAACCTGGTTAAGTCTTAAATAAACTGGTTTTATAGTTTGAAAGTCTTATGTTTATCTTATAAAAACCGTTTGTCATATTTTACCATTAGCCAATATAGGTCATGAAAATCCACCGTGCATGAATACTTGGAGGGGTGACCTCATCATGCAAATTAGAGGGGCTGCCTCTAATTTAATATACTGGTTTTTGGGTAGGAGGGATAAGCTCCTTGTAAAGGATGCAAGGCACACACCACATTCACCATGAAATCCTGACTAAAAACATGTAACTAGGATGCACCCATACGCCCCACATGATAAATATAATATAAATGGCCAAAAGCTGAAGGGACGCCACGAGCAATCACTCCGCCGTGGTGAACTCATAACATCAGTGCCTCTAATGTTACGGTTATGGTACCTCCATAACTAGGTGAAATTGGTCATGCATGTATATGCTATAGGTAATCTTAATTAAACATAAGCAATCAAACACGTAACTTATACTACGGGAAAACAGTTGGCTGCATACGGGGAATCCTAATAAGGAAAGAATGTCCATACTGAAAGGACGGGAATCCGTACCTTATGTCCAGTGAACGAAGAAGATGAACTGAGAGAAATCCTACTTCCGAATCACTAGTGCTACATAAATACATACATGAATAAGTATCTGCTTACTAAATACGTAGCTGGTTTTATATCATGTCTTAGCTTATTTTATGTGTTCTTACCATCTTTTACTGTTTTAAAGCCTTAAACCGTGTTTATCTTATATTATGTTTAATCTGATTAAGTATTTTTGGTATTTCATGTGTTATTATACTTACTGTGTAATAATAAGTAACTTTCCAAAAATAGCAGGTTTCCTAAAATAGAAAGTTTCCAAAAATAGAAAGTTTCAAAAAATAGAAAGTTTCCAAAAATAGAAAGTTTCCAAAAATAGAAAGTTACCAAAAATAGAAAGTTTCCAAAAATAGAAAGTTTCCAAAAATAGAAAGTTTCCAAAAATAGATTTACTGCTTAAAATAGATAAGTTTCTAAAAATAGAAAGTTTCCATAAATAGATCAGCTGCCTTATTAAAATAAGTTTCCATAAATAGATTAGCTGCCTAAAATAAATAAGTTTCTAAAAATAGAAGGTTTCCATAAATAGATTAGCTGCCTTATTTAATTAAGTTTCTAAAAATAGAAAGTTTCCATAATTAGAAATAAGCTGGTTAAATAAGCTAAGTATATAAGCCTAAGTGTTTTCATGATTATTTTACTTGTGAAATCTTCCAAAGCAATCAACAAGCTCTGTTGATCAAGTGTGATCAACAGAATCAACATTAAATGTGAGTAGAAGTAATGCAGTAGGAAAGTAAAAGCTTTTTGAGTGAATTGAGTGAAATGAAAATTTTTATTAATGGAAAGTTGTTACAAGAGGTTATAACACTAACTTTCTCAAAGTGATTGTCAAACACTTTGAGAAGTTTTAACTAACTAGGTGAAACAGGATTGAGAGAGAAAATGAGAATGTGTGTGTTTTTCACACACTATCTAACTAACTACAAATGAATGGTACAATGGGGTATTTATAGAACTAAGATTGAGTGCTGGTGAGGTTGATGACGTATTGCAACCACTAGCAAAGTGCCACGTGTTCCAATTTTGTTCTTCATGTTCTTCATGAATTGGGGGTTTTAAATCCACTCAATGATTTGTTAATTGGATACTTGGGTTGTGTTTGTCTCTTCAATCCGAGTACTTTTCATGTTAAACGTTTTTCCTGAAAGTGTATAAATCGTGCTCTTCAATCTGGGAATGAGAGGTCCACGTGGCATGCAATGATATGTCCATAAATTGAGTTGTGGATCATTATCCATTATAACAGTAAGGATAAATGACATGTTGCTTTGTGATTGGAGGAAATGGGCTTAGTGCGTTTACTGTTAAGATTCGACGGCTCATCCTCTCTCCTCATTAATAGAACTGAGATGGCAATCCATGTCTCTCAAATACTGGCTTCTGATTGGTTTAAAGCTATGGCACTCGGATCATGTCTTGTATACTTTCCAAACATGGCAGTTTCAGCCCTTTTGATAATCAGCTTTGTAACTTGTGCTCTAAACTTCAAAGACTTGTCATTCTTGGCCCTTTGACTTTTTACTTGACCATATTTAACCCTTTGACTTGTTGAATTTGAACTTTGACCAGATTTGACTTTGTTCTTGACTTTTTCAAATTTATACTTTTAGTCCCTTAACTTTGCAGCTTGTCAAGAAAGGTCCTTTGTCTTTTGATGACTTGTCCTCTTTAGTCCTTCTTTTATCTTTTCTTCATTATAAATGCCTTGGAATCCGTGTTTGCATCAAATTTGTATCTTTTTACCCACAAAAGCACAAACAACAAAGAATACCCATAATAATGCTTTTACATATTAAATCTGGTATTTTTCATTGTGTTTTAGAGTTAAATATGATATAAATGATATGAGATTTTACTCATATTAAATCCCATACACTTGATCATTGCCATGACCTCATGCAATGCCATATTTCAAAGCTCTAAATTACCTTTTTCTCATAATTAATCCACCTTGGCCGTGATGAAATGCTTTTACACTACATAATATTTTTCTTTTTTGTTCGTTTTTTCTCGATATCTAATCGAATTGATCAACAAGTTTACAAGTTTGACTTAATTGTTTTTGGTGATAAAAGGTTGAATGGTATTTATTTCTACTTGGCACAAAACACGTAAAAATGTAAAAATAGCTAATACACTACGTATACGTACTAATCTAAAAACAAATTACAAATTCCACAATTAAATGCTCCAAAATAAAATGGATATTCAAATTTAAACTACAAATGAAAATAACAAACTAACTAATTTTGTAACAAGAAAATAACAAATCATAACAAATTGTAATTTAACCATTTTAACAAATTGATAACAAACTTATTAACCAACTATTTTAATAAAAGTAATTTTATAAAAGTAAAAATCAAATTTTTATAAAATGAAAACAAATTTAAAACTAACTTCAATTTTTATACAATCTAAAAATACAGTTTTTATCAAATTCAAATGTTATAAACTTTGATATTTGTTGATTCCAATTGTAGTCCAAATCAAGACCAGCAAATGAATTGGCCTAAAAAGTAAACCAACAAGCCCAAAACTTTAGTCCAACTCTTACAGTCCGTACTATTAGAGTCCGACTTTTTAGTTCAGAAAGTTTAAACTACCAAAACCAACTTCCACATTTTAATAAAATAACAGAACTCTTCCAAAAACTCCTAAGTTTACCTACTGTCCCAAACGCTGGTGATGAAACTAGACACCAATTTTAACAAACTGTAAACGAAATCAAGGAATTACAACTTACTCATCAATTGCATCTAATGATTCAGCCTAATCCAGAGAAAACAAACAAAGAATGAACCCTTATCCCAACAAAGTGTATCAACAACTAAGTGCTAAAATTTAACAGTTATGAATCAAAATCAAGCAAAACTAGATGCACACAAATCATACCAGATAGGTTACAAGAGGAAATTAAGTTCTAAACAGCAACAAATCAAATTTCGACTAATAAAAAAACAGAAAAAGTAAACTATAGCTTAACCGTTCCTTCCGTCATGGAGTCTGCTGTTGACGAATCATTAACTGAACCGAAACAAACTGTTATCCAAAATGAACTCGAAGCTATCGAACCAATATCAGCGACTTCACCAAAAACTGATTGAAACAGGTCCTATGCGAACTTATCGAACCAACAGTACCATTTATCTTTAAAAGCACAACTACCAAACAATCGCCGAGTACTTAGTTATCAAAATCGAACCAAACCACTTGCCAAGAACTCACGACAAGCAGCGACTGAAAAATAACCGAAACGAAACGAAATTGAAGCTACTTTCGAACCTCTTCCCCAAACAAATCTACCATCTAGTTGCTGCACTATCCTTTTATGTCATAAAGTTCGAACTCAACACAATGACGAATCTCGGTATCTACTTTTACTATGCGAATCAGCTTCGCGCTGTCAAACCAAACGAATCGAAACTGATATCGAAACTTATACTCAAGATTACCTCACAACTTCGATCCGAAAACTACTTCGTATGCAACACCGACTATCACTATCAACTCGATGACTGGACTCTGGAGCTACAGGTACCTAAATCTTTAAATCTTCACGTAATGAAGATCAACCGCAACTTTGTATCTTTAGGAGTAACCGACAGAAAAATCAATGGCACACGACACATCACATCGATAACGTTAATGCAATAAATCCGTAACGAACTTCATGCAACGATCTGTTATCAACTCGAAATGGCTAAACGAGTAGAAAGCATGAACAGTTATGCAGAAGATATGAAGGATAAATGGATTTTTTTATTTCACTAGAAGAATTCAGTTACAAAAGTTAGTTATTCAAACTAACTGACTTTTACTACTCGAAGGAAAGGACAAGTATGATTAACAGAGAAGTACTCGTCTATAATGAAGAAGTTGATGGTATTTATATGCAGAGAGAGAAAAGTGAAGTGAAGGTGATGAGGTGTTTTGACCAGTTATAGACTGCCACGTGTCGCATTATTTTAGGCTGAGAAAATTAGTAAACCGAGTGATAGGTGTTGAAAAGATTTAAATTGCTGGGAGAAGTTTTTTTTTTTGGAAACGGCAAATATTATTATGATAAAAAAGCGTCATACTTTAGCAAGAAATTAAGGGAGGGCTATGAGAAGAAGAGATTACAATACGGTAATGGGAATATGGAAAATGGATATTTATTAAGCCTAAGGTAATGATTGGCCCATTAATTGCCTTTGATTTTTAATCCGTGTGCACTGGAAGATGTCCCGTGCTTGGCTGTTAGAAGTGTTAATGGGGATTAATACTTCTTTCTTCTCCATCTCTCCACATTAATTGCTTATCATTGCTGTGTTGTATCTGAGACCAATAAATGCTGTGTTTAATACTCGCCATACTTATTGGGTACCCTATTGGTACCCCCTACCCCACAAAAAATGTACAAAAAGTACACTATTTGTGTACTTTTTGTCTCCCAGTTTTTTTTGAACAGTTTTTTTATCAGTTTTTATTCCGTATTTTTTTATGTTTAACAGTTTTAACCTGTTAAACTTTATTTTTTTGATTCCGTATTTTCCGATTGACAGTTTTATAACAAAACCAAAATTATAAAGAAAAAAAAATTTAAAAATCAGAGGGGTATATATAAGGGTTTTGGGAGGGTCTTTATAACCTGACCCTACTTATTGTGGTTGTTGATTTTTTCCATATTCATTAGCCAATGATTGTTGAATGATATATAAATGCTGTCCACAATGCTTCCTTAATATGCAACGACATTGATTGCTGCATGATTGGACTTCAGCTAATTAAGGGCAGCTGACTTCTTGAATGATTGATATCTCGGCTATTATTGTAAGCCAATGATTGTTGGAAAGTTATTGATCCATGTAACTCCTCTTTTTTCTTCTTGATTGGCACATATGTCCCTCTTCATAATATATTTTCAGCTTTAACACAAATGGTCCTTGTAGTTTTCTTCTTTGGCATATTTGAAATACTTTGTAGTAACTTTGAAGAACAACATCATTAATCCTTGGAAACTTTGAATAATGGCAAACTTGGTCCTTGAATCTTCATGTATCTTACATCTTGTAGGATTTTATAAATCTTGCTTATGTTTAGAGAGAGAAAGAGATAGAATAATGGAGAAAACACACACACTTTTAGAGAGAGAAAGTGAAAGAGAAACACCTTCTACTATGTGAAAATAATAAGTGAACCACACCCTCTCCATCTAAGGAGAGGGTTTATATACCCAAGCCTTGTGATGGGCTTGGGCTTACATATTGGGCCGTCCATACATTCCATGGACTAGGCCTTTCCATGTTTACTTAATGTGAAATAACTAAACTACGAGCTACTACTTAATATATTGTCGGAGTGACCAAATCTTCCTAAATACGTAAAACATATTTCCAACAATCTCCCCCTAAGGGAGGTCACTCCAAACAAGGGCGTTACCCAAGTTACAATAATAAAATAAACTTAGCATACTATGCTTGTCTTGAGCTCGTAGTCTTCGTCTTTCTTTTCTTTTTCTTTTCTGGTGAACATGTTGATGTGATCTTTGATATCAATCTTTAGCATTAGTCTCTTGCCTTGATCTTGTGCATCCATCACTTGTGATATCCGCCTCCTTGTGACTTCATCTCCCACATACTTATACCTTCTTAATTCTTGATAACTTCAGAGTTCGATACAGCGAAAGACTTGACTTTTAGGCTTTCTTGAATTAGATGAAGTATTAAGTGCATAAAGTATAAGCATGCGAGGACGACTTCTTCTCGGACACCGCGACACCACCGTCTTCAAATGTAGTAACATCAATAGACACGAACGAAATGGCTTTAAACATTTCATTCTAGTTCGGTAGCATTTTACCTCCGGTCGTTGAAGACCGTTGGACGATATTAAATATCGTACTTGTGGCAGGTAGATTTAATTAAAAATCTCCTTGACAAGATTTGGCGGGTAAACCCGTTCTCTTTACTCGACCGTCTAAAGCTGACTGCGAACGTAAAGATTGAATCATTTGGATAAAATTACCCGTATGATTGAAGCCGTCAATTTTGATTCCTGGAACAAGTTTGATTCATTAAAGAATCGCACCATCGTTGCTTTCCAGTTGTCACGAGCTTGATTCGTATAGAATCCTGCAAGTTACCTACCAAGTGCTGTTTGATGCTAACACTAGAAGGATTTCCACTCATCACTGTGAACACTATAGAGTGTCACTTCTGAGTTTTATGGCAAGATCATTTAGACATTACGTAGAGGCCTGGGACGTGTTTAAGTTCTGTTAAGAATTAAACCACTGTTGCTTTCCAGTTATCACAAGCTTGATTTATAAAGAATCGCACAAGTCACCTACCATGAGCTTTTTGATATTCGCTCAAGAAGGATTTCCATCTTCATTGTAAATACTTTAGTATTACTCGGATGTTCAGGCAAGATCATGAAGATTTTGCGTAGGACTCTTAAGATCTTTCTTACTTTTCACAGTGTGTGAAGAAGCAAGGAAATATGGAAGTGTGTCCTAATGAGATATTTGATGATCTCAAATGGCTCTAGACTCGATTGTGCACTTTGGATTTTAGTGATCGGAGGCTGGAGAGGAGTGCCACCATTTCAATATCAATATATTCGTAGTGAATGAATCAATAGATAATACGTTGTCTCGTGTAATTAAAACAAATATCTTTTGAGAGATATCTGAGTTAGCTGGGATGGGTTGTGCATTGCATCACTGGGTCCATGATGTCTATCTTCAATATCAAGCATCATTAAAATGATCTCAATAGCTAATGAGTTGACCCGGTTTCTGCCTAAGGTTGTAAGGACGGCTTCTTTCTTTACACCCTTTATCTTTACAATTATTTTTCATTCTTCAACCGCTTTAATGCTTACCAATACGTCATAACTAGCACCTTGTTGTGATTGTTCCAGTGCTAACTTATGTACTTGGTCGGCATTCAGCTACGTTCACAATCTTTCCCATCTTTCCTAAGGACTACTATTTCTAGCTATGGAATGTCCGTGGGAAGAT
Organism: Glebionis coronaria; assembly: GCA_025667525.1. Lineage (NCBI taxonomy): Eukaryota > Viridiplantae > Streptophyta > Magnoliopsida > Asterales > Asteraceae > Glebionis > Glebionis coronaria. The sequence goes on from CM046880.1 coordinate 237,709,861, forward strand.
TCCTCCGGTTTTGGAAGAATCATTGGACTTCACCTATCCTACCATCCTTATGTCACCACAATCTTCATTGTCGTGAAATAAATGGGTTGTGGGTAAGTATATGTCACCATGAAAATCCATTTTGGTATAGCAAATCCATTTTGCTCCCCCTTAACATATGTCACGATATTCGAAAACATTTCGCACATGTCGAGATGAGGCATCACGTTAAGTCAAACCATTTGTGATAATTTCCCATATTAAATCACATTTTCTCCCCCATATAAAAAATATTAACCCAACCGATATTTTTGATATCAATTGATTTAATGAAGTTTTAACAAAGGTTTTGGGAAGAAAAATGCAAGTCCGTTTAATCTTCATGAGACCAATTTGTGAGATATGATACCGATTTGTAATATTATCACATATTCACCATATTAGAATAAATTAACAAGAATGGACCTGATTGATGAGAACAACATATGATAAAATTAAATGGTTCTTGGTGGCAAATGTTGGTCGCCTCGTCACGTCTGAAGTCATCTCGTGACAGCACATGTACGATTGGTATAGTTGTCTTGACACCAATTAGTGAGCTTGGCACTTTCGGCATCGAAGATTCTGAATGTTTGACAATTGCTCCCCCTCAATTGTTGACCCGTGTTCTATTGAAAGAGTTGTAGTCGTCGTTTGAGTAATCGCATCGTCGAGTATGTAGATACCATTTGTAGATTGCTATGATAGTTGAGATGATAACTTCATAAAAACAAGATTTCTCTTGTTGTAACAAATAAATGCACTGATGCGTGCATAGATTTGTGTTAGACCAAGTTATAAAGTAAACTTGATCCCTTACAAGGTTTTAAAGTAAGCCTTTCCCAAGAAAATTAATTCCCGTTGTTGAGCCAAAGCTTTCAAAAGAAATACGTGACTTTAATATGAAAAACGGGTTCCAGTCTGAAATAACTACAAGCCATATAGGCATGTTTAAGAAATATTTAAAACTTTTGTACGAACTCTATTTATGGCGCCGTGTCAATATTAATCAACATTTCTAAGGCCGTAAATATTATCGTACAAAAAGACATGCCTTTGAAAAATAAAGTAAAAATATTTTTGGATTTTTCTGAAATTTTTCAATTTTTATGGTTTTTATATTGTTTTATATTTTTGTATTTTGCTTTTGTGGATAAAAATATAAACGATATATACAGATGATCACCAAGGATACGGATAATAGTTTACCACCACTATTCTTTCGCTTCATCTGCCAGTTCCTTAAGAGTCTCGGGCGAGAATGTTCTGAATCCTAGCTTGTCAGCCAAAAATTCAATTCGAGCGCGATCTAAAGCCTTCGTGAATATATCCGCCAATTGTTACTCAGATCGGACAAAGTAAAGCTCTATTACTCTATTTTCCACTTGCTCCTTGATAAAGTGGTAGCGAATGTCAATATTCTTCCACCGGGAGAATTGAACATTGTTACAGCATAAGGCTATTGCACTCTTGTTGACGCAGTACATCGGAATTTTGTTGAAACCTAGACCATAGTCGGTTAATTGCGATCGCATCCAAAGAATTTGAGCACAGCAACCGGACATAGCTATGTATTCTGCTTCCGTACTTGAAATTGCAGCGCTTCTCTGCCTTTTTGATGCCCAACTGATTAGTCGATCTCCTAGTAGTTGCAAAGTTCCACTCGTGCTACGCCTTGTATCTTGACAACCCGCGTGATCCGCGTCTGCATATGCCATAAGTGCAATCGAAGAGTCCTTCGAATACCAAAGTACCCGATTAATGGTTCCTTTAAGGTATCGAAAGATCCGTTTAACAGTAGCTAAGTGTAACTCAGTAGGCCGAGTTTGATACCGAGCACACATACATATAGCAAACTAAAGATCAGGTCGACTCGCTGTGATATACAGAAGGGTACCGATCATTCCACGATAAAGTGTCGGATCAACGACAATTCCATGTGGATCTGCATCAAGCTTAGTTCGTTCCACCATTGGAGTATCCACGGGGTCGCAAGATTCCATCTTATATTTCTTAAGAGATTCAAGGGCATACTTGGATTGATTGATAAAGATGCCTCTGGAACTCTGAGATATCTGAAGACCTAAGAAGAATGATACCTTGCCCATCATTAACATCTTAAACTTGGAAGACATGAGTGTCCCAAACTCATCGGATAAGGTTTGGGTTGAGGCAACAAATATAATATCATCAACATATATTTGTACCATAATCATATCATTACCTCGTTTCTGAATGAACAACGTGGTATCCACCTTGCCTTTAGAGAAGCCTTGTGTGATGAGTAATTGTAACAATAGATCATACCATGCGCGTGGAGCTTGCTTCAACCCATAGAGAGCCTTCTTAAGCTTGTACACGTGGTTAGGATATTTATAATTCACAAAACCATCCGGCTGTTGAACATAGACCTCTTCCTTGATTTCACCATTAAGAAATGTCGTCTTCACATCCATTTGATAGACAATCATATTCATGTGGGCTGCATAAGCAAGGAATAGTCTAATAGCTTTCAAACGGGAAACAAGTGCAAATGATTCCATGAAGTCGATGCCCAATAATTGCTTGTATCCACGAGCTACTAGTCGAGCTTTGTTCTTCAATATTTCGCCTAACTCGTCGAGTTTCACCTTATAAACCCATTTCAAAGTGAGTAACTGCACTTGATCCGGGCATGGGACAAGTTCCCATACATCAAGACGTATAAATTCATTAAGTTCTTCTTGCATAGCTTCTATCCAACAGGATTGGGTAAATGCTTGTTGCCACGTCTTAGGTTCAACTTTACTGAGAAAAGCATCAAAATGACAAAACATTGCACTTTCTTGTAACTGACTTCGTGTGGATACCGGACGATTAGGGTCACCAATAATAGAATCTATAGGATGATCCTTTTTCCACATGCTGTCATGTTCACGAATCCGTGGATTGGAGTAGACCGTAGTAGGAGCTTCCTCTGAGGTGGATGACCCAGCTTGATTAGGGTAGGGAATTGGTACACCAAAGAATGGAAGTTTACGCATTTGAGCAAATTCCAAGTCGTGATCATCATCATCCTCTTCATCATCAATAGGCATGACGTGGGTAGTTGATTCAGGTGTTGGTTGAGAATTACTTGTTGAAGGTATATCTTGACCAATTGTAGGTGCAGACGTATCTGATTGTGCTTCGGTTGCTGGAAGGACAACTTCAGTAACCGGAGCTATTACCTCAGGTTCTGGAGCAACAATACTTAGAGGAGTAAATAATTCATCAAAGAACGGTTGAAACAACATATCTCATTCATTCCTAGAAGGTGGTGTAAATGATGATGAAGTGGGGTTGTTTGGGACAAGACCAGAGCTAATGTTACTGGGTCCCATTTCATGAAGTGCGGGTTCAGAGCTGCTTTGCTTAGAAGCCATCGCTGTCAGCTCATCAAAATCAACATTCATAGTTTCGAGGATCTTACGAGAGTTATGGTTGTAGATTGGGTATGCTTTCTTTGCGGGTGTGTAACCAATGAAAATACCAATATCAACCTTTGGTTGAAGTTTTCCCAAATTGTCACCATCATTATTTGGATAGCAAAGAGAACCAAATACATGAAGATATGATAAATCTGGTACTTTTCCATGGAGAATCTCATATGGTGTTTAACCATGGCGTTTATGAATTAGTGACCGGTTTTCGGTGTACACTGCTATAGTTACTACTTCTGCCCATAAAAATAATGGAGCCTTTGCGTAAATTAACATCATTCGAGCTGCTTCCATAAAGGGTGCGATTTCGCCTTTCAATGACACCGTTTTGTTGTGGAGTGCGAGCAACAGATGTTTCATGAGATATGTCAACTTCTTCGTAATACTTACACAAAGTTTGATTCACAAATTCGGTTCCATTATCAGTACGAATGCGTCGGACAGTAGTGTTGAGACGCACTTGAATCATCTTGAGAAAATCGATAATGACTTTAGGTGCCTCGTCTTTTGTTGCAAGAAATTTCACCCTTGTAAACCGAGAGTAATCATCCACTATGACGAGGATGTACTTTTTACCACCAAGACTTTCAACACGCATTGGCCCACAAAGATCCATATGCAACAAATGAAGTTTCTCTTGTTGGTGTCTTCAGTCTTGGGTTTGTATGATTTCTTAGTGATTTTCCCCATTGTAAACGCGGAACACAAATGATCCTTGTGAAATGTAAGTTTAGGAAGACCACGAACAAGTTCGTTTTTCGGCAAATGATTAATAGCGTCAAAGTTAAGATGAGATAAACACCATTGAAGTCCACTGGTATCATCATCAAGATCCTTCCAATCTGGATCTTCTTCATCTGGTGCACACATTCTCTTGAATGTTGACCAAATCTTTATTCCATTGACTGAAGTAGGTGCTTCAGTCTCATACTTGGCCTGCATCAATCTCCAAAGGTCTGCCAAGTCTACCCTATCCAGGCTTGCAAAAAAATGCATAAGAGTAGTGAAAGTATGTACCTTCTTCCCATATCTGCCAATCATCCAAAACCCACTTGCATCCTCCTCATAGCTAACTATAGGATTTCTGGAATCATCAGGTAACACTTCTACCATATGTGAAGCTTCCAAGGGTGAGAGCTTAATACTCTTTCTAATAACAGCTTCACTAGAATTCACTCTATCCATATTTTCTGGAAACTCAAGAGGAACTCCCTTCTTCAATGGTCTTAGTGTAACCAAGCCTTATGGATCTCCATTTCTTCTGCAAGTTCTTCCTTTCTTTCATCTAAAAGAATTATAATAATGTTCTACTCTTGCACACTTGCCCATATAGGATAAGCCTTATACTCCAATTCATCAAAGGACAATCCCTACAACTTTCTAAAAGTCCAACCTGTTTGATGACATCTGAGCAACATGTAATAGAGCTCTCTTCTTTCTGTCTTTGTCTGTGAAAGAACTTTGCTAGCTTTATATTTCAGAATCACCTTGCAATCCCTTTGAACTCTAAGTAGAATCTCCAAACCCCAAATTTGATCTGATAAAGTCATGTTTGGATTTTCCATCACCTTATTCTCCCATGCAAAGTACATCTGAGCAACTTCAGGCATCTCATAATCTACCCGATTCTTCAATTCTGCAAGCTTTTCCCTTGCCAACTCATCACCATATTCAAGCCTCTCTGGTTCTTCAATAATCATTACACTTGAATCTGTGCTTTCATCACCACTGCTTTCCTTACTCTCAATAGCGGTCTCCTTCATCCTATCTTCTTTCTCAAGTTATGCAGCCAACATGGAATCAAATTTTACTTGAGCTGCATCCTTGGGAACCATTGTTTCTACCATAATCCATTTACCCTTATCTAATATATCAATGATGGGTAAAGATGATGAAGGTACCTGTGTAGACCACATCTTTGATGATAGCTGATGACTGGGATACATCAACCATACCTATAGGTTTATCAACGTCCAATACCTGTGTGTCAACGCCTAAATTACTCCTATCAGCGCTTGGCTTGTCAGCGTCAAAAATCTGCTTGTCAACGCTTAATATACTCTTGTCAGCGCTTCTTGTGAACTGCTCCATCATCTCAGTAAAAGATAAATTTAAATTTTTAGGAGTAACCAATGAAACATCAAAACCTGTTGCTTCTTCAAATTTGTTAGAGCTTCAGCTATACCCAAAAATTCTCCTTCATGTGAGCCTTTGTCACTCACATGTATCTTCTCATGCTCCCCTTTGGAAGAATCCTCCACTCCACGCCTAGGGTTAGAACCTTCCAAAATAACAATCCTTTCCCTCAATTGCTTGAGTTCAAGGCCTTGTGTAGATACAGTATATACAAGGTCTACATTTTGCTTTTGCAAGCTAATGCAGACAACCGTCAATTCCAACAATTTATAGGGTTCCAATCTGCCCTCCTCTAGAATAGGAATTTGACCTCCCAAAGTAGAGTCATGGGGCATGGATTGGGTCTTAATGATGTTAGGACTGGCTTGGCCTACATCTAAGCTAGTACCAATAGTCCTAGCCCCACCCTCGTCACCAACCACACTTGTTGTGGTGGTTCTCTCTACAACATGGCTAGGACCACTAGAGGAGAACACTCCAGTAGTCCTTTGGTGTTTTCCATCCTAAAGTCTGGGGGTGAAGAGGATGATGTGGATTGGGTTTCAGTTTGGAGGTTAAGGGGTGTTTGGGTTTATTGTAAAAGGGCGTCAACGTTTGGATTTGAAGTGTTAACGCCAACATTTAACGTGTCAGCGTTGAAGGGATCTTGGTCAAGTTCCATATGCTGGGGTGATGGTGATGGTTCAGGTAATGGGTCTTGTTGTGGTTGTGGGTTAGGTTGAGGTTGTGTTGTTGCAATAACAGCAAGCATGGCTTGGGTAAGGGGTAAGTCTCTGTGTGGGGGTGAATTCATCTTTCCAAAAATTGCTTTCTTTTGCACAGGGATCGTATAAAAATCATCATGATCCCTGGTGCAATATCTTTGTGTATCAAAAACCATTTGTAAAAATCTTGGGTAAGCAAGAGTTATCTTGCTACCCTTTTTTTTACACATGCCATTAAAAATCATTTTAGAAAAATTATATTTTTGCCCAGTAGCAATACACAGAATGGCACTCCCAATTGACCTATTAATTTCATTGTGTGTAGTACATTTGGGACTCAAGCATTGAAGAATGACATGTATTAAGTACTTCCAAGCTGGGGGAAACTCTTGTTTTGAATATTTGTTTAAAGTTCCCTCATCAGGGAAAGGATAATCCAAAGCTCGAAGTCCTTGTTCTAGCTCACCAATGGGTAGGGTGGTTATACCATCTGCATCATTAAGATGCAAATCCTGGAGAACCAAGGCTTTAGTAACCACCCATGGACGCCCATGGACTGTAGCAGTCAATGTAGTCACATTATTAATCGTTGAGGAAGTAATAGTATTCCAAAACTGCTTAATATGAGTGACAGGGATAAGAGGAGCATGAGAAAGTGCATACCTTAGAGGAGATGCATTTAAATACTCCACCATCTGAGTATATTGAGGAAACATAGTGTTGTCAGCCTCTAAATAGGCAACCATGTTGTGCTGACTTCTGAACCCCAATACCAAATCACTCGGTTTAAATTTAGGCACCACTGATGTAGAAAGCTGTGTGAAATGTTATGAAAGATGAATGTGTGTGAAGATTTAGTTAGACAAGAATAAGCAGTTACCCTGTTTCAAAAGAATAAGCCAAATATATTGTAGAGATAAGCACATGTGATTGGTAAAAAATGAGGCAGTTATTTTCAAAATATAATGATTAAAATCTTGAAAAATATATAACTTATCTTGTGCATTAATAAAAAGTTACCAACTCCTAAAATTACGGCCCATATTTTCGTCAAAAATAACAACTGGTCAAAAATAACTCAACTACGCTCAACGGCTATATTCTTGTCAACGTTGGAATTTGCCATGTCAACGTCAAAATTGGTCCTAACAACGTTTGGAAATAAAACTGTCAACGTCCAAAAAGAAAATAATAAAAATGAAAAAGTACCTTAACAAAGTAATTTATCCTAGTGAAGATAACCTATAGACTGAAAATTACCATAGGGTGGCAAGCACTGTCCAATCATGCACACTTGCTTAAGCAAGATAGACATAATTGTCCACAAGTGTCCCTTGCTAACCAAAGTTCTTAACAATGAAGTTATCTCATAAAATCCTTTGTAACTTCCCAGGTAAGCCCAATAAAAATCATACCCAAGTCTCCCAACAGACCACATCCAATTCTAGGCAAAAAAGTCTTGGCAGCGTGCATAGTATATCAACTTTGCATGCTATAGTGCCTCATGATTTAGTAAACTAATTCATACTCACCAGTGGACACAATCTAGAATTGTGATAAGAGTATTATATGAATACCCAAAAAGTCCTAAAGGTTTCCTAAACCTCCCCTTAAAATAAGATATACAAGTTGCTTAAATAAAATGCATGTAATAAAAATTTATGTCAAGATAGGAATATAAATATTCCAACCATCATCCATAAACTTGAATATGCCTCAAATAGGCTCCAAGTATCCATAAGCAACTTTGTATCCATTTGTACAATGCTAACAACGCCTGCATAATTAGATCAAAAACCACAAAACTAACATGTTGTTGACAACGTCAATTTAACACTTATCAGCGTTAAAATAACCTTTGTCAGCGTTAGACAAATAAAGTGGAAAATCTAATTGTGTAGAAAGACCAATAACAATGCATATCCTGTACATACTTTTACAATAAGTCCTCAAAACACATATTAAGTAAGACTGATCATTCCAATACTTGTTACCAAGTATTGAAATCTCCCAGTATCAAAAGGTTTAGTTACTAAATCGGCCACATTTTCCTCTGTGTCAATCCCATCTGGTTGTATTAAACCTTTTTCAAAACAATCTCTTATAAAATGATGTCTAATTTCTATGTGTTTTGTTTTAGAATGATGTACATGATTTTTAATAATGCATAAAGTACTGTTATTGTCTACAAAAATCTTGGTATGCATGAAATTATACCCATAATCCAACAGCTGGTTTTGAATCCATAAGACTTGTCCACAACAAGCAGCTGCAGCTACATACTCTGCTTCAGTTGTAGAATTGGCCACCACTGTTTGTTTCTTGCATTGCCAAGATATCAACCTACACCCAAGAAATTGGCATCCACCAGTTGTGGATTTTCTATCAAATTTGTCACCCCCATAATCACTGTCTGAATATGGAATAAGCTCCAATGGAGAATCTTTTGGATACCATAATCCCAAGGTGGGATAGCACCTAAGATACCTAAAAATCCTCTTGACAGCATGGAGATGACACTCTTTGGGAGTCACTTGATGGCGTGCACATGCACACACAGCAAACATAATGTCAGGTCTTGAAGCTGTGAGATACATCAATGAACTAATCATTGACCTATAATGCCTGACATCCACCTCTTTTCCATCTCCAACCTTTCCCCAAGGGTGTTCCCTATCCATGGGTGTGCTAGCCCATGTTTTATGTGGAGAAAAGCCAAGCTTCTTCAAGATCTCTGCTACATATTTATCTTGAGAGATGAAGATACCATCTTCTTTCTGCTGAACTTGTAACCCTAGAAAGAAGTTCATCTCCCCCATTGCACTCATCTTCAACTTGTCAGTCATGAGTTTGGAAAAGTCTTCACTCATCTTTGTACTAGAAGAGCGAAATATGATATCATCCACATAGACCTGTACAAGTAGGAAGTCTTTACCTGTCTTCTTGTTAAACAAAGTCTGATATATGGTGCCCCTTTTGAATCCATTTTCCACCAGATAGGTGGACAATGTGCCATACCATGATCTTGCGGCTTGATGAAGTCCATACATAGCTTTCTTTACTCTATACACCTTGTCTGGATGTTCTGAATCTTCAAAACTAGGAGGCTGTATTACATAAACCTCCTCTGCAATTTTGCCATAAAGGAAAGCACTCTTCACATCCATTTGATAAACTGTGAAGCCCATGCAAGAAGCATAGGCTAGGAAAATCTGTATTGCTTCAATCCTGGCAACAGGTGCAAAAACCTCTTTATAGTCTATCCCTTCCTCCTGTGTATAGCCTTGAGCAACTAAACGTGCCTTGTTTCTGACCACAATTCCTCTCTCATCCTTTTTGTTTCTTAGAACCCATCTTGTCCCAATAGGTCTGACATGTCTGGGACAATCAACTAACTCCCAAACATCTTGAATAGCAAATTGGTGAAGCTCATCCTGCATTGCTTCCCACCCAACTTGGTTCTTTGAGAGCATCAAAAATCTTCCTGGGTTCTTGTTGTGACAGAAAACAGGCAAACAAACATGCTTGAACAAGAGGGGTATCAACCTTCTTGTGAATATTGGCAATAAATCCTCCATGAAACTTGATAAGACCTTCTAGTTTGTACAGGAGTCATGACATCACCTATAATTAAAGAAGAAGGGTGATTCTTCATAGTAGATATAAGTACTCCTCCTTGAAATTATTGTATTATCATCAATCTCAGTCTCCAAGTTGCCAATATCTTCTTCAAATTCTCTTCCATCATCATCTGAATGAACCTCTCCATGTCTATTTGAAGGTTCACCTTGTTCAAAAATACTGGAAGAGAATAAATGGTCAAAAGAGTTGTCAACGCCTGAATTAGGGCTGTCAACGTTTGAGCCATCAACGCCTGAATTTGTCTTGTCAGCGCCAGATTTTCCTTTATCAGCGCTTGAAGATTCATGCATGTTTTCAACTGGTGATACTTGTAGACCACCTTTTTCCTTTCCAGCAGCAGCAGCAGCAGCAAATGCATCTGTCAATATAGGAATGGTAACATAATCAAGTATGGGTGCTGATTTGTCTGCTTGTGATTCAACCTCCTTGTCAACCTGTATACCTGAAATTTCAACAACTGGTTCTTCTACAACATTTGAAGTCACCTTCACAATGTCTGGATTAGTAACAGGCATATAATTCAAAGTTCTAGATAGAGGTTCCAAGTCAAATAACCAATTTGGTCCACTTTCAGGGTCACTAGGTTTACTTTCCAAAAACCTAACATGTATCTTTTCAACAATACGTTTTTCTTTCTTAAGATAAACCCTATATCCTCTACTCTGCACTAAATAACCCATAAAGTAACCTTCATCACCTTTAGCACTAAACTTTCCTAAGGCATCACTAGTGTCTAAAACAACTACATGACAGCCAAAGGGTTTAAGAAAACCAATATTAGGTTTCCTACTCCAAAATAGCTCATAAGGTGTCGTGTTGTGGATCTTGTTGATTAATGCCCTATTCTGAACATAACAAGCTGTATTTACAGCTTCAGCCCAAAATGCAATAGGAAAGTGAGCATCAGCCAACATAGTCCTAGCTGCTTCTATGAGTGTTCTATTCTTCCTCTCAGCTACCCCATTTTGTTGTGGGGTTCTAGCTATACTAAACTGTCAAGTAATCTTTCTTGGCACAAAAGTCATCTAACATCTTATTTCTAAACTCACCACCATTATCACTTCTAAGCATTTTAACTTCATTCCCAATCTTTTTCTCTAGTTGGGTAATAAAGTTAATCAAAACATCAGCAGTTTCACTTTTTAAAGCTAAAAGAAAGTTCAAGTAAATCTAGAAAAATCATCAGTGATGACAAAACAGTAGGATTTACCATTTAAGCTATCTATATTAGTTGGACCAAACAAGTCCATGTGCAGCAAGTGAAGTGGTTTAGAACTAGAATGCACAGGTTTAGACTTAAAGGAGACTTTGTGTTGTTTGCCTTTAAGGCATGCAACACAAGAGTGGTAATTGTGGAAAGCCTTTTCAGGCAAACCATCAACTAAACCATGTCTCACAAGTCGATTTATGTTCTTAAAATTAATGTGCCCTAACCTTATGTGCCAAAGATTACTCTCATCAACTGAAGCCTTAGCATATAGACATGACAAATTATTATTCATCCTAATTCCATTAAGATTTACATTATAATGTCCTTATGCCTAGGTGTTCTATAATCAATGAATTTCTCATCAGGTATTTTAAACTCTTTGCTTAACACCAAGCATTCAGTATTAGTGAAAAGAACCTTATTTTTGTTATCATAGACTTGTGATACACTAAACAGATTGTAATCGAGTTCTTTTACCAGAAATACGTTCTCAAAACGCAAATTGTTGGTGATAAGAGTGATAGTTCCATATCCGCCTCCAAAGTACACTTTGTCACCATCTTTAATGGGGGTAAAGTTTGTCAAGTAATCTTCCTTCCCCGTCATGTGTCTAGAGCATCCACTATCCCAATAGCCATAATCATTAACCTGCTTTTGAATGCCCTGCACATAAAGAAAACAAAACTAGTTTTCTTTGGGAACCCAAGCCTGTGTAGACTTGGATTCAGTTGGTTGTTCAACAAGAACATACCTAGTCCTCATAACAACCCCTTGTTCATCCCTTTTTGGATTAAATACCCAGTTAACCCCAATTGGTTTAGTTATGACCTTTGAAATATAATGAAATCTGTTACAGGTCATAGAAATCCCATCTGAATTATGGTTTTGGTCTTGTTTGGGTCTCCATGTCTAGCTAGAAGAAGCTTTAGACCCCTTTCCCTGTGGTTGCAAATATATGGCATTTCTTGGTCTAACAACGCTAGAAACATTCCTGTCAACGTTAAAATTGTTCTTGTCAACGCTGAAATTCCCTTTATCAACGTTAAACCTAGGGTTTGCTATAGGAACCCATTGTCTGTTAGACCATGTATTGGTCTTTTGAAAAGGCCTTTGCCCGTAAGTATTAGACCCTTTAGTAAAGAATGGGGCTGGTCTAATGATTTGTGAACTTTGCCGGGCAAAATGTTTGGGTTGACCATGGTTGAATTTCTATCAGCGTTGACCTTTGAAGTATTGACACACTTATAGGCCAAATGTGAAAAACTTCCACAAGTATAACAGGCTTTTCTAGACATAACTCTAGGTATAGATGAAAAGAAACCTGTCCCATTATCACTAACTTGACTTTTTAGTGACCTAGGTTTTCTATACATTTCTGCATATTTAATACTAGGTTTTCTATCAACGTTTAAGCCAAGGTCAACAGTCTTTCCAGTACTAGGATTGGTCACTTTTATGGGTGTTGACTCATTTGGGCTGTCACTAAGCATGTCACCCTTAACAAACAAAGTAGGGTTGGCTTTCTTTCATTGGTCCAAATTAGTCAATTTATGCTTGTACTCCTCTACTGGAGTAACAACTCTTGGTGGAGGAATAAATTCCTCTTCTTGGAGTTCTGGTATACCAGTCCAAGATAAATATTTTCTAATGACACCATAGAAGTTACCAGCAGATGGTGGAACACCAGCATATTCTTTCATCCCAATCCCACTCATATCCCTAGAATCCCTTTGTTTACTCACACATTTTTCAAGGGTTTGAGAAGCTTTATCAAATTTTTGAATTTTAAGATATACATTATCTTTGTTTTTGATAGCCTCATCTAACTTAGCTTGTAAAACACCATTGGATCTATCCAAGATGTTCCTAACCTCAACACAAGCATTTAGATCATGAGTCAAAATATTGATTTGATCTTTTAGGTCAAGCTCCATTTTCTTATATTCAGCCACAGTCTTTTCAGTTTGAGTAAGAGCAAGTTGATAATTAGATAACTTGCATTTTTCATCAAAAACATCTGATGTTAATTTTAAAACTTCTTTGTTAAGCTTTTCAGTGTTTAGACGACAACCCTTACTACAAAATGCATCATCATATACCTCATTGTCTGATGAAGATGAAGAATGTGCCATGAGAGCATAGTGAACATGCTCCCCTTCCTCCTTTTCTGCAACCAAGGCCTTGTTCTCTTCCACATTCTTGGCCAAAAAGCTCCAATCCCAGCCAACACCATCATTTTCTTGCATGGCAACCATAGCTTTTGTATCTTCAACCTTGACGATTTGGCTTGAAGGCTTTCCATCATCAGATCTTCTTGGAGATCTATACTCTCTCATAAAGTGACCCATTCTATGACAATTGTAACACTCAAACTTGGATTTATCAAATCCAGCAGTGTCCTTAGCATTAAAAGTCATCTTCTTCCTGAATCTTCTATTCCATCTATTGGCCCTTATGCTTGCAAGTGCCATATTCCACTTTATGTCCATCTCCTCCAAGTGCTCATCACTAATTTGCTCAAGGTCCTCATATGTAATCACTGAACCATTGGGCAATGAAGCAATGCATACACATACAATATCTAGATCAATACCAGCAGGCTTAACTCTTGGTGAGTCAACATTGTATGTGTTAGCGTCTGAATGTGAGGCGCTGACAAAGCTTGATCCAACGTTGACACAAGGTGATCTAGTAACAGGGTGCATGTAAGACTCCCTTTGATCAAATTGACCTTCACTGTGTGAGAAGAAGGCAATATTTCCATTGGTAGACTTGCTTCCTTGATCTAAAAGGATTTCACTTTCTACAATCCTTAGTTTATTGTAGACGTCATCAAAAGTAGAACTTTTGTGAGTATTATTAGCAATCATAGACCTTGCTTCAATCTTCCATGCATCACCAAGACTTTTAAGGAAAGTGGTAATGATATCAGCATCATCATGCATTGTTCCCATAAATGACAACTTGCTTGTAATGTCAAGAAGTCTGCTTCTCACTCCACTTAGCTTTTCATTGGGAAGAGCTTTGAACACAGCATACTCATGCAAGAGTTGCTTCTTTTTCTCTGAGGCAGTATCATCATTACCACCATAAGTAACTTGAAGAGCTGCCCAAAGATCTTTGGCAGAATCATAGCCTATATACTTGTGCTGATTGGCTTGTCCCAAAGAAAGTTTGAGGATGCTTAGAGTTTTCATGTCATTCCTCCTCTTTGCAATGTCCTCAACTGAGACAGCTCTTCCATCTTCAGGTTTTTCTTTTCGATCCTCAGCACTTGAGCCTGGAGTTGATCTTAGAGTGATAGCAGCTTGAATCTTGGCAGCCTTATTGAATGTGTTTCCATATTCAATAATTTCCCATAGGGTGTGGTCATGGATTTGAAGGTATTGCTCAAATTGAACTTCCACGGCTCAAAGTTGTCTGGGTCTAGCATGGGGATTTTTATGTTATGGCTTGAGGAGGAGGTAAACTCTGGAGTAGACATGTTGTTTAGATTATTAGGGTTTTCTTGAAAATTAGGGTTTTTGGCGATTTAGGGTTTTTGTGTTCTTTGGATCAAAGTTTCTCAACAAGCTCTGATACCACTTGTTGATCCCAAACATAGATCGATTTAGCTTGTGTAAACGAGAATAAATCAAGTTAAACACTTAGAGAAACTCTGTTGTATATGAAACAATCTAAGTATTATGCGGAATTAATACTTAAACAAGAACACACAAACAAGTTAAACCAAACTTTTACTTTGATTGATTAATCGAACTTGCGTACAATGAAAGTGTAAAACTTATAAAACTTATATATGAAACAAAACCTAAAGGCCTCCTTTTATAGATTAAGGAACCTTGTACAAGAGTCTACGTATCAGCTATTCTTGGTAAAGATAAACATAAGAAATACATTGTCAAACATATCTTTACTAGAAACATACTAGAAACATAAAACGTGTAGACTAGAATATCCTATCAGTGCTTGACTTCTTCTTATCAACGCTTGACTTCTTCTTGTCAACGCTTGTCTTGTCAACGCTTGATTTCTTCCTATCAACGTCCAAATTGCTCTTGTCAGCGTCCAAGTGTCTTGACTATATTTTATTCCCAACTTTGTTTAACTCAGCCAAAGCCAAATTTTTATCCCAAATTTGTTCCCTCAAATCAGATATTTCCACCGACTTTTGATTCAATTTTTCAATCAATGATTGATTATGTGCAGTGGTATTAGCACATGCGGGCTTTTTGGAATCGAAGAGTTGTTTATTTTTCTGTTTTAAGTTATCAACTTTGGACAAAATCTTGGAAACTCGATTATCTAGATCAAGTTTAAAATTCTCAGCGGCTTCAAGTACTTTCACACAATAAGTCTCCTTAGATTTCTCTATGTCTATCGGCAATGATTTAGAAACCTTGTCACTTGGCTGATGCTGTTTTGATTGTAAATTCAATCGAAAATTCTTTTGAAAATTTGCATCATTGATATTAACACCTTCGAATGACGTTTCAAAGATTTCTTGAATAAATTGTTGCTTGCATTCAAGCAAAATACAATGTGTTTGAATCTCATCAAAACGTTTTGAAAGCGAAGAATATGAATCTTGAAGCTTTAAAAATTCAGCGTCAGATTCATGACAAGTACTATCTACCACATTATCCACATATTCAACATTATGCACAATAGAATCATTATCAACACTTTTATTCACACAGACGGAAACTATATCATGAGACATCACTTGCTTCAAAAGCTGATCATTTTGGCGTGAAACTCATTCTATTTCAAGTAAACTGTTTTCATAAGCATTATCCATTTCATTGAAAACACGTCTAACTTCTTTTTCCAAAAGCAAATCTTGATCAATATTACTAAGACAAGCTTTAACATTGTTTACAAATGGAACAATTTCATCTCGGAACACAGTTCTAGTGTGCTCAAAATTCCATTCACCTTCAGTTATGGCCGCGTCATGCGTTCCGTAATGACCTTGTCAAAATCAGCAAAGTGTTGGTTCACCGCATTTAAGTTATCTGACACCTTACTTACCGGTGGAATTAACTTAGTTAAATACTTTTTGACAAGTGTAGGAGACGTACTAGGAAGGTTTTCCGTTGATAAACTTTGGGGCACAAAAGCTTATAATTGAGCTAATTCCTTTTGTAAGCGAATGCGGGTCTTTTTATAAAATTGATCTTTATTATCCTTATCATAATCAAGCTTATGTAATTTTGAAAGCATTTTAGATTGAGTTTCTTCCACAAGTGACTATGTCTCCTCAGTACTACGAACATAAGGTGCTTCTTTCGATTTGCCAATTATGGTCACATCATATAGACAAGGAATATATTCCTGAGCTTGTTTTGCATAACCGAGATTAGGTGGTAAATCTTGAAGACGCTTAAGTTCGAGTTCTTTGAACGATTTAGTTAAAAGGTGAACCTTTTCTGTGGAAGCGTATTGTTTTAAAAGCTATTGTTCCTTGAATTTAAGAATTTTGGTAGCATTAATTTCCGATTCAAACTTTTTAGACTCGAGAGTTTTGAAATCCATTTTAACTTTCTGAAAATCATTGACAACTGACTCTTTTGCTTTTAATTCATTGGAATGATTAGCTTTTAATGATTCTATTTCTTTTAAGTGTTCAATCTTTTCAAAACGAAATTGGTCAAATTCAGAACACGTTATTTTCTCTGCTTGAGGGACCATTTCAAAAGTTTTGACCTTTTCCTTATACAGCGCAAGCTCAGCGGTTAGGTTGGCATTCATATCTATGGTTTGTCGAACAGCCACATTCATGTTATCAATAATATGTTTAGGCACCATTACCAAATCACGTTGATCATAAGATTTCATACCCGTCGTAGCATTTGGTTGAGGTTCAATCAAATGTGTTGGATTGGATACCGCATCATTTGAGTTACTAGTTTCCGAATGCTGTTCGAGGTTGTCATTTTCATGCTCAACATGATGTAGATTATCATGAACATTATTAGATGTGGTTGGTACCTCACTGACGACATCAGAACCGTAGTGAGAGAGATTAACAACGAGTGCAGCTTGGGCTGAGTGAATGTCATCACAATCATAATCATATGCATCAAGATCATCTGCTTGATAAGCTACATTAGAAGTGGAAACGACTGCAATGCCTTCATTGTCTGCTGCCCCTGGGTCTGCAAGAAATGCTAACTCTTCTGAATCCAAAATCTTTCCCTTAGACTGAGCATCGACCAAATACATCTTCTCACGAAATCACGTTGCAACCCTTCTCCTTTTTGGCTGAGTGCATTCCCTAGCCATATGACCTTGTCCTCTACAATTGTAGCAAGTCACAACCTTTTGTGGACCAACAGTGCTTCCATTTCCATTAGCTTGAGAATTCACAGCTTGAGCATTCACGGTCCTTGTAGGAGTTCCATATGAATTTTGCCTTCCCTGAATAGGTTGCACCGTCACTTGAGCATCTTGAACAGTGGCTTGTTGTCGAGGATTTGGATAGGTGCGGAGCTGATTGTTCGTTGGTGGAAAACCTCTAGTAGCAACAAGTTTTGACAAGTAGGCAGTGAGATGGTTTAAGACATCAGTAGGCGTATCATTTGGAGTAAAGACCGGTGGTTGAGTTAGTGGAAGTTCATTGGAGTATAAGGCTTGTGCTTGTGGTGCTTCAATTGGAAAATATCCTTGTTGAGGAGTATAGCCCATAGGAGAAGTTTTAGCTTGTGAGGGTGATGCCTGATGTGCTGGTAGCTGTGGATAAGGCTGTTGAAGAACACTTTGTAGATATGCTTGCTGTGACATCATCAGTGGTTGATAAGATGGTTGTTGTGGTTGCTGATATGTGTGTTGTGGTTGCTGCTGCAAGTATGATTGTTTTTTGTAAGTGTAAGTCGTGTTTTGTTGGGGGGACATTTGTTGAGAAGCATACATGGCAAGTGGATCACGAACTTGTGGTGTAGACAACCGAGCCTCGATCACATGGCATTCATGTTGTTGAAGAAAAGCTTGAAGTTGATCCACATTGGTGTTATGCAAGTCCTTAGCCAATTTAACAGCCGTCACGTACTTACGCCATTATGAAAGAAGGGTGTTCAAATACTTGGTGTTTAATTGAAACGTAGGAATTGCCATGCCATAGATATTGAGCTCATTTAACAAGAGAGTAAATCTCAAATAGTAGTCATTGAGAGTCTCCCCGGGAACATAGGCAAACTTATCAAATATATCATAGAGCTTACACTCTCGTTCTTGTTTAGTTAACGAGGTGCCTTACATTAGAACACGAATTTTGTCCCATAACTCTTTGGTTACTTTATGTTTGCTGACGAGTTTGTAGACATCTAGAGGAAGGGCTTGGAGAATGATGTTTGTAGCATACTTATCACATTTGTCTTGAACCTTCATATGTCCGTTCAATTCACCCGTTGTGCGAGGACGAGTAATTGTACCTTCCGTGACAGTACCATAATCTAATGGTCCATTGAGCACCGATGCCCAAATGAGATGTCCATTCTCTTTGTTCAACATGTAAAGTTCCATTCGGGAAGTCCAATCCTCGTACATAGTCTTCTCCAACATTGGTGGACGATTATCCGTACCCGAGAGGATGGACTTATCCGTAAGAGATGTGTACTCCATTTCGATAAGTTAAGATTTAAAACCGTTGATCGAACAATGAGAGAAAGTAAATGTGCTTGTTGTCGTGTGTTGAAGTCGAGAAATTATGTTAAAATCCCCTAAAATTTTCTTGTTGAGAAACCAAAAATTCCACTACAAAATTATTCACAAAATTTTCTAAATCACGTTTTTCGAAAATCTTGAAAAATTTCAATAATTGTGCAACATATAATTCCGCAAAGTGAAATTAAATAATTCCACAAAGTGAAATGAAATAATTCCGCAAAGTGAAATGAAATAATTACGCAAAGTGAAATGAAATAATTCCGCAATGCATAAAACTTTCAATTCCGCAATCAGTCGAAATACAAGATTCCGCAATCCTATTTGGATTCAATTCCGCAATCAGCTGATGATTCAAATTCGCAATCCTCTGATTGATTCAATTCCGCAATAAGCTGATGATTCAAATTCGCAATCCTCTGATAGATTCAATTCCGCAATAAGCTGATGATTCAAATTCGCAATCCTCTGATTGATTCAATTCCGCAATAAGCTGATGATTCAAATTCGCAATCCTCTGATTGATTCAATTCCGCAATAAGCTGATGATTTAAATTCGCAATTCTCTGATTGATTCAATTCCGCAATAAGCTGATGATTCAAATTCGCAATTCTCTGATTGATTCAATTCCGCAATCTATCACAAGATATTGCGAAATTATGTCAGATATTGCGAAATGATGCTAAAAACAAGGAACTCGGATTGCACTTTAAGATTTACGAATCTTGAGACAAAAAATGAATCCAAACACCCAAATTTTTTGCGTTTTTGAGCGATTTAAGTAAACCAAATCACTAACACGAATATGTAGATGATTTTTGTGAAGATCAAACCACATAAAACACCAAAAATTTTTTTGGACGTGGGTATTAAAGTAAAAAACACACGAACTCTATATGAACAAACACATAAACAATACAATCATCCCATGGCTCTTGATACCATTTGTAGGATAATGTAAATCTTGCTTATGTATAGAGAGAAGAGATAGAATGATGGAGAAAACACACACACTTTTAGAGAGAGAAAGTGAAAGAGAAACACCTTCTACTATGTGAAAATAATAAGTGAACCACACCTTCTCCATCTAAGGAGAGGGTTTATATACCCAAGCCTTGTGATGGGCTTGGGCTTACATATTGGGCCGTCCATACATTCCATGGACTAGGCCTTTCCATGTTTACTTAATGTGAAATAACTAAACTACGAGCTACTACTTAATATATTGTCGGAGTGACCGAATCTTCCTAAATACGTAAAACGTATTTCCAACACATCTTTAGCACTTGAAGCTTTATTATGTCATTTTCCTCATCTTTTCTTCGAATAAAACCCGTGAAAGCTCATGTTTGTTTCTCTTGTACCTATTTTGCCTGAAACACACAAAACAACAAATACACGCGTAATTCTGATAATTTAAAGTTTAATATGATGTATTTGGCCGTGTTTTAAGTGGTTTTTAGGTTATAAATGATGAGTATTTTCACACTTATCAACTCCCCTCCACTTGACCATTGTCATGGCCTCATGCAATGCAGCATTTCAAAGCTCTAGATTACACTTTTCGCATTATTAATCCACCTTTGCCATTTTATGATTTAATATACTATACTATGCTACATAATGCATGATTTTTAATTTTTAATAATGCAATGCAAGATATAAACTCTTTATTTATTTTTGTATTTTCTTGAAATAGTTTGATGGAAATAACTCATAAAGAAATCAATGACTTTGATTAGGGCTTTTGTACCATGAATACTTATCATCCTCAAGTTCACTTTCCCCATACCAAGCTTAGAAACGAGATCATTGTTATTCATAAGTAAAAGTACATCAACTTATTTATAAAAAATTAATTGTCTTACCATTATACCCCCACATATTTTGCCTCTAAGACCGGTTATTATTTGAGCAAATTGATTTTGAGCAAATTTGTCATTATTTAAAGCATGAAATATAAGAAGTGTAATATCTGAAAATAAGGAAGCACGGTTTTAATTCTAAGTAACCATCTTATCCATTACTCGAAAAACCGTACACAATTAATATAAGTCCGACCCAAAATAAGTCATTCGCCTTATGTGTAAACTCCTTATGTCATGCATTAATAAGTATCTACACACTTGCTAAGAAAAGAAAAATAAAACTCACGCAATAATTTTATCCGCCGCCTTTTTGAGACCTTGGATCTTCAATCCCGCAACCCGTCAAGGTAATATTGGATTGGAGCAACTATTAAATCCCCGCAACCCTTGTGAGAGTAATATTGGAATTTAATAGCTACTATAACTAACACTTCACTGCCCCTCTTGGGAGTCTTGTATAATTAATTTTTTCTTTTTCTCTTTTTTCTTCTCCTTTTTTTTTCTAGCCACTCATTTTTTTTATAAGCCGCTCTTATATTTCTTTATTCCTCACAAATAAAATGAAAAGAATAAAAGGATAAACACCCGCTAAGTATTAAGCATGACATAAGTCTAGTACACATAAAACGTTCTAACTTAGAATCTTAATAGGTACTTATACCAACCACGAATGATTAGTCAAAAATGCATAAGAGACTACAAACCGATTAAAATCGTTCTTGATTATTTATTAACAATATATACATGTGTTGACAAGAAAGTAATGGTTACGAAAGGGGATATAAAAGCCACAAATAATTAATATGAGGTTTATCTAGCCCTTTACACTTACTTCAAACTCTATCATCTCTCTTTCTCCACAGTTTAAAGTCTCAAATAATGAGATTAGTGGATGATTAGCCTAATAAACCAATGAAGGTCTACATGGTTAAGCATACTATCTAGAGTAAGCTTGGATAAACAAACTCGGGTTGAGTCAAAATATTCATGGCGGGCCTAATATGTTAAAGAAGTCTAAACAAGCAAAAAAACCATATCCCTTATTAGATTTTTTCCTTTTTATATATTTTGATGAAAAATAAAAGAAGAAATATATACAATGAAAATGTGTTATGCAAATGAAAAATGATTAATGCAAAAATTATGAATGCATATTTTTGGTGGCCAAAGTAAAATGTTTGAAAAATTAATTTTTCCAATTATCACGAAGCTAAGGCAATGGTCTAGGCAAGGTCACTTCGATAGAAGTCTCCCCTACACATAAGATAAACATTATCCTTAATGTTTAAGAGTATTGGAGTGTAAACTCCCCTACACTTATCACATTGATAACTTTGCTTAACTCGAGCTAAGGAAGAGACAACTAAAGTGAATTCATTTTAAGCACAATGTTTTGAATATCACAATAGCAAAAACTAATCGAAGCAAACCGGATACACGGGCCTCCTCCATAAGCTCCATTATAACACCCCTCTTATTTATGGAAAAGAAATCTAAGGAATCTAAACCTAGTTATTCAAGCTTGATTTAAGGAGTCTCTAGCTTGACTCTTCCCACATTCAATTAATTCATGGGGAAAATCATGGAAAAACGAGATTTCCAAGAAAGGAAAATCTCTCCATGATAAGGCGAAAAGTCATGCCCATAAAGGGAAACCTCGAAGAAAGTCCACCAGGGTCAAATACATGATTTTCATCCCAATAATAGCACAACCCCAAGGTGGGAATCACAAACCAGGGTAAAATAGTCGAGGTTCCCTTAAACAAACGATGGTCACAATGAAAGGTATGATTACAAGGTAAGGATCCCATTTTTCTAAAGAATTTTCCTTTTATAGCATCAGATGGATACTGAGATAGCTCAAAAATATTTATACCAAGATAAAAAACCTTTTCCTTTTGGGGAAAATAAAAAGTCAAAGAAGTGTTTCCCTTATAAAAATTCACATCATTAGACACCGAAGGTTGAAAAAGAGGTGTTAAATCACAAGTAGTATGAACCTTTGGGTCTTCCTTTTCTTTTCCTTTTGAAACTTTTTCAATAAGTTCCAAATGAGGGTAAAAGTCATCATCTAAGTCCAAGGTAGGAGATTCGTCCTAATCCAAACTCAATGAAGAGATAAATGAATCATTGGAATCATGGGAAAACTCATCCTCAATAGGAATGTTGGTATTTAAAAATGTGTCTAAATCTCATCAAAAGTAATATCCTTTAAAGTAGTATCAATCTCTAAAGGAGGAGGATCCTCCTCAAGAATAACCAAATCTACTAGCGGATAGGTATGACAATAAGAGTCAATATGAGGCTCAAGTATAGGAGAATCACTCGTATAGATGATATGATTCATAGACCTTAAGGGTATAGAAAGCTCATCATTATAATCATCATTTACTTCCTCATTGTCATTGAAATTAGATTATCAAGTGATGTTTGAAAAATAGGGTTTGAATGTATCACAAAATCATCAATGTTAAACTCTGGAGTTTCAAAAACATTCAATGAGGAAGTAATGGAAGCTATGGTCTCAACATGGGGAATCTCATAATTCCCACTTTGACAAGCTTCATGAAACTATTCATGAAAAACCTCATCAAGAATATCCATGTTATTCACCCCTACATCATCAATATGATTTACCGCATCGTTAAGAACATCAGTATGATTAACTGTTTCACAACTTTGAGATTCCTTAATGAACTTTCCCATCTTAAACACAACTTTCTCATCCTCTACCCTCATAATGAGTTCCCCTTCCGCAACATCAATAAGAGTGCGACCGGTCTTTAAAAAAGGTCTTCCTACAATAAGGGGAACTCTAGGATCCATATCATAGTCCACAACTACAAAATCCACAGGGAATGTGAATTTATCAACTCCTACAAAAACAGCTTCCGCAATCCCCACCAGATAAGCTATTGAACGGTTTGCTAACTCAAGTGTCATCCTAGTAGGTGTAAGCTCGGGAAGAGAGAGTTGTTTCCAAACCGAAAAAGGCATCAAATTTATGCTAGCACCAAGATCCACAAGTGCCATGCAATTCTCTACCCCCGGGAAATCAAGGAATCAAGAACCGGCCACGATCACCAAGTTTGATAGGTAAACTCTTCAACAACACCATGGAAAAATTTTCGTTTAATGAAGTGTTAGGCATATCATCAATTTTTCTTTGTTGGACAGAAGGTCCTTAAACATTTTGGCAAACTTGAGCATATAAGCTAAAGCCTCCGCAAAAGATATGTTGATATTCAATTGCTTAAACATCCTCAAGAAATTGGACACTTGAATGTCATCTTTGTTCTTAAGCTTCTTTTTTCTCAATTTAGAAGGATATAGAAGATTTGGTTTTGGTAAAGGTTGAGTGGTAGTTGTTGAAGGACTATCTTTTTGGGTTTCTTTAATGATAGATGTAGAAGGTGAAGGATTAGTAGGTGTAGAGTTTGAAGGTGTAGGCTTAGAAGGTGTAGGCTTATCACAAGGAGGAACCGTAGTAGGATTCACCAAAGGAGGTGTAGGAGGAATTGAAGGGTCAATGGTTGTTTTCCCACTCCTTGTAGTGATTTCATTTACATTTGCCTTTGGATTGGTTTGAGTGTTGGAGGGTAAAGCACCTTTTGGTCATTGATTTAAGAGTAACATAAACTTTCTGTTAGTCTCCTCATGCATAGCTCCCAATTGATATTGAGTCCTCTTTTCACTCTCACGGATCCTTCTTTCGGTTTCTTGATTCATCTTATGAAGTAACTCAAAAGTTTCATTTTGCCCATTCGCTTCATTATATCCTTGGTTGTGGAAAGGTGGAGGTAGTTGGTGAAACCTTTGGTTATTTCCATGAAAGATGTTTCCTTGATTTTGAAAATTATTTGGCCCTCTATTGTTGTTGTTCCCTTGATAATTTCCTCTTGGCCCTTGATTTCTATTGAACATTTGTGGAGTGTTTGGTTGTTGGGTGGGTTGTTGGGGAGGGAAACTCGGTGGAGCAAGGTAATTGTTGGATGTATAAGAAAGGTGATTAGGATTGATGTTGGGTTTAAAGTGTTCTCTTTCCTCATCATGATAAGCATAGCATTCTCCTTGAAGATTTTGAACTTTATCACATTGCAAGTATGAATGAGGGCCTCCACATGTCTCACAAGATAGGGTGATGGCATTGACATTGTTAGTAGAAGAATTGTTCAAGGTGATTTCACAAAGTTTCAAAAGCATATCACTAATAGTATCAACCTTTTGATATAAAACCTTGTCAATTGGTTGAGTAGCACCCTCTTGCACCACATGTACTACCTCATCTCTATCCCTATTAGTTTGTACCATGGATTTAGTCTTAATGATATCACATGCCTCTTGGATAGACTTAGAAAGAATGTTTCCACCCGCGGCCGAGTTAAGGGAATCTTGATGGTGTGGTCTCAAACTATTGTAGAATGTATTGATTTGGTGGACTTGGTTAAAAACGTGGTTAGGGAACTTTATTAACAACTCTTTGAAATCATCCCAAGCCTCACTAAAGGTTTGATCTTTCTTTTGTTGAAAACCTATGATTTGATTCCTTAATGCGGTGGTTCGTGAGGGTGCAAAGAACTTGTTCACAAATTTCTTCTTTAAGTCCTCCCAAGTGATAATGCTACTAGAGGGTTGCTTATCTAGCCAAATCCTAACACTTCCCTCCAAAGAGAAAGAGAATAATGACAACTTAACCGCCTCGTGAGGTACCCCATTATACTTGACAGTGTTACAAATGGATAAGAATCTCTTGATATGATCATGGGGGTCATCCATAGGTCGGCCTAAGAAAGGTATAGTGGAAACCATTTGAATGAGTTGTGTGTTAAGTTTAAAGTTATTAGCGGCTATCTCGGGAATGACTATGGCATCCGCATTCCCATCCACGTTGGATTAAAGAATCTCGATAATGGGACGTTGATCCATGGCTACAATAGCGGTGTCGAAACCGCGATGCTCGTGATCGGCTTGATGGACGACTTTGTTCTTTTTCTTCCTCGTGGTAGGATGAAATACACCAATCGGTATGTTTACACGTGTGCGAGTACACGTGTAAGTAAACTCGAGGAATGAGAGAGGAGCTCTCGGTCGACTTTAAGAGAGAAGAGATTATCTCTCTCGAGGTGCAATAATTAAAATCCACAAGAAAATATATAGATATGTAGTACTAATTCGGTGGCACACCACTCACTACTATCACCTTCGAAAGACCCACAAGGAAGCAAAGAAACGAGGCGAGGGGTAGCACTTAAGAGCCTGCTTCTTTAGAATGTGAAATACACTCGCCTTATACCCCCACACAATGACCTCTTTCTCAAGTTCAAGTAGATTGTAGTATTTATCTATTGTGCCGTAACTATGTTTGATCGATACACGTAGTGGCACCGGAACGCTGCCACAAACGGTGTATTATAATGCAATACTTATGGTAGTATGTGGATTGGTTGTTCGTATCTACGTATACTTATTTACAAGTAATAATATAGAGAAAATAATTTTGTATTCATTTAATTTTTTAAAGAAAATATAATATGTACGTAACAACGATTTAAAACAATATATACAATATATTTTTGGTGTAATCTTTTAGGAAAAAGATTACTTTTATATTTTTTTATTTTCTTTTGGTTCAATTCTTTAGGAAAAGAATTGATTTTGTGATTTTTTTTATCTTTGAGATTTTTTTATTTTTTTTATGTTTTTGATTAGCAACAAAAATAACGTTCACAATGTGAACGGATCCCAAAATCCAATACGTCTCACTAGAAACCGTCAATCTTCACGAAAAGAACCGGTAGCGGCGCCATTTAATATCTTTCTTTTTAGTTCGTTTTTTTTCGGTATCTAATCGAATTGATCAACAAGTTTACAAGTTTGACTTAATTGTTTTTGGTGATAAAAGGTTGAATGGTATCTATTTCTACTTGACACAAAACACGTAAAAAATGTAAAAATAGCTAATACACTACGTATACGTACTAATCTAAAAACAAATTGCAAATTCCACAACTAAATGCACCAAAATATAAATGGAAATTCAAATTTAAACTACAAATGAAAATAAGAAACTAACTAATTTTGTAACAAGAAAATAACAAATCATAACAAATTATACTCTAACAAATTTAACAAATTGATAACAAACTTATTAACCAACTATTTTAATAAAAGTAATTTTATAAAAGTAAAAATCAAATTTTTATAAAATGAAAACACATTTAAAACTAATTTCAATTTTTATACAATCTAAAAATACAGTTTTTATCAAATCTAAATGTTATAAACTTTGATATTCGTTGATTCCAATTGTAGTCCAAATCAAGACCAGCAAATGAATTGTCCTAAAATGTAAACCAACAAGCCCACAAATTTAGTTCAACTCTTACAGTCCGTACTATTACAATCCGAGTCTTTAGTTCAGAAACTTTAAACTGCCAAAACTAACTTCCACATTTTAATAAAATCTTCTAACAGAACTCTTCCAAGAACTCCTAAGTTTACCTACTGTCCCAAACGCCGGTGATGAAACTAGACACCAATTTTAACAAACTATAAACGAAATCAAGGAATTACAACTTACTCATCAATTGCATCTAATGATTCAGCCTAATCAAGAGAAAACAAACAAAGAATGAACCCTTATCCCAACAAAGTGTATCAACAACTAAGTACTAAAATTTAACAGTTATTAATCGAAATCAAGCAAAACTAGATGCACACAAATCATACCAGATAGGTTACAAGAAGAAATTAAGTTCTAAACAGCAACAAATCAAATTTCGACTAATAAAAAAACAGAAAAAGTAAACTAGCGCTTAATCGTTCCTTCCGTGATGGAGTCAGCTTTTGACGAATCATTAACTGAACCGAAACAAACTGTTATCGAAAATGAACTCGAAGCTATCGAACCAATATCAGCGACTTCACCAAAAACTGATTGAAACAGGTCCTATGCGAACTTATCGAGCCAACAGTACCATTTATCTTTAAAAAGCACAACTATCAAACAATCGTCGAGTACTTCGTAATCAAAATCGAACCGAACCACTTGCCAAAAACTCACGACAAGCAGCGACTGAAAACTAACCGAAACGAAACGAAATTGAAGCTACTTTCGAACCTCTTTCCCGAAGAAATCTACCATCTAGCTGCTGCACTATCCTTTTATGTCATAAAGTTCGAACTCAACACAATGACGAATCTCGGAATCTACTTCTACTATGCGAATCAGCTTCGAGCTATCAAACCAAACGAATCGAAACTGATATCGAAACTTCTACTCAATATTACTTCACAACTTCGAGCCGAAAACTACTTCGTATGTAACACCGGCTATCACTATCAACTCGATGACTGGAGCTACACGTACCTAAATCTTTAAATCTTCACGTAACGAAGATCAACCGCAACTTTGTATCTTTAGGAGTAACCGGCAGAAAAATCAATGGCACACGACACATCACATCGATAACGTCAATGCAATAAATCCGTAACAAACTTCATGCAACGATCTGTTATCAACTCGAAATGGCTAAACGAGTAGAAAGCATGAACAGTTATGCAGAAGATATGAAGGATAAATGGAGATTTTTATTTCAATAGAAGAATTCGGTTACAAAAGTTAGTTATTCAAACTAACTGACTTTTACTACTCGAAGGAAAGGACAAGTATGATTAACTGTGTGTGAAAACACAAAGTAGTAAATGGAGAGAAATCTTAACTAACTAGCTATTGTGTAAAAGTTACTGTGTGTGTGTGTTTTCACACAGAAAACTAGAAGTTGATTATTTATAGGCAGAAAGAGAAAAGTGAAGTGAAGGTGATGAGGTGTTTTGACCAGTTATAGACCGCCACGTGTCGCATTATTTTAGGCTGAGAAAAATTATTAAACCGAGTGATAGGTTGAAAAGATTTAAATTACTGGGAGAAGTAAATGGGAATATGGAAAATGGATATTTATTAAGCCTGAGGTAATGATTGGCCCATTAATTACCTTTGATTTTCAATCCGTGTGCACTGGAAGATGGCCCGTGTTTGGCCGTTAGAAGTGTTAATGGGGATTAATACTCCTTTCTTCTCCATCTTTCCACATTAATTGCTTATCATTGCTTCCTTAATATGCAACGCCATTGATTACTGCGTGATTGGAGTTCGACTCATTAAGGGAAGATGACTTCTTGAATGACTGATATCTCGGCTATTATTGTAGAAAAATACTAGAACCACATAAATTTTACAAAAAAATTTCCATATAATGATGTGGCATGTGAGTTGGACCAATGGTTAACTTTTTTATCCACTAACTTCTTATTTCATAACTAATCATTTGATGACACATCATTGTGTGAAAGTTTTTATGTAAAAATTATGTGATTCTAGCATTCCTCATTATTGTAAGCCAATGATTGTTGGAAAGTTATTTATCCATGTAACTCCTCTTTTTGCTTCTTAATTGGCACATATGTCCCTCTTCATAATATCTTTTCAGCTTTAACACAAATGGTCCTTGTAGTTTCCTTCTTTGGCAGATTTGAAATACTTTGTAGTAACTTTGAAGAACAACATCTTTAATCCTTGGAAACTTTGAATAATGGCAAACTTGGTCCTTGAATCTTCATGTATCTTACATCTTTAGCACTTGAAGCTTTATTATGTCATTTTCCTCGTCTTTTCTTCGAATAAAACCCGTGAAAGCTCATGTTTGTTTCTCTTGTACCTATTTTGCCTGAAACACACAAAACAACAAATACACGCGTAATTATGATAATTTAATGTTTAATATGGTGTATTTTGCCGTGTTTTAAGTTGTTTTTAGGTTATAAATGATGAGTGTTTTCACACTTATCACTACACTATACTATATGATGCATGATTTTGATATTAACAATAAGGAAGCACAGTTTTAATCCTAAGTAACCACTTATCCATTACTCAAAAAACCGCCCACAATTAATATAAGTCCGTCCCAAAATAATAAGTCATTCGCCTTATGTGTAAGATCCTTATGTCATGCATTAATAAGTAGCTACACACTCGCTAAGGAAAGAAAAATAAAACTCACGCAATAATTTATATCCGCCGCCTTTTTGAGACCTTGGATCTTCAATCCCGCAACCCGTCAAGGTAGTATCGGATTTGAGCAACTATTAAATCCCCGCAACCCTTGTGAGAGTAATATTGGAATTTAATAGCTACTATAATTAACACTTCATTGCCCCTCTTAGGAGTCTTGTATAATTATTTATTTTTTTCTTTTTCTAGCCACTCATTTTTTTATTAGCCGCTCTTATTTTTTTTTATTCCTCACAAGTAAAATGAAAAGAATAAAAGGAAAAACACCCGCTAAGTATTAAGTATGACATAAGTCTAGTACACATAAAACGTTCTAACTTAGAATCTTAAGACGTACTTATACCAACCACGATTGATTAGTCAAAGATGCATAAGAGACTACAAACCGATTAAAACCGTTCTTGATTATTTATTAAAAATATATACATCCATTGACAAGAAATTAAAGGTTACGAAATGGGATATAAAAGCCACAATTAATTAATATGAGGTTTATCTAGCCATTTACACTTACTTCAATCTCTATCATCTCTCGTTCTCCACTGTTTAAAATCTCAAATAATGAGACTAGTGGATGCTTAGCCTAATAAACCAATAAAGGTCTACATGGTTAAGGATACTAGCTAGAGTAAACTAGAATAAGCAAACTCGGGTTGAGTCATGGCGGGCCTAATATGTCAAAGATATCTAAACTTGTTAAACCATATCCTTTATTATGTTTTTTTCTTTTATATATTTTTGATGAAAAATAAAAGAAGAAATAAATATACAATGCAAATGTGTTATGCAAATGAAAAATGATTGATGCAAAGTTTATGAATGCATATTTTTGGTGGCCAAAGTAGATCAAAATTTAAAAAATGTTGAAAAATTAATTTCCCAGGTATCATGAAGGCAATGAAAATGTTTTAGGTAAGGTCACTTCGATAGATAAACATTGTCCTTAATGTTTAAGAGTATTGGACTAAACTCCCCTACACTTATGACATTGATTACTTTACTTAACCCAAGCTAAGGAAAGGTCTACTAAAGTGAATTCGTTTTAGACATTATTAAGAGTCAATTTTGAATCACAAAAGTAACGAAGTGAACCCGATACAAGTGCCTCCTCCATAAGCTCCAATGCATGCAATGATAGAGAGCAGCCTTACAAACACCAAGAAGACAAAAGATAGGAACCCCCTACACTTCATCTCATCTATATACCCTTTATTCCTATCCTACCACACTCTAGTCTAAACGATCTAATCCTAGTTATTCAAGCTTGATTTAAGGAGTCTCTAGCTCGACTCTTCCCATAATGAATTAATTCATGGGGAAAATGGGGATCTCTTGGACCATTTCAACAGAAATGTCCTCCCCAAAGTAATGCTTGACATGATGACCATTCACTTTGAAATTTGTCCCATTTGGTTGAGGCAACTCAATAGTCCCATATGGAAATACTTGAGCAATAGTGAATGGACCGGACCATCGTGACTTAAGCTTGCCCGCAAAAAGTTTCAACCGTGAGTTAAAGAGTAAAACCGACTCTCCAACTTTGAACTCACGGTTCTTGATCTTAGCATCATGCAATTGCTTAGTCTTTTCCTTATAAAGCAATGAGTTTTCATAGGCATCGGTTCTAAGCTCATTCATCTCATTAAGTTGGTCTTTCCTTTGTGAACTGGCTTGGTTTAGATCAAAGTTAGCCCATTTAAGATCCCATGAGGCCTTTTGTTCAAACTCGAATGGGAGGTGGCATACTTTTCCATTGACAAGTCTATAAGGTGTACAACCAATTGGTGTCTTAAAAGCGGTTCTAAAATCCCACAAAGCATCATCAAGCTTATCCGACCAAGAAGCTCGATGCTCTCCCACCATACGTTCTAAAATCCTCTTTAAACCACGATTTGTGACCTCGGTTTGCCCATTGGTTTGAGGGTGATACGCGGTAGAAAGTCTATGGTTAACACCATACTTCTTCATGACTCTTGTAAACTGATCATTACAAAAATGAGTCCCACGATCACTTATGATGGCACGAGGTACACCAAATCTAGCAAATAATTGCTTCAAGAACTTTATTACAACTCGAGCATCATTAGTAGGAAAAACTTTAGCCTCAACCCACTTAGAAACATAATCCACCGCTACGAGTATGTACTTATTTCCTTTTGAAGATGGGAAAGGTCCCATAAAATCTATGCCCCATACATCAAATATCTCAGATTCTTGTATGAAATTTTGTGGCATCTCATATCTTTGATTAATTTTTCCTTGTCTTTGACAAACATCACAATATTTCACCATTTCTTGGGCATCTTTGTAAATGGAAGGCCAATAGTAACCTGAATCAAAGACTTTTTTAGCCGTGTAGTTAGGCCCAAAATGGCCCCCCGTGGGTCCCTTATGGCAAGCTTCTAAGATCTTAAATGCTTCGGGCCCATCTACACAACGTCTTATGATTTGGTCCGCACATTGCCTAAAGAGGCAAGGGTCATCCCAAAAGTAATATTTAGCTTTCTTGAGAAACTTTTCCTTTTGTTGGGAAGTAAGACCCTCAATAAGCACACCCCCCACAAGATATTTTGTAATATCCAAAAACCAAGGGGTGGCATCCTCTTGGGAAGAGATATACATGATATCCTCAAGTGGAAAGGATTCATTAATTTCCTTATGAGGTAATTCTCATTGGAAAGGATGCTCAAGTCTACTCAAATGATCCGCCGCTAAATTCTCGGCTCCTTTCTTATCACGAATTTTCTATGGAAAACTCTTGGAGCAACAAAACCCATCTTAATAGTTTAGGCTTAGCATCATGCTTTGTCATAAGGTATTTGAGAGCGTAATGATCCGTATACACTATGGTCTTCGAAAGCACAAGATAGGGTTTAAATTTCTCAAAAGCATATACAATATCCAACAATTCTTTTTTCGTAGTGGTGTAATGTAATTGAGCACCCGTCATTGTCTTACTCGCATAATGTATAGGTTGAAAATGCTTATTAACTCTTTGCCCCAAAACAGCCCCCACGGCATAATCACTAGCATCACACATGAGTTCAAAAGGCAAATCCCAATTTGGTGATACCAAAACGGGAGCCTTAGTTAATTTTTCTTTAAAGATCTCAAAAGACTCTAAACACTCTTGTGTGAATATGAAAGGAGCCTCTTTTTCTAAGAGGTGGGTCATGGGTCTAGCTATTTTAGAAAAGTCTTGGATATAACGTCTATAGAAACCCGCATGTCCAAAAAAGCTCCTAACTCCTTTCACCGTGGTAGGTGGGGAAGTTTGGCAATAACATCTATCTTAGCACGATCCACTTCTAAACCTTTGTTAGATATCTTATGCCCCAAAACTATCCATTCTTTGACCATGAAATGGAACTTCTCCCAATTTAGAACAAGACGTGTTTCTTCACACCTTTTTAGCATACGTTCTAAATGGGAGAGACAAGACGTGAATGAATCTCTAAAGACTGCAAAATCATCCATTAACACTTCCATTGTGTGCTCTATCATGTCATGAAATATTGCCATCATACACCTTTGAAATGTCCCCAGGGCATTGCACAAGCCAAAAGGCATTCTCTTATAAGCAAATATGCCATAGGGACAAGTGAATGTGGTCTTTTCTTGATCTTTTGGATCAATGGGTATTTGGAAAAACCCGAAAATCCATCTAGAAAGCAATAGTATTCATTTCCCGCTAAGCGTTCAAGCATTTGGTCCATGAAAGATAATGGGAAATGGTCTTTCCTGGTGGCATCATTAAGCTTCCTATAATAAATACAAACTCTCCAACCCGTGACAAGTCTAGTGGGAATCAACTCATTATTCTCATTAGGCACAACGGTGATTCCACCATTTTTAGGCACACAATGAACCGGGCTAACCCATGGTGAGTCGGAAATTGGGTAAATCATACCCGCATCAAGGAGTTTGAAAACTTCCTTTTTGATGACTTCATTAGAGATGACTGATTGTGGTAAAAATACGTGTTTAGGAAAACAACGTATATATGGTACGTATTAAGCGAGATGATTTAGGAAAATCAATGCTAATCACCCAAAGTAAGTTCGTTCACCAAGGAGGACTAAAGTGTGTGTTTAATTTGTATGATTTTGGATTAGTATTGATAAGAGAAAGGAAAAATGAAAATTATGACGATTACGATT
Organism: Glebionis coronaria; assembly: GCA_025667525.1. NCBI lineage: Eukaryota > Viridiplantae > Streptophyta > Magnoliopsida > Asterales > Asteraceae > Glebionis > Glebionis coronaria. The sequence continues at coordinate 237,743,799 of CM046880.1, forward strand.
AAACTACGACGAATGATAAAACGTAAAACGTGAAAATAAGACGAAATTAAAAATTTAATCTAATAAATTAATAAAAATAAAAAAAATCTAAAATAATATAAATGTTGGAGCATAATTTGGCTGGGCCGGTTCGACGACTCTCATGGGTCGTTCGTCGTCTTCCCAGGGTCCTGAGTAATGCTGCAAACAAAGGTAAACCGGTTAGGAGTGGACCCGAGGCCGGAGCCCCGGGGTCCACCTCCGACGGTCAAGTTAGTATCAGATTAATATGTGGTATAAGAGGTGTGGTTAAGAGAGAACCTGATGTAGAATGAGACCCCTAACCTTGTTTATATAGTGTTAGGGTTTCTTGAAGGATAAGTTAGGTATGTGTGGGCAGCGGGCCTGTTGGGCCGGGCCGAATACTAACTATACGTCGACATGTCCCCCAGTCTAGTATGATATGGTTCATGATCATGTTATGCTAGACTTATTCATGTATCACACTTACTTAAACAACCGCGTGCGGCTTGCTGCTAGGACATCCTTATGGGTCGTCCGTAACATATGGCTCCACTCGTAATGGGCTTCCTTTAGCAAAAAGATGATGGATTGGGGTTGCGAATAGTGAGCGTAGGTACTATACGTCATCATGTCCCCCCAGTCTAGTATGCGAGGTTGTCACCGAGGTTACTAGACTTTATACCATATTCGCTACCTGTAAGCATATCCATGTCGAAAGAAATGGGAAAACACTTATACGTAAGACGGGTGGTTGTGCTTGAATGCTTGGTTTCCCGTTACTTGACGGTAAAGACCCCGTAAAAAAATATGTTTTCTATAGTCGGGGTAACACTAGCATTGGCAAGGTATCATTCTTGTTCATCCCTAACGTGAGGATGGCAAGAAGGTTTTGTGAAGGTGGAAGTGGAACCCGTATGTTGCATTGTGAATATTTTGAAGGCGTACTTCTTGTACCCACTGATGATGCAACACAATTCGAATATTGCATTCGTCTTAAGGCTAACAGAATTCTTACTTCTGTGGCAAAGTGATGCGGATATTACATCCGTCTTATGGACAAGACATTTGATAAGGACTTCCAAAATTTGTCACGGTTTTTCCTGGATTAAATGTAGTTGATCAGGCTCCATCTAATTAAATACAAACAATATAAATTATGGAAATTCACTCCGTACGCAGGCCAAGTAATTTGTCGCGGAAGGAGTACTTCCACGGCGAAGACAATGAGCCAACGGAAGGAGTACTTCCGTGGCGAAACAGTGCGCCAGTGGAAGGAGTGCTTCCATGGTGAAGGATAATGAGCCAACGAAAGAAGTACTTTCATGGAGAAAATAATGAGCCAGTGGAAGGAGTACTTCCATAGCGAAGGATAATGAGCCAGCGAAAGAAATACTTTCGTGGCGAAAAGAATGAGCCAGTGGAAGGAGTACTTCCACGGCGAAGACAATGAGCCAACAGAAGGAGTACTTCCATGGTGAAAACAATGCACCAGTGGAAGGAGTACTTCCACTGAGAAGACAATGGGCCAACGGAAGGAGTACTTCCGTGGAGAAAACAATGCGCTAGTGGAAGGAGTACTTCCACGGCGAAGACAATGAGTCAACGGAAGGAGTACTTCCGTGGCGAAAACAATGCGCCAGTGGAAGGAGTACTTCCACGACGAAGACAATGAGCCAACAGAAGGAGTACTTCTGTGGCGAAAACAATGCGCCAGTGGAAGGAGTACTTCCACGGCGAAGACAATGAGCCAACGGAAGGAGTACTTTTGTGGCGAAAACAATGCACCAGTGGAAGGAGTACTTCCACGGCGAAGACAATGAGCCAACGGAAGGAGTAATTCCGTGGTGAAAACAATGCGCCAGTGGAAGGAGTACTTCCACGGCGAAGCCAATGAGCCAACGGAAGGATTACTTCCGTGGCGGAAACAATGTGCCAGTGGAAGGAGTACTTCCGTGGCGAAAATAATGAGCCAGTGGAAGAATACCTCCACAGCGAAAGATAATGAGCACGTGGAAGAGTACTTTCCATGGTGAATGATAATGAGCACGTGGAAGAATACTTTCACGGCGAAAGATAATCAGCACGTGGAAGAATACTTCCACGGCGAATGACAATGAGCACGTGGAAGAATACTTCCACAGCGAAAGATAATCAGCACGTGGAAGAATACTTCTACGGCGAATGACAATGAACACGTGGAAGAATACTTCCACGGTGAAAGATAAGGCGCCAGTGGAAGAAATACTTCCACGGCGAAAGATAATGAGCACGTGGAAGAATACTTCCATGGCGAATGACAACGAGCATGTGGAAGAATACTTCCACGGTGAAAGAATAAGCCAACGGAAGAGATACTTCCGTGGTGAAAACAATGCGCCAGTGGAAGGAGTACTTCCACTGCGAAGACAATGAGCCAACGGAAGGAGTACTTCCGTGGCGAAACAATGCGCCTGTGGAAGGAGTACTTCCGTGGCGAAAATAATGAGCCAGTGGAAGAATACTTCCACGACGAAAGATAATGAGCACGTGGAAGAGTACTTTCCACGGCGAATGATAATGAGCACGTGAAAGATTACTTCCACGGCGAAAGATAATCAGTACGTGGAAGAATACTTCCACGGCGAATGACAACGAGCACGTGGAAGAATACTTCCACGACGAAAGAATAAGCCAACGGAAGAGATACTTTCGTGGCAAAGCATAAGCCAATGGGATAGATACTTCCATGGCCCAGAAAAAGTACGCTGAAGGAGTACTTCCGCGTCGAAGGAATAAGCCAATGGAAGAGATACTTCCATGGCAAAGGAATAAACCGGCAGAAGGCGGACTTCTGCGACAAAGGAATATATCCAAAGATATTTGTGTGATGTGCACATAAATAGTGGTATTAGTATACCCTAGTAGCCCCCCCCCCCCCCCAAGTTTAATGGTGCTACACTCGATTAGTAGTATTAAACTTAATCAAGTATTCAAAAAATTAAGGTCGCGTAGACCAACGCGAATGGACGTACCATATCTGCGTACAAAAGATAGAAATTGGGTTCGAAAGTGCGAACCATCGCGGATGGGTCTTGCCATAACCGCGAATTGTCACATATTATAGGACGTATCTTAACTAACTTATGGGATGAGCTATGCCATTACATGATGCGTACCGCTACTACCATAAGGACGGTCAAAGTTTTGACAAAATATTGTTAGACGTGCACAGTGTGTCTTTTGCAAGTCCATCACGAGTCATGTGGTTTGCGTAACTTACTACAACGTCTTGATAGCAAGGTGTCTAACAAGGATACATGATCTATGGTCGTTGGGTTTGCAACCCTCTTACACGACAAGTTGAATTATTAGGTTCACTCAATCCTCTTACTCCGCTTGGGAATGATAAGTACATGTACGCCCGTAGGCAGAAGATATCCGAGTGTACGGACTAGCGCGGATGGACGTACCATGACCGCGAATGATGAATAAAATATATTATATTAAAAAATATATATAATATATCTTACCGATTTAAAAAATATATATAATATCCGTTATTAATATAAACAATATACCCGAACATGCGGATTAATATGGAAGACACGGCTCAAGACCGCAATGAAAAATAAAATATAACCGAACATACAGCTGAGCACGGCTGGATATACCATGACCGCGAAAAAAAAATTGTTGAATGTGCAGATGACAGTGACCGTGAATCACGATATTACTACGTCGGGTCGCGACATAGATGAAAAACATATTTAATCAAATCAAAAGATATATGTAATATCTCCTTGCCAATTTAAAAGATATATGTAATATCTTTTATTTACATGAAAAATATTGATAAAATATTTTGTTTATTTTAAAAGATATGGGTAAATCTTGTTACCTAAAAAATAAGATATTAAAAATCTTTGTATAAACTTAAAAGATTGTGTAATATTTTACTAATATAGGACTAACACGGAAGGACGCGAATCATAACCGTAGTTAAAAAATAAAATATTCCGAAACGTGCGGACAAATGCGGCTGGACATGTCATGACCACCGATGAATAAAATAAAACAGGCCCGAATACGCGGACGAGCGGACCATAACCGCATATGAAAAATAAAATATGTTCAAACATAAAGATAAATAATTGCAAACACAGACATGTGATAGATATCGTTGCCTCCATATAAGGCACGTGTAGAATACAAATTTAAAACATGTTCTGAATTCCACGGATATATTTTGTCCAGTTGATTAACTTTGCAAATATATATTGGAAAAAGATCTACATGGCATAGTTAATGCAAAAGGATATATAATAATAAAAGAGATTCTCTTAGCATTTTTTTACGACACAATGAATCGGTGGATTAATTTTTTAATCATAGACATGCCAATGTCTTTTAACATTGTAGCTTTTTTTTGATAACTGATCTGATATATCGATCTCTACTACGGAAAAAAATAAAAATAAAAAATAAAATAAAATCTTTACGCATGGCCAATACAGCTTATCCCTCGTGAACTATAGTCAAATATTTTGATATAATATCTTGATATAAAATTTCGGTAGTAGCATCATAATATCTATATCAACTAGTTTGTAAAACATAAATAATCGACATATCATAGGATCATATTTTTAGTTAACATGGTTTGTCATCATACGAAAAATTAGTATTCTGTATACTTTATTAGAATAGAATGCAAACTTCATTATTGCCAAGAGATTAGTATTCTGCGTACTTTTTTAGACATTGTATGTACCATTAATATGCCAGAATATAACGTATGCGATTGAAGTTTTTCTATTGAAAAAAAAGACGATGGTTAAAAAAGTTACCGATATTCGAAATTGGTTTCTTCTCCTCGGTAACATGAGAACACGAATGATAGTTTATTCGGGTCCCACGGATGACGCCAACTTGTTGGAGCATAATTTGGCTGGGCCGGTTCGACGACTCTCATGGGCCGTTCATCGTCTTCCCGGGGTCCTGAGTAATGCTGCAAACAAAGGTAAACTGGTTAGGAGTGGACCCGAGGCCGGAGCCCCGGGGTCCACCTCCGACGGTCAAGTTAGTATCAGATTAATATGTGGTATAAGAGGTGTAGTTAAGAGAGAACCTGATGTAGAATGAGACCCCTAACCTTGTTTATATAGTGCTAGGGTTTCTTGAAGGATAAGTTAAGTATGTGTGGGCCGCGGGCCTGTTGGGCCGAGCCGAATACTGACTATACGTCGACAGTAAACAAGAATAAAAATTTGACAAAAATATTTGAATACTTATTCCCAATTTAATATTCAATTTTAATTACTATTTAAAGCCTTAAAATTAAATAAAACCAACAATAAATCCAAAATATGATTTTATCAAATGAGAATCTTACTTATATTAATTTTACTATTTTTAAATGGATAAAAACTATTAAAATATAAAATAATCCTAAAAAATAATTAAAAGATGATAAAAATAATTTTTCTTTCCTAAAAATCTAAACTTAATGTATTTAAAGAGAGAAAAATGAAAAAAATTATTAACTTAACGCTAATAGGACAAAAACAGATCAATTAAAAATCAATTTAAACTTCAAATAATTCTAGAAAATGATTAAATAAAGTGAAAAATGAAATTACTTTTCTAAAATTCTTAAAATATACTGAAACTAAGAAAATTGAAATTACTGAAAATCACAACTTTTTAGCACTAAAAGAAAAAAGCAGAATAATAAAAATCTATTTTAAATTCAAAATAATGCAATAAATATTAAACTAATAAGAAGATTATAATTTCTTTTTCTAAAAATCCCAAAATAAACCAAACATCAAGGGAAAAATTTAAACTATGAAAAATACCACTAATTTGCCACTAAAGACAAAAGGTCAACATTCTGAAAGTGACAGGTCTGATGGTTTCCTGTTTTTAGCTAAGTAGTGGCTAGCAACAGTCTATCAGTGGGAACAGGGGTTCCCACTACTGATCACAAAAAGTGAAATATGGCTCTTTTGAGCTTGTTTGCTTTGATTCTTTGGACAATAGGGGCACCCCTACAACTATTAGGGTTGTAGGGAGTCAAGTGAACAAAAAAATAAGCAAATCCAAACACAATCCAGGAAGCAATCAAAGAAAAGTCAGATTCTGATGAACAAAAACAACAATAAATCACAGAAAGGTGCAAGTCTGAATATTGCAGTTTGGAACAAATAGATTTCAGATAAATCTTGAGCTAGCATAAACCTAAAGAGTGGTTCTAAATCAAGTAGCTGCCAATCTGAACACAAACATACACCATTACACCCAACTTCAAACAGTCTACCAAGGTTAACCACCAGTTATCTTTAATGACCTACTTAAACTACAACTTGTCTGAATTTTTAGATCTTTGGTGAACTCTTATAAAACAAACAATGCATATAAGTTTAAGCTAATTCACACAACTCTTTACACAACAAACATCACACTCTTAATCACTTATCAAGAACTCAAATAAACCAAACTAGTAAAAACCTTTCTTATTACTGATTTTTACTAAACAGATTTTTATCAATCAAACAAAACAACACTTCTATGATTAACACACGATTTTACTTGTTCCAAACCCAAACCCTCAACCTAATATCTAAGTACAGAGTAAACTAAACCCAAGATAGTAAGTTTACCACCCCTGTTTCAGCACTCCCAAACACCCCTTCAAGTTGGTTATGGCAGATTAGTATCAAGAAAATAACGGAAAATCAATAAAAAAACCCATGCAAATTAACTCAAAAACTTCTTCAATCACTTATCAAGAACAATTACTCACAAGCATTTGCACATTTGACTTTGTAAAAAAAAGTAGAAAACTTAAAATGGGATGAATCAAACCTCAAGGATAGACATCCCTACCCTCGGATTAAAGAGCTAATGTGTTGAGCAACAACACAAGCTTCCAATCCTGCTGGAATAACACACAAAACTTCAAGAATCAAGACCAAAGGTCTTGATTCAGTAAGCAGATAAATAAGAGTAAATTCTGATTTCTAAAAAATCTTTATGTTTTCTTCCAAAAAGTTTTTCTTTTTTTCTTTTTACTTCAAACCCTTACACCAAACTATTATATATCACTGATAACAACCTTAAACAAGAAATCTTTTGACATAAATCTTTGAAATAAATCACTTTTAACCAACTATTCTTGAAAAAGAAACTAGTGATTCTAAAAGGATTCAACAAACTGATTTTTGGAACTCAGATTTTTACACAAGTCAATACCAATTTTTAAATAACTAAAAAGGAATTATATTTCACTGAAAACACCAACTTTCATTAAGAAAAATCAATGACAATGACTTTGAAAAAAAACTGGAACAAGAAAGCTGATCGACGTCGAAGTACCGGTAAAAAATAACCTAATTACCTTATACTAGATAGGGTAAGCGGGTATCGAATCCACGAGGAATATCTGGTTTTAGTTTAAGTTTTGGGGTGATCACTGATCAATAAAAGTTTTGGTTTTGAAATCTAACGGCTAAAATACTCTTGATAAACATGCTGATTAAAAATTAAAATAATTATTAAACTAATTATAAGCTAGAAAAATATAATAAGGATGTAAACAATTAAAAGAAAAATGCAATCCCTTACAGCTCCTAATATTTATGGTTGATCACACTTATGGATTATCAAAACTTTTTAGTTCGTTTACACAGATTATTTTAACTTAATATGAATGAATTAATGTCGACATTTATTATGTTTATCAACGACTCGCGATAATAAATTTTATATTAATCCAACCAATAATTATGTTTTAATAATTTATTTAGGTACAACTTATGTTGATTATACGACCATATTTTTCTTTAACTAAATAGAATATGTATGAGTCGTTAACTAACAATAAATTGTCTCGCACAAATAATTAAACATAATATTAAATCAATAAAATTAATTTATAAATAAATTATAAATTAATGTAAAATAAATATGATAATCCAAAAGTAATGATCAAACCATAAATAAAGTTACCGGAAGAAATTACAACAAATTTAGCCGGACATCGCGGTGTACCTGACCCACGATCTACTGTTCATAGCTTCTATTTTTTTTTCTTTTGCTATTTGCTATCGAAATCCTTTTTTTTAATAATATGCGGCTACAATCATCACCTCCCCACCAATCGTCTTTTTTTTAGTCTATATACTCTTGCCGTCATTTTCCTCCCTTGATGTCAGAGAATGTGTCAACTATATATCCTACAAGAGGCCCACTTCTCTTTTTATATATATTATTCGGTTATCCTCTGTTTGTTTTTGCGGCTGTACCCCAAAACTAAAAGTCACCCTTTTTTCACTTTAATTTCTTGCGCCGTCTTTTTGCTCCAGCGAAAAAACTCCATGTCTTGGCTTTTTTCCCTTTATATATATGCATACTCTTGTAGCTTTATAATGACTTATTGGGCCAAATATTTTTTTTTCTTTTATTCTTTTGGCATTGATATGAGTGATTTTACTCATATCATTTGTATCATAAAACAATCAATAAATGCATAAAATGAATGAATATTGCATTGTATATGTGTTTTTGTTGTATCATGTGTGTAGGTACCGAAGTTCACGAAAACTGGCAAAAACGACACGAGATTTGAAGATTTATCATGAAAGCTAAAAATCAAGTTCTATTTCGGGGATTTAATCTTAAATTAGTTAAATGGGCTTTGTGGGTCCCACTTTTGGTTAATGGGCCTAAAAGCCCATTTAAAGAGATGAATTATTCATTCTTGGATACAAGGCCCAAAAGTAAGCCCAAGTATACAAAACCAAGGGACGGATTGAAAAGAAAACACATGGCCCAAGCCCATTAATTTACCATGAGACAAGATGAAGTGTTATATACGGTTAAGGCTTCAAAAGGCCCATTAGGGTTTAAACAAATATGGGACGGTTAAAGGATATAAAGTGAATATTTACCCACTTTGGTCAAACCATATACACCACACCACACATTCTCTCTCACCTTTGATACTTACAAGAAAACCAAACGCTGCCATAACCAGTCACCACCACAAACCCTAATACCAAAATTGGGGGTTTCTTATCCCAAGCGTGAGAAGCCACACGCGCTTCACATTAATTCCCACTTTTATATGAGGTTGAAGATGGGCTATGCGACACCTTCTCTCATCAAAGCTAGCCCCTGATTGGTAGATACACCTCACCACAAATCATCCACCAATAAAGATAGGCCAAGCCAGCTTCAAGGAAGCACAACAAACACATATCTATGCTACCTTGGCAATCCGTGTGCAAGAGAACCAGTTTCAGCCTTTAGATCAAAAGAAGAAAGAGAAAAGAAGGATTGAAGGGCCAAGATTCAAGATGATGCTCAACAAACTCTCATCAGCAAGGCTAGGGGTTTGCCTATAAAAACCCCTAATAATGTAATTTTTTAATCATTCCAATTTTACTTAATGTTATAATGTTAAAATCAGATTAGGCTTGTATTTTTCTTTTAAATAATGTAATGTTATTTTGATTTAATGAAAAGTTCAGTTTTAAATTCTTGAGTCTCTCATTTTTAATCTTTTATTTTTACTGTTCTTGCATCCTAATTTGATTTAATTATTATAACTGATAACGTTATTTAATTAAGCTAAAAAATAGTTTATATTAAATAATAAAAATAATATTTGGGAATAACTTTTCCCCACTGGAAAAGTTCAATACATAAGCTGCTTGGTTCGAGAGTGGTTCGATTAGATGGTTTTGGTTCATGGTTCGATAGTGATGGTTAAGATGATGGCGGTGATGTTTTAGTGTCGATTAGTGATTAAGAATGCTCAACGCATTTCTTCTGCATCAAAGGTTTCTTCAAACAAAGGTAAGTTTCACTTTAGTTTCATAAGTTTAAAGTTAAATTGGTTGAATGCTTAGTTTGTTAAATAGTTTGATTTAGATTAATAATGTTCATGAATCTGCTTTGAATAATTGGTAGTGTTGATTATTGGTTAAATCTGTTATTGTGAGTTATTTATGTATGTTTAAGTTGATATGATTCTAGACTTGGTGTTTGTAGTTAAGAGGTAACCATATGAAATGTTACTGAGTTCTCCATCTGTTAAGTTTTTTTAGACTATTGATGAAATTAGATTAAGTGATTTCTGAATTCTGAATGATTTAGTAGTGAACTGGTTTTAAATTCGATAGGCTGAATGTTAATCTTGCTTGAAGATTTAGTTAATCGTGTGTTAATATTGATATTTGAGGGTATAATGCTAGGAATTTGATGCTTAATAAGGATTTACAAATGAGGTATTCGATTTACTGTCTACAAGCTTTTTCATAGGGAAGCCTTGACTAAGATTTGTTTGAACTTTATTTGTTATAAATTTGTTTTACAAGTCGATTGCTATATTTGTTCTAATATTTTGCTGGTATAATTGGGCTAAAAATTTATTTTGCTAGAAACATTTGCTGACTTGGATGATTGAGATTTACTTTATGTACCCTTTTTATTGTATCAGTAATTTTAGATTGTTGATCTGTTTTTGGTTGGTTTAAGTTTTGTTAATATCTTTGTGTTTTATCTGAGTTTTTCCAATTTTAACATGTTATTTAATTCAGATACTACTGTACTGACTTATCAAGTAATCCAAACGTATTTTTGGTTACTTGATAATTATTCTGTTACAAAATCTTCATATCCAAAAATATATCATCAAAAATTGAGTCCTCCATAGGACTCGAACCCGTGACCTCACGGGTAACTACCCAATGTGTTAACCACTAAGCTGTCTAGCTCTTTTTGTTATTAGCTTACATTCTTAAACTTATATACGTGTTTTTAACTATCGAGTTTTTATTTATTTAACGTTTAAATTAGTCTCATTTAAATTAGTAATTAAATTTTATAAAACACTTTTTAAGATATTTGTTAATTAAAAATTGTTTTAGTATAAATTTAGATAATAATAAAAAAATAAAAATAAATATATTTCATTTCTTTTTAGAAATTTAAATAGTTTTAAAATTAGTTTTTAAATAAATTAGTTTTAATTAATTTTGTTTTAATTAAAAATCGTTTTAAATAGATTTTTTTTTTGTTTAATTAAAAAGAGAAAGTAAATTTTTATAGATTGATTTAGTTCGAATTTATAAATAGTTTAAAGTTTGTTTTTTTTAAAATTTAGTTAAAGATATATTTGTTTAGATAAAATTTGTTTCATTTTAAATAATTAAATATTTTAAGTAAAGTAGAGTTTAAATTTTATTTAGATTTTAAATAATTAACTAATAGATTTAATATTGGGAAACGATTCATGCACTTTAGGATTTAAAAATTGTAGGATTATCTTTAGATAAAAACCGAAGACCAATTCGAATCAATTGTCCAAATTAATACGAACGTCTCAAATTCATAAGATCCTTGTGTACAACGAACTTGGATCGCTCACGTGTTTAATTGAATTCGTCTTTGGCTTATTTATGGTTTATTACCTTTTCCTAAGGGTAATTTCCTAAATTTGCTCTATAACGTATCTAATTAAAATACACCGACATTTCTTATCACATCAAAAATTTTGGCGCCGCTGTCGGGGATCTTGTGTACGATTCGTTCATGGAGATTTGTTGATCGTTGATTTGAAGACCCTTTCCGTCCTCGGAAAGTTTTGTTATTTTTCTATTATTATAGTATATATCGTTTTTTGTGATTACTATATTATATTACGTAGAACAATAAATTTACCTACTTCCAAATAAGACCTTAGTTGGGATTTCATCACCTAGCTATTGTATTCGAATCCAAAACAAAAATAAAAGGCAAAATAGATAAATACTAATAAAAAGTTTGAACTCGATTTATGCAAACTATAAGCTGGGTATAATGTGACGAGCTATAAAAGGCCGTCTAAGGAAAAAGGTTTTTAAGTGCTTTGTGCCACCTCGTTTCCCCGCTTGCTTGTGCGTATATTGAGAGGGACGACCGATTATTGGTTTGCCGACTCAAGTAGTATTAAATCTTATTTTGGTAGTTTACATATTGAACCTCGAGACGGTTAGGTTTTCACCTACGTTTCAAAGTGGACCGAGGGTAGATTACTTCCATAGTAATTATCCTTATTCCTTGTTTTTATCAATCTTTTTGATTGAGCAATACCAAATAAAAATACCAAAAATAATCTTCTTCTGATCTAATTTCTTTTCTTCTATCCTCTAAATTCTCGTCACTTTGGTTTTATGCAATTACGATCTACTCGACTTTTGATTAATCACGATAGGCTTGAAAACATTTGATAACTGGGCTTTTACCTATGTAAAAATTATAAGTTCGTTGTGGTGCTCTAATCGAATTGATACTGGTTAACTATGCGACTCAGTCGTTCTTTGGTGAAACAAATAATTGATTTCCCCGGCAGCGGCGCCATTTGATAACTGAGATTTTGCTAGTTTGAAAAGTTCGTTCTCGGTATCTTCTCGAATTGATTTCCGGTTCAAAGTACGACTCAATTGTTTTTGGTGAAACAAATATTTTTGGTTGTTATAAAATAAATGTGCAAGACGTATATGAAAATGACGTTAAAGTAAATCTAACTCTAATTTAAAATAAATGACAAGAATTTAAAAGCATGACGAAAAGTAAAAGGGCACTTAACGTAAATGACGCAAACTTAAAACTATCTAAGGCAAACTTAAATACGCAACTAAAACTTAAAACTAAGGCAAGGCTAAAATAAATCTAAGGCAAGAAATCTTAAAGTGCGATTAAGTAAAAAGGCGGGAAAAGTAAAACTTGAAAATTAAAAAACAGAAAGTTAAAAACCGAAACTAAAAAGAACCTGAAAATAGCTCATCCGGAATAAACCTTCGTTCGGAATAATCACTCATCCGGAATGTCACCTTCGTTCTGAATGATTCTTCTTCACTCGGAATATTTATCAAAACCCTTGATCCGGAATAAATCCTTTATCCGGAATATGTCACTTATCCGGAATAAAGTCTTGATTCGGAATACTTAAGCTTGATCCGGAATGTTGCTGATCCGGAATGTTTCTTGCTGGTCCTTGATCCGGAATGTTTCCCTTGATCCGGAATGTTGAAGATTCCGGATGAAGACCTTGATCCGGAATAATTAATTATTTCGAATAAAACTCTTTGATCCGGAATATCTTCCTTGATCCGGAATGTTTTCCTTGATCCGGAATGTTTCTTCACAAAGCCTTCACTCGGAATGTTGCTGATCCGGAATATGGACTTGATCCGGAATATGTCACTTATTCCGAATGAAAGCCTTCTATTCGGAATATTTTCTTCACAAACCTTGATTCGGAACAACTTTCAACAAAACCTTGATCCGAAATATGATGTTGATTCGGAATATCTGGGGAAGAACAGTAACAGAAAAAACGAAGAACAAGGAAGCACAAAATAATACGAATCTAATCAAAACTAATCAAAATCAACCAAAAGATTAAATCAAACTAATCAATAAACATCTACTAATCATAAACAAACAATCCAAATCAACAAAACTAACAATAAGGATCAAAATAATCAAAACCCACTTAATCAATTTAACAAAAACTCAAGAACATAAACATGAACAATAGCATAAAGATTAAAGATTAAAGAAAGGTAGATAGGAGATTGACAAGAAAAGTAAAGATTGACAATAATTAAAAGGAAACTTACTTGAAATTAAAGGAATTTAAGGTGCAAGACAAGTATTTAAATTTGACAATTAAGTAAATGACATGTATTTAAATGTGCAAGGAAATGAAAATGGAAGAACTAGTGTCACTCTAGCCAACAAGAGAAAAATGAATGAAATCCTAATCTATTTATAGGGGAGATTAGGGAGGTGCTTAGGAAGCTTCCTCCCCTTTTTCTTCTTTTCTTAATTGCATCATTAAGTCCTTAAGTCTTTAATCTTCTTAAATCTTGGACTTTAATGACTTTGTCACGGGATTTCTTTAAACTCGTCTTGACATTTCTTCATAAATAAGACTTGAGTTCTTCGGCTTTTTAGTAAACTTCCGTCTTTTGACTTTTTCTTCGACAAATCTTCAGAATTAGTCTTGGACTTCCGTTCTTTTTGCACTCTTGATTTCTTGACTTCGTCTTTCGTCTTTATCTTCGATAAAAGCCCGTGAATGCCCGTGTTTTCTCCCTTTTTCACATTTTCGTCCTAAATCACAACAAAAACACAAACCACGCATAATTCCGACATAATTGACATAAAATACACGTTTTGGCTTGGTTATTATTGTAGTTAAGTGGTAAAAAGGATGGGTGTTTACACACCTATCAAATCCCCTACACTTGACCATTGCAATGTCCTCATGCAATGCATTAGTTACAAAGCACGTTTACACTTTTCATCACAATCAATCCACCTTGGCCTTTATTAAAGAGATAGAAAATAATAAAACAAGTAAAGAAATCAAAAACTTACCTTAGGGTTTTGGAAATGTCATGAATGATCATCATCCTCAAGTTTTCACTTTCTCCAAACCAAGCTTAAAAACGAGATCATTGTTATTATAAGTTAGCAAACTAACACGAACTCATGTGGGCCAATTATTTACTTAGACTCCCTTATTCCTAGGTGTATCTCTTATATTTTATTGTTGTCTTGAATGATCACGAGGATGGATTGTTTGACTTATTTCGATAGTTATTAAGCCTGAAAATAAAGTGGAACGATTTAATCAATAGTTAGCTAAAGGACAAAATCTTTTAAAACTGCTTCTCGGGACCTCATAAAGTTCATATCTTGGCATAACTCGCTTCGCGATTTGAGACCTTTCTCGGACCGATATTTGGCAGCGACTTCATACTTCAAACCTTGAGAGACGTTCATGAAATAATGGTCTTCTCTTCATAATAGGAATTACTTCACTTGAAGTTTTGAGAGATTCTTCATACTTGGACCACGACTTCTTCATTTTTCTCCAATCTTTATTTGGGATTTTGATATATAACGATCCGCCTCCTTTTTGGACTTGGATCTATTTATCCTCATACCTAGTTAGGGCCTTTTTGGATAGACTTCTCCATGATCTTTACGGGAGTATTTGCTTTTCGTCGTGTGTCTCGATCCTTCATATTGATTTTCGATAAATGATTCTTCACATCACTTGGGATCTTTAGCAACAAAATGTAGCCCTCATGCCTTGTTAGGGCCTTTTCGAACTCGCCAATCTTCGCATCCCGGTGATGAGACTGCTTTTATACATGATCTCATCATCAAAAACGGCCTTTAAATGCATTAAAAATCATGAAATATGCCAAATATATGCTCGTGTTTGTTACTTGTGTATTTTTAGGTACGGATATTGTGGAATTGACAAAAGACAACAAGAATCATTCAAAAACGAACACGGGAAACGAAGACGCACAATGAACCAAGCTCACTTTTGGAAATTTGCAAAAAGACCCCTCAAGTTTGAAGAATTGGCAAAAATGGCCCCTCATCTTTGAAGAACTTGTCATAATTAACCCTCAAAAATGTTAAATATGCAAGTGTCATCCTTGAAGAATGAAGATTGAACAAGATCAGCCCTTGGAAAATGATTATGTTGCAAAAGTTAGCCAAATGGACACAAAGGACTAATCTTGCAAATCATTTAGGACTGTCATTGAAAGGAGTTTAACAAATGGACTGGCTGTGCAAATAGTTAACAAGTTACTACGTTAGCCAAGGGACTGGTAATGCAAACCCTAACACTTAGCCCACTAAAACCCAAAGGCCCAATCCCATTTTTTAATAAACCCGGTTTATTAATAGTCAAATGGTCAACACACGCCACTTAATCCCCATTCCCGCCTTAACAATATTTTAAAAATTGATTAACCCAAATCTGGATTAAAACTTTCCCTAATCTCCCCAAGAACCCTAAAACCCCCAGGTCTAATCAACCTTAATCCGAAGGGGTATTAACCCAAACTGTCCAGATTGTTAATTGGACTTCACCTCACCATATCCCACCTCTTTAAAACTTGCCACGTGGCCTGTGGTCCTCACCCACACACTCCCCTGCACCCGTCTCTTTCCACACAACCCTAGGAGGGGACAAGATCAACGCCTGTGATCAACTACTTGTCCTCCAAGTTCAAACAAACGCTCAAGATCATCTACACAAGCTGGCATCCACATGGGGAAGATTTGACCAAAGAATTCGTCCAAAGAGAAAAGGGCTTTTTAGTGATTTCCATAGATTAGGGTTTCCTTTTGTAATATTTTAATTCCTAGTCTAGATTGTTCTATGTAGTAGTATATAAAGGTTCGACTTGTGAACCTTTTCTCTTGTTCCAGTTTTTGCATAACATCTTGTATTTCCTTTTTATAAAATTAAAAGTTTGGTATTTGTTGTGTACAAAAGTAATTCCTTTTTAATCTTGATAAAAGTTGGTGTATGTTGTATGCAAAAGCTGAGTTCCAATTTGAGAAAGAGTTTGTGTGATTGAAGGTTTCAAATAGTTTTAAAAGATTTTTGATTTTAGGAAAATTTAAGCAAGAAAAGTGAAAGTGGATTTTGCTAAGTGATTTTCTGAAATTGAAGTTAATTTAAAACGTGTGTTTCAGGTTTGAAGTTTTTGAGAAAAGTTTTTAAGGAAAATAAAAGAGAAAACAGTATATACATCCATATTGTTTGTTTCTTTTGATTTTCTTTTTGGCAGATTAAAGAGTTGTTGATTATTGATCAGCACCAACCCGAGTTGGTATAGGAGGTGGATTGTTCATCCACAAGAACCCTGGATTGTAGGGTTCTTAGGTAAGGAGATTTTTCCTTTTTAAATTTTCAGAAAAAAGTGATTGGAATGAGTTCTATGTGATTTTGAATGATAGGTGTTTAAAGTGTGTTAAGATTGTTTGAATTCAGTTCTTAAGTGTTTGCATGCATGTTAGAAGATCATAGGATTAATTTGAGTAGGTTTTAAAGTGTTTTGATTTGTTAAATTTGGTTTTCAAGTTTTAAAGTGGTGTTTGGAAACGGGTTTAAGCAGGGCAAAAGTTTTGAGCAGTGTTATAAAAACGTGTTAGCAAGGTTTAAAAAGGTTAAGACAGGTTGTTAGTTAGTTAGTGAGTAAGTTTGGATAGATTTGAAGCTAGGTTGTGAGTTAAAAAGAGAAAAAGTATAGCTTGAATCTGCTTATCACTTTCTGCTTAAATTTTACCAAATTTTGGTGCTTGATCTCATAAATCTGTTAAGATATTAGGTGATTCAAGGTTTGATTGTGTTTGTATACTTATTGGTAAAGCTGTATGCAAAGTTTGGATGATTGAGATTGAGTAGGGTGCTAGTAATAAGCTTAATCACACCCACCAGACCTCATTTCTATTACAGCAACTTGCATGAGCATTTGTGTGCTTTCTTTTTTTTGAATCTTATGTGCTAGGTGTTGTTTTTCTGTTTGTTGTGACTCCCTTCACTCAGAAAGAGTGAAGGGGTGCCTTTGCTCCAAGAAAACATCACAAGAACACTACACCAAGTCCTCTTGGTGCCCTTTTGTTAATCTGTGAACAAAACAAAGAACAAGTAAGTCCTTGTGTTCATCAAGTTGTAACCTGGCCACATTTTTTGATCTTTCTTGGCTTAATCTTGGACAAAAAGTGAAACTGGTTTGGATTACAAGCTAATTAAGGGTCACAATTTGGTTTGGAAAAGGAAAAAATAAAAAAGAAATTTTTAGCAAAAAGGTTGCCCGCAGCAGGACTCGAACCCCAGACCTCTCGTTGGAGGAGTAGGGGAACTACCACTGATCTAGACACCTTTTTACGTTTAGCTTCCATTTCATTACTCTTTTAACCTCTTTTTGGTTTGTTAGCTTATATTAAAAACCGTAGCTTATTTTGAGCTTTTCTAGCTTATTTGTTTAACTTTTTGTTTCTCTTTTATTTTTCCTAGGACCTTTATAGCTTTATAGATTTTTCTAGCCTAGTTTTATATTTTTCCCTTTATTAGTTTATTTTTTTATCATTTATTTAATAGCCGTATTTTATTAATTCATTAAAAAATAAAAAAAAGAGTTTTTATTTTTAGGAAAAATAATTTTTAGTTTTTAAAATATTAATTTGAGGTTTACATTAGGTTTTGGTTTTGAAAACTTTAATTTTTAATTTTATATTATTTTAAGGTTTTTTATAAACTTTAATCATTTTTATAAAATTATTAAAAAGGGTTTAGGAACTTTAGTTTGCATTTTTCTCTTAGTTAGAATATTTTAAGATTTTAGAAATTTTTTAGAATTTATTTTAGAAACTTTTTATTTTTAGCATTATTTTAATATTATTTTATTATTAAAAAATCAAAGTTTTATTTTTATTTCTTTTTCATTTTTCCTAGGTTCTTTATCATTAATTAGGACTTTTCCCATTTGTAGAATAATTTTTAGGCTTTTCAATTAATTTTTAGAATTAATTTAAGATTTAATAGATTTTAAGAGTTTTTAGGAGTTTAAAAATAGTTTAATTTGGTTTAATAATTTTTAAAAATAGTTTTTAGTTTAATTAGGTCATTTTTGAGGTTTACAAATTAAAAAATCTTGTTTGGGGCTTTTTAATATTTAAAAGTGATTTTTAGGGCTTTAATTAGCATTAAAAAGTCATTATTAATTTAATTAAAAGGTTTTGGCAAGTTTGGATTTTTTGTAAACTCTTAGAATTTTATTGTGGATTTTTAGTAATTTTTAGGAATTTTTAGGTTAAAATTTTAAATTTTGCATTTTTTACGTTTCTACGTCGTAACTTTCTAGTAGAGTTTTCGCCTTATTTTTCTATTTTTTTCGTCTTCGTCATTTTCTCTTCTTTTCTTCTCATTAATAATCAAAAACATAATCAATCAATTCAATTCACAACGCACTAGCCTCCTCGAGAGAACGATCCCCACTCATTGGGTCATAACTTGTGGTTTTCCTAAACCGCTCGTTAATACTTACCCTATTTACGTTCTTTTTCCTAAAAGACGTATTTCTACGATTATCAAAATGGCGCCGCTGCCGGGGAGGCGTGTTGTGTTTTGATTGAACATTGTTGTTTTTCTATATTAGCCATAATAGTAATTGTATTAATAGCACTCTATTAATACGTATTATCGTTTTTCGGTTTTTGTGTGAATACTATTACTATATTGTATACGTAGAACAATAAATACACAAGTACTCCAAATACGTGAGCAATCACAACCTTGACTTGGGAGGTCATTACCCAATCATTGTATTCGAATCTCAAACCAAAGAAAAAGGCAAAAATAGATAAATACTTTCGTGAAGCTTGATTTTGATAATACAAACTATAAGGTGGGTATAAGGTGGTTGTATTTCACGACCTAAAGGAAAAAGGCTCTTAAGTGCTTCGCGCCGCCTCGTTTCCTCCGCTTGCTTGTGCGTATTTGATTTTGAGAGTGAATCGAGGGTTTTGCCGCCCAAAGTATTATTACATATCATATATATTTTCTTGGTTTCCATTTGATTAAACCCTCTTGAACGATTTGGTGTTCCACCATCGTTCTAAAGTCATCGAAGACGTTCACTCCACGTGATCGTTTTCATTCCTTGAGGCCTTTTTAATCAAGAGATTTGATTAGTGAGGAGATTTGTGGACTCATTGTCTACTTAATACATTCACCAATTTCCAAAAAAAAGTTAATACCATCAAAAACCACAAAAAAAAATTGAAAAACACAAAATACCAAAAAGAATCTTCTTTGCTCGCCTTCTCGTTGTACGTGACGTTTATGCAAACTCGCTCTAAAGCTAGACGTGCTCGTAAACGAAGAAACAAATCACTCACTCATTCTAGTGAGGAGTCTCCTATTGACGAACCCATTGTACGAGAAGAACCAACCATGGCGAATCGAACTATGATGGAGTTACTTCAAGCACCCACCGAGGGTTATGGAGAAGCTATTGTGATTCCCGCAATCCTTGCGGAGAATTTTGAGGTGAAAACGGGTTTGTTGTCGATGATCCAAAACAACAAATTCCGTGGTGATGAGAAGGACAATCCCCACAACCATATCCGCCAATTTAATCGTCTTACCGCCACGTGCAAATTCAAGGATGTCTCGAATGACTCGATTAAGATGATGTTATTTCCGTATTCCTTAGCGGGGCCCGCTAAAATTTGGTTAGAGAAAGAGCCACCCAATTCTATATTGACGTGGAAGGATCTCGTTTCGAAGTTCGTGAACCAATTTTTTCCGCCCTCTAAGACTACGCATTTGAAAAATGAGATTTCTAAATTTTCACAAGAATCAAATGAAAGTTTTTCTACGGCTTGGAATAGGTTTAAGGAGATGTTACATGAATGTCCTCATCATGGTTTTTCCGATTTGCACCAAATCGACACGTTTTACAATGGACTTAACGATCATGAAAGAGATTATTTAAATGCCGCCGCGGGTGGTAATTTTTTGTGTAAAACGGTTGAAGAAGCTTTGGTCATAATCGAGAATAGGTCTAAGGTTTATAGCCCTCGTCACACACCGAGTGTTGCCAAAAGGGGCTCATCATCGTCTCAAAGTATCAATGCATTACATGATGAAGC
Source organism: Glebionis coronaria (assembly GCA_025667525.1). NCBI lineage: Eukaryota > Viridiplantae > Streptophyta > Magnoliopsida > Asterales > Asteraceae > Glebionis > Glebionis coronaria. Next base: position 237,764,310 of record CM046880.1, read on the forward strand.
AAATGAAGAAAACCGATTTTTCGATAGATTTGCAAACCTTATGTCCCATTGGAAGGCTCAAGAAGTTTCCAACACCGCTTCGGTTAAAGCGGTTTCTAAAAGTTGTTTGTCGTGTGGGGGAGCTCATGATCTTTCCGAGTGCATTACCGTGGATGGTAACACTTCGAATGCTTTTGTAGCCACGGGAACTTATAACCAAATCGGTCAAGGTTCACGTTCAAATCAAGCTCCACCCAATCAAAATGCTAATAATTATCGCAACAACAACAACCAAGGTGGAAATTACCAAGGAAATCAAAGAAATTATAACAAAGGTAATTACCAAAGTGGAAATGGGCAAATTTCAAACCAAAACCAAAACCGTGATTTTCAAAATAATGCCCAAGGTTTTCAAAACGATCACACTAAAAATCTTCAAGGAGAGTTTTTGAATTATTCTAAGGCTAATGATGCTAAGTTTGACAATATGCAACGTGAAATGGTTAGCTTAAGATCCGAATTGAAAAACGAGCTTAAAACCGAACTTGCTAATGAACTTAAAACTCATGCTAATAAAATGGAAGGAAATGTCACACGACTCCAACAAAATCAACAAAAAATGGAGCAAGGACAACATGAGATTAAGCAAGAGTTGTTGAAAGCGGATGCTAGGCAATCTAAGTTTGAAGACCGTATGGCTAAAATGTTTGAAGCTATCATGTGTAAGCCCTCTTCTTCGGGTGGTCTTCCTAGTGATACCATCGTGAACCCGAAAGGAGAATTGAAGGTTATTACTACTCGTAGTGGTAAGACTTTCAAAGAACCCATTTCTCGTCCAAGTACTTCTATGGAGAAGGAAAAAGAGAAAGAACCCGAGGTCGTGGTTGAAAAGGAGCACATTACAAGCCCACGAAGTACCGCTCAAACCACACCTACGGTTGAACCAATACCTATAATGGAACCCGAGATTCCAAGGCCGATGCCTATGCCTAATTTGCCCCAACCCACACCACCTTTACCCTACCCATCAAGACGAAACAAGGAAAAGGCACAAGAACGAAATAATTATCAATTTGAACTCTTTATGAAAATGTTTCGTGACTTGCATTTCAATATAAGTTTTGCCGACGCCTTAGTCATGATGCCTCGATTTGCCGCGAACTTCAAAAGTATGTTGAATAACAAGGAAAAATTGCAAAAATCGTCTAGTTGTTCATCGGTTTTTCTAAGCCGCATACCTCAAAAAGTCGGTGATCCTGGAAAGTTTTTAATCCCATGTGCTATCCAAGACATGGAAGAATGCTACGCCTTGGCCGATCTTGGTGCTAGTATTAAATTGATGCCTCTCGAGATTTTTAAATCGCTCAATCTTCCAAATCTCACTCCTTCAAGAATGTCAATCGAAATGGCCGATCATTCTACGATTCTAGCTTGTGGAGTTGCCGAGGACGTCTTCGTGAAAGTTGGGAAATTCTATTATCCCGTGGACTTCATTTTTGTTGATATTCCCATCGATCCTAAAGTTCCGTTAATTTTAGGTCGATCTTTTTTGGATACCTCGAGAGCACTTATCGATGTGCACGCAAGAAAAATCACTCTTCGTTTCAATGAGGAAGAACTCGTCATTAATGCAACCCAAAACTCCACTCTTTCTCATGTTTATTCGATCACATCTTTGTACAATGTCGATTCCACCAAAAACATTCGTCAAAAGATTTCCAATAGAGTTTTAGGAGTTGATAAAAATGAAGTTCCGTCCCCTCCGCCGATGGAGGTTAAGAGTGTTAAGCCTATGATTCCAATCTCGAGTGATTCTTCGGATGATGAATACGTTGATCCCGATGGGGAGGTTTTCTTTGTTGACAAAAGATTTGAAAACTTGCCACCACCTAAGCCAAAACGCTTTCAAAATGTGAGAATTTTTAGTGTGACTAACATTGTTCTAGATACACCAAATATTTTTGACATAATCAAATCGGGTTTTCACAAGGAGAGTGTTAAAGATGAAAAAGGAAAAGATTTTGAATCTAATTTAAAAGATTTTTCTACAATTCTAACTCCGTCATCACCGCGTGTCTTGAGTACTACAAGCTCGTCTTCTCCTTTTGACGATGCTTTGTGTGGACCTAGTGTGGGGGAAGCCCCTTATGTTCCCTCCCCTTTCTCCACCGAGGACGAGATATTTGATCCTGGAATTGCTTTTATAGGGAAATCTCGGTCTTCCACCGATGCAATAAATGGAAAATCTTTTCATTTGATTGGTGCGAGTCTACCTCGAGTAGCTCAATGTTTTGCCTTACCCATTGTCCCACCCTTCTATTTCTTCTCTCCTATTTTCTTCTATCCCATTGGGATTTGTGTTGGAGTTGTGTTGTCTCGTCTTTCATCCGAAAACGAGGACGCTATCTTTGACCCCGGTATACGTTTATCGGATTTTTAAAGTACTCCACGTGCTTTTGGGCCTTGTTTATCATGTAAGCCCCACCAAAAATGACCAAACCATGATTATCCCTAAATGATCACATTTATGGGGATTCGAGTCGAGCTTTTGACTCGGTTATCAAAAACAAGGTGCCTCGTGGGGGAGACCCATGCTTATCCATGTACATATTATTGCTTTCTAATTAGTTTAATGTGAGGGGATTTGTGCCCTTCCAACCTTTGTTCCGTGGTTGTTTGTGAATTGTGTCTTTTAGATCATCATCTTCACGATTGGAGCCTCTCGTGTTTGTTTATGGGAGCACTCGATCGTTTGCTTTGGAGGCCTTTCCCAATATCCACATATGATATATCCTTTTATGTTCTAACCTTAGGTTTTTAGCACACTTCATAAACGGCTATTACTTATTGGTTACACCCTTTCCATGCTAGATTAGGCATTCGACTACGTCTCTAGTATGGGGGTGTTTGCACCCCTAGACTCGAAACATTGAGGATAATGTTTAACTTTAGTATGGGGGGGTGAATAGATACTTGCCTTGCCAAACCTTCACGCTTTCCAAAGTTTATCGTTTTGTTATCATTTTCTTGCAAAATAAGGCTAAAAATGGCCAAATTTTAAATTTTTTCTCATGTTTCATAAGTGTTTGAAGACACGAATGTAGATTTTCCGATGGCGAGAATAAGAGTAATTTTTGACTCGACCGTGCGTGTTGAGCACTTAGCTTTGATTTCTTAACTACACATTAGGCTAAGTCTCTTAAATGAGGACGAGAAATGATAGAGTTAATTATAAGTTACTATGCTGAACGTAGAGTACTCGTATTCTTTCAAAAACTCATGTGTTCTCATTGTTTGCTTATTCTCCCTTCACTTGTAAATAGTTTTGCTTAATAAATATTGACTTAGCGGTTTAGTTAGGATTGTTGGGTTTCTAGTCTTTTCTAGTAGCTTCCGTGTAATTAAATTGGGAAGACATTAAGGTATCGCCAGCGTCACGGTTTTGAAGTATTGGCAACCCGAATAATCGAAAGCTTCACCCAATAATAAGATTTCAAGTGCTCACCTAAATCTAGCAAACAATTTGAAAGCCCCACAAGGCCTAAAATCTATGCAAAATTGAAAGTGAATCAAGCCTTAATCTTCGAAGCTTAAAAGATCCAAAATTCGCTTTAGCGTGAGGATATACGTCTTTGGCTAATAAAACCACCGATGAGGCGGATAATAAAAGGCAAGGCAAGACCGAAGTCATAATAAAAGCTTCATAGCGAAGTTGAATAAAAGATGGAGGTAAACCAAAGATAATAAGGCCCTTCCGTTAGGGGGCGTATAAAAGTCTTGGTAATAAGTCTCATGTTCAAAACCGTTATAAAACCGTGTTTATCGATTCTTCTTGTCAACTTAATTTTTTAACATCGTTGTCTATTAGGAGGGGTTATTGATTTGATGGTCTTAGTTACACCGTTAGGACTCTATTTTTAGACCTAAATCTCTATTATCGCATAAGTCAACAATGTATCCTCGTGATCATTAAGACAAAATAAAATATAAGAGATACAACTTAGGAATAATGGGAGAATAAGTACGTGATTAGGGCATATGAGTAGTGATAGCATTACTAACTTATAATGACAATGATCTCGTTGCACGCTTGGCATGGAATTAAGGTGAAAATCGAGGACGACGAAATTATTTCTAACGAAGCATTCACGTGTTCTTATTCTATGAACCTAAACGTCCCATTTTCCGATGAAAATCATACATTATGTCTAAAACACAAGTAGTAGCAATAGTGTAGTATAGCTAGTTTATCATTCCAATAAAGTGAATAAATTAAATTTTGGAAATGCTTCGATACTTTATTCTAGCATTGCGTGAGGGCACGGCAATGGTTTAGTATGGGGGAGTGATGAGACTGCTTTTATACATGATCTCATCATCAAAAACGGCCTTTAAATGCATTAAAAATCATGAAATATGCCAAATATATGCTCGTGTTTGTTACTTGTGTATTTTTAGGTACGGATATTGTGGAATTGACAAAAGACAACAAGAATCATTCAAAAACGAACACGGGAAACGAAGACGCACAATGAACCAAGCTCACTTTTGGAAATTTGCAAAAAGACCCCTCAAGTTTGAAGAATTGGCAAAAATGGCCCCTCATCTTTGAAGAACTTGTCATAATTAACCCTCAAAAATGTTAAATATGCAAGTGTCATCCTTGAAGAATGAAGATTGAACAAGATCAGCCCTTGGAAAATGATTATGTTGCAAAAGTTAGCCAAATGGACACAAAGGACTAATCTTGCAAATCATTTAGGACTGCCATTGAAAGGAGTTTAACAAATGGACTGGCTGTGCAAATAGTTAACAAGTTACTACGTTAGCCAAGGGACTGGTAATGCAAACCCTAACACTTAGCCCACTAAAACCCAAAGGCCCAATCCCATTTTTTAATAAACCCGGTTTATTAATAGTCAAATGGTCAACACACGCCACTTAATCCCCATTCCCTCCTTAACAATATTTTAAAAATTGATTAACCCAAATCTGGATTAAAACTTTCCCTAATCTCCCCAAGAACCCTAAAACCCCCAGGTCTAATCAACCTTAATCCGAAGGGGTATTAACCCAAACTGTCCAGATTGTTAATTGGACTTCACCTCACCATATCCCACCTCTTTAAAACTTGCCACGTGGCCTGTGGTCCTCACCCACACACTCCCCTGCACCCGTCTCTTTCCACACAACCCTAGGAGGGGACAAGATCAACGCCTGTGATCAACTACTTGTCCTCCAAGTTCAAGCAAACGCTCAAGATCATCTACACAAGCTGGCATCCACATGGGGAAGATTTGACCAAAGAATTCGTCCAAAGAGAAAAGGGCTTTTTAGTGATTTCCATAGATTAGGGTTTCCTTTTGTAATATTTTAATTCCTAGTCTAGATTGTTCTATGTAGTAGTATATAAAGGTTCGACTTGTGAACCTTTTCTCTTGTTCCAGTTTTTGCATAACATCTTGTATTTCCTTTTTATAAAATTAAAAGTTTGGTATTTGTTGTGTACAAAAGTAATTCCTTTTTAATCTTGATAAAAGTTGGTGTATGTTGTATGCAAAAGCTGAGTTCCAATTTGAGAAAGAGTTTGTGTGATTGAAGGTTTCAAATAGTTTTAAAAGATTTTTGATTTTAGGAAAATTTAAGCAAGAAAAGTGAAAGTGGATTTTGCTAAGTGATTTTCTGAAATTGAAGTTAATTTAAAACGTGTGTTTCAGGTTTGAAGTTTTTGAGAAAAGTTTTTAAGGAAAATAAAAGAGAAAACAGTATATACATCCATATTGTTTGTTTCTTTTGATTTTCTTTTTGGCAGATTAAAGAGTTGTTGATTATTGATCAGCACCAACCCGAGTTGGTATAGGAGGTGGATTGTTCATCCACAAGAACCCTGGATTGTAGGGTTCTTAGGTAAGGAGATTTTTCCTTTTTAAATTTTCAGAAAAAAGTGATTGGAATGAGTTCTATGTGATTTTGAATGATAGGTGTTTAAAGTGTGTTAAGATTGTTTGAATTCAGTTCTTAAGTGTTTGCATGCATGTTAGAAGATCATAGGATTAATTTGAGTAGGTTTTAAAGTGTTTTGATTTGTTAAATTTGGTTTTCAAGTTTTAAAGTGGTGTTTGGAAACGGGTTTAAGCAGGGCAAAAGTTTTGAGCAGTGTTATAAAAACGTGTTAGCAAGGTTTAAAAAGGTTAAGACAGGTTGTTAGTTAGTTAGTGAGTAAGTTTGGATAGATTTGAAGCTAGGTTGTGAGTTAAAAAGAGAAAAAGTATAGCTTGAATCTGCTTATCACTTTCTGCTTGAATTTTACCAAATTTTGGTGCTTGATCTCATAAATCTGTTAAGATATTGGGTGATTCAAGGTTTGATTGTGTTTGTATACTTATTGGTAAAGCTGTATGCAAAGTTTGGATGATTGAGATTGAGTAGGGTGCTAGTAATAAGCTTAATCACACCCACCAGACCTCATTTCTATTACAGCAACTTGCATGAGCATTTGTGTGCTTTCTTTTTTTTGAATCTTATGTGCTAGGTGTTGTTTTTCTGTTTGTTGTGACTCCCTTCACTCAGAAAGAGTGAAGGGGTGCCTTTGCTCCAAGAAAACATCACAAGAACACTACACCAAGTCCTCTTGGTGCCCTTTTGTTAATCTGTGAACAAAACAAAGAACAAGTAAGTCCTTGTGTTCATCAAGTTGTAACCTGGCCACATTTTTTGATCTTTCTTGGCTTAATCTTGGACAAAAAGTGAAACTGGTTTGGATTACAAGCTAATTAAGGGTCACAATTTGGTTTGGAAAAGGAAAAAATAAAAAAGAAATTTTTAGCAAAAAGGTTGCCCGCAGCAGGACTCGAACCCCAGACCTCTCGTTGGAGGAGTAGGGAACTACCACTGATCTAGACACCTTTTTACGTTTAGCTTCCATTTCATTACTCTTTTAACCTCTTTTTGGTTTGTTAGCTTATATTAAAAACCGTAGCTTATTTTGAGCTTTTCTAGCTTATTTGTTTAACTTTTTGTTTCTCTTTTATTTTTCCTAGGACCTTTATAGCTTTATAGATTTTTCTAGCCTAGTTTTATATTTTTCCCTTTATTAGTTTATTTTTTATCATTTATTTAATAGCCGTATTTTATTAATTCATTAAAAAATAAAAAAAAAGAGTTTTTATTTTTAGGAAAAATAATTTTTAGTTTTTAAAATATTAATTTGAGGTTTACATTAGGTTTTGGTTTTGAAAACTTTAATTTTTAATTTTATATTATTTTAAGGTTTTTTATAAACTTTAATCATTTTTATAAAATTATTAAAAAGGGTTTAGGAACTTTAGTTTGCATTTTTCTCTTAGTTAGAATATTTTAAGATTTTAGAAATTTTTTAGAATTTATTTTAGAAACTTTTTATTTTTAGCATTATTTTAATATTATTTTATTATTAAAAAATCAAAGTTTTATTTTTATTTCTTTTTCATTTTTCCTAGGTTCTTTATCATTAATTAGGACTTTTCCCATTTGTAGAATAATTTTTAGGCTTTTCAATTAATTTTTAGAATTAATTTAAGATTTAATAGATTTTAATAGTTTTTAGGAGTTTAAAAATAGTTTAATTTGGTTTAATAATTTTTAAAAATAGTTTTTAGTTTAATTAGGTCATTTTTGAGGTTTACAAATTAAAAAATCTTGTTTGGGGCTTTTTAATATTTAAAAGTGATTTTTAGGGCTTTAATTAGTATTAAAAAGTCATTATTAATTTAATTAAAAGGTTTTGGCAAGTTTGGATTTTTTGTAAACTCTTAGAATTTTATTGTGGATTTTTAGTAATTTTTAGGAATTTTTAGGTTAAAATTTTAAATTTTGCATTTTTTACGTTTCTACGTCGTAACTTTCTAGTAGAGTTTTCGCCTTATTTTTCTATTTTTTTTCGTCTTCGTCATTTTCTCTTCTTTTCTTCTCATTAATAATCAAAAACATAATCAATCAATTCAATTCACAACGCACTAGCCTACTCGAGAGAACGATCCCCACTCATTGGGTCATAACTTGTGGTTTTCCTAAACCGCTCGTTAATACTTACCCTATTTACGTTCTTTTTCCTAAAAGACGTATTTCTACGATTATCACCCGCTTCAATAAGTTATGCCTTGGCTATGAACTCTAATCCATACCGAGCAACTTTTAAACGATCTTGGGCTAGAAGCTAAGTAACTTTTCAAATCGTACAACCTTATTTATTGCAGATAAATTTATTAGCAAGCGATGGGAGAATAGGCTTATAATTAACTCACATAAATTCACGAACGAATACCAATCTTATAATTGACTCTATCATCTCTCGTTCTCCACAATTTAAAATCTCAAGGAATGAGACTCGTGGATGCTTAGCCTATTAAATCAAAGTTTTGGGTTTTCGAGTCGTCTATAGGATCTTGCAAATTCTTAGACTTTTTCAAGTTTAGAAATTGCATTTTAAAGTTCCCTTGATAAACAACTCTCTAGGATCAATTATAAGAACTTGCGAAAAGTTCTTGTTCTTAACCCATGAGAGTTTAGACTTCCGCGTTTTATAGCTCCCTTTATAAAAGCCTAGCAAAACTCGACTTAAACACGTTAAGGATACTAGCAAGAGTAAACTTAGATAAGTAAACTCGGGTTGAGTCAAAAGATTCACAACGTTTGAAAATTAAAACCACTTTATTAAAAATTTATTCTAATAAGGAAAGAAAAATAACTATACAACGGGAAAAACTAATAGGCCAAAATAGATTAAAAATTTTGAAAAATGTCGAAAAATTGATTTTCCGGTTAAAATGAGGACAAATACAAGGAAAAGACCACTTAACTTCGATAGAAGTCCCCCTACACTTAATATAAACATTGTCCTCAATGTTTAAGCATGTGGGATTAAACTCCCCTACACTTAGGACATTGTGCACGTTGTTTAAATCTTGCTAAGGAAGAGACAACTAAAGAGATTCCTATTTTAATATTAGAAAATATAAAATAGTGAATCGAAAAGAGTTTAGGATAGAACCGGGAAGAAGGGAACACTGAATCACGGTTCGTCAAAAATCATCAAGAGTGGATCATTGAGCGCTCGAATCCCTGAATAGTAGAAGAGAGGAAATAGCAAACACCAATGGGTCTCCCCTACACTTAGGATAAAGAAAGCTAAAAGATAGATGCATGGGTTGCCTCCCAAGAAGCGCTTGATTTTTGTTCACCGAGTCGTGAGCCTGACTCGACCTTGATTAGCAAAGGAAGAAGCATGAAACATATCCACCGGGATCAAAGACATAGTTTTCGTCCATCAAATAGCACAAGCTTAAGGCGAACAAGGCAAGCCAAAGAAGAGTAGGCAAAGTTCCCTTAAGCAAAGATGGAGCACGGTGGGAGCAAGGATGAAGTGATGCAAGCATATCTTCAAAAGTTCCAAAGATTTTTCCTTTTATTTCATCAGATGGATACTGAGATGGCTGAAGAATATCGATACCGGGGTCGAACACCTTTTCTTTTAGGGAAAAATAGCACTCAGGCTCAGCAGAATGTGAAGAAGATCCGCGAAGAAAATGCACAACCTCGTCCTCAGAAGGTGGACAAAGAGGTGTCAAATCATACGTGCTGCGGATGTTGGTGTCGTCCGGTTGCTTCTCCTTTGAAAGAATTTTCTTCAAATCCAAAGTAGGATCAAGACGATAATCATCAAAGTCTAAAGGAGGAGCATCACTCTCATGAGGGAAGTAAGTATTAAGAAAAGTAGAGAAGTCTTACTCAAATGAGTAATCATCCAAAGTAGGATTAAGTGATGGCGGAGGATCTTCATCATGAGAAGAATCACTCGAGAGAGTATCGGCCTCATCAAAATCATCATATGTGGGCATGTCGGGATACTCGGAAGTAAAGTCATCATAATCATCCGAATCTGAGCTAGAATCATCATCATAAGCATCAAAGATCGGTGGAGAATCATAAATGGGTGAAGGTTCCAAATTGGGAAGAGAATCATCCACATCATCTTGAAAAAGTGGATTATCAATGCAAGAATCGAATAGAGGATTGTTGTAGACGACAAAATCATCAAGCACATTAATAGTATTCGCTGATTCTCGTCCTCCAAAGGATTTACTTGTAAGCTTTCCCATTTCAAAAACTTGTGCATCATCCCCGACTCTTAAAATTAATTCACCTTCGGCAACATCAACTAAAGCTCGTCCGGTTCTCAAGAATGGCCGACCAAGTATTAAAGGAACAAGAGGGTCCATTTCATAATCAACAACAACAAAGTCAACCGGAAAAGTGAAGGTGCCAACTTTAATGAACACATCTTCGGCAATACCAACGGGGTAAGCGAGAGTGCGATTTGCAAGCTCAAGGGTCATCTTTGTTGGAGTAAGGTCGGGTAATGATAATGTTTTCCAAACACTTAATGGCATCAAATTTATACTGGCCCCAAGATCAGCTAGGGCAGTAAATTCTTCGGTTTTGTTAAAAATGCAAGGCAACACAAAACGACCAGGATCTCCAAGTTTTTCCGGAAGTTCTTTAAGAATAACTGCAGAACAGTTTTCATTTAAGCGTGTGTTGGCGAGCTCAATCAGCTTCTCCTTCTTGTTAAGCAATTCCTTGAATGCTTTGACAAATTTCGGCATGTGGACAAGTGCTTCAACAAGGCTAATGTTGAAATTCATTTGAGAGATCATATTCAAATAGCTCGACACTTGAGAGTCATCCTTGGTTAGCATTTTGGCCTTGCCTAAGCGAGAAGGATATGGGATGTTGGGTTTATAGGTGGAATGTGTAGGTGTAGGTAAAGGTTGAGATGTTGAAGGTGGGGTTGGTGGAGGATTCTTGGTGGGTACTTCATCACGACGAGGCGGAGACGGTAATGGTGTACTAATACTAGGTGTGGGAGGAGTAAGGATAAATGGTGGTGGAGGAGGTGTAGATGATGGGGGCGGGATAGGTGGTCCTACTATGGTAACTCCACTACGGGTAGTAATAGCACTCACATTCGCTTGCGGATTGGTGACGGTGTTTGAAGGTAGAGAACTCGAGGTAGAGGGTTGAGTTGTGGGCAAGAAACTAGCCAGCATATTCTTCAAATCATTCGTTTGATTGCTGAAGGAGGATTGAATATTATCTCGAAGCTCGGATCTAATGTCATTCCCTTGCTTGGTGATATCTCCTTTCAAATTGATAATTTGGCTTTGTAGTTTCTTGATTTGCTCACCTTGGGTTCTCATTAAGGCTTCAACATCCGGATTGATGGGTGGGGATTGTTGAGCGGGTGGGTGATAAGGATTAGAAGCTCTAGGTGGGATTTGGTTGCTTCTATTGTAGTTGTTGTTGGGGTTTTGGTTTTGAGGAGAAAAACCGGGTGAAAGGTAGTTGTTTGATCGGTAACTCAGCAAATTTCGATCCCTTTGAGGTCCAGCTTGGTAATTTTTCGGTGAATAATTACCATAAGCCGCATACACGTTTTCCGGATTTCCTTGAGTAGAAGGACAATCAGTGTATGAGTGAGGACCGACGCATGTTTCACAAGGATTGGCTACCGCTTTAACTTGTTGATAGGTGTGTAAACACCCATCTTTTCTACCACTTAATTACAATAATAACCGGACCAAAACGTGTATTTTATGTCTTTTATGTCGGAATTATGCGTGGTTTGTGTTTTTGTTGTGATTTAGGACGAAAAGGTGAAAAGTGGAGAAAACACGGACATTCACGGGCATTTACGGACTTTTATTGAAGAAAAAGATGAAAGACGAAGTCAAGAAGTCAAGAGTGCAAAAAGAACGAAAGTCCAAGACCAATTCTGAAGATTTATCGAAGAAAAAGTCAAAAGACGAAAGTTTATCAAAAGCCGAAGAATTCAAGTCTATTTTATTGAAGAACTTAAAGACGGGTTCAAAGAAATCTCGAAGCCAAAAGTCCCTTAAGTCCAAGTTTAAAGAAGATTAGAAGAACAGGACTAAGTATGCAATTAATGAAGATTAAAAGAAGGAGGGACTTAATCTTGCAATTAACAAGAAATGAAGGAGGGGAGGAAGCTTCCCTAATCCTCCCCTATAAATAGTCATTAGTTGTAACCATTTTTCATTGTTGGCTAAGTGTGACAATTAGTCTTCCACTTTTAATTACCTTGTCATTTAATTTTATGCACATTTAAATACTTGTCCAATTTAAATACCTTGTCTTGCACCTTAAATTCCTTTAATTTCAAGTAAGTTTCCATTTAATCTTTGTCAATCTTTACTTTATCTTGTTAATCTCTCATCTACCTTTCTTAATCTTTGATTTTTGTGTTTATGTTTATGTTCATGCTTTTATTTTGATCAAGTGGGTTTTTAATTATTGAGGTTAAATTTGTTTGTTTTATTGATTTTAATTGTTTGTTTATGTTTACTGTTGTTTCGTTGATAGTTTTATTAAATCGTTTGTGTTGATTTTGGTTAAATCTGTGTTATCTTCCTTGTTTCTGTGATCCCTTGTTCTTCAAGGGTGTTTGTTTGTGTTTCTGTATTTCCAGGAAATCTTCCGAATCAAGAGATGAAGTCTGTTCATTCAGAACTTCCAAAGTTCCGAACCAAGGGCTTCATTCGGAACATTCAAAGTTCCGAACGAAGGACAACTTCCGACTCAAGACTGCTCATTCGGAAGTCTCAAACTTCCGAACGAAGGGGAAGTTCCGGATCAGCAATTGTTCATTCGGAACTTAAAAGTTCCGGATCAATATACTTCATTCGGAACTCAAAAAGTTCCGAATCAAGGAGATTCATTCGGAACTAAAAAGTTCCGAACCAAGAGCTTCATTCGGAACTTCTTAAAAGTTCCGAACCAACTTCCGGATCAAGGGCAAGTTCCGAATCAAGAAGGCTTGATTCGGAAGTCTGAAACTTCCGAATCAAGGAGGCTTCATTCGGAAGTCTTCCGAATCAAGGGTGATCAAAAGTTCCGAATTAAGGCAAGTTTGAGAAGTTCCGAATCAGTAAAGTTCCGAACAAAGGATTGTTTTGGATAAGTGACATATTCAGATCAGTTTGTTCCGGATCAAGGATTTTGGTAATATTCCGAGCGAAGAAGAATCATTCCAACCGAAGGTGACATTCCGGACGAGTGATTGTTCCAAACGAAGGATTATTCCGAATGAGCTGTATTCAGGTTCTTTTTAGTTTTTGTCTTTGATTTTTATTTTTCAAGCTTTATTTTTCCCGCCTTTATTTTAATTGCACTTTAAGTTTATTTGCCTTAGTTAAATTTTATTCTTGCCTTAGTTTAAGTTTTTAGTCGCGTTTTAAGTTTGCCTTAGATAGATTTTAGTTTACGTCATTTACTTTAGTGCCTTTTAATTTCACTCACGTTTTTAAATACTTGCACCATTATTTTAATTAGACTTAGATTTACTTTAACGCACTTTTACTTTAATTGTTTTGCACATTTATTTAAAAACAACGACCAAAACATTTGTTTCACCAAAGAACGACTGAGTCATATAGAGAACCTAGATCAATTCGTTAAGATACCGAGAACAACAATTGAACCTAGCAAAAATCTAGTTATCAAATGGCGCCGCTGCCGGCTCTTTTCGTAAAGATTAACGGTTTTCTGTGAGAGACGCGTTGCTTTTTGGGATCCGTTCACTTGTGAGCGTTATTTTTCTTGCATAAAAAATTTAAAAAATCATAAAAATTAAAAAATTGATAAAAATACATAAAAATTAAAAATTTCAAAAATCCAAAAAGATTTTATCTTTCTTGTGTATATATATTGCTTTTGTGTTTGGTTTCTTTTTCTTTTGTCTTTGTAGGTGTATGCGTACTAGATCTTCTAATTATCAAGAGCCCGAGCCTCAAGAAGATTTAAGTATGTCAGGTGTTAACAACAATAATCCACCTCACCCTAATAATAACAACAATGCTCTTCCACAACCCGATCTTCGGACCATGGAGGAACTTTGTCAACCAACAATGTTTGGACGAGGAGGACCGATTGCGCCGATGCAAATCAACGCTCCTGAGTTTTCGTTGAAGCACCACATGATTCAGCAAGTACAAACAAACCCATTCCGTGGATTGCCTGATGATGATGCCAACAAACACCTCGACACGTTCATTACAATCACCCAAAGCATGAAGTTGGTCGGTGCCACAATGGATGAACTTCGCCTACAACTCTTTCCACACACTTTATTACATCATGCCGAGAAATGGTTTGATCGTCTCCCGAAGAATTCTATTCACACTTGGGATGACATGACTCAACGCTTTTTGTCGCGCTACTTTCCACCATCCATGGTCACAAGCCTTCGCAATCAAATCAGCGGTTTCATGCAAGATCCCGATGAATCTCTTTTTGATGCTTGGGAGCGATATAATGTCTTGATTGATAGATGTCCAAACCACAACATGCTCCCTGTGACCCTAATTGATACTTTCTACAACGGTTTGACTTTTCGAGATCGTGATACGATTAATGCAGCCGCCGGTGGCACATTCATGAAAAGGAGACCCGAGGAGTGTAGAGAGTTAATTGAGAACATGACTACTCATCATAAGAACTGGGATTCCTCTGCTTCTTCAAGGAACAACCCAAGAGTCAATGTTTCTTCCACCTCAGCAAACCCTGAATTGACCGAACTCACTCGCATGATGACCAAAATGAGCAAAAGTATTACGCTTCTCGCTTCAAACCAACAACAACAACAAGTTAAAGCAGTTGCTAATCCTTGTGAAACATGTGGCGGTCCTCACTCATACACCGATTGTCCTTCTACACAAGGAAATCCGGAAAATGTGTATGCAGCTTATGGTAATTATTCACCGGAAAATTACCAAGCTAGACAACAAGGGGATAGAAATCTGCTGAGCTACCGTTCCAACAATTACCTTTCACCCGGTTTTTCTCCTCAAAACCAAAACCCCACCAACAACTATAATAGAAGCAACCAAATCCCACCAAGAGCTTCTAACCCTTATCAACCACCCACCCAACAAACCCCACCCATTAATCCCGATGTTGAAGCCATCATGAGAACCCAAGGTGAGCAAATCAAGAATCTACAAAGCCAAATAATCAATTTGAAAGGAGATGTCATAAATCAAGGTAATGACATTAGAACCGAGGTTCGTGATAATATTCAATCCTCCTTCAGCACTCAAACGACTGAATTAAAGAATCTGTTGGCTAGTTTCTTGCCCGCCACTCAACCTTCTACTTCAAGTTCTCTACCTTCAAACACCGTCACTAATCCGCGAGCCAATGTCAGTGCTATTACTACTCGTAGTGGAGTCACCATCGTAGGACCACCAATCCCACCCCCATCATCTACACCTCCTCCACCACCATGTATCCCTACTCCTCCTACACCTAGTATTAGTCACCATTACCGTCTCCGCCTCGTCATGACGATGTCTCTAGGAAGGACCCTTCAACATCCCAACCTTTACCGACTACACCTTCACCTTCCACCTATAAACCTAGAATCCCATACCCTTCTCGCATAGGCAAGACCAACGAGCTAACCAAGAATGACTGTCAAGTATCGAAATATGTGAATATACTATCTCAAATGACCATCAACATTAGCCTTGTTGAAGCACTTTGCCACATGCCGAAATTTGTCAAAGCATTCAAGGAATTGCTTAGCAAGAAGGAGAAGCTGATTGAACTCGCCAACACACGCTTAAATGAAAACTGCTCAACAGTTATTCTTAAAGAATTACCGGAAAAGCTTGTAGATCTCGGTCGTTTTGTGTTGCCTTGCGTGTTCAACAAAACTGAAGAATTTACTGCCCTTGCTGATCTCGGGGCTAGTATTAATCTTATGCCTTTGAGTGTTTGGAAAACACTATCATTACCCGACCTCATTCCAACAAAGATGACTCTCGAACTTGCAAACCGCACTCTCGCTTACCCCGTTGGTATAGCCGAAGATGTGTTCATCAAAGTTGGCACATTTACTTTCCCGGTCGATTTTGTCGTAGTTGATTATGAAATGGACCCTCGTATTCCTTTAATACTTGGTCGGCCATTTTTGAGAACCGGACGAGCTTTAGTAGATGTGGCCGAAGGTGAGTTAATCTTACGAGTCGGGGATGATTCAAAAGTTTTTAAAATGGGGAAGCTTACAGGCAAATCTTTTGGACGAGAATCAGTGAATATGATAAATGTGCTCGATGACTTTGTCGTCTACGACAATCCTCTATTCGACTCTTGCATTGATAATCCACTTTTTAATGATGATGTGGATGATTCTCTCCCTACTTTGGACGCTTCTCCCATTTATGATTCTCCATCGGTCTTTGATGCTTATGATGATGATTCTAGCTCAGACTCGGATGATTTTGATTGTACTTCTGAGTATCCCGAGATGCCCACTTTCGATGACTTTGATGAGGCTGATACTCTTTCGAGCGATTTTTCACATGATGAAGATCCTCCGCCATCACTCGATCCTACTTTGGACGATTACTCATTTGAGGAAGATTTCTCTGAATTTCTCAACACTTACTTCCCTCATGAGAGTGATGCTCCTCCTTATGACTTTGAAGATTATCGTCTTGATCCTACTTTGGATTTGAAGAACATTTTGTCAAAGGAGAAGAAACCGGTTGACACCAATATCCGTTGCACATATGATTTGACACCTCTTTGTCCCCCTTCTGAGGACGAGGTTGTGCTTCTTTGCGGATCTTCTTCACACTCGGCTGAGCCTGAGTGCTATTTTCCCCTAAAGGAAAAGGTGTTCGACCCTGGTATTGAAGTCTTTAAGCCATCTCAGTATCCACCTGATGAAATAAAAGGAAAAATCTTTGGAACTATTGAAGACATGCTTGCACCTCACCATACTTGCTTCCACCATGCTCCATCTTTGCTTAAGGGAACCCTGCCTACTCTTCTTTGGCTTGCCTTGTTCACCTTAAGCTTGTGTTATTTGCTCGACGAAAACTATGTCTTTGATCCTGGTGGATATGTTTCATGCTTCTTCCGTTGATGATCAAGGTCGAGTCAGGCTCACGACTCGGTTAACAAAAACCAAGCGCTTCTTGGGAGGCAACCCATGCATCTATCTTTTCGCTTTCTTTATCATAAGTGTAGGGGAGACCCTTTGGTTTGCTTTCCTCTCCTCACTTCTTAATCAGGGATTCGAGCTTCAACGATCCACTCTTGATGATTCTTGACGACCCGTGATTCCGTCTTCCACTTCTTCCCGGTTCTATCCTAAACTCTTTTCGATTCACTATTTTATATTTCTCAATATTAAAATAGGAATCTCTTTAGTGGTCTTTTCCTTAGCAAGATTTAAACAACGTGCACAATGTCCTAAGTGTAGGGGAGTTTACTCCCACATGCATAAACATTGAGGACAATGTTTATCTTAAGTGTAGGGGGGACTTCTATCGAAGTTAAGTGGTCTTTTCCTTGTATTTGTCCTCATTTTAACCGGAAAATCAATTTTTCGACATTTTTTCAAAATTTTTGATCTATTTTGGCCTATTAGTTTTTCCTTTTATATAGTTATTTTTCTTTCCTTAT
This sequence comes from Glebionis coronaria, assembly GCA_025667525.1. Taxonomy (NCBI): domain Eukaryota; kingdom Viridiplantae; phylum Streptophyta; class Magnoliopsida; order Asterales; family Asteraceae; genus Glebionis; species Glebionis coronaria. The sequence continues at coordinate 237,781,821 of CM046880.1, forward strand.
TAGAATAATTTTAATAAGTGGTTTTAATTTTCAAACGTTGTGAATCTTTTGACTCAACCCGAGTTTACTCTAGCTAGTATCCTTAACGTTTTAAGTCAAGTTTTGCTAGGCTTTTATATAGGGAGCTATAAAACGCGAAAGTCTTAACTCTCACGGGTTAAGAACAAGAACTTTTCGCAAGTTCCTATAATTGATCCTAGAGAGTCGTTTATCAAGGGAACTTTAAGATGCGATTTCTAAACTTGAAAGAGTCTAAGAATTTGCAAGATCCTATAGGCGACTCGAAAACCCAAAACTTTGATTTAATAGGCTAAGCATCCACGAGTCTCATTCCTTGAGATTTTAAACTGTGGAGAACGAGAGATGATAGAGCCAAGTATAAGTTCGGTATTCTTTCGTGAATTTATGTGAGTTAATTATAAGCCTATTCTCCCATCGCTTGCTAATAAATTTATCTGCTAATAAATAAGGTTGTACGATTTGAAAAGTTACTTAGCTTCTAGCCCAAGATCGTTTAAAAGTTGCTCGGTATGGATTAGAGTTCATAGCCAAGGCATAACTTATTGAAGCGGGATGCGAAGATTGGCGAGTCCGAAAAGGCCCTAACAAGGCATGAGGACTATATTTTGTTGCTTAAGATCCAAAGTGATGTGAAGAATCATTTATCGAAAATCAATATGAAGGATCGAGACACACGACGAAAATCAAATACTCCCCAAAAGTCATGGAGAAGTGTATCCGAAAAGACCCTAACAAGGTATGAGGATAAATAGATCCAAGTCATAAAAGGAGGCGGATCGTTGTATATCAAAGTCCAAAATAAAGATTGGAGAAAAATGAAGAAGTCGTGGTCCAAGTATGAATCTCTCAAAACTTCAAGTGAAGAAATTCTATTATGAAGAGAAGACCATAATTTCATGAACGTCTCTCAAGATTTGAAGTATGAAGTCGCTGCCAAATATCGGTCCGAGAAAGGTCTCAAATCGCGAAACGAGTTATGCCAAGATAAGAACTTTATGAGGTCCCGAGAAGCAGTTTTAAAAGATTTTGTCCTTTAGCTAACTATTGATTAAATCGTTCACTTTATTTTCGGCCTAAATAACTATCGAAATAAGTCAAAAATGCATCCTCTTGATCATTCAAGACAATAATAAAATATAAGAGATACACTTAGGAATAAGGGAGTCTATGTGAGTAATTGGCCCACATGAGTTCGTGATAGTTTACTAACTTATAATAACAATGATCTCGTTTTTAAGCTTGGTTTGGAGAAAGTGAAAACTTGATGATGATTATTCATGACAATTTCCAAAACCCAAGGTATGCTTTTGATTTCTTTATTTTGTAAGTTTTTTATTTTCTATCTCTTTAATAAAGGCCAACGTGGATTAATTATGATGAAAAATGTAAACGTGCTTTGTAACTAATGCATTGCATGAGGACATTGCAATGGTCAAGTGTAGGGGATTTGATAGGTGTGTAAACACCCATCTTTTCTACCACTTAATTACAATAATAACCGGACCAAAACGTGTATTTTATGTCTTTTATGTCGGAATTATGCGTGGTTTGTGTTTTTGTTGTGATTTAGGACGAAAAGGTGAAAAGTGGAGAAAACACGGACATTCACGGGCATTTACGGACTTTTATTGAAGAAAAAGATGAAAGACGAAGTCAAGAAGTCAAGAGTGCAAAAAGAACGAAAGTCCAAGACCAATTCTAAAGATTTTTCGAAGAAAAAGTCAAAAGACGGAAGTTTATCAAAAGCCGAAGAATTCAAGTCTATTTTATTGAAGAATTTAAAGACGAGTTCAAAGAAATCCCGAAGCCAAAAGTCCCTTAAGTCCAAGTTTAAAGAAGATTAGAAGAAAAGGACTAAGTATGCAATTAATGAAGATTAAAAGAAGGAGGGACTTAATCTTGCAATTAACAAGAAATGAAGGAGGGGAGGAAGCTTCCCTAATCCTCCCCTATAAATAGTCATTAGTTGTAATCATTTTTCCTTGTTGGCTAAGTGTGACAATTAGTCTTCCACTTTTAATTACCTTGTCATTTAATTTTATGCACATTTAAATACTTGTCCAATTTAAATACCTTGTCTTGTACCTTAAATTCCTTTAATTTCAAGTAAGTTTCCATTTAATCTTTGTCAATCTTTACTTTATCTTGTTAATCTCTCATCTACCTTTCTTAATCTTTGATTTTTGTGTTTATGTTTATGTTCATGCTTTTATTTTGTTCAAGTGGGTTTTTAATTATTGAGGTTAAATTTGTTTGTTTTATTGATTTTAATTGTTTGTTTATGTTTACTGTTGTTTCGTTGATAGTTTTATTAAATCGTTTGTGTTGATTTTGGTTAAATCTGTGTTATCTTCCTTGTTTGTGTGATCCCTTGTTCTTCGGGGGTGTTTGTTTGTGTTTCTGTATTTCCAGGAAATCTTCCGAATCAAGAGAGGGCGTATGTTCATTCGGAACTTCCAAAGTTCCGAACCAAGGGCTTCATTCGGAACATTCAAAGTTCCGAACGAAGGACAACTTCCGACTCAAGACTGCTCATTCGGAAGTCTCAAACTTCCGAACGAAGGGAAAGTTCCGGATCAGCAATTGTTCATTCGGAACTTAAAAGTTCCGGATCAATATACTTCATTCGGAACTCAAAAAGTTCTGAATCAAGGAGATTCATTCGGAACTCAAAAGTTCCGAACCAAGAGCTTCATTCGGAACTTCTTAAAAGTTCTGAACCAACTTCCGGATCAAGGGCAAGTTCCGAATCAAGAAGGCTTGATTCGGAAGTCTGAAACTTCCGAATCAAGGAGGCTTCATTCGGAAGTCTTCCGAATCAAGGGTGATCAACAGTTCTGAATCAAGGCAAGTTTGAGAAGTTCTGAATCAGTAAAGTTCTGAACAAAGGATTGTTTTGGATAAGTGACATATTCAGATCAATTTGTTCCGGATCAAGGATTTTGGTAATATTCGGAGCGAAGAAGAATCATTCCAACCGAAGGTGACATTCCGGACGAGTGATTGTTCCAAACGAATGATTATTTCGAATGAGCTGTATTCAGGTTCTTTTTAGTTTTTGTCTTTGATTTTTATTTTTCAAGCTTTATTTTTCCCGCCTTTATTTTAATTGCACTTTAAGTTTATTTGCCTTAGTTAAATTTTATTCTTGCCTTAGTTTAAGTTTTTAGTCGCGTTTTAAGTTTGCCTTAGATAGATTTTAGTTTACGTCATTTACTTTAGTGCCTTTTAATTTCAGTCACGTTTTTAAATACTTGCACCATTATTTTAATTAGACTTAGATTTACTTTAACGCACTTTTACTTTAATTGTTTTGCACATTTATTTAAAAACAACGACCAAAACATTTGTTTCACCAAAGAACGACTGAGTCACATAGAGAACCTAGATCAATTCGTTAAGATACCGAGAACAACAATTGAACCTAGCAAAAATCTAGTTATCACTTATTGTTGGTTTGTATCGAGAAGCAAGATATTTTTGTTCATTTCGGTCATCATGCGGGTGAATTCGGTCATGTCGGGGTTTGCTAAAGTAGAAGAAACATTGACTCTCAGGTTGTTCCTTGAAGAAGCGGAGGAATCCCATTTTTTATGATGAGTAGTCATGTTTTCAATAAGCTCTCTACACTCCTCGGGTCTCCTTTTCATAAATGTGCCACCGGCGGCTGCATTAATCGTATTACGATCACGAAAAGTCAAACCGTTGTAGAAGTATCAATTAAGGTCACAGGGAGCATGTTGTGGTTTGGGCAACGATCGATCAAAACATTATATCTTTTCCAAGCATCAAAGAGAGATTCGTCGGGTTCTTGCATGAAACCGCTGATTTGATTGCGAAGGCTCGTGACCATGGATGGTGGAAAGTAGCGCGACAAAAAGCGTTGAGTCATGTCATCCCAAGTATGAAATTGAATTCTTCGGGAGACGATTAAACCATTTCTCGGCGTGGTGTGATAAAGTATGTGGGAAGAGTTGAAGACGTAGAACATCCATTGTGACACCGGGCAACTTCATGCTTTGAGTGATTGTAATGAATTTGTCGAGGTGTTTGTTGGCATAATCATCAGGCATTCCGACGAATGGATTAGTTTTCACTTGCTGAATCATGTGGCGCTTCAACGAAAACTATGGAGCCGTGATTTGCATCGGCGCAATCGGTCCTCCTCGTCCAAACATGGTAGGTTGACAAAGCTCCTCCATTGTCCGAAGATCGGGCTGTGGAAAAACATTGTTGTGGTTATTATTGAGGTGCGGTGGATTATTGTTGTTGTTCACACCTGCCATAGCTAAATCTTCACGAGTCTCGGGCTCTTGATAATTTGAAGATCTAGTACGCATACACCTACAAAGGCAAAAGAAAACAATACCAAACACAAAGACAATATATATATACACAATAAAAATAAAATCTTTTTGGATTTTTGAAATTTTTAATTTTTATGGATTTTTGAAATTTTTAAGCAAGAAAAATAACGCTCACGAATGAACGGATCCCAAAAAGCAACGCGTCTCTCACAGAAAACCGTTAATCTTTACGAAAAGAGCCGGCAGCGGCGCCATTTGATAACTGGGCTTTTACCTATGTAAAAATTATAAGTTCGTTGTGGTGGTCTAATCGAATTGATCTTGGTTAACTATGCGACTCAGTCGTTCTTTGGTGAAACAAATAATTGATTTCCCCGGCAGCGGCGCCATTTGAGAACTGAGATTTTGCTAGTTTGAAAAGTTCGTTCTCGGTATCTTCTCGAATTGATTTCCGATTCAAAGTACGACTCAATTGTTTTTGGTGAAACAAATATTTTTGGTTGTTTTAAAATAAATGTGCAAGACGTATATGAAAATGACGTTAAAGTAAATCTAACTCTAATTTAAAATAAATGACAAGAATTTAAAAGCATGACGAAAAGTAAAAGGGCACTTAACGTAAATGACGCAAACTTAAAACTATCTAAGGCAAACTTAAATACGCAACTAAAACTTAAAACTAAGGCAAGGCTAAAATAAATCTAAGGCAAGTAATCTTAAAGTGCGATTAAGTAAAAAGGCGGGAAAAGTAAAGCTTGAAAATTTAAAAACAGAAAGTTAAAAACCGAAACTAAAAAGAACCTGAAAATAGCTCATCCAGAATAAACCTTCGTTCGGAATAATCACTCATCCGGAATGTCACCTTCGTTCTGAATGATTCTTCTTTACTCGGAATATTTACCAAAACCCTTGATCCGGAATAAATCCTTTATCCGGAATATGTCACTTATCCGGAATAAAGTCTTGATTCGGAATACTTAAGCTTGATCCGGAATGTTGCTGATCCGGAATGTTTCTTGCTGATCCTTGATCCGGAATGTTTCCCTTGACCCGGGATGTTGAAGATTCCGGATGAAGACCTTGATCCGGAATAATTAATTATTCCGAATATAACTCTTTGATCCGGAATATCTTCCTTGATCCGGAATATCTTCCTTGATCCGGAATGTTTTCCTTGATCCGGAATGTTTCTTCACAAAGCCTTCACTCGGAATGTTGCTGATCCGGAATATGGACTTGATCCGGAATATGTCACTTATTCCGAATGAAAGCCTTCTATTCGGAATATTTTCTTCACAAACCTTGATTCGGAACAACTTTCAACAAAACCTTGATCCGAAATGTGATGTTGATTCGGAATATCTGGGGAAGAACAGTAACAGAAAAAACAAAGAACAAGGAAGCACAAAATAATACGAATCTAATCAAAACTAATCAAAATCAACCAAAAGATTAAATCAAACTAATCAATAAACATCTACTAATCATAAACAAACATTCCAAATCAACAAAACTAACAATAAAGATCAAAATAATCAAAACCCACTTAATCAATTTAACAAAAACTCAAGAACATAAACATGAACAATAGCATAAAGATTAAAGATTAAAGAAAGGTAGATAGGAGATTGACAAGAAAAGTAAAGATTGACAATAATTAAAAGGAAACTTACTTGAAATTAAAGGAATTTAAGGTGCAAGACAAGTATTTAAATTTGACAATTAAGTAATGACATGTATTTAAATGTGCAAGGAAATGAAAATGTAAGAACTAGTGTCACTCTAGCCAACAAGAGAAAAATGAATGAAATCCTAATCTATTTATAGGGGAGATTAGGGAGGTGCTTAGGAAGCTTCCTCCCCTCTTTCTTCTTTTCTTAATTGCACCATTAAGTCCTTAAGTCTTTAATCTTCTTAAATCTTGGACTTTAATGACTTTTTCACGGGATTTCTTTAAACTCGTCTTGACATTTCTTCATAAATAAGACTTGAGTTCTTCGGCTTTTTAGTAAACTTCCGTCTTTTGACTTTTTCTTCGACAAATCTTCAGAATTGGTCTTCGACTTCCGTTCTTTTTGCACTCTTGATTTCTTGACTTCGTCTTTCGTCTTTATCTTCGATAAAAGCCCGTGAATGCCCGTGTTTTCTCCCTTTTCCACATTTTCGTCCTAAATCACAACAAAAACACAAACCACGCATAATTCCGACATAATTGACATAAAATACACGTTTTGGCTTGGTTATTATTGTAGTTAAGTGGTAAAAAGGATGGGTGTTTACACACCTATCAACATTCCTCGTAGAAATAGAAATCGTTAACAACGAATAGTGGAACCCGAGCTTCCACCTTTTGTTGTAGAGATGGCCGATAACCGAACAATGGAGGAATTGCTCCGTGCACCCACGGAAGGGTACGGGGAAACAATCATTATGCCGACTATTTTGGCAGATCATTATGATATTAAGACGGGTCTTTTATCATCATTCGTGCCAACCAATTTCGTGGCAATGAGACCGATAACCCACACTCTCACATTCGGAATTTTCTTCGTATCACCTCGACACTTAAGTTTAGAGATGTGCCAAATGACGCGATTTAGCTCATGCCTTTTTCCGTACTCGCTCGAAGGGAACGCTAAGCTTTGGTATGAAAAAGAACCATCGGGTTCGATTTTGACATGGGATGATTTAGTGTCTAAGTTTATGAATTACTTCTTTCCACCATCTAAAACAACTCACTTTAAGAATGAGATCACTAGATTTGAACAAAAAGTACATGAATCGATTGGAGTTGCTTGGGAAAGGTTTAAAGATTTGTTGAGATAATGTCCACACCATGGTTTCTCGGAATTACATCAAATCAATACTTTTTATAAGGGACTTAATATGGTTGAACAAGATTCTTTAAATGTCGCCGCTGGTGGTAATCTTTTAAGAAAAACTCCAGAGACGTGTGGGGTATAATTGAGAATAAGTCAAGATTTCAATATTCACGAAACACACCGGTTGTTTCCAATGTGAATTCATCTAATACCGAGATTGCTAGATTGGACTCTAAGATCGATAGTGGATTTGCTACATTGTTGAATGAGATTAGGAAGAATCCTCATGGTTTGATTAATATGCTTGAGAATTTTTGTGTTTCATGTGGTGGAGCACATCTGAATTATGCTTGTTTAACCACGGGGTTTGATCAAGCTAGTGTTTTTGTGGCGACGGGAACTTATGGCCCTAACGGTCAAGCTCCTCATCAAAATCATGTTGCTCCACCTGTTCAAAATAGATACAACAATGGAAACAATGGGAATAATTTTAACCGTGGTAACCAAAGGAATTTCAATCAAGGAAATGGATTTCATGCTAATCAAAACAATCAAGGTTTTCACAACAATCAAAATGATTTGTCAAGCTATATCAAATCAAATGAGGAAAATTTGAAAGCTCTTCAAAACAATATTCAAGGAAAAATGACAACTTTGAAAAATAAATTTCAAAATACGATCAAGGGGCAAAATAACAAGATTGAGCTTAACCAACAAAGATTAGAGAAAAATCAAAACCGTATGCAAAAAAGTTTAGAGCAAAGCAAAAAATCATATGGAGCAAAGATTGGAACAAAGTCAAAACCGTTTTGAGGGAAATCAAGCTAAGTTTGAGAACAAATTACTTTCGATGTTTGAGGGTTTTATGAGCAAAACTTCCTCTTCTTGGGGTGGCTTACCTAGCAACACCATTCCAAACCGGAAGGGAGAGATTAGGTCCATCCCCGTTTATAATGATTATGATAATTTAGAAGATGTGCTCGAGTTTGATCTTCCACCTAAAGAGACCTTTTTTGATGTTACCAAGGCTACTTTAGATGCTAGATGTTCCGCGATTTTCCGTGGTTTCTATCCCGAGAAATATGGAGATCCGGGTCAACTTTTGATACCTTGTGTTTTCAAAGGGCTTGAGGAATGCAAAGGTCTAGCCAATCTAGGAGCTAGCATCAACATGCCCTATAAATGCTTTATGACTGCTTCGCTAACTGATTCCGATTCCATGATTAAAGAGCTCGAAACGATCGTAGCTCAGTGATGAGACGGCTTTTATACATGGTCTCATCGTTCTTTTTGGACTTAAAATGCATTAAATATCATCAAAATACCCAAATATATGCTTGTGTTTGTTGCTTGTGTATTTTAGGTACGGATATTGAGAAAATGACAAAAGATCACAAGAATCACGCAAAAACGAACACGGGAAACGAAGCCGCACGATGAACCAAGCCCTATTGAGGAATTTTCCAAAGAAAACCCTAGAAGATTTGAAGAATATTGAAGATTGGTCCTCCAAGTTTGAAGAATTGACACTTTACCCTTGTATCTTCATAATTACAAGTTTGGTCCCTAAAGTTTGTCAAAATTACAAAAAGGACCCTTAACTTTGAAGAATTGGCAAATTTAGTCCCTCAACAAATCTAAATTGTCAAATATGGTCCTCCAAGAAGTCAACAAACAAGTCAAAGCCTTGAAGTTTGAAAACATGCCAAAATCAGTCCTTGGAAAATGAAGAAATTGCATAAATAGTCCTTGTTTCAAGATTACAAAAAGATTGTGCCAAAAATGACAAATCTACAAAGTTATTTACAAAGGGAAATAAGACTTTGGCTGTTTAATTCTAAATGAAGATGTGAAGAAAGATGGGGGACTAAACCTGCCCAGACAACAAAACCTCCCCAGCCTATCACAACCTGCCACCTCACCACCACTCTCCCATCACCCAATCAAAATACACCCTTCCTACACGTCATTTCCCACTAGCAATTTAAATAACTGACTTAAAATTAGTTATTAAGAATTGGGGGTAAACACTTAATTTAAACTTACTTAACCCCAAAACGGATTAACCCTTCCTGTTTATCCACCCTCCCCTTCATAAACCCTAAAACATTCCCAGATAAATTAACCAAATCCCTAACTTAAATCCCAATTAAAGTTAGGGGTTTTAATCCCTACCCCACTCCCAACACATCCCCCAACCTAGAAAACGACCCAACCTACTTTTGTCCCCTCCCCTGCTACGTCACTATCCCACAAAACCCCATGGGGAGACAAAACCAACGGCTGGATGAAATTACTTGGTCCCAAAGGTTAAACAAACGTTCCAGATGCATCCAACACAGCTGGAATCTCAACATCAAGGCCAGAAGATCACATGGGTCACTTGACCACTTTTTCAAGTTTGAAAATCCAAGGGCACAATGGGAAATCCGTCTGCTAGGGTTTCTTAGTCTAGAATACTCCTTAGTATAGTATTTAAAGACCTCTCAACTTGTGAGAAGGCTTGTTCCAGTTTTTATGTAAAAACTTTCTTTTTATGAAATTAATGGAAAAGTTCTTTTAAGCTACATAAGACTGTGAACCCTTTACTTTCCAGCATTAATATTTTAAAGTTGTTTTCCTGAGTTCATTTTTTTCAAGTTTGTCCTTTTTTAAAATTTTCAAATCTTTGCAAGAGTTTCTGGAAATTGAGATTCTTGTTAAGATTTTGTTTCAAGTCTGTTTAATTTGGATTAATCAAGTGTTGTTAAGTGGTTTCAAATATTGGTAAAGTTGTGGAAAAGAAATTTAAGAGAGTGAAAGAAAAACAGATTAGACATACTAGTGCTTGTGTTTTTCTTTTGACTTTTCTTTGGCAGGTTTAAGTACTTGGTTGATTTAGTTCAGCATACACCCGGGTGTATTTGGAGGTGGATTTACATCCACTAGAACCCTGGATGTAGGGTTCTAAGGTAACTACCCATTTCCTTTTTGAAATCTCAGAAAAAGTGAAGTTTGGTGATATTGCATGAATCTGCTTAGATTGTATGTTTAAGCTGTTGATTTGTGTTCTTATGTGTCTATATGCATGCTAGATACTAAGAGGATTAGTTTGAGTAGCTTTTGAAGTGATTTGGTTAAGTTAAAAACATCTTTACAGTTTTAAAGGGGTGTTTGGATCTGCTAGTTTAGTAAAGATTGTAAAAGGGTTTTGTGTTTAAAACCAGTTAGAAGCAATCATTAGGGTATTTATATGTTATGCATTGTTTGTATGATCAGTCTTGGTGAAGTTTACACACAAATGCATGCTCATGTTTAGCAATATTAGCTAAAAATAGGCATTGTTTCTTCCTTGTTTTGTGCTAACTGCTTTCATGAGTTTGTTTGTTGCTAGATTATAGGAGCACTTAGGGATATAGATTGGTTTTAAGTTGTTTGATAATCATTTTAGCAAGTTGTGGCCTTCTAAAAATCGTCCTAGAACCAAGTGCACCAGCAAAGTTTATTCAGACCTGCATATATGCTTAATCAGATACTTTTGATGCCTATTGTGTGAATTTTTGTGAAGTGACTTGGTGATTTTTGTGCTTAATCAGACTCCTTATACTCCAAAGAGTATAAGGGTGCCTTATTGTCCCAAAAAGCTATCAAGATAAGCTTTCCTAAGCTTATTGAAAAACAAACCAAAATTTTACACTGTCAGTGGGAACTCCTTTCCCACTGCTAGTGTCTTTTTTACCACTGCTGAGCTAAAGGACAAAAGTCCAGCACATGTCACAATCTGTTTTCTTCCTTTTTTGTCTTTAGTGCCCAAAAAGTGGAATTAGATCTTGAAACCAGTGCCATTATTTTTTTTATTTAATTTAGGATTTTTCTGATTAATTAAATTTTTATTTACTGTTCATTTAGTAATTTTTAGGTTATTTAGCTATTTTTAATTAACTTTAAAGTTTCAGTTTTTGTCTTTTAGTGCCAAAAATTAATATTTTTCAGTTTAATCAATTTTCCTAGACTTAGAATAATATTTTTAGATTTTTGGTTTAAAAATATTTTACTGTTCATCTTTTTATTAATTTTTAGAATTAATCTAAGTTAGTTAGGGTTTTTATTAAACTAGTTTTGTCATTTAGTGGAAAATTTAATATTTTTCAAGACTTTTCATTTTTCTACTGTTCACTAGAGTAAAATAGGATTTTTAAAATTGGTAGATTATTTTTAGCATTATTTAATTATTTTTTTATAATTATTTTAATTTTAAAATAGTGTTTAGTAATTAAAAAATAGAAAAATAGTATTTAAAATTTATAAAAAAATACTTTTTAGTTGTTAAATAATATAAGTAAGTTATTTGTTCAATAAAATCATATTTTGGACATTTTGATTAATTATATTTAATTTTAGGGCTTTAATTAGCATTTAAAATTGAATATTTAATTAATAAAAGGTTTTAAAATATTTTTATTGGATTTTATTCCTTATTTATATTATTTTAGACTTGTTTTAGCTTATAATTAATTTTTAGGTTGAAAATTTTTATTTTTGTCGTTTTTACGGTTTTACGTTTACGCCTTTTTCGTCGTAGTTTAATTAGTTTTCGTAACCGTCTCTTCTTTCCTTTCTTATTTCTTTTTCAAATCAATATAATCTCAAACAAAAATCAACTCTCAACACAACGCACTTGCCTCCTCGAGAACGAACTCACCTAGGGTCATTCACACATGGTTTTCCTAAATCGTCGTGCACGCTTGCCCTATTTATTGCCTCCTTTTCCTAAAGGGTTGCAAAACTCCAACATCATTTTGGCGCCGCTGCCGGGGAGGCGTGTTGTGTTTTGGTTGAACCATTGTTGTTTTCTATATTAGCCATAAATAGTATTTGTATTAATAGCACTCTATTAATACGTATTATCGTTTTTCGATTTTGTGTGAATATTATTACTATATTGTATACGTAGAACAATAAATTTACAAGTACTCCAAATACGTGAGCAATCACAACCTTGACTTGGGAGGTCATTACCCAATCATTGTATCCGAATCTCAAACCAAAGAAAAAAGGCAAAAATAGATAAATACTTTCGTGAAGCTTGATTTTGATAAATACAAACTATAAGGTGGGTATAAGGCGGTTGTATTTCACGACCTAAAGGAAAAAGGCTCTTAAGTGCTTCGCGCCGCCTCGTTTCCTCCGCTTGCTTGTGCGTATTTGATTTTGAGAGTGAATCGAGGGTTTTGCCGCCCAAAGTATTACTAAGTATCATATATATTTTCTTGGTTTCATTTGATTAAACCCTCTTGAACGATTTGGTGTTCCACCATCGTTCTAAAGTCATCGAAGGCGTTCACTTCACGTGTTCGTTTTCATTCCTTGAGGCTTCTTTAATCGAGAGATTTGATTAAGGAGGAGATTTGTAGATTTTGGTCTACTTAATACATTCCAAAAAAATCCAAAAAAGTTAAAAACAATCAAAAACCACAAAAAAAAATTGAAAAAGTAAAAATACCAAAAAGAATCTTCTTTGCTCGCCTTCTCGTTGTACGTGACGTTTATGCAAACTCGCTCTAAAGCTAGACGTGCTCGTAAACGAAGAAACAAATCACTCACTCCTACTAGTGAGGACTCTCCTATTGACGAACCCATTGTAGTGAAAGAAGCACCCATGGCTAATCGAACTATGATGGAGTTGCTTCAAGCACCCACCGAGGGTTATGGAGAAGCGATTGTGATTCCCGCTATCCTTGCGGAGAATTTTGAGGTTAAGACGGGTTTGTTGTCCATGATTCAAAACAACAAGTTTCGAGGGGACGAAAAGGACAACCCGCATAACCACATTCGCCAATTTAATCGTCTCACCGCCACGTGCAAGTTTAAGGACGTTTCAAACGACTCGATTAAGATGATGCTTTTTCCGTATTCCTTAGCGGGGCCCGCAAAAATTCGGTTAGAGAAAGAGCCACCCAATTCTATATTGACGTGGAAGGATCTCGTTTCAAAATTCGTGAACCAATTTTTTCCGCCCTCTAAGACTACGCACTTGAAAAACGAGATTTCAAAGTTTTCGCAAGAGTTTAATGAGAGTTTTTCAACGGCTTGGAATAGGTTTAAGGAAATGTTGCACGAATGTCCTCATCATGGTTTTTCCGACTTGCATCAAATAGACACGTTTTACAATGGCTTGAACGATCATGAGCGTGATTATCTTAATGCCGCCGCGGGTGGTAATTTCTTGTGTAAGACGGTCGAGGAAGCATTGGTAATTATTGAGAATAGGTCTAAGGTGTATAGTCCTCGTAGCACGTCGAGTGTTCGTAAGGCTTCGTCTTCATCTTCACCTAGTTTGTCACACACCGTTGATGCTTGCCAAGTAGAGGCTAATTTGGAGAACAAAATTTTTGATATAGTGAAAGGCTTGTTAGTTGAGTTCAAAGTTGGTGAACAACCCGCTCCCGCTACGATTAAAGCGGTTGAGGTTTCTTGTATGTATTGTGGTGGAGCTCACGATTATTCCGAGTGCATTACCAACGGTGGTAACACTTCGAGTGCCTTCGCGGCCGCGGGAACTTATAACCAAAACGGTCAAGTTCCTCGCACTAATCAATTGACTCCACCGGGTTTTTCACCAAATCAAAATGCTAACAATTATCGAAACAATCAAGTTGGTTACCAAAGCAATCAATGGAACAATTATAAGGGTAATAACAACTATGGGAATCAAGGGAGTAGTAGTAGTAGCCAATTGCAAAATCAAAATCAAAACCGTAATTTTCAAAATGCAAGTCAAGGTCTTCAAAATAACAAAGAACTTCCAATAGACTTTTTGAATTACACTACTTCAAATGATAAGATCATGGAAAACATTCAAGAGCAAATGGCTAATCAAGCTAAGGAGACGGCTAAGAATGCAAAGGAGTTAGCTAATTTCATTAAGGAAAATCTAGCCATGAGGAATGAATTGAAAAATGATTTTGCTAACCAAATTCGAGGTCAAAACAACAAGATAGAGCAAAGTCATGCTAGGCTTGAACAAAGAATTGACCAAAAAGCCGCTATTCAAGATGTGAAGTTTAACAATTTTGATGCTAAGCTTAATGCAATTTTAGAAGCCGTAATGGGAAACAAAGCCTCTACTTCGGGTAGTTTGCCTAGTAACACCGTTTCAAACCCGAAGGGAGAGATGAAAGTGATTACCACACGTAGTGGTAAGGCACTTAAAGAACCGACTCCTCAACCAATTACTCCAACGGTGGAGGAAATTAAGGAAGAACCCGAGGTGGTGGTCGAAAAGGAGCATATTTCAAGCCCACAAAGTACCGCTCATGCCACACCTACGGTTGACCCATCACCCATATTGGAACCCGAGATTCCAAAGGCTATGCCTATGTCCCAACCCACACCACCCTTGCCTTACCCATCGAGACTTAGGAAGGAGAAATGACAAGAGCGCGACAACTATCAATTTGAGCTTTTTATGAAAATGTTTCGTGATTTGCACTTTAATGTGAGTTTCGCCGATGCTTTGGTCATGATGCCTCGATTTGCCACTAACTTTAAGAGTATGTTGAACAACAAGGAAAAATTGCACCAAATGTCTAGTTGTTCGTCGGTTTATCTTAATCGCATACCTCAAAAAGTCGGTGATCCCGGTAAATTTTTGATCCCTTGTGCAATTCAAGATATGGAAGAATGCTATGCCTTGGCCGATCTTGGTGCTAGCATTAACTTGATGCCACTTGCAATCTACAAGTCGCTCAATCTTCCTAATCTTACTCCTTCACGAATGTCTATTGAGTTGGCCGACCATTCCACAATTCTTGCATGTGGTTTGGCGGAAGACGTTTTTGTGAAAGTGGGGAAGTTCTACTATCCCGTAGACTTTATTGTTGTTGACATCCCCACGGATCCTCAAGTTCCTCTTATTTTAGGTCGTTCGTTTTTAGATACGTCTATGGCTTTGATTGATGTGCATGCTAGAAAGATCACCTTACGTTTCAACGACGAGGAACTTGTTATAAACGCAACTCAAAATTCTCAACTTTCTCATGTTTATTCCGTTGCTACCATAAACCTCGTTGATATGATCGACGTGGTTTGCGAGGAATTTTCACAAGAAGTTTTAGGGTTTGGTGATGAAGAAACTAGTGGCAATCCCACTATGTTAGATCCAATTCTTGATAATTCGACACCAACCTTCACTCCTTTCGAAGGTGGTGGTTTTACGTTGGAAGAATTCAATGTTCCACGTACTTGTGACGAAGACCTCGACAACTATGAGGACTTCTCGATTATCAAGGATTTTCTCAACGATTTCCCATTTCCTCCACCCGAGGAGGTTATGAGTATCGAGCCCAAATCTTCACTTGAGGAACCACCTATCCTCGAGTTGAAAGATTTACCTCCTCACCTCGAATATGTCTATTTGGAGGAGGACGACAAGTTGCCGGTTATTATTGCGAAGGAACTTTCGAATGATGAAAAAACCGCACTTGTCGATGTTCTTAAGGATCACAAAGGGGCGATTGCGTGGAAGTTATCCGACATTAAGGGAATCGATCCCAAATTTTGTACACACAAAATATTAATGGAGGAAGATTTCAAGCCAACAATCCAAAGTCAAAGGAGGGTGAACCCCAAAATTCACGACGTCATCAAAAAGGAGGTCCTTAAACTCCTTGACGCGGGAATGATTTACCCTATTTCCGATAGCCCTTGGGTGAGTCCTATTCATTGTGTCCCTAAAAAGGGAGGGATGACCGTTGTGCCAAACGATGCCAACGAGTTGATTCCCACGAGACTCGTGACCGGATGGAGAGTGTGCATTGACTATCGTAAGTTGAATGAAGCCACTCGAAAAGACCATTTTCCCTTGCCCTTCATGGACCAAATGTTGGAGCGTCTTGCGGGAAACGATTTCTATTGCTTTTTAGATGGTTTTTCCGGTTACTTCCAAATTCCCATCGATCCTCGTGATCAAGAAAAAACTACGTTTACGTGTCCATATGGAACGTTTGCTTATCGTAGAATGCCATTCGGACTTTGCAATGCACCGGGAACTTTCCAACGATGCATGATGGCTATTTTTCATGATATGATCGAGAAGACGATGGAAGTCTTCATGGATGACTTTTCCGTGTTTGGTGATTCCTTTACTTCGTGTTTGTCGAACCTTGAGAGAATGTTAAAACGTTGTGAGGAAACCAACCTTGTGCTCAATTGGGAAAAATGTCATTTTATGGTTAAGAGTGGAATCGTCTTAGGGCACAAGGTCTCGAAAGCGGGGATTGAGGTAGATCAAGCTAAGGTAGACGTCATCGCCAAATTACCTCATCCCAAAACCGTCAAGGGAGTTAGGAGTTTCCTAGGCCACGCGGGCTTTTATCGACGATTCATCAAGGATTTCTCGAAGATTTCTCGACCCATTACACATCTTCTTGAAAAAGAGGCACGTTTTGTCTTTGACGAAGATTGTGTACGAGCCTTTGAGATCCTTAAGAGGAAACTTACCGAAGCTCCCATTCTTGTTGCTCCAAATTGGAACCTCCCCTTTGAACTTATGTGTGATGCAAGTGATTACGCTATTGGGGCCGTTTTGGGGCAACGTCATGAAAAGCACTTCTTGCCTATCCACTATGCTAGCAAGACGATGACCGAGGCTCAACTTAAATACACTACAACGGAAAAGGAGTTCCTTGCCGTGGTATATGCATTTGAGAAATTCCGACCTTACCTCGTCTTGACAAAATGCATAGTGTATACGGACCATTCGGCTATCAAGTATCTCATGGCTAAACAAGATGCAAAGCCGAGATTACTTCGTTGGATTCTCCTCCTTCAAGAATTTGATCACAAAATCGTTGACAAAAAAGGAGCCGAGAATCTAGCGGCCGACCATCTCTCTCGTTTGGAAGATCCTCACCAAAGTGTTTACGAGCCTAAGGAAATCACCGAAACATTTCCGCTCGAGACACTTGGTGTAGTGAATTCCAAACTTGATTCTTCTACCCCATGGTTTGCGGATTTTGCAAATTACCATGCGGGTAACTTCATCATTAAGGGTATGACAACTCAAGAAAAACGAAAATTCTTTCGTGATGTCAAGTTCTATTTTTGGAACGACCCTTACTTGTTTCGAACTTGTGCGGATCAAATCATCCGCCGTTGTGTATTTGGCACCGAAGCTTCTAACATCCTTAGAGCTTGCCATGAGGGACCCACGGGTGGTCACCACGGTGCTAATCTCACGGCTAAAAAGGTGTTTGATGCCGGCTTCTTTTGGCCTACTATTTACCGAGATGCACAAGATCTTGTGAAGTCTTGTGATTCATGCCAACGACAAGGAAAAGCCTCACAAAAAGATGAAATGCCACAAAATATCATTCAAGTATGTGAGATCTTTGACGTTTGGGGCATAGACTTTATGGGGCCGTTCCCATCATCTCGTGGTAATAAGTATATTCTCGTTGCGGTTGACTACCTTTCTAAGTGGGTGGAGGCAAAGGCCTTGCCCACCAATGATGCTCGTGTGGTAGTTAAGTTCTTGAAAAGTTTGTTTGCTAGGTTTGGAACCCCTCGTGCTATCATAAGCGATCGTGGAACCCATTTTTGTAATGACCAATTCGAAAGGGTTCTAAGGAAATATGGGGTTACACATCGTCTTTCTACGGCTTATCACCCACAAACGAGTGGGCAAGTCGAGGTTTCAAACCGAGCATTAAAGAGGATCTTGGAGAGATCCGTGGGGGAAAACCGACAATCTTGGTCGGATAAGTTAGACGATGCTTTATGGGCCTTTAGGACCGCTCATAAGACGCCCATTGGGTGCACTCCCTATAAGCTTGTGTATGGAAAGAATTGTCATTTGCCTATCGAATTAGAACACAAGGCTTATTGGGCCCTAAAGCATTGTAATGATGACATGGAGACCGCGGGAAAACACCGGAAAATGCAATTAAATGAATTTGATGAATTGAGGGATATTGCTTATGAAAATTCATTGATTTATAAAGAGAAAACTAAAAAGTTGCATGATTCAAAAATTAAAAACCGGGTTTTTAACATTGGGGATCAAGTTTTACTTTTTAATTCAAGATTGAAAATATTTTCCGGTAAATTGAAATCCCGTTGGTCCGGTCCATTCACCGTGACTCAAGTGTTTCCGTATGGGACCATCGAGCTAGCTCAAGATGATGGTCCTAACTTCAAGGTGAATGGACATAGGTTGAAGCACTACTTTGGTGGGGAAGTTCCATCCTTGAACTACCTCGACCAAGTCACCTTCCCCAATGATAATTTGTGTTGAGGGGATCGAGTCGAGCTCATGACTCGGTAATCAAAAACGAGGTGCCTCGTGGGGGAATCCCATGCTTATCCTATGTACATATTATCGCTTTCTTAGTCTAATGTAGCTTATGTGTGGGGATTCGTGCCCTTCCAACCCTTGTTTCGTGGTTGTTTGTGCATTGTGGTTTTTAGATCATGATCTTCACGATTGGAGCCTCTCGTGTTCGTTTTATGGGAACACTCGATCGTTTGCTTTGGAGACATTTCTCAATATCCATGATATATCCTTTTGATGTTCTAACCTTAGGTTTTTAGCACACTTCATAAACGGCTAATAATTTAATGGTTACACCCTTTCCATGCTAGATTAGACATTCGACTACGTCTCTAGTATGGGGGTGTTTGCACCCCTAGACTCGAAACATTGAGGACAATGTTTAACTTTAGTATGGGGGGGGGTGAATAGATACTTGCCTTGCCAAACCTTCACGCTTTCCAAAGTTTATCGTTTTGTTTATCATTTTGTTGCAAAATATAAAGGCTAAAAATGGCCAAATTTTAAAATTTTTCTCATGTTTTATAAGTGTTTGAAGACACGAATGTAGATTTTCCGATGGCGAGAATAAGAGTAATTTTTGACTCGACCGTGCGTGTTGAGCACTTAGCTTTGATTCCTTAACTACATATTAGGCTAAGTCTCTTAAATGAGGACGAGAAATGATAGAGTTAATTATAAGTTACTATGCTAAACGTAGAGTACTCGTATTCTTTCAAAAACTCATGAGTTCTCGTTGTTTGCTTATTCTCCCTTCGCATGTAAATATTTTTTGCTTAATAAATATTGACTTAGCGGTTTAGTTAGGATTGTTGGGTTTCTAGTCTTTTCTAGTAGCTTCCGTGTAATTAAATTGGGAAGACATTAAGGTATCGCCAGCGTCACGGTTTTGAAGTATTGGCAACCCGAATAATCGAATGCTTCACCCAATAATAAGATTTCAAGTGCTCACCTAAATCAAGCAAACAATTTGAAGCCCCACAAGGCCGAAAAATCTATGCAAAATTGAAAGTGAATCAAGCCTTAATCTTCGAAGCTTTAAAGATCCAAAATTCGCCTTAGCGTGAGGATATACGTCTTTGGCTAATAAAACCACCGATGAGGCGGATAATAAAAGGCAAGGCAAGACCAAAGTCATAATAAAAGCTTCATGGCGAAGTTGAATAAAAGATGGAGGTAAACCAAAGATAATAAGGCCCTTCCGTTAGGGGGCGTATAAAAGTCTTGGTAATAAGTCTCATGTTCAAAACCGTTATAAAACCGTGTTTATCGATTCTTCTTGTCAACTTAATTTTTTAACATCGTTGTCTATTAGGAGGGGTTATTGATTTGATGGTCTTAGTTACACCGTTAGGACTCTATTTTTAGACCTAAATCTCTATTATCGCATAAGTCAAACAATGTATCCTCGTGAAACATTCAAGACAAAATAAAATATAAGAGATACAACTTAGGAATAATGGGAGAATAAGTACGTGATTAGGGCATATGAGTAGTGTTAGCATTACTAACTTATAATGACAATGATCTCATTGCACGCTTAGCATGGAATTGAAGTGAAAATCGAGGACGATGAAATTATTTCTAACAAAGCATTCACGTGTTCTTATTCTATGAACCTAAACGTCCCATTTTGCGATGAAAATCATACATTATGTCTATAACACAAGTAGTAGTAATAGTAGTAGTGTAGCTAGTTTATCATTCCAATAAAGTGAATAAAATGAATTTTGGAGATGCTACGATACTTTATTCTAGCATTGCGTGAGGGCACGGCAATGGTTTAGTATGGGGGAGTGATGAGACGGCTTTTATACATGGTCTCATCGTTCTTTTTGGACTTAAAATGCATTAAATATCATCAAAATACCCAAATATATGCTTGTGTTTGTTGCTTGTGTATTTTAGGTACGGATATTGAGAAAATGACAAAAGATCACAAGAATCACGCAAAAACGAACACGGGAAACGAAGCCGCACGATGAACCAAGCCCTATTGAGGAATTTTCCAAAGAAAACCCTAGAAGATTTGAAGAATATTGAAGATTGGTCCTCCAAGTTTGAAGAATTGACACTTTATACCCTTGTATCTTCATAATTACAAGTTTGGTCCCTAAAGTTTGTCAAAATTACAAAAAGGACCCTTAACTTTGAAGAATTGGCAAATTTAGTCCCTCAACAAATCTAAATTGTCAAATATGGTCCTCCAAGAAGTCAACAAACAAGTCAAAGCCTTGAAGTTTGAAAACATGCCAAAATCAGTCCTTGGAAAATGAAGAAATTGCATAAATAGTCCTTGTTTCAAGATTACAAAAAGATTGTGCCAAAAATGACAAATCTACAAAGTTATTTACAAAGGGAAATAAGACTTTGGCTGTTTAATTCTAAATGAAGATGTGAAGAAAGATGGGGGACTAAACCTGCCCAGACAACAAAACCTCCCCAGCCTATCACAACCTGCCACCTCACCACCACTCTCCCATCACCCAATCAAAATACACCCTTCCTACACGTCATTTCCCACTAGCAATTTAAATAACTGACTTAAAATTAGTTATTAAGAATTGGGGGTAAACACTTAATTTAAACTTACTTAACCCCAAAACGGATTAACCCTTCCTGTTTATCCACCCTCCCCTTCATAAACCCTAAAACATTCCTAGATAAATTAACCAAATCCCTAACTTAAATCCCAATTAAAGTTAGGGGTTTTAATCCCTACCCCACTCCCAACACATCCCCCAACCCAGAAAATGACCCAACCTACTTTTGTCCCCTCCCCTGCTACGTCACTATCCCACAAAACCCCATGGGGAGACAAAACCAACGGCTGGATGAAATTACTTGGTCCCAAAGGTTAAACAAACGTTCCAGATGCATCCAACACATCTGGAATCTCAACATCAAGGCCAGAAGATCACATGGGTCACTTGACCACTTTTTCAAGTTTGAAAATCCAAGGGCACAATGGGAAATCCGTCTGCTAGGGTTTCTTAGTCTAGAATACTCCTTAGTCTAGTATTTAAAGACCTCTCAACTTGTGAGAAGGCTTGTTCCAGTTTTTATGTAAAAACTTTCTTTTTATGAAATTAATGGAAAAGTTCTTTTAAGCTACATAAGACTGTGAACCCTTTACTTTCCAGCATTAATATTTTAAAGTTGTTTTCCTGAGTTCATTTTTTTCAAGTTTGTCCTTTTTTAAATTTTTTAAATCTTTGCAAGAGTTTCTGGAAATTGAGATTCTTGTTAAGATTTTGTTTCAAGTCTGTTTAATTTGGATTAATCAAGTGTTGTTAAGTGGTTTCAAATATTGGTAAAGTTGTGGAAAAGAAATTTAAGAGAGTGAAAGAAAAACAGATTAGACATACTAGTGCTTGTGTTTTTCTTTTGACTTTTCTTTGGCAGGTTTAAGTACTTGGTTGATTTAGTTCAGCATACACCCGGGTGTATTTGGAGGTGGATTTACATCCACTAGAACCCTGGATGTAGGGTTCTAAGGTAACTACCCATTTCCTTTTTGAAATCTCAGAAAAAGTGAAGTTTGGTGATATTGCATGAATCTGCTTAGATTGTATGTTTAAGCTGTTGATTTGTGTTCTTATGTGTCTATATGCATGCTAGATACTAAGAGGATTAGTTTGAGTAGCTTTTGAAGTGATTTGGTTAAGTTAAAAACATCTTTACAGTTTTAAAGGGGTGTTTGGATCTGCTAGTTTAGTAAAGATTTTAAAAGGGTTTTGTGTTTAAAACCAGTTAGAAGCAATCATTAGGGTATTTATATGTTATGCATTGTTTGTATGATCAGTCTTGGTGAAGTTTACACACAAATGCATGCTCATGTTTAGCAATATTAGCTAAAAATAGGCATTGTTTCTTCCTTGTTTTGTGCTAACTGCTTTCATGAGTTTGTTTGTTGCTAGATTATAGGAGCACTTAGGGATATAGATTGGTTTTAAGTTGTTTGATAATCATTTTAGCAAGTTGTGGCCTTCTAAAAATCGTCCTAGAACCAAGTGCACCAGCAAAGTTTATTTAGACCTGCATATATGCTTAATCAGATACTTTTGATGCCTATTGTGTGAATTTTTGTGAAGTGACTTGGTGATTTTTGTGCTTAATCAGACTCCTTATACTCCAAAGAGTATAAGGGTGCCTTATTGTCCCAAAAAGCTATCAAGATAAGCTTTCCTAAGCTTATTGAAAAACAAACCAAAATTTTACACTGTCAGTGGGAACTCCTTTCCCACTGCTAGTGTCTTTTTTACCACTGCTGAGCTAAAGGACAAAAGTCCAGCACATGTCACAATCTGTTTTCTTCCTTTTTTGTCTTTAGTGCCCAAAAAGTGGAATTAGATCTTGAAACCAGTGCCATTATTTTTCTTATTTAATTTAGGATTTTTCTGATTAATTAAATTTTTATTTACTGTTCATTTAGTAATTTTTAGGTTATTTAGCTATTTTTAATTAACTTTAAAGTTTCAGTTTTTGTCTTTTAGTGCCAAAAATTAATATTTTTCAGTTTAATCAATTTTCCTAGACTTAGAATAATATTTTAAGATTTTTGGTTTAAAAATATTTTACTGTTCATCTTTTTATTAATTTTTAGAATTAATCTAAGTTAATTAGGGTTTTTATTAAACTAGTTTTGTCATTTAGTGGAAAATTTAATATTTTTCAAGACTTTTCATTTTTCTACTGTTCACTAGAGTAAAATAGGATTTTTAAAATTGGTAGATTATTTTTAGCATTATTTAATTATTTTTTTATAATTATTTTAATTTTAAAATAGTTTTTAGTAATTAAAAAATAGAAAAATAGTATTTAAAATTTATAAAAAAATACTTTTTAGTTGTTAAATAATATAAGTAAGTTATTTGTTCAATAAAATCATATTTTGGACATTTTGATTAATTATATTTAATTTTAGGGCTTTAATTAGCATTTAAAATTGAATATTTAATTAATAAAAGGTTTTAAAATATTTTTATTGGATTTTATTCCTTATTTATATTATTTTAGACTTGTTTTAGCTTATAATTAATTTTTAGGTTGAAAATTTTTATTTTTGTCGTTTTTACGGTTTTACGTTTACGCCTTTTTCGTCGTAGTTTAATTAGTTTTCGTAACCGTCTCTTCTTTCCTTTCTTATTTCTTTTTCAAATCAATATAATCTCAAACAAAAATCAACTCTCAACACAACGCACTTGCCTCCTCGAGAACGAACTCACCTAGGGTCATTCACACACGGTTTTCCTAAATCGTCGTGCACGCTTGCCCTATTTATTGCCTCCTTTTCCTAAAGGGTTGCAAAACTCCAACATCACTCAGCAATCAAAAGATATTGAGGATGCCAAACTTGAATTTTTGAAGAAAATGAACAAATTTGAAACATATTTTGAAAAACTTGAAAAGTCAAACTTTGTTCTTGAACGAAAATTGGATCAAAAAATTCTAGATTCTATACCTGAAAAGGATAATCTTTTTAAACAAATTAAGTTGCTAGAATCTAAAGTGGCATCCTAAGATAACTTTCTCAAAGAGAATGAGACTTTAAAGGCTCAGGTTTAAGAAAAGGTTTTTTCTATAGCTGATTTGAGAAATGAATTAAGGAAAACCAAAGGAACTAGTGTGGACACTAAGCTTGAAAAAACCATCAATCTTGGGGAAACCGCCTCAAATTCAGTCTAATAGACAACCGACTGCATTTAGATCTGAGCGACCACAATCCTCGAGACTGCAGTTTGCCTCCCAAGTTGATATGGTTCATATTTCTAGACCAGTCACTCCACCATCTATGCCCAATGTGACTAAAACAGCTTTTGCAAGACCTAATCACATGATTGCCTCTAGTCTCCCTAGACATAGTCCAAAGAACATGTCTCGAACTAGTTCAAATGATGTTCGCCATAATTTTGATCTAAGGGATGCTAAGAAAAAGACACAAGTGAGAGATAGAATTTTCAAACCTAGTCAGATGCCTTCAAGATTATCCAACACTGCTAACCGTAGCATGTCATATCCTAGGAGCATCAATCAATCTTCTAGGGATTCTAGATCTTACTCAGACATTAAATATGCTACTTGTAAAACATGTAAGAAATGTGTCTTTAAGGCAAATAATGACTTTTGTGTCAAGAAATACCTTCATGAGGTGAACTCCCATGCTAGAATTAAATCCCAGTAGCTAGCTAAAATCAAACCCACTGGTAATGTTTGGCGCCCCACTGGTAGAACCTTTACTCTTGTAGGAAACGAGTGCCCTTTAAATAGGATAGTCTCCGATTCTACTAAGACTACTAGGGAGGAAATTTAAAAGGATGATACATCACTTAAGCCTGAACTTAAGATTTTCTATAAAAAGAAACGTTTGCCAGCTAAGATAAGTGAATCATCTCCTCACGTCACCTTTGGCACAAGAAAAGAAAACTGTGAATCCCCGTAGGGTTCTAAGATAGATATCGCTAACCCATATAAAAGCATACAAACTGCAACTGAGATTACAGGTACCAAATTTAAGGATCAACAAAAACAAACCGGTCCGATCTTTAAATACCGTTCAACTAAGGACACTCTCAGAGTTTGGTTACTAAAGAAGCTGATATCAGAGAAACAAGTGTCTCAGGGGATTTGCAGTTAAGCTCGTGTATAAGGCTTATAGACAAATCATAGTCTGTGACCCGTTCATCAAAGAAAGGAAAGTTTATCGCCGATGATAAACTTATCCTCATAAACCAGAAATTGAGTTTTCTCGGACACGAGCTTACATTTAAACTATTCAAAGGTTTTAAGCTCGTGTATATGGCTCACAGTCAAATCACAGTATGTGACCTGAACTTCAAAGAAAGGGAAGTTTATCTCGTCAACGATAACTTACCCTCAAAATGAGAAATTAAATTTTCTCGGACACGAGCTTACATTAAACTATTCAACGGTTTTAAGCTCGTGTATATGGTTCATTGTTAAATTTCAGACGATGACCTGTTCTTCAAATAAAGGAAAGTTTATCGCTGATGATAAACTTATCTTCATTAACGAGAAATTAAATTTTCTCAGACACGAGCTGACATTAAAATTATTCAAAGATTTTATGCTCGTGTAAATGGCGTATAATCACATTTCAGATTATGCCCTGGACTTCAAGAAAGGAAATCTTATCGCCGATGATAAACTTATCCTTACAACGAGAAATTAATTTTTCTCGGGCATGAGCTCATATTAAAAACATTCAAAGTTTTTAAGCTCATGCACTATGACTTATAGTTAAATATCATACTGTAACTCGGACTTCCATTTTAGGAAAGCTTATCTTTAATGATAACTTATCCTCGTAACGAGAAATTAATTTTTCTCGGTCATGAGCTTGTATTAAAACATTCCAAGTTTTAAGCTCGGAAAGGAAAGTGTATCTTTTAAATAAGATAACTTTTCCTCATAACAAGAAATTCATCTCTCTCAATCATGAGCTTTATGTTAAAACATTCAAAAGTTCTTTAAGCTCATGAAAACGACTTCTAAGTAAATATCAACTTAGGACTCGTTCTTCAATTAAAAGGAAAGTTTATCGCTGATTGTAACTTATCCTTAACAACGGGAAGTTTACAACTTCTCGGACTTGAGCTCGTTTTGTAAGATATTCAACATCTTAAGCTCAAGTAATTGGTTTTCAGAACTTTGAACACAACTTTTCAAGAACTTTTCAAAAGGTTTTTTTTTTGTAAATCTTTCAAAATTGTATGTTCAAAAATGTTTTGATAAAAATAGCATGTCTTCTGGATTGATAATATTTACGATACTAGAAATGTAATTCAATAATGACACGGGGTTGTAAATAAAGTTCGAGCAGAAGTTCAAATGTTTTTAAAATATGCTCACAATGGTTTGCTATTATTTCAGATAGTAACCCGCTTTTCATATTCAAGTCAAGCATTTCATCGGAAAGCTTTGACTCAACAATGGGAATTAATTTTCTCGGGCATGGTTTACTTTATAACCATGTAAGGGATTATGTTTACGTAATAACACAATCTAACACGAATATATGTACGTGTCAGTGCATTTATTTGTTAAAACAAGAGAAATCTTTTTTATGAAGTTATCAGCTCCACCAACCGTAGCAATTTACAATTAATATCTACATACTCGACGATTCGACTACTCAAACAGCGACAACAGCTCTTTCAATAGAACACGGGTCAACAATTGAGGGGGAGCATTTGTCCAGTATTCAGAATCTTTGATGCCGAAAGTGCCAAGCTCACATATTGGTGTCAAGACAACGATATCAATCATACACTTGGTATCAAGAGATAACTTTAGACGTTACGAGGCGACAACACTCGTTAACAAGAACAATGTGATTCTATCATATGATGTTCTCCATAATTGAGGTCCTACCTCGTAAATTGCTAATCTTTTTTTTTTTTTTGGGTAAAAGGGAATTTATACCCCGGTAAAATGCATTACTCCAAAAAAACGTTGAAGTACAACGGATGAGGGTGAAATCCCTCATCTCAGCCCGTTACATAGGCACAAACAAAAAGCATATAAATGCTACTTTCCTTTTCATACTATAAGATCGACATGCCGATCCTATGTAAACAGAAATTAAAACTACTTCCTACCACGATTTTTAAGATTAAAATCAAATTGATCACAAAATTCTTGAAACTGTCCCGGATATTCTGCAATTTGATCATCATAACCATCATAATTATAGGGAATATCTTCCTTCAATCTAGGCTTCAACATTCCCTCATCGTGTGGGAAATCAACATCTTCATCTGAATCTGAGGGATTAAGTACCTCATTAGATGAACTAGGGTAACCAAATGAACTAGTACCCCCATAATCCGTGTGCACCACAGATGATTTAGAACTCAAAACAGCACCATCACGGTGCTTACATTTCTCATCCTTTACACCTTCCTTAGAATTACAACTATCCTGACCAGAATCAGTATTAACATCAAGTACCTTATCTTCCTCCCTAAGTTTGTCGACAAAATCTTTGTTCGACTTAGCCTTAGAATCCGAAGGAAAAGTTTTGTTAGTTGCAACCTTAGAGGACTTACCATTAGAACCAACAGCCTGAGTCTTCTTCTCAATAGCACGATACACAAAATTGGCTTTAGGTTTCGTAAGTTGAATACCTTTAATATGACGTTTAATGCCAGCCTTTGTATCATTTCCCTTCCTACTTGCATCTCTAACAGGTTTATTAATCAGCTTAACAGCTGATTTCGCCTTATGCTTAGGACACTCAGCCCCCACATGGTCAAAGATTTTGCAGAATGCACATCGTGGTGGCTGCCATTCGTATACAATATCCACAGTAGCCATTATGTGTCCTTCCCCATGTACAAGTGGAATCTCCACATCAACCGAATGAACAAGAGGAAATTCAGCTGATACTTCCACAAGCGCTCTTGCATAGCTACTACGCCCCCACGAATGAAGACATAAATTACTAGTATGAGCATCAAATCTCATAAGCTTACCAACCTTCGCAGTAATCAACTCAAGCCCCACCTTCGAATAAGCTACTATAGGAACATTAATCATTTTCACCCATAAAGGAAGCGCATAAACCATCTCCTTCTTAAGTAGCATGTCCGGTTTCCAAATATCCAGCAATAATGGGACTTGTTTAATATGCCAAGGACCACCCTTAACAACCTTTTCCATACCTGAACTAGACTCGAATTGAAAAAGAAAAAACCCATCATACATCTTAACGCGCTTCAATCCGTACTTAGCCCATGCATACTTGACATAATTTTCAACTAACGGAAAGGCCAAACGTTTACCTACAAAGTAGCCATACAACGTATCCACGAATCGTTCACTTATTTCCATCATTGCTTCCTTTGGCAAAGAAACAACAGCAGCCATTCTCGCATTATTAACGTGAACCTTATGCACGTGGGCCCCCTCCTTAGAACTAGTCGGCTTGACACCAATCAATTCTGTCATAACATCTATACCCTTACTCGACTGATGAACGTCCAAAGTCTCTAGAGTCGATGATGATGCATCGTTTTGAGGTTTAGAAACCTCAACTGTAAATTGCTAATCTTGTGAATACATTATCATATATGATCTGTGCACGTGATAAATACCTTACACTTGTGTTTAAAAGGTATTTATTTTACGTTTCAAGTACACCCTCGTTAATTTGATGGCGAGCTTGTGAAAATCATGAAGATAATTGGATTTGCATTTTTCTTCCCAAATTTTCTTAAAATGCTATTAAATCAATTGATATTAAAAACATCGATTGGGTTAATATTTTTAATATGGGGGAGAAAATGTTATTTAATATTGAGATCAATAATGGTTTGACTTAATGTGCTGGCTCATCCCGACATGTGCGAAATGTTTTTGAATATCGTGGCATATGTTAAGGGGGAGCAAAATGGATTTGGATATCAAAATGGATTTCATGGTGACATATACTTACCCACAACCTATCTGTTTCACGACGATGAAGATTGTGGTGACATGAGGATGGTAGGATAGGTTAAAGTACAATGATTCTTCTTGAACCGGAGGAATCTTCTCAAGGACGTTCCATAGCTAGAAATAGTAGTCCTTAGGAAAGATGGAGAAAGATTGTGAACGTAGCTGAATGACGACTAAGTACTTAAGTTAGCAGTGGAACAATCACAACAAGGTGCTAGTTATGACATATTGGTAAGCATTGAAGGGGTTGAAGAATGAAAAAGAAATGTAAAGATAAAGGGTCTAAAGAAAGAAGCCCTCCTTATAACCTTAGGCAGAAACCGGGTCAATTCATATGCTATTGAGATCATTTTTAATGATGCTCAATATTGAAGATAGACATCATGCACCCAGTGATGCAATGCACAACCCACCCCAGCTAACTCAGATATATCTCAAAAGATATTTGTTTTAATCACATGGAGACAATGCATTATCTATTGATTTATTCACTCCGAATAAATTGGTATTGAAATAGTTGCACTCCTCTCCAGCCTCCGATCACTAAAATCTAAAATGAACGATCGAGTCTAGAGCCATTTGAGATCATCAAATATCTCATTAGGACACACTTTCATAATTCCTTGCTTCTTCACACACTGTGAAAAGTAAGAAAGATCTTAAGAGTCCTACGCAAAATCTTCATGATCTTGCCTGAACATCCGAGTAATACGAAAGTATTTACAATGAAGATGGAAATCCTTCTTGAGCGAATATCAAATTTCATGGTAGGTGACTTGTGCGATTCTTTATGAATCAATTTTGTGATAACTAGAAAGCAACAGTGGTTTAATTCTTAACTGAATTTAAACACGTTCCAGGACTCTACGCAATATCTTAGTGATCTTGACAGAACACTCAGAGTGATACCTTAGTGTTCACAGTGATGAGTGGAAATCCTTCTTGTGTT
This sequence comes from Glebionis coronaria, assembly GCA_025667525.1. Lineage (NCBI taxonomy): Eukaryota > Viridiplantae > Streptophyta > Magnoliopsida > Asterales > Asteraceae > Glebionis > Glebionis coronaria. The sequence goes on from CM046880.1 coordinate 237,811,692, forward strand.
AACCTCAAATAGCACTTGGTAGGTAACTTGCAAGATTCTATATGAATCAAGCTCGTGACAACTGGAAAGCAACGATGGTGCGGTTCTTAATTGAATTTCACTTGTTCCAGGAACATGAATTGACGGCTTAAAATCAGGCGGATATTATTATCCAAATGATTCACTCTTTATGTTCACAGTCAGCTTTGGACGGTCGAATAAAGAGAATGGGTTTACCCGCGAAATCTTGTAAGGGAGGGTTTACCCGCGAAATCAAGTACGATATTTAATATCGTCCAACGGTCTTCACCGACCGGAGGTAAAATGCTACCGAATTAGAATGAAATGTTCAAGGCCATTTCATCCGTGTAAATGTTTTGTTGCTAACTATCTTATGCAGCATAACAAGAAGGAGGCATTACGGTGTACAATCCAGAAAAAGTCGTCAACACATGCTTATGCTTTCTGCACTTAATACTTCAACAAATTCAAGAAAGCCTAAAAGTCAAATCTTCCGCTGTATCAAACTCTGAAGCTTTCAAGAATTTATAAAGGTATAAGTATGTGGAACATGAAGTCACGAGGAGGCAAATTTCATAAGTGATGAATGCACAAGGTCAAGAAAAGGAAACATGCTCCAGACTAAATTCAAAGATCTCATCAGCATATTCACAAGAACAAGTTCGAAGAACAAGCATACTATGCTAGGTTTAAGATTTTGTAAAATGGTGTGACCTCCGGGGGAGATTGTTGGAAATACGTTTTTCCAAAAAAAGTCTCGATCACATAATTATTAGCATAGATCACGAGCTATAGACTATTTAGGACATTGTAACTTGGAGTGACCTCCCTTAGGGGGAGATTGTTGGAAATACGTTTTTACGTATTTAGAAAGGATCGGTCACTCTAACAATATATATGTAGATTGGGCTCATGATCCAATATGTAACAATATAGCCCATCAAGCCCATATGTAGGGTGGGCTATATATACCCCCTCCTAGCATGTTAGGACAGGTTGGTCATTAGTTGTTCATCAATCAAACATCTTTCTCTTTAATCCTCTCCTTTCTCTCTCTAACTTTCTCTCTCTAGTTCTTCATCTTTCTCCCTCTCTTTGGATCTTAACAACACTTGTACAATAATAAGAAAACTCTCTCTAGTTCTTCATCTTTCTCCCTGTCTTTAGATCTTGACAACACTTGTACAATCATAAGAAAACTTGGACCTACACATTATCTGTATGAATGCGTCAGACAAGAGTGTTGAGACGAACTTGAATCATCTTGAGAAAGTCGATGATGACTTTAGGTGCCTCATCTTTTGTTGCAAGAAATTTCACCCATGTAAACCGAGAGTAATTATCCACCATGACGAGGATGTACTTTTTATCACCAAGACTTTCAACACGCATTGGCCCACAAAGATCCATATGCAATAAATAAAGTTTCTCTTGATTGGTGTCTTCAGTCTTAGGTTTGTCTGATTTCTTAGTGCTTTTCCCCATTGTACACGCGGAACACAAATGGTCCTTGTGAAATGTAAGTTTAGGAAGACCACGAACAAGTTCGTTTTTTGCCAAATGATTAATAGCGTCAAAGTTAAGATGAGATAACTGTCGATGCCATAACCATGACTTAGTCTTTGATGCTATGAAGAAAACACTGTTAATGCAAGTGATGCCTAAAAACATTATTAGTGTTAACTAATCTTTCTTAGTTTTGATCACAACAAACTATACAACAAATTTAGTGTAAAACACAAAACGAATTATTTAACTAACACTATCATCAAGGTAAATATCACTAACTTTTCATAATCATACTTAGTGATCATCAAAGTGATTATCCTTAAAACTCACTTTTGTTAATATGACAAAAGATTCTTTAATAAACTTTCTTTTTAAGAAAATGTTTTATTAAAATGGAAAATGTAAATTTGAAAATGGCATATTCCATATGCCATAAGAATATCCTTTGAAGGTTTAAAAAACCTCAGATATTCCTACCCCACTAAAAGACAAAAAAAGGAGCGGACTCTACTGGGCGGTACCTTAAATAGCTAGGAGTTTCCTTAGCGATATGGAACCACCGGCTAGTTAAGGATCCGCGCCCAGCTAGCCGTTACACTTTGTCTTATATAAATAGTGGATCAAATCTCAATTTCCAATAACCCTCTTGGACGTTTTTCTCAGCCCCCTTTCTCTTTTCTATAGCATAATCATTAGTAAATGATCACTTAATGTGTTAAGTATGTTTACATATGATTATCCTCTTGGTCCCCTCCTTTACCTTATCCAGTGAGAAGATCACTCACTCACTAGTGTTGTGATAAAGATGAATCCATGAATTAGTCATGTTCATCATGTTAGCCTTTTTATTTTTGTTGATCCATTTGTATTTATGAAATACTTGGACTAGTTTGTGTTCATCCAAGCTATTTGTGAATACTTGGATTTGTTGTGTACATCCATTGCATATGTGTTTGCTTGGATTTATATTGTGTAGATCCAAGCTACATGTGTGTACTTGGAGATGTCTAGTTGAGTTGTAATAGATTGTGTAGTAGTTCTCACTAAACTATAAAGTGATGTGGTTGTGTCTTGTGAGTTCTCACTTAACTTGAAAGTGATTAGTAGTTGTGTTGTGTGAAGTTCTCACTTAGCTTCAAAGTGAAGAGTCGTGAAGATTGGTTCTAGCTTTAGATTAGAACTCGACATCTAACCTTGTGTCATAAAATGGTGAAGTAGGCAACGTCGTGAAGATTGGTTCTACCTGGAGATTAGAACTCGACATCTAGCCTTGTGTCGTTAAATTGTAAAGTAGGCAACGTTGTGTAGATTGGTCCTAGCTAATGATTAGGTCTCGACATTTAGCTTAGTGTCGGAAAATAATGTAAGCGACGATGTAAGGCTTTCTCCGCCAAGAAGGGAGCTTGTGGATATAGTGGAAATCTCGAGTAGGTGTACTCGAGGAGTAGAGTAGAAACGAGGATAGAGCTTCGTTGTCGAACCACTATAAATCTTGGTGTCTTGTCACTAGGTTGTCTCTTTCCTTACTCTTTACTTATTTCATTATCATTATACTTACCTATTACCAATGCTAATGCATTTGAATTGAACCTAATCATTATGCAACGTAGCTTCTAGTAAAAGATAGTTTTGATACAAACCTATTTGAAAGTAATTTTAATTCGGTGACTAATAGAAGAGAAGCTATTCAACCCCCCCCCCCCCCCTTCTAGTTTCTACAATTGGTATCAGAGCAATGGTCACTCAAGATCTTTGAAGTATATTGTACTTTAAAACTTGGATCGATCCATTATCTCCTCAAATTAGAAGGTCAAGTTATACTAAAGTTTCTCTTTGGTCAAAACTATTTTTTTTTGAAAATAGATCTTTCAATTGATAATATTGCATCCCTCTTATATTAGTAGGTTTTATGCATTTTAGATCTACTCTTGAAATGTATCTACTAGTTTGCATCTTGCTTTGTGTAGGTACTCATGAAGATCAATCATTTAATTGGTTGTGGATTTAGTTACTTGCACTTGTAGAAGACTCATCTTCATTGATCTTCAACATCTTTGAATGATGTTATCAAGATGATTGGGAATGATACTAGTCCTTGAAGACTTAGTACTCATCATATTCATTGTTGGGCATTGCATTGATTCCTTGATGGATTGGAATGCTCATTGTGGCCAAGGTACGCTTTCGTTCTTCCACACGCCCTTTGATCATTCTTTTGATCATTACTTGTGTGACAATCCGTCAATTTCAAGTCGTTATTTTAATCTCGACTAATAAGTGTTATATGTTTACTTTAATAAGAATTTTAAATTTTCGATTAACCGAGAAGGTTATGGCTTGAAACTTAACGTAAGAATGTCGTTTCGATAAAAACTGGCAAGGAATACGTTAGGTATCGATATTATATTCTCAAATTATCATATGAATGATTTTATTATATTTAATATTTATTTCTCGTGTTTTACGTTTTAACGAATAACAAGGACTACTAGTGATCGCGATACCGACGGATGCCCAAAAATTTATTTTTATTATCGACTGTCTCGATATTTAATATTTTCGACGTTCTCGATTTAATTACGTTTTAAGTCGTTTCGAAGCTTCATTATTTTTATGAAGCGTTTTAACTTTCGAAAAGTATTATTATGAAACCCGAGTCTCATAAATATTATCAAAATTTACAATTTTCATTTTCAACCTTGTAAACTATTTAATTGCATTTTGGACTAAAACTATGCAAAATTGGCAAAATCTACCCATCCACCCCACTATATATTAATTCTCCACTATCTATTTTATATTACAAATTCATTTTTACAAAAAAAAAAATCTCTTTCTCTTTCTCTCTAAACCGTCCACCCCCATCCCAAATTTATCAAAATATTTTGATACTTTGAATCAAGCAAATCTAAAAGAAGACCCATCTTGGAAATTCAACAAGCTTCAATTTGGTATAAATGTTTCCAACATGCATTCACTTTATTTTTCTTTTCAATTTTTGATGAAGAACATGTTGTTTGATCCATTTTTATGGTAAAACATGTTATTATTATTATTATATTTGAGTGGGGTGTGTTGCATGTTTATTATTTTAAGTGGGTAAATTTTTGGATGATCATTTATGGGTGTTATGAGTTAGATAGATATGTTAGGATGATAGTAGGATGATACTAGTAGTATAGAAATGGGTGGATTATGTTAGAAAATTGATTTAGTGTGGTTTTTAAATGGTTGATCTTGGGCAGTAAGTTTGAAGCTATTTTCGGATTTCTTAAGTTTGAATATAGGATGAGATGATGTGATAATGTTGTTGAGAATTTCGTTAGCTTCGATTTCATATAAAGTAGGACTTTCAACTCCAAACGAGTGCGAAGTTACAACAATTTTAGTATTTGTGTACCGGGAGACGAGTATCGGTACAATCCGAAAATTGTTGTCGATATTTGGATCGAATCTCGGGGACAATAGAATGAGTTTTGAAAATGTTCAAGGACTGATGTTGGAGTCTAAACCTCAGGTCATGAGTCTATTTTCAAATCCGAGTGTCGGTTTTATAAATGGAGTTGTTTAGATATGTCAAAATGGTTTTACAAGTCAAAGGCGTAAAACTGTCCGGTTTTTATAACACGAAGGTGTGTCGGGCAGAAGGTCTTAGAAGTAATATTTTTGAATGAAACTTATGTGTGAGTTTGTGACCAAGTTTCGTCGAAATCGGACAAGCGTAGATAGGGTAGATTGGTGTGTACATTTGGAGTGTACATGCTGATTGGTATTTTGGACACATAGTCCAGTGCTTATGTGGCGTGAGTTGAGTATTCACTATTGGACATGGTGATTTACTCAAGTGCTTAGTCATTATATCAATGACTTAGCTACTGGTCCGAGTAAAGTAAAATGATAAGTTGTCTTGCGTTGACTTAGCGTCTTATGACGGGTCAATGTCGAGAGTTCAAGTGTTTAAAAGAATAATGTTGAGTAAAAGGGTATAGTAATAACACTTGTATTGGCAGCCGGGTTTGAATCCCATCGCAATGCCTTGAAGTCCCTTAATGGGAAACTAGATGGCTAGCATGGGGGTTGATATTCTCTTCGTGAGATGATTCGAACTCGGGTCGAGAGACTTGGTGCCTCGGTGGCACGCAAGATACTCCGCTGCACCAAACTGCCGTTCAAAAAAAAATTACACTTGTATTATTAAAAAACATTCGGGATTGTCTTGGTTTTGTAATTTTGATTTTATATTATTTAAGTATGATTTATTCTTAAGTCGATTATTAACGAACGCGCCTTATTTGGTAGGTTGCGGTTTTCGTGTTTAAATGGGCATCACTAATCGTCGGCGATCGTCTCAATACCCACTATTGGCTAAGGTGAGTCTATAGCCTCGCTTTTAACATGTTTACTTGTTTTATAAAACCCACGAGGGGGATAACATGCTTGTTTTATTAAAATAAAGGGTACAACGAGAAGTTGTGGAAACCCTACTTATTAGAAAAGTAAAGGGTGCAACGAGAAGTTGTGGAAACCCTACTTATTGGAAAAGCATTTATTATAAATGAAGGGCACAACGAGAAGTTGTGGTAAACCCTCTTTGTTTTAAAAAATTGAACACAAGGAAACCGATTGTATGTTTAGATGAAAATTATTACATAAGTTTGTTTAGCCTTAAAAGACCCATGAATCGTGAATTGTTAATCGAAGTAACGCTAATGCTATTGATAGATCTATCGGGGTGACGCCCAGTCCGGTCGCGACTAGCTATCGTGTGGTGTTGTGATGCACTAGTAATGAAATATCAGATGCATTGTATAAGAGAAATATACGCACTTGGCTAGGTGTGTTGGGCTGAAATAATATATGTTAACGTTCAATGTCACGAGACTTATGTAATGACACGATAATTATGTCCGTACAACATAATTGTCTTTGATAAATTATTAACCATGGAAGGTTATTTTGAATACTTGTGTTCTCTTTATTTAAATTAAACTCTATAGATTCACTCGGAAAATTTTGCTGACTTTTTAGCATGTTTTATCTCAGGTCCATTGGGAAGGCACTCGAGGAAGGCGGTTTCGTGAAGCTTGCTTATTTGAAATGTTTTGGCCCGCTTTCATAAAATATATCCATTCAAAGAATCTTTTTTTATTTATTGTGTTTGTAAACTTTAAATTTTCTGGGACCGTGTGTAAAGTTTTATTGTTAAATGAAAATGAATGGATGTTTTTATATAAAACGACTCGTTTTGAGCTGTTTTCTATGATTATGAGATTGAACCATGATAGTAACACCCAATGACCCTTCCGCTGTTATGACCGAAATTTGGGGGTGTTACAGATTGGTATCAGAGCTCAAGTTATAGAGAACGAAAAGATTTTCTAAAAATGAATTTTTGAAATCTTTTAACTATAACTGTTGCAAGCGAAACCTCCGAGTTGCCAATGGACGAGAATGATAGTATTTATATATATGGCATTGTATATATGTTGTAATCTTTAGCGATTATTTGTACTTGTGAATTACAAGGTATGTTTTCATTTATTTAATTATAACTGATAATTTTATATTTATACGAGATTTATACGACGTAGATTGTCACGAAGCCACTCTAGTCATTTTAATGCTAGCGCTAAAGCTATTCCTGAAATGAATCATGTTATTCTCGAGATTAACTAAGTTGTGGATATACATGATCCCAACGAAATGGTTAATATTCTTGCTGATATTCTTTTGGTTACAAGGATTTTGATTTCCTTGGTTCTTATTCTTGATTTATCGATTCGTTTAGCAAATTTAATTTGCATTTCATTAATCTTCGACATTATACTGTTTTGATAAAAACAAGTTTGTCCGAGATGGTACTATTGATTGTTAGGAATTGAGATTGATTGTTATGGTGTTCACATGCCAACCAGGATTCCATAGCATATCACTGATCATTTTCTGCTAAATTAGTTTCTCATTTGTTTCGATCCTGATCTTTTGCGTTGAGCTGGCGATGCTTGAATAAAATGATTTATAATCGTTGAAATAAATTGGCCATTTATTTAAACAAGGAAATTATAAATTGTTGAACTACAAAATTTTGAATCTTATTTGGAAGGATCTGATCAATCCATGGAAATAATGATTCATAAATGTGTGGGCTTAAGCATATAGCATCTGCGTGATTAAACTCTTATTGAATTATAGTTCGTTTGTTCGATTCATTCTTTGATTTTGTTCTTCTAATTCCTTAATCGTGAGATGATTGTATTGGGGCTTTTCCAAAACCGCCAATTGAGGAGGATATCAAGCGTCTCTAAAAAACACTGAAGAAATCTTCTTCTTGTGGGACCGAGGAGCCTTCTTAGCCATGTGAATTACCTAGTAACTCTTGTAGATTTGTTTATCAATTGTACTATCGTTCAAATCACTAACTAAACTGTGACATCAGTTAGTAGGACTAGTCTTTTAAGTTGTATGGCATTAGACGATGATTATCTATAATGCTTAACAATACAACTTGTACTAGTTTGTGATCAATGGAATGACTATCTTTTGATTCCTAATTCTACATCGTTCTGTTATTATCTTTCTTTGCTTTTCTTTTTAAATTCCTGTGGTATAACGCAATCATCGAATGAATACTCATTATGATTTGATTTGCGTTACACAAGAATCATGCAGTCAATGAAAGCTATGACTGAAGCACGAATGCACCAAGTTATTAGTTAATAAGTTGTTGTATCTTTAGTTGAACTCATGGCCAACATGAATGATGGATCTGGAACTGGAGCTGAAGCTACAACTGGTGGGACTGGAACCGGTGGAGCTGAAGCTGGAGCCGATAATGTTCGTGGTACGGATGGAACAGATGTGCCCGAAGTTAGAGGCCATAACTACACTTCATTCGTTAATTCCAAACCGTAGAATCTTAAGGGGACTAATGATGATGGAGGATTGTGTCAGTTATTGAAAGCTGGCGTCAGTCTTTCGAATCAGTGACCCTAATTAGGAGGATAAGGTGCAGTTTGAAATCGCTACTCTCCAAGGTCGTGTATTAATTTGTTGGAATGGCATACTTGCTTCCGTAGGTATTGTTACTTATGGGACACCATGGACTAAGGTGAGGAAGCGGTTAACTGAGGAGTTTTTCCTCGAAGTATTTCTAAAGTATGGAGCAAGTGTTGTACAATCTGAAACTGAATGGAACTAACATTGGTAGATATATCAAGTGTTTCCATAAGTTGACTCCTTTATGTCCAAGAATTATGGAACCCGAACCGTCAAGGTCAAGCAGTATATTTACAGCTGACCAAGAATAAATGCGGTGATGTGACTTCTTCTAAGCCAATTTCTATTTGTGAAGCTGTCTACATGGCTTATTAGCTCATGGGACACATAATTCAAGGCAAGGCTGATGAGGTCACTGAAGGGGGAAAATAATTCTAAATTGAAAATTCTTTTTGTGCATTAGAGCTCGTAAGTATATCGAAAAAGATTGTGGATTATTCATGGCTTAGGTATCGTAGAAGGAGTTGTAAAGAAAGTGAGTAGAGATATTGTAGTTATTCGTGACTATCCCGAAGTGTTTCTGGAAGATTTTCTAAGGCTTCCGCCCCAAGGCAAGTTGAATTCCTAATTGATCTAATCTTTGGTGCTGAAACTGTGGCACGTGCGCCATATCGATTAGCACCATCCGAGCTGAAGTAATTATTTGTGCAGTTTTAAGAACTATCTGATAGATGTTTTATTCGACCAAACTCGTCAGTTTGTAGAACTCCTATTCTATTCGTTAAGAAGAAGGATGATTCGTTTTGTATGTGTATCGATTACCGAGAGCTTCATAGGATAACGATCAAGAATCGTTACCCATTTCCATAAATTGATGATCTATTTGATCAACTTCAAAACTCTCGTGTTTTCTCCAAGATTCTCGTGTTTTCTCCAAGATTGATCTTTGTTTTGTTTATCATCGACTTTGCATACGCGAGGAAGATATTCCTATTACGGCGTTTAGAACTCGTGATGATCATTATGAGTTTAGGGTTATGCCTTCTGGTTTGACCAGTACACCTGATGTATTCATTGACTTAATGAATTGTATGTGTAAGCCGTGTCTTGATAAATTCGTAATCGTTTTCTTTCATTATATCCTAATCTGCTCTAAGAGCGAGGATGAACATGCCGAACACTTAAGGACTATCTCGAACATGTTAAAGAACAAAAATTTTACGTGAAACTCTCAAAGTGTGATCTTTGGCTTAGTTCCGTACGATTTCTCTGACATGTGATTGATAAAAGTGGGGTACCTGTCGCTCCTGCGAAAAATCGAAGCCATTGAAAATTTGAATGTTCCAACTATTCCAACTGAAGTACGACAAATTCTAGGTTTGGCTGGTTATTACTGAAGGTTTATTGAAGGATTCTCTTTGATATCAAAACCATTAACTAAGCTAACTCAGAGAATGAACCGTATGTGTGTGGCATTGATGAAGAGAAAGCTTTTCAAACCATGAAAAGAAAAATCTGCAGCACGCTGATCTTATCGTTACCTGAAAGAAGTAAAGATTTCGTTGTTGATCGTGATACATCTCCTATATGATTTGGAGCTGTTTTGATTTTGTATGCTTGTAGGAAACCTAGGAAGAATGAGGAAACTGCTCAACCCACAACTTGTAATTGAGTGCGGTGATATTACTCTTCGTCTATTGAGACATTAATTGTATGGCACTAAATGTATGGTATCCACCGATAGTAAGAGCCTATAATGTATTCTGGAATAAAAGAGGTAAATAAACTTCTAAGTGATTACGATTGTGTTATTCGTTATCATTTGGGGAAGTAGGAGCAAATTACAATGGATTCATTGTTAAGCTCTCGAAAACTCAATCTGGATTTAATTCAATTTCTATCATTGTTGATTGATTGATTCTGCTCATTTTATTCCGATAAATAAAATGATCGTGCAAACTAAGAATCGTCTGTTAACTACTCGTAGTAGACATAGAAGTTATGATGATGTGAAGCAAAAACCATTGAAAATTCGAGGTAGGTGGAAAAGTTATGCCAACGCTATCACCATGAAAAGGTTGCTATATATTTTGGAAAGCGTGGGAAGTTAAGTCCCCGTTAGTTTGGACCATTCGAGATGATATCGATGGTAGGTCCGACGACATGAAAACTTAAATTACCTCGAGAGCTACAAGGAATTCACAATACTTTTCATATGTCGAACCTAAAGAAATTTCTTCCTGACGAAGATCTTATTATCACTCTTAATGAAGTATGAATCGACGGTAAGTTGCATTTCATCTAAGTACTTGTTGATACTATCAGTTAGAAGTTAAGCAACCGAAGCAAGTCGTATTCCTATTGTCAAATCTGATGGAACTCAAAACGAGGACCAAAAATACGTTTAACCCTTTGATTTAAACGAGCGATCGAGGAAGAACGCAAGTTGATCTTCGGGACGAAGATCCAAATTTGGTGGGGATAATGTGACAATCCGTCAATTTCAAGTCGTTATTTTAATCTTGACTAATAAGTATTATATGTTTACTTTAATAAGAATTTTAAATTTTCGATTAATCGAGAAGGTTATGGCTTGAAACTTAACGTAAGAATGTCGTTTCGATGAAAACTGGCAAGGAATACGTTAGGTATCGATATTATATTCTCAAATTATCATATGAATGATTTTATTATATTTAATATTTATTTCTCGTGTTTTACGTTTTAACGAATAACGAGGACTACTAGTGATCGCGATACCGACGGACGCCCAAAAATTTATTTTTATTATCGATTGTCTCGATATTTAATATTTTCGACGTTCTCGATTTAATTACGTTTTAAGTCGTGTCGAAGCTTTATTATTTTTATGAAGCGTTTTAACTTTCGAAAAGTATTATTATGAATCCCTAGTCTCGTAAATATTATCAAATTTTACAATTTACATTTTCAACCTTGTAAACTATTTAATTGCATTTTGGACCAAAACTATGCAAAATTAGCAAAATCTACCCATCCACCCCACTATATATTAATTCTCCACTATCTATTTTATATTACAAATCATTTTTACAAAAAAAAAATAAAAATTCTCTTTCTCTTTCTCTCTAAACCGTCCACCCCCATCCCAAATTTATCCAAATTTTTTGATTTCTACTTTGAATCAAGCAAATTTAAAAGAAGACCCATCTTGAAAATTCAACAAGCTTCAGTTTGGTATAAATTTTTACAACATGCATTCACTTTATTTTTCTTTTCAATTTTTGATGAAGAACATGTTGTTTGATCCATTTTTATGGTAAAACATGTTGTTATTATTATTATATTTGAGTGGGGTGTGTTGCATGTTTATTATTTTAAGTGGGTAAATTTTTGGATGATCATTTAAGGGTGTTATGAGTTAGATAGATATGTTAGGATGATAGTAGAATGATACTAGTAGTATGAAAATGGGTGGATTATGTTGGAAAATTGATTTAGTGTGGTTTTTAAATGGTTGATTTTGGGCAGTAAGTTTGAAGCTATTTTCGGATTTCTTAAGTTTGAATATAGGATGAGATGATGTGATATTGGTTTTGTATAGAATTTCGTTAGCTTCGATTTCATATAAAGTAGGACTTTCAACTCCAAACGAGTGCGAAGTTACAACAATTTTAGTATTTGTGTACCGGGAGACGGGTATTGGCACAGTCTGAAAATTGTTGTCGATATTTGGATCGAATCTCGGGGACTATAGAATGAGTTTTGAAAATTTTCAAGGACTGATGTTGGAGTCTAAACCTCAGTTCATGAGTCTATTTTCAAACCCGAGTGTCGGTTTTATAAATGGAGTTGTTTAGATATGTCAAAATGGTTTTACAAGTCAAAGGCGTAAAACTGTCCGGTTTTTATAACACGAAGGTATGTCGGGCAGAAGGTCTTAGAAGTAATATTTTTGAATGAAACTTAAACTGAGTCTTATTCATATTATGTGTGAGTTTGTGACCAAGTTTCGTCGAAATCGGACAAGCGTAGATAGGGTAGATTGGTGTGTACATTTGGAGTGTACATGCTGATTGGTATTTGGACACATAGTCCAATGCTTATGTGGCGTGAGTTGAGTATTCACTATTGGACATGGTGATTTACTCAAGTGCTTAGTCATTATATCAATGACTTAGCTACTGGTCCGAGTAAAGTAAAATGATAAGTTGTCTTGCGTTGACTTGGCGTCTTATGACGGGTCAATGTCGAGAGTGCAAGTGTTTAAAAGAATAATGTTGAGTAAAAGGGTATAGTAATAACACTTATATTGGCAGCCGGGTTTGAATCCCATCGCAATGCCTTGAAGCCCCTTAATGGGAAACTGGATGGCTAGCATGGGGGTTGATATTCTCTTCGTGAGATGATTCGAACTCGGGTCGAGAGACTTGGTGCCTCGGTGGCACGCAAGATACTCCGCTGCAACAAACTGCCGTTCAAAAAAAATTACACTTGTATTATTAAAAAAAATCGGGATTGTCTTGGTTTTGTAATTTTGATTTTATATTATTTAAGTATGATTTATACTTAAGTCGATTATAACGAACGCGCCTTATTTGGTAGGTTGCGGTTTTCGTGTTTAAACAGGCATCACTAATCGTCGGCGATCGTCTCAATAACCACTATTGGCTAAGGTGAGTCTATAGCCTCGCTTTTAACATGTTTACTTGTTTTATAAAACGCGCGAGGGGGATAACATGCTTGTTTTATTAAAATAAAGGGTACAACGAGAAGTTGTTGAAACCCTACTTATTAGAAAAGTAAAGGGTGCAACGAGAAGTTGTGGAAACCCTACTTATTGGAAAAGCATTTATTATAAATGAAGGGCACAACGAGTAGTTGTGGTAAACCCTCTTTGTTTTAAAAATTGAACACAAGGAACTCGATTGTATGTTTAGATGAAAGTTATTACATAAGTTTGTTTAGCCTTAAAAGACCCATGAATCGTGAATTGTTAATCGAAGTAACGCTAATGCTATAGATAGATCTATCGGGGTGACGCCCAGTCCGGTCGCGACTAGCTATCGCGTGGTGTTGTGATGCACTAGTAATGAAACATCGGATGCATTGTATAAGAGAAATATACGCACTTGGCTAGGTGTGTTGGGCTGAAATAATATATGTTAACGTTCAATGTCACGAGACTTATGTAATGACACGATAATTATGTCCGTACAACATAATTGTCTTTGATAAATTATTAACCATGAAAGGTTATTTTGAATACTTGTGTTGTCTTTATTTAAATTAAACTCTATAGATTCACTTGGCAAATTTTGCTGACTTTTTAGCATGTTTTATCTGAGGTCCATTGGGAAGGCACTCGAGGAAGGCGGCTTCGTGAAGCTTACTTATTTGAAATGTTTTGGCCCGCTTTCATAAAATATATCCATTCAAAGAATCTTTTATTATTTATTGTGTTTGTAAACTTTAAATTTTCTGGGACCGTGTGTAAAGTTTTATTGTTAAATGAAAATAAATGGATGTTTTTATTCAAAACGACTCGTTTTGAGCTGTTTTCTATGATTATGAGATTGAACCATGATAGTAACACCCAATGACCCTTCCGCTGTTATGACCGAAATTTGGGGGTGTTACAACTTGACTATGTGCTTGTTCTTGGCATCCTTGCCTTAACATTTGTTTGTGGTTTGTGATTCTTTTCTTTTATCCTCTCAAACCTTCATTTCTTGGATACTTGACTCACTATGGTGTTGTAGAGTGAGTTAGTAGTAGCTTAAAGTATCAAGCATGATATTCATGGTTTGCACCCATACGGTTAGTAGGCCCTTTGTGGGAGAGATAGTGAAATAATACCTTGCTCATATTTTGGTTTAGACTAAGACTATCAGTGAAAGTGATCTTAGTCTATGCATCAATAATTGCTTTGTGTTTATTCATTACCAAAGCCGTTTATCACTTCGCCGGAAAGGCACGTCTTAAACCACGATATATGACACAAGCTCTTCGTCTCCATGATTTGAAGATTGTAATTAATACCTTGAGCATTGATCTTAGTCTTGATTCACTTCTCTTTACTTCTCTCCACTTTGCTTTTTCGCTACGAGTAGTCGTTTGTCCATTTCGGTTCTTTTCGATCTCGATTCAACTCGTAATCCTTCTTTAAGGCATATTGCTTAGTGTTATGATGATCCAATGATATTCTAAAAGGTTTAAGATTTATTTTTAAGTATTTTAGAAAACTTGGTTTTCAAAATTTTGGCGTTTTTCATTGATAAAAACCAGCCTCTGTAGGCGGTTCTTTATCTCTGGCGGCTCAAACCTGCGATACCATATCGATAAGGAACCACGGGCAGTAAAGCTTGTCAAAGCGCCAATTTTATTAAAATAATCTTTTTCAAACCAAACCCTCTCTCTCCCAAAAACACACAGCCGACGGGTTTCACCTTTCCACCATTGTTGAAGCTTCAAAAACCTTCAATCACTCAAATTAATTGATTCCACGTTGTGGGTTTCACTCATCCTTCATCAAACATCAATTAATTGTAAGTATTTTCTTTCAATTTCATCTATGTTGTTCTAGGGTTCATCCTTTCATAATTGGGGATTTTTAAAATTGAAATTGAATTAGAACCTTAATAGGAATATGGGTTGACATAGTTGTTTTACTATGATTCCTTAGGTTCATAATCATTAAGAGTTCACTAAAACCCACTTGTAGAACAAATCCAAATTTTGGCTAAATGATTTTGGTTAAAAGATGGAATTGAGATGAACCCATGAACAAATAGGTAGTTGCATTGTTAATGCTTACCTAAAAACCTTGTTTTGAAAAACCAATGTTCTAGTCCATTGTTGATCCAACATAGTTCATATGTTATTGGTTAATAATGGAATAGATACATTGTGAACATGAGATTGATATGGATTCAATCCTTTATTTGTCAAGAAATTGATATAACACATTCACATATTTTGTTTTTTTTTTTTTCATATGAGTGATTGGAAAAACATTTTCTTGTTTTTATTTAGGTACTAATCATGCCTTCACAATACCAAAAGGATCATCAACTTACTAAACAATACATGCCAAACATTTCCTAAACCTATGCTTCCACTCAACTTTGAAACTTCTTTTCATCTCTTTCTACTCGATGTTTCCATGAAGGTAGAGTTGTTGATGAGGGAATAACGGGTTATGACTATATCAAATCTATGTTTGAGCTTTCGGGGTTTGATTGCTTTCTCAACATAGAAGAAGATATTTACCCCTTGTTTCTTCTGGAATTCTTTAGCATTTACTCCATGTTTGAATATAATGGCGAAATCTTCATTCGATTCTTGTTGAATGATCAAATGATTCAATACTCTCTCGAAAATTTTGGTGAAATTCTTGGTGTTCCATATGAAGGCACTTTTCGTTTCACAGAGAAATGGAGACTTGATGCTCTCTTGGAATCCTATGACAAACCTCCAAATGACCACGCCGAAATTGATCCGGAGTTTATCCTTGACATCATTTCGAAAGAGCGTGATGGAAACGTTGTGAGAAGCCTTCATTCTAATGTGCGAAATGTGAATCGCTATGAAGTGCTCTCTAGCGACCTTAAGGATTTTATGGTCCAATGGGCAAATATCCTTAGGAAGAATGTATTTTGTCTTAGTGGAAACCGAGATCATATCCCGGCTTGTATGGTGCATATGTTGTGTTGCATCTTTACATCAACTGTAACACCCCCAAATTTATACAACTCAGTACAGCGGAAGACTCGTTGGTGTTACGGGATAGCACATTACTCACATCATAGACAACGCATAAAAATCGCGTCGTTTGATAATAAAAGCATTTCCATTCATAAATATCAAAGTTACATAGGTCCCAAGTCATATTATTTCATACAATGTTTTACAAGTATTTGAATGGAAAATATAGTTTAGGTGCGGGCCATGAATTCTTGTTGTCTTCCCGAGAATTACCTTCAAGTACCTGAGATATAACATGTTAAAAGAAAAGCTCAGCGATAACGCCGAGTGAATTCATAGAGTTAAATAAATTCCATCAATATAACTTTGGTATAAAATTAGTACCAAAAAAAAAATCAATTCGTACAAATCATTGTAATGGGCCGTAAAATAGCCAAAATCATTTTATACAAATCTTTGTAATAGGCCATAAAATAGCCAAAGTCATTTTATACAAATCCTTATCGAACATCATAATATAGGCATTTGGCTTAAAAATCATTATACGAGCCAATATCGTAAAAACATCATACAATACGTCTTATGACGTTGTATGAAAACAAAAACCGTTATATGAATATGGTTATGAAAACCAAAACACAAACATAATATCAATAGTATGACCCTGTATTGCTAGTCAGGCAATACATCGTAATTCGGAGCGTCTATAAGTATTTTGTTAATTTTGGATTATTATAAGCCGCATGACATTGTTACCTTACTAAACCAACAACGGGTAGCTAACCCGATACCAATTTTTGCCCATCTAAAGTTGCGTGTCGTCACAAAGGTCACGCTATGGAAATCTTCTCATACATAAATTCGCTTACCAATCAATGTGGCACGACGGGGATCAACCGTCAAGGCGCGAACTGGGGTGATCGTCCCCAAATAGTACTATTAAATGCATAAGCGTCTACCAACTCCCGGTAGTTCACAATTCATGCTAATGGAACTTTTAGTGACATAACCTAACTTTAATAATCCATTTGATTTCATCTATCGGGTCCTTTAATCATTTATTGGGTCATACAATCGGGTCATTCAATCATTCGGGTCCAAAATCAATAAACAAACAATCGGGACAAATGGTGTCCTATTTAATAAAAACTAACATGTTATCTCCCTAGCGGGTTTATAAAACATTTATAAAAACATTTAAAAGAGTGCGAGGCTATGAACTCACGTTGATGTGGGAAGGCGGTTATTGGCGATTTGGATGTACGGTACGTGCTTCAATCACGGAAACCTAGACAAATAATACTCGTCTTAGACTCTTGTCCAATGACTTTATAAAAATAACAATTATGTATACATATGATGATTATATATATATGATGATCAAGTGGGTTTATATATTCTCGTTTACTCATTTTAGTGTTATATGTCGATAGCTTTTATACTAGTTTACTAGTTTTATCCATTTATGTGTCTTAAGTCCAATAAGCTTATTATAAGTTATTTAACTTATTTTAATCCATTTTGTACTTATATTATCAGTACATACACTTTCAAGTTGGGCCCAAATGGGTTAAGCCCAATAAGTTCTTTTTATGGGTGTTTATCTTATTTAGTCCAATTATTAGCCCAAGTATTAGTCCAATATGTTTACTTAGCTCGTTAATGTCCGTATGCCCAATAGTTCGGGTTTTATTGGTTTTTACTTGTTATACATGTCTATATATCAGTATATAAGTTTTGTAAAGTTTTCATTAGACGGGTCCAACCATCTAAGTTTTATTTAACAAAAACGTTAATTTTACGGCAATAGCCGAAAAAGTCGTAAAAATCATGTTTATAGTTTTATATCTTATAAAACATAACAAGTTACCATTTTTATAAAATGTCCACTTATTTATCATTGTACATATTTTTATAAATAAAATTCATGAGTTAGTGGGTTTTAATTATAATTTATACTATTAAAATTTGAGTGCTTATATAATAGTATTATTCTTTAATTTCCAAATATCTGATTTTCATCTTCACTTTCACCAAAACTGCCATATCTTGAGTTATACATGGAGATAGAAGCGCAAATATTTATCACATAAACTACATGATATGTGCTACATTTAACTCTTCTATAGATACTATTGAATCATCTTTTAAGTATTTTCTAAAAATCGTCCAAAACAGTAACCTCAGATTTATACCCTAAACTTGTTTTGATCATATCTCACTCATTACAATGATTCCATTGCATGGCCAACTCTCACATATGTACAAGACCCATAGCTTACTGTAAATGGATTCTACTTCATCATTTTATCAGTCTATGACTTGTTTATTTACTGTTTTATACAGCCAACAAATTTAACCAAGATTTTAACCTTGTTTCTTATGGTTTTTCACCTTTTTAATCATGTTTATCAATACCAAATCCCCACACAATACTTTTATCATCATATAATCATCATATACATATACAATAGGAAAGAAAATACATGATTACATAATTAAAATAACAAAAGGATGAGGAGAACAATCTTTATACCACCAAGTTGATGTAGGTTATGAGTTTGACATGGATTTGGATGGAGAAACTTGTGCTTAGCCAACACCATCTTCAAGACCATCAATCTTTATGATCACCTTGTGGAAAATCAGCCTCAAGACTCCAAGAAAACTCCTCCATGGATGTTATAAGCACCACCAATCAATAGGGTTTCAAAAGGGCTTCATCTTATGCAAGAATAACATAAGATTTCATGGTTGATTTTAATCAAATTTGGTGTTTAAGGGGAGAATAGGGACGGCACATTTGAGAGAGTAGAGAGGAAATTGTGAGTTGATTTGCATGGTGGAATGATGGTATGTGTGTTTAGCTAATGGTTTTGTGAAGTTAGTGGGGAAAGTAGCTTACATTGTAAGCAAAAAGGGACAAGTGTAAGCTTCTTTAGTGAAAACTTGCCACCTTCTTCATTTGGCCGTCCATATTGAGTGGGGGTGGGGCAAAAATGGTTTTGTCTCATCCCCATTTATTTACGGGTACTCCTCGATTCTAGTTTCCTCGATTTGCGTGCCCTCGGGTCGTTTTACGAAAAACGTTTTTATAAATTGTGAATCAACGGCACAAAACGAATCTAATAAAAATTGTCTCATCAAAAACGGAGTTCGAAAACGTAAATACGTAATCCTAGGGTTTCCGGTTTAGTCGTAAAGGACTTTAAAATAAAATCGTAAGTCCTAATCTCTTCTCGTAAATTTGTGAGTTTATGAACTAACACAAATTTAAAACTCCAAAATAATATTCACGGATAAATTTATTTCTTGAAATGTCGGACTGTCACCAAAGACAGTGTATGTAAACGTAAGCACGTAACGTTGAATCCTCCAGTTTAGACGTAGTCGATGCTACTTTAAGACGTAAATCCAAATTTCTCCCCAAAAATAAGTGAGTTGATATTGTAACATTAAAATAATGTTTTTAAATAATATTGAGAATAAAATATCAACCATAAATTGACGGATTGTCACAGCATTTACCCCTAAACAGGATCTTTGTCCTCAAAGATCATTTTACTACTCGCTTCTTATAGAGTTAAAGCCATATGGGTATTTCCTCCACATTCGGTCTTTTCTCACAAGTGTAATCCATTATAATACGCGAGTTTCATCAAACATAACTACGGGAATAAGATCAGGCTTAATGTTGACTTACTTTCTCTATCCATGATGTTCACGGGTTTTGATGAATGCAACTTTTCGCTGATCTAAGCTCTACTAAGAAACAATCAGATTCTCATTTGATAGATATTCCATCAAGTTCGATTTACGAAACACAATTCACGCAGTCTTTGAAGTCCTAGGGTAGATCCAACTTATATACCTTTCAATCCCAACTTTTACATCATCTCAATGGTCCCATACAACGGGGACTTATATCCCATGATTTGTCAGATCATGAATTCATTTTTCCCAGTTTAAAAATTGTGGCATAACTTCGCTACCCATTTGGCACTTCAAGATCTACATTCCACATTCACATAACCTTTTGCCCGCTACCGGCAGTCAATAATCAGATCTAATTTCAACAATCAATTTCAGGTTTCGCGGGTCGGATATTTTGTAAGATTAGGTTCGCCATTATAGGAAACCTTAAACCTAAAAGACATGTCCAACTCACAATGGGTGTATGTCAGATGTCTTCATCCCAACTCTTGCTTACAGATGCTCTAATATTTAGATCTTAACAAGATTCGATCTTAATCCTAACACGATGATTATCAATGGTAATATCTCCAAATGAAAACGATTATACGGTCTATTACCAAAGGTCAATCATTCAAACATAAAACAGCACTTATAGTATTTTGTATCGTTACTTTACCTCGTCCCTTCGATTGGGGTGGTACATAGTACTCTCTTCAAGGTTCGTTTTCAATGATTTCTAAGCAAATCTCTAGAAATTCGATGCGAAGCAAGGATCTTGATAAAGATGTTCGATACAGGCATACTATGTTTACATAACTCTTTTGCATTTTATCATTAACGGGAATGATATTAGCAGATTTGGTCAGTCTGTCGACGATGACCCAAATCGAATCAAATTCAGATGATGACCTTTGCAATAGCTAGACGTTTACTTGTAATATTTTTGGTCATTCCTTTGATTCTTGTCCGAAAAATGTTAAACCTACAATGGTTGAAAATGTGACAACTCATGTTGATAATGATGGATTCCAACAAGTGCAAAGTAAGAGGAAGAAGTACAAAGGTAATTTAGGGAATCAAGTTCCGAGAGGTGTTACATTGAGTAAGGGTTCCCAAATAGGAAAGACGGTTGTTTTTCGTCCAAAAACTCGCTTGGATACTACAAGTACGAGTGGTGATAATAGTAGAAAGTTGAACACTACATCTGGTCAGTTGCAGCAGACTAGTAATCCTAATGGTCCGAACAAGGGTACAGCTCAAATGAGCAGTGTTTCTACATCTAATAAATTTTCATCTTTGTCCATGCCTGGTATTGATGAAGGGGTTCAACTAAGCGAGGAAGATAATGAGGAGGGAGTCGAGGTTGTCTTTGATGAATCGGTGAATCTTCTCAACACTAATTTTGGGGCAAGCACTCCTACTGGCTGATCTCATGTTGATATTTTATTATGTTTCTCGTAACTTTATGTTATCATCTTGGTTCTTGTCTAGTTTATTTATTTCCAGTATTCTAGGCTAGTTAATGTTTATGGCCTGTCATAAACATTTTGTTTAACAAGCTGCCTGTAGCTTGCGGTTAATGTGGCATTTCAGCCACATTCCTTGTACTTCAACATTTTTTTGGTTCTATTTACCGGGGTCATTGTTACCCTTTTACCAAAAAAAACCATAATTTGCCATCAGTACATCTTCTTCAGACAAAAATACTTTTAGTCAAAAATGACATACATAGAATACTTATACTTACAAATTTCAACATAGCTATATCTTACAATCCTCCATATTTAGACAATCATATGTGGTCTTTAAAACATTTAATGCTATTGGCTTCTCAATTTTTAATGGTTCACATTAGCCGTGAAACCTTTCATTATCTATATTATCCTTTTTATAAGCATTGGCTATATTTTAAATTGTTCGGCAATTTATTTTGCACCTTCATTATTAAGGAACATATCCTAATTGGTTCTTTATCCTTTTTATATATAATATGTCAGTATCTATATTCACTTCTCATGATGATGTAATTATCATGTCCATCATTCACTCAGATATTCTTTCTATATTATGCGTCAGTAATTACGTTCACCTTCCTGATGAAATAAATATCACAATCGTATTTATTCAAAGTTCTTTCTTCATATCTTCTATGTTTTAGTTTCGTCTTTACTATCATTTTTATCCGTTTTACTCAATCCGTCGTCTAAAGCGTCGATAATTATTATAACTAATTAAATAATTATTAGTTAAATTTTGTGAAGCGTAAACGTAAAAGTTTTAAATTCCTTAGTTCGACCAATTATATAAAATGTTCAAAAATAAATTTGAGTTTAATTAACAAGATTTTTGTTGATTTATCGAAAATATTTAATAAGATTCGTAAATGTTTGAAAAATCTTTGGTTATACTTTGGTCAAAATTTTCTTAGTTGAAAAGCAAAAATTTGTCGTTTTAAGTTTTTAGGTTATGGTATAAATGGTTTTACTCAATCCTTCTTAAGTTATCTTGAGGTATACACAAACATTTACATCTAAACAGAAGTTTAGTTAAATGGTTTGTGTATAAGGGAATAATCCCTTTAAAATCCTTTGTTAAAACCTTTGTCAAAACATATTTCCATTTCTTTTTGGTAAAATCCAAAGTCTTAAAAGGGCTCTTAATTTTTGAAGAGTCTATATGCATACATCTTACCATTATTAATCCAACGGTCATTTTATGTAAAGGATTAAGTTTTTAATCCCTAAGCGTTAATGGTTCTAATCTTTGAAAAGTCAATATAGCTTCCATTACCTATTATTCACACGGTTAAATCATGTAAAGAATTAAGTCTTAAGTCTTATGTTAAATATTTAAGATACAGGTTTTCATTGTTCGGCCAATTCAGGCAATCTATAAATAATTATTAACTCATTCTTATTCTTATAAACAAACAAATGATCCTTAATGATCACAAGCATGAATTTATCAAATTACAGCCTACACACGTGATTCACCAATTTTATGAATGCTACATGTGTATTAGTCAATCCAAACGACATCATGTGAAATTCATAATGTTCATTACAAGTACCGGACGTAGTGATTGGAATAGATAATCTTCTTCGCAGATGCGAAGTTGATGATAACCATGCCATGGATCAAATCTTTTAAAACATATGCTAGAACCTTGTAAATGATCGAACAAATCTTCCACTTCGAGTTATGGATATCGTTTTCGATTGTCAATTTACTCAATTCACAGTAATCTATAAATATAAGGAATGATAACACCATAGCTCTTCATGATGTCAGGCTTGGTATAATAAAATCTTTCTCCGACAACTCTCTCAGTTGTACGGTAATTTCTTTAATTTAGATGGTGCTGGCGTATAGTGCACAAGCCACAAGTGCAGCACCGGAAATATAATCAATACCAATTTCTATTTGCCTTAATGGCGAAAGTTTAGGTAATTCACCAATAAATACCTCCTAAAGTTTCAGATATCATAAACATCTTTTAATAAATTCATATTAGGTTCTTCTAGATTACAATATCTATAACTAGTTCACAACCATTCACGGTATAATCTCAAGTCTAAATGCAGGATACGGTCATCCACCAAGAATTATTTAGATAACTTTTGATAATCAACATCTTATCTTTTAGGGGATTTCTACTCGAGTTCCCATCAATTAAGACAATGTCGTCATGTCATAATCAATCAATCCATTCTACTGGCATTACCAACTTTCCAGTTTTAGTGCCGTCGATAAGATGTGAACTTCTCAAAAGACTAATAACTCATAATCCTTCACAATTCAAGGATCTTAGGATACATAACTACTATTAAAAGAGTAAGGTCAACGTATAATCTAGGCGAGATAATTTCAAATCAGATACAGATGAAAACATTTAACGAATATGAATATATCCCATGTTTTCATAATTTGTGTACGCATTCGAAAGCTCCTCGGATCGTTACCCAGGTCATTCAAATGAAATCTTAATCAAAAGAAATGATAGGAACGTCGATACATCCAGTCGGGTATCAACACTCGGTAATCAAATACTTTTCCTAAGAATCTCACTACAGGAGAATTGGACAAGAAAGAATTGTCAATTGTCAAATAAGACAATTTCCACAGATGAGTAAATTCGACTCAGGAGAATAGGTGTTACAGGCACATATGTAGGTGTCCCTAACACTATGTCCCTATTTTTCACTTCTTGAAGGTCTCATAAAATTTCAATCTTTCACAATCTTCAAAGAAAATTTGGTGTTTATTCATTAGTTTTATGGTGACTACTAATCAGTCTTGCATAGTCCATTCCAAATTGTATGTAGGCGCGCAACTATATACAATTTCAAGACTAACGATGCAATACTCAGTTCGTCAAAATTTTATCATCATGTTTAAAATAAAAACATTTTCCTGCTTAATTCTTATATAAGAGTCAAAAATAAATTTACAAAGATTTTCTTTGTTATGAAAACAATTAAGTTTTCCAAGGTATTTTATAAACAACCTCATTTTGATAACAATCACTTATAAATCTTATTTTGAATAATCCTTATAGTGATGAAAATTCAATTTCCTCAATTGATACTGTTTTATCTTATAAAAACAATGAGTGATCTGCAAAAGAGTGATGAAAGCTTGTTCACCAAGAACTAACTACAATACGATAGGAAATGAGCTTAGCCAAATAGTCATGAGGTTCATGATCTCGATGGCACTCAAAAGAATAATCCACAACGTAACTTAAATCGAGATGAGTCCTCGTTCAATGGTTGCATCACTAATGCGAACATTAGGATGAAGCAATAAAGGATAGATAGCATCGATACATGTAGAATTTAGCAATCAAATGTAGTCTTTTCATTAATCATAAACAAGTCAAAATTGTACCGTAACACATTACGTGTCACTATGTCATACAATTCTCAGAACTCATCCTACCAACTGATGTCTCAGTTAAGTTAGGGATTTTTAAAAGATACCACAATGAATACTAATCTACAAGAGTCATTAGGTGTTCCATATGTCCTGGAAGATCCATCGGTCTCAATTCAGAAGAAGATTTCTTCAATTTATTTCTTGGACACTGGCATCCTCGTCAGTGGACAATGGCCTAGGAACAGCCCTTAACATAAACTAACAATCAATTAAAACCTTATAATTCAATCACAGATCTCAACAACTTCCTCTTAACAATCTCATATTCCATACGAGTTAAATTTTAACTTTATTCAAGTTTCAATCAACTTATACTCAATTCGATATCCTACCTCATATTCCAATACTTTCAATCTTATTCTTACACCTTTAAAGGGCAACATAAGTTCGATATTATCAACACTTAATTTCCAATCCTATCACTCTTACAACAACAATTATCAAATGAGTCATTAATATGAAATGACTTGATCATTCAACTTAGACTTCTCGGAAAGGTATTAGTGGCATGAGGCTTTTGGGTAATGGTTCCAATAACAGCCTCAAGTGCAACATTCACCCTTTCGATTTCAAATTTAAGAATTGGATGACAACGAATCAGATGACACCTTTCCAGGTGGTAACGTTTTGTCAAACTCCATTCTATAAGGAAAGATCGTCATGACATCGATATCAGATATAATCTCGCCAATTCTTCTTCAACATCACAATCAACTAATATCTACATTTCTACGAATATCAACCATTTGTTGGGATCATAAATATCCACAACTTGGTTTAGATCTAGGATAGCTAGAATTCCTACGAGAATAGCTTCGATTAATTTACTAGGGGATTTTAGGGTTTCTTGTGACAATCTACGTCGTATAAATACCTCGTATAAATATCAAAATAATCATCAAACAATCATGTAATCAAATTACATCATATATATATATATATATATATATATATATATATATATATATATATATATATATATATATATATATATATATATATATATATATATATATATATATATATATATATATATATATATATATATATATATATATATATATATATATATAGGAATGGAGTAAAATGAGAAGGGGTCTTAAAATAAAAAGAATAGGAAGGATTGTGAGAGTGACATGTGTCATTATGCCATATCACCATGCCACATAATGATGACACCTCACTATTTTAAAAAATTCGATTTTCTTTTTAAATTTCGAAAAAAAATTTAAAAAAAAATTATTTTCCAAAATTAAAATTCGAATTCTTTTTTCGAAAAAAAAATTTCGAAATTTTTTTGTACAAACTTTTTTTTTTTTTAAAAAAAATTTCGATTTTTTTTTTGAAAATTTTTTTCGATATTTTTTTGGAAAAAAAATATTTCAGCTTTTTTTAAAAAAAATTTAAAAATAAAACAAAAGATAATCTACTGCATCGCAATTATATATTTTCGAAATTTTTTTTTTAGAAAAAAGAATTTTCGAAATTTTTTTTTTTTAAATTCGAAATTTTTTAAGTGTTGAGGTGTCATGATTATGTGGTATGATGATGTGGCAAAGTGACACATGTCACTCCCATAATCCTTCCTATACTTTTTATTTAAAGGGCCTTTTTAGTGTATCCCTACCCTATATATATATATATATATATATATATATATATATATATATATATATATATATATATATATATATATATATATATATATATATATATAATCCAAGATATATATATATATATTAAAATAACACTTCTTAGTCTGGCCTTGTCGGTAACTCGGGAATTCTTCGGCACCGTTATAGTCAAAAGATTTTTAGACATTTTAGAAAAATGCTTATAATTAAAAAATTTTGAAATGTTTTATTCAAAACCTTGGTTTTAAAAATCTTTCGTTCTCTATAACGAGAGCTCTGATACCAAACTGTAACACCCCCAAATTTATACAACTCAGTACAGCGGAAGACTTGTTGGTGTTACGGGATAGCACATTACTCACATCATAGACAACGCATAAAAATCGCGTTGTTTGATAATAAAAGCATTTCCATTCATAAATATCAAAGTTACATAGGTCCCAAGTCATATTATTTCATACAATGTTTTACAAGTATTTGAATGGAAAATATAGTTTAAGTGCGGGCCATGAATTCTTGTCGTCTTCCCGAGAATTACCTTCAAGTACCTGAGATATAACATGTTAAAAGAAAAGGTCAGTGATAACGCCGAGTGAATTCATAGAGTTTAATAAATTCCATCAATATAACTTTGGTATAAAATTAGTACCAAAAAAAAAATCAATTCGTACAAATCATTGTAATGGGCCGTAAAATAGCCAAAATCATTTTATACAAATCTTTGTAATAGGCCATAAAATAGCCAAAGTCATTTTATACAAATCCTTATCGAACATCATAATATAGGCATTTGCCTTAAAAATCATTATACGAGCCAATGTCGTAAAAACATCATACAATACGTCTTATGACGTTGTATGAAAACAAAAACCGTTATATGAATATGGTTATGAAAACCAAAACACAAACATAATATCAATAGTATGACCCTGTATTGCTAGTCAGGCAATACATCGTAATTCGGAGCGTCTATAAGTATTTTGTTAATTTTGGATTATTATAAGCCGCATGACATTGTTACCTTACTAAACCAACAACAGGTAGCTAACCCGATACCAATTTTTGCCCATCTAAAGTAGCGTGTCGTCACAAAGGTCACGCTATGGAAATCTTCTCATACATAAACTCGCTTACCAATCAATGTGGCACGACGGGGATCAACCGTCAAGGCGCGAACTGGGGTGATCGTCCCCAAATAGTACTATTAAATGCATAAGCGTCTACCAACTCCCGGTAGTTCACAATTCATGCTAATGGGACTTTTAGTGACATAACCTAACTTTAATAATCCATTTGATTTCATCTATCGGGTCCTTTAATCATTTATTGGGTCATACAATCGGGTCATTCAATCATTCGGGTCCAAAATCAATAAACAAACAATTGGGACAAATGGTGTCCTATTTAATAAAAACTAACATGTTATCTCCCTCGCGGGTTTATAAAACATTTATAAAAACATTTAAAAGAGTGCGAGGCTATGAACTCACGTTGATGTGGGAAGGCGGTTATTGGCGATTTGGATGTACGGTACGTGCTTCAATCACGGAAACCTAGACAAATAATACTCGTCTTAGACTCTTGTCCAATGACTTTATAAAAATAACAATTATGTATACATATGATGATTATATATATATGATGATCAAGTGGGTTTACATATTCTCGTTTACTCATTTTAGTGTTATATGTCGATAACTTTTATACTAGTTTACTAGTTTTACCCATTTACGTGTCTTAAGTCCAATAAGCTTATTATAAGTTATTTAACTTATTTTAATCCATTTTTTACTTATATTATCACTACATACACTTTCAAGTTGGACCCAAATGGGTTAAGCCCAATAAGTTCTTTTTATGGGTGTTTATCTTATTTAGTCCAATTATTAGCCCAAGTATTAGTCCAATATGTTTACTTAGCTCGTTAATGTCCGTATGCCCTATAGTTCGGGTTTTATTGGTTTTTACTTGTTATACATGTCTATATATCAGTATATAAGTTTTGTAAAGTTTTCGTTAGACGGGTCCAACCATCTAAGTTTTATTTAACAAAAACGTTAATTTTACGGCAATAGCCGAAAAAGTCGTAAAAATCATGTTTATAGTTTTATATCTTATAAAACATAACAAGTTACCATTTTTATAAAATGTTCACTTATTTATCATTGTATATATTTTTATAAATAAAGTTCATGAGTTAGTGGGTTTTAATTATAATTTATACTATTAAAATTTGAGTGCTTATATAATAGTAATATTCTTTAATTTCCAAAAATCTGATTTTCATCTTCACTTTCACCAAAACTGCCATATCTTGAGTTCTACATGGAGATAGAAGCTCAAATGTTTATCACATAAACTACATGATATGTGCTACATTTAACTCTTCTATAGCTACTGTTGAATCATCCTTTAAGTATTTTCTAAAAATCGTCCAAAACAGTAACCTCAGATTTATACCCTAAACTTGTTTTGATCATATCTCACTCATTACAATGATTCCATTGCATGGCCAACTCTCACATGTGTGCAAGACCCATAGCTTACTGTAAATGGATTCTACTTCATCATTTTATCAGTCCATGACCTGTTTATTTACTGTTTTATACAGCCAACAAATTTAACCAAGATTTTAACCTTGTTTCTTATGGTTTTTCACCTTTTTAATCATGTTTATCAACACCAAATCCCCACACAATACTTTTATCATCATATAATCATCATATACATATACAATAGGAAATAAAATATATGATTACATAATTAAAATAACAAAAGGATGAGGAGGACAATCTTTATACCACCAAGTTGATGTAGGTTATGAGTTTGACATGGATTTGGATGGAGAAACTTGTGCTTAGCCAACACCATCTTCAAGACCATCAATCTTTATGATCACCTTGTGGAAAATCAGCCTCAAGACTCCAAGAAAACTCCTCCATGGATGTTATAAGCACCACCAATCAATAGGGTTTCAAAAGGGCTTCATCTTATGCAAGAATAACATAAGATTTCAAGGTTGATTTTAATCAAATTTGGTGTTTAAGGGGAGAATAGGGACGACACATTTGAGAGAGTAGAGAGGAAATTGTGAGTTGATTTGCATGGTGGAATGATGGTATGTGTGTTTAGCTAATGGTTTTGTGAAGTTAGTGGGGAAAGTAGCTTACATTGTAAGCAAAAAGGGACAAGTGTAAGCTTCTTTAGTGAAAACTTGCCACCTTCTTCATTTGGCCGTCCATATTGAGTGGGGGTGGGGCAAAAATGGTTTTGTCTCATCCCCATTTATTTACGGGTACTCCTCGATTCTAGTTTCCTCGATTTGCGTGCCCTCGGGTCGTTTTACGAAAAACGTTTTTATAAATTGTGAATCAACGGCACAAAACGAATCTAATAAAAATTGTCTCATCAAAAACAGAGTTCGAAAACGTAAATACGTAATCCTAGGGTTTCCGGTTTAGTCGTAAAGGACGTTAAAATAAAATCGTAAGTCCTAATCTCTTCTCGTAAATTTGTGAGTTTATGAACTAACACAAATTTAAAACTCCAAAATAATATTCACGGATAAATTTATTTCTTGAAATGTCGGACTGTCACCAAAGACAGTGTATGTAAACGTAAGCACGTAATGTTGAATCCTCCAGTTTAGACGTAGTCGACGCTACTTTAAGACGTAAATCCAAATTTCTCCCCAAAAATAAGTGAGTTGATATTGTAACATTAAAATAATGTTTTTAAATAATATTGAGAATAAAATATCAACCATAAATTGACGGATTGTCACAGCATTTACCCCTAAACAGGATCTTTGTCCTCAAAGATCATCTTACTACTCGCTTCTTATAGAGTTAAAGCCATGTGGGTATTTCCTCCACATTCGGTCTTTTCTCACAAGTGTAATCTATTATAATACGCGTGTTTCATCAAACATAACTACGGGAATAAGATCAGGCTTAATGTTGACTTACTTTCTCTATCCATGATGTTCACGGGTTTTTGATGAATGCAACTTTTCGCTGATCTAAGCTCTACTAAGAAACAATTAGATTCTCACTTGATAGATATTCCATCTAGTTTGATTTACGAAACACAATTCACGCAGTCTTTGAAGTCCTAGGGTAGATCCAGCTTATATACCTTTCAATCCCAACTTTTACATCATCTCAATGGTCCCATACAACGGGGACTTATATCCCATGATTTGTCAGATCATGAATTCATTTTTCCCAGTTTAAAAATTGTGGCATAACTTCGCTACCCATTTGGCACTTCAAGATCTACATTCCACATTCACATAACCTTTTGCCCGCTACCGGCAGTCAATAATCAGATCTAATTTCAACAATCAATTTCAGGTTTCGCGGGTCGGATATTTTGTAAGATTAGGTTCGCCATTATAGGAAACCTTAAACCTAAAAGACATGTCCAACTCACAATGGGTGTATGTCAGATGTCTTCATCTCAACTCTTGCTTACAGATGCTCTAATATTTAGATCTTAACAAGATTCGATCTTAATCCTAACACGATGATTATCAATGGTAATATCTCCAAATGAAAACGATTATACGGTCTATTACCAAAGGTCAATCATTCAAACATAAAACAACACTTATAATATTTTGTATCGTTACTTTACCTCGTCCCTTCGATTGGGGTGGTACATAGTACTCTCTTCAAGGTTCGTTCTCAATGATTTCTAAGCAAATCTCTAGAAATTCGATGCGAAGCGAGGATCTTGATAAAGATGTTCGATATAGGCACACTATGTTTACATAACTCTTTTGCATTTTATCATTAACGGGAATGATATTAGCAGATTTGGTCAGTCTGTCGACGATGACCCAAATCGAATCAAATTCAGATGATGACCTTTGCAATAGCTAGACGTTTACTAATGTATGAGGCGATGTCTGCCTTCATAATTTGCCATCAGTACATCTTCTTCAGACAAAAATACTTTTAGTCAAAAATGACATACATAGAATACTTATACTTACAAATTCCAACATAGCTATATCTTACAATCCTCCATATTTAGACAATCATATGTGGTCTTTAAAACATTTAACGCTATTGGCTTCTCAATTTTTAATGGTTCACATTAGCCGTGAAACCTTTCATTATCTATATTATCCTTTTTATAAGCATCGGCTATATTTTAAATTGTTCGGCAATTTATTTTGCACCTTCATTATTAAGGAACATATCCTAATTGGTTCTTTATCCTTTTTATATATAATATGTCAGTATCTATATTCACTTCTCATGATGATGTAATTATCATGTCCATCATTCACTCAGATATTCTTTCTATATTATGCGTCAGTAATTACGTTCACCTTCCTGATGAAATAAATATCACAATCGTATTTATTCAAAGTTCTTTCTTCATATCTTCTATGTTTTAGTTTCGTCTTTACTATCATTTTTATCCGTTTTACTCAATCCATCGTCTAAAGCGTCGATAATTATTATAACTAATTAAATAATTATTAGTTAATTTTTATGAAGCGTAAACGTAAAAGTTTTAAATTCCTTAGTTCGACCAATTATATAAAATGTTCAAAAATAAATTTGAGTTTAATTAACAAGATTTTTGTTGATTTATCGAAAATATTTAATAAGATTCGTAAATGTTTGAAAAATCTTTGGTTATACTTTGGTCAAAATTTTCTTAGTTGAAAAGCAAAAATTTGTCGTTTTAAGTTTTTAGGTTATGGTATAAATGGTTTTACTCAATCCTTCTTAAGTTATCTTGAGGTATACACAAACATTTACCCCTAAACAGAAGTTTAGTTAAATGGTTTGTGTATAAGGGAATAATCCCTTTAAAATCCTTTGTTAAAACCTTTGTCAAAACATATTTCCATTTCTTTTTGGTAAAATCCAAAGTCTTAAAAGGGCTCTTAATTTTTGAAGAGTCTATATGCATACATCTTACCATTATTAATCCAACGGTCATTTTATGTAAAGGATTAAGTTTTTAATCCCTAAGCGTTGATGGTTCTAATCTTTGAAAAGTCAATATAGCTTCCATTACCTATTATTCACACGGTTAAATCATGTAAAGAATTAAGTCTTAAGTCTTATGTTAAATATTTAAGATACAGGTTTTCATTGTTCGGCCAATTTAGGGCAATCTATAAATAATTATTAACTCATTCTTATTCTTATAAACAAACAAATGATCCTTAATGATCACAAGCATGAATTTATCAAATTACAGCCTACACACGTGATTCACCAATTTTATGAATGCTACATGTGTATTAGTCAATCCAAACGACATCACGTGAAACTCATAATGTTCATTACAAGTACCGGACGTAGTGATTGGAATAGATAATCTTCTTCGCAGATGCGAAGTTGATGATAACCATGCCATGGATCAAATCTTTTAAAACATATGCTAAAACCTTGTAAATGATCGAACAAATCTTCCACTTCGAGTTATGGATATCGGTTTCGATTGTCAATTTACTCAATTCACAGTAATATATAAATATAAGGAATGATAACACCATAGCTCTTCATGATGACAGGCTTGGTATAATAAAATCTTTCTCCGACAACTCTCTCAGTTGTACGGTAATTTCTTTAATTTAGATGGTGCTGGCGTATAGTGCACAAGCCACAAGTACAGCACCGGAAATATAATCAATACCAATTTCAATTTGCCTTAATGGTGAAAGTTTAGGTAATTCACCAATAAATACCTCCTAAAGTTTCAGATATCATAAACATCTTTTAATAAATTCATATTAGGTTCTTCTAGATTACAATATCTATAACTAGTTCACAACCATTCATGGTATAATCTCAAGTCTAAATGCAGGATACGGTCATCCACCAAGAATTATTTAGATCACTTTTGATAATCAACATCTTATCTTTTAGGGGATTTCTACTCGAGTTCCCATCAATTAAGACAATGTCGTCATGTCATAATCAATCAATCCATTCTACTGGCATTACCAACTTTCCAGTTTTATTGCCGTCGATAAGATGTGAACTTCTCAAAAGACTAATAACTCATAATCCTTCACAATTCAAGGATCTTAGGATACACAACTACTATTAAAAGAGTAAGGTCAACGTATAATCTAGGCGAGATAATTTCAAATCAGATACAGATGAAAACATTTAACGAATATGAATATATCCCATGTTTTCATAATTTGTGTACGCATTCGAAAGCTCCTCGGATCGTTACCCGGGTCATTCAAATGAAATCTTAATCAAAAGAAATGATAGGAACGTCGATACATCCAGTCGGGTATCAACACTCGGTAATCAAATACTTTTCCTCAGAATCTCACTACAGGAGAATTGGACAAGAAAGAATTGTCAATTGTCAAATAAGACAATTTCCACAGATGAGTAAATTCGACTCAGGAGAATAGGTGTTACAGGCACATATGTAGGTGTCCCTAACACTATGTCCCTATTTTTCACTTCTTGCAGGTCTCATAAAATTTCAATCTTTCACAATCTTCAAAGAAAATTTAGTGTTTATTCATTAGTTTTATGGTGACTACTAATCAGTCTTGCATAGTCCATTCCAAATTGTATGTAGGCGCGCAACTATATACAATTTCAAGACTAACGATGCAATACTCAGTTCGTCAAAATTTTATCATCATGTTTAAAATAAAAACATTTTCCTGCTTAATTCTTATATAAGAGTCAAAAATAAATTTACAAAGATTTTCTTTGTTATGAAAACAATTAAGTTTTCCAAGGTATTTTATAAACAACCTCATTTTGATAACAATCACTTATAAATCTTATTTTGAATAATCCTTATAGTGATGAAAATTCAATTTCCTCAATTGATACTGTTTTATGTTATAAAAACAATGAGTGATCTGCAAAAGAGTGATGAAAGCTTTTTCACCAAGAACTAACTACAATACGATAGGAAATGAGCTTAGCCAAATAGTCATGAGGTTCATGATCTCGATGGCACTCAAAAGAATAATCCACAATGTAACTCAAATCGAGATGAGTCCTCGTTCAATGGTTGCATCACTAATGCGAACATTAGGATGAAGCAATAAAGGATAGATAGCATCAATACATGTAGAATTTAGCAATCAAATGTAGTCTTTTCATTAATCATAAACAAGTCAAAATTGTACCGTAACACATTACGTGTCACTATGTCATACAATTCTCAGAACTCATCCTACCAACTGATGTCTCAGTTAAGTTAGGAATTTTTAAAAGATACCACAATGAATACTAATCTACAAGAGTCATTAGGTGTTCCATATGTCCCGGAAGATCCATCGGTCTCAATTCAGAAGAAGATTTCTTCAATTTATTTCTTGGACACTGGGCATCCTCGTCAGTGGACAATGGCCTAGGAACAGCCCTTAACACACACTAACAATCAATTAAAACCTTATAATTCAATCACAGATCTCAACAACTTCCTCTTAACAATCTCATATTCCATACGAGTTAAATTTTAACTTTATTCAAGTTTCAATCAACTTATACTCAATTCGATATCCTACCTCATATTCCAATACTTTCAATCTTATTCTTACACCTTTAAAGGGCAACATAAGTTCGATATTATCAACACTTAATTTCCAATCCTATCACTCTTACAACAACAATTATCAAATGAGTCATTAATATGAAATGACTTGATCATTCAACTTAGACTTCTCGGAAAGGTATTAGTGGCATGAGGCTTTTGGGTAATGGTTCCAATAACAGCCTCAAGTGCAACATTCACCCTTTCGATTTCAAATTTAAGAATTGGATGACAACGAATCAGATGACACCTTTCCAGGTGGTAACGTTTTGTCAAACTCCATTCTATAAGGAAAGATCGTCATGACATAGATATCAGATATAATCTCGCCAATTCTTCTTCAACATCACAATCAACTAATATCTACATTTCTACGAATATCAACCATTTGTTGGGATCATAAATATCCACAACTTGGTTTAGATCTAGGATAGCTAGAATTCCTACGAGAATAGCTTCGATTAATTTACTAGGGGATTTTAGAGTTTCTTGTGACAATCTACGTCGTATAAATACCTCGTATAAATATCAAAATAATCATCAAACAATCATGTAATCAAATTACATAATATATATATATATATATATATATATATATATATATATATATATATATATATATATATATATATATATATATATATATATATATATATATATATATATATATATATATATATATAAAATCCAAGATATATATATATATATTAAAATAACACTTCTCAGTCTGGCCTTGTCGGTAACTCGGGAATTCTTCGGCACCGTTATAGTCAAAAGATTTTTAGACATTTTAGAAAAATGTTTATAATTAAAAGATTTTGAAATGTTTTATTCAAAACCTTGGTTTTAAAAATCTTTCGTTCTCTATAACGAGAGCTCTGATACCAAACTGCAACACCCTCAAATTTATACAACTCAGTACAGCGGAAGACTCGTTGGTGTTACGGGATAGCACATTACTCACATCATAGACAACGCATAAAAATCGCGTCTTTTGATAATAAAAGCATTTCCATTCATAAATATCAAAGTTACATAGGTCCCAAGTCATATTATTTCATACAATGTTTTACAAGTATTTGAATGGAAAATATAGTTTAAGTGCGGGCCATGAATTCTTGTTGTCTTCCCGAGAATTACCTTCAAGTACCTGAGATATAACATGTTAAAAGAAAAGGTCAGCGATAACGCCGAGTAAATTCATAGAGTTTAATAAATTCCATCAATATAACTTTGGTATAAAATTAGTACCAAAAAAAAAATCAATTCGTACAAATCATTGTAATGGGCCGTAAAATAGCCAAAATCATTTTTTACAAATCTTTGTAATAGGCCATAAAATAGCCAAAGTCATTTTATACAAATCCTTATCGAACATCATAATATAGGCATTTGCCTTAAAAATCATTATACGAGCCAATGTCGTAAAAACATCATACAATACGTCTTATGACGTTGTATGAAAACAAAAACCGTTATATGAATATGGTTATGAAAACCAAAACACAAACATAATATCAATAGTATGACCCTGTATTGCTAGTCAGGCAATACATCATAATTCGGAGCGTCTATAAGTATTTTGTTAATTTTGGATTATTATAAGCCGCATGACATTGTTACCTTTTTTTTTGGTAAAAGGGTAGCAATGACCCCGGTAAATAGAACCAAAAAAAGCGTTGAAGTACAAGGAATGTGGTTGAAATACCACATTAACCGCAAGCTACAGGCAGCTTGTTAAACAAAATGTTTATGACAGGCCATAAACATTAACTAATATAGAATACTGGAAATATATAAACTAGACAAAAACCAAGACGATAACATAAAGTTACGAGGAAAATAATAAAATATCAACATGGGATCAGCCAGTTGGAGTGCTTGCCCCAATATGAGTATTGAGAAGATTCACCGATTCATCAAAGACGACCTCGACTCCCTCCTCCTCCTCATTATCTTCCTCGCTTACTTGAGCCCCTTCGTCAATACCAGGCATGGACAAAGATGAAAACTTATTAAATGTAGAAACACTGCTCATTTGAGCTTTAGCCTTGTTCGGATTGCTAGACTGCTGCAACTGACCAGATTTAGTATTCAACTTACTACTATTATCAGCACTCGTACTTGTAGTATCCAAGTGAGTTTTTGGGCGAAAAACAACCGTCTTACCTGCTTGGAAACCCTTGCTCAATGGAACACCTCTCGGAACTTGATTCCCTAAATTACCTTTGTACTTCTTCCTCTTGCTTTGCACTTGTTGGAACCCATCATTATCAACATGAGTTGTCACTTTTTCAACCGCTATAGGTTTAACATTTTTCGGACAAGAATCAACGGAATGACCAAAAATATTACAAGTATGACATCTAGGCGGTTTCCATTCGTATTCAACTCGAATTAACTCCTTAGTACAACCAGAGCCTTCAAGATCAGGGACACCAATAGTAACGTTATCTATAAACTCCGAATCAGCATTCATCTCAATAAGACAACGAGCAAAACTACAACGACCCCAAGACTCTTTGCACATATTATCAGTATAATTTTCCATCATAATAAGCTTACCAAGAAACGAAGCAATTAAACTAATACCTTCCTCTTCAAATACCTGTAGCGGGACATCATGAAACTTAACCCATACCGGAATACGAGTTAGTTCCTCCTTTAGAAGATTCGTTTTCATAGTCCATTTCTTAAGAAAAATTGGTGAATTACGAACCATCCACGGACCACCTTCCAGAACCGCATTAAGACCCTCACTAGATCCAAATTGAAAAAAGAAAAAACCTTTCTCATTCATCATGATACGCTTAAGACCATGTTTTGCCCAGTTATTCTTAGCAAAATACTCAACCACAGGGAATGCAATCCTTTTACCAAGAAAGTAACCATATAAAGTGTTATGGTAGCGAGCATTTACTGTTTCAACAACCTTCCTAGGAATAGAGATATTAACCCCTTCATAGATATTTTCAGAATTAACCGAAGAAGAAACTGCATTAATACCTCCATTAGTAGACGTAACCATATCACCTTCAAATCTGCAAAGTAACTTCAGAATTTCTTTAGCACGATCAGGTGAGATCAATTCCCACAAAGGATGTTTCTTTATTCTTAATTCCTGCATAAATTCACCCGCGTCACCAACCGTGCGAATTGTTACACCAAATAATTTCAAAACCGCATGTAGATTACACGGTTGCAAACCATTAATGGTAGCAGCCTTAGCTTCAAGGTCTATTTCCTTAGCCATTTGTGCAGAATGCACACTCGAACCACCTGAACTGAGTGAAGAAGTGCTGCTAGATAAATTCTTATGGCGTTCACACAAAACTTTATAATAAAGCATAGTGGTCTCCTTAGGTAAAGTAGACCATTTAGAAAATTTGTTTGCCTTCACACCATTTGCAAACACTTCATTGTCACGCACAATATTCAAAGGAATAGAAAACAAGTTAGATATCTCCTCTAACATTACTAAAACCTCATGAGTAGACACCTTAACCGCATCCATCCAACCTGTAAACAATGGCTTATCACTTTCATTGCTCGAATCCACCATAGCTTCAACAAATCGATCAAACGAAACACTAAATAATAATCCAACGCACTAGTACCAAGAGCACAATTTAATAAAAACAGAATAAATGCAACCGACCACTAGAACAACGGACAAAACACCGAAACCTTAAATAAATTTAAGGTCAGCCGCCATTTTTTAATGTCAGCCGCCCCAATTTAATAAATTCAAGGCAATTAATGTCAGCCCCAATTGTTTAATGTCAGCCGCCACTCCAATTTATTAAACAGAATAAAGACAGCAGCCCCAATTTAATAAAGAAACACCAATTCAAGGCAATTAATACCACAATAAAGTAACCGCAGCCCCAATATATTAATCAGATTAAACGTCAGCCGCCACTCCAAATCAAAGTCAGCCGACCACTTCAATACAATTAATAACCAAACTCAGCCGACCAAAAAGGCTATGTCAACCGACCAATTCAAAACCAATAGCAGCCATTCAAACCTAACCCTAATTTACGATAACACATGAAAACAAAATAGCAACGATCGTGCAGGTACCCAGCGAACAAACACACGAACCGACCTAGAACAAAGCAAAATCGCAAACAACAATGGTGATCAGAAAAATTAAAAAAACCAATAAATCTAACTCGAAAATCAAGCAACCTAATAAGGACTGTGTTAACTCAAAATTAATACAAGATTAAATGAGAAAACATCATCATTAGAAGGTATTCAGATTATAGGAGGTTAAAAAATTGATTCAAACAAGAAGGGATTTTTTCTACCACCATTGTTGTTTTTTTAGGGTTTTTAGGTATTATTTTTATGACATTGTTACCTTACTAAACCAACAACAGGTAGCTAACCCGATACCAATTTTTGCCCATCTAAAGTAGCGTGTCGTCACAAAGGTCACGCTATGGAAATCTTCTCATACATAAATTCGCTTACCAATCAATGTGGCACGACGGGGATCAACCGTCAAGGCGCGAACTGGGGTGATCGTCCCCAAATAGTACTATTAAATGCATAAGCGTCTACCAACTCCCGGTAGTTCACAATTCATGCTAATGGGACTTTTAGTGACATAACCTAACTTTAATAATCCATTTGATTTCATCTATCGGGTCCTTTAATCATTTATTGGGTCATACAATCGGGTCATTCAATCATTCAGGTCCAAAATCAATAAACAAACAATCGGGACAAATGGTGTCCTATTTAATAAAAACTAACATGTTATCTCCCTCGCGGGTTTATAAAACATTTATAAAAACATTTTAAAAGAGTGCGAGGCTATGAACTCACGTTGATGTGGGAAGGCGGTTATTGGCGATTTGGATGTACGGTACGTGCTTCAATCACGGAAACCTAGACAAATAATACTCGTCTTAGACTCTTGTCCAATGACTTTATAAAAATAACAATTATGTATACATATGATGATTATATATATATGATGATCAAGTGGGTTTACATATTCTCGTTTACTCATTTTAGTGTTATATGTCGATAGCTTTTATACTAGTTTACTAGTTTTACCCATTTACGTGTCTTAAGTCCATTAAGCTTATTATAAGTTATTTAACTTATTTTAATCCATTTTTTACTTATATTATCAGTACAAACACTTTCAAGTTGGGTCCAAATGGGTTAAGCCCAATAAGTTCTTTTTTTGGGTGTTTATCTTATTTAGTCCAATTATTAGCCCAAGTATTAGTCCAATATGTTTACTTTGCTCGTTAATGTCCGTATGCCCTATAGTTCGGGTTTTATTGGTTTTTACTTGTTATACATGTCTATATATCAGTATATAAGTTTTGTAAAGTTTTCATTAGACGGGTCCAACCATCTAAGTTTTATTTAAGAAAAACGTTAATTTTACGGCAATAGCCGAAAAAGTCGTAAAAATCATGTTTATAGTTTTATATCTTATAAAACATAACAAGTTACCATTTTTATAAAATGTCCACTTATTTATCATTGTACATATTTTTATAAATAAAATTCATGAGTTAGTGGGTTTTAATTATAATTTATACTATTAAAATTTGAGTGCTTATATAATAGTATTATTCTTTAATTTCCAAAAATCTGATTTTCATCTTCACTTTCACCAAAACTGCCATATCTTGAGTTCTACATGGAGATAGAAGCTCAAATTTTTATCACATAAACTACATGTTATGTGCTACATTTAACTCTTCTATAGCTACTTTTGAATCATCCTTTAAGTATTTTCTAAAAATCGTCCAAAACAGTAACCTCAGATTTATACCCTAAACTTGTTTTGATCATATCTCACTCATTACAATGATTCCATTGCATGGCCAACTCTCACATGTGTACAAGACCCATAGCTTACTGTAAATGGATTCTACTTCATCATTTTATCAGTCCATGACCTGTTTATTTACTGTTTTATACAGCCAACAAATTTAACCAAGATTTTAACCTTGTTTCTTATGGGTTTTCACCTTTTTAATCATGTTTATCAACACCAAATCCCCACACAATACTTTTATCATCATATAATCATCATATACATATACAATAGGAAAGAAAATACATGATTACATAATTAAAATAACAAAAGGATGAGGAGGACAATCTTTATACCACCAAGTTGATGTAGGTTATGAGTTTGACATGGATTTGGATGGAGAAACTTGTGCTTAGCCAACACCATCTTCAAGACCATCAATATTTATGATCACCTTGTGGAAAATCAGCCTCAAGACTCCAAGAAAACTCCTCCATGGATGTTATAAGCACCACCAATCAATAGGGTTTCAAAAGGGCTTCATCTTATGCAAGAATAACATAAGATTTCATGGTTGATTTTAATCAAATTTGGTGTTTAAGGGGAGAATAGGGACGGCACATTTGAGAGAGTAGAGAGGAAATTGTGAGTTGATTTGCATGGTGGAATGATGGTATGTGTGTTTAGCTAATGGTTTTGTGAAGTTAGTGGGGAAAGTAGCTTACATTGTAAGCAAAAAGGGACAAGTGTAAGCTTCTTTAGTGAAAACTTGCCACCTTCTTCATTTGGCCGTCCATATTGAGTGGGGGTGGGGAAAAAATGGTTTTGTCTCATCCCCATTTATTTACGGGTACTCCTCGATTCTAGTTTCCTCGATTTGCGTGCCCTCGGGTCGTTTTACGAAAAAAGTTTTTATAAATTGTGAATCAACGGCACAAAACAAATCTAATAAAAATTGTCTCATCAAAAACGGAGTTCGAAAACGTAAATACTTAATCCTAGGGTTTCCGGTTTAGTCGTAAAGGACGTTAAAATAAAATCGTAAGTCCTAATCTCTTCTCGTAAATTTGTGAGTTTATGAACTAACACAAATTTAAAACTCCAAAATAATATTCACGGATAAATTTATTTCTTGAAATGTCGGACTGTCACCAAAGACAGTGTATGTAAACGTAAGCACGTAACGTTGAATCCTCCAGTTTAGACGTAGTCGACGCTACTTTAAGACGTAAATCCAAATTTCTCCCCAAAAATAAGTGAGTTCATATTGTAACATTAAAATAATGTTTTTAAATAATATTGAGAATAAAATATCAACCATAAATTGACGGATTGTCACATCAACCAAGTACATTTTGGCATTATATATCGCTCGACAAATAAATTATGCCCGTTCAAAGCCCAAAACAAACCTTCCCTATGATATGCTTCTTACTCGCCTTTTCAAAAGGGTTGCTCATGACTTTCCCCACCTCGACCTTTCTCGCTTTCACCCGGTTCATCGGGTTATGTTGCCTATTCAAGAGGTATATGCAAGAAAGCCTAGAAGTGATCGAGGTTCGTGAAACTCCGATCATCAATAGACGGATGATGAGGACACCTATATGCCAACAAGTGATGGTGATGGCATAGGTTCTAGTTCTCACTTCAACTCTTCGAGTAATTCCCACCCATCCTCAAACTCATTCGTGGATGGACTTGAAGACTTAGCTCCTCCACCTCATTATTCCTCTAGTGAAGTACCGGAAGATCTCAATATGGAGCATCTCTACCGTGAAAATCTTAGGACTTGAGGTGAATTGCATGAAAATCGGGTTGAGTCAAGGAAGGGATTCAAGTATTTGGGGAATATGATCAAGGGATTTGGGCAAGAAAAGAAGGTGATGACTTTGAAGTGTTTCAAAGAATACATGTTGGTAAACATGTAATGTTGAAATTTTTTTTATTATATTGGTTGTGTATTAACTAAATTCTAATTTTTTGGATTATTTGTTATTTATCCTAAATGATTGCCTATGCCATTGTGATTATGATTTGCATAGCTTTGTGCATCATATGTGTTAGTTTGTGACAACCTCGGTTTTTGAGGTTCGTCACTTAGTCTTATTTTTGGGGGTTTTGTGTGACTATGTGTTTTATGTGATTTATGTGTTTATATGTGTGATTTTGGGGATGAGAATGGACGAAATGAGGTACATGATTTGTAAATCTTGGTACGGGTTGGAAATGAAATGAATTGAAATGAGTTCAGAAATGAACAGCGGGAAAGTTCAGATATCGTTTTTACAAGGCCTCGTGTACGGATCATATGTTTTATGTATGTATTAAGTATAGATTATATGTTTAGGATAAGTTTTAGAGATACTTTCCATAATTAGAAACTTTTGAAAATGACGGTTAGTTCGGAAATCGCGTAAAAAGTCAAAAAAGTCAACGTAAGGCTTTCGGGTTTTGGTCCGGAAGTAACCCGAATGTGAGGTTTAGTTTAAGAACGATATAATTTATAAAATAAGGTTAAAACCCATATTCTTAGGTGCTTTGGGCTTGGTTTGGGCAGCCAAAAGAAAAGGAAGGAAGAAAATTACCAAAAAGCCCAAAAACAGGCCCAATGGACATGTAATGGGATTAATGGGACTTTAGGACTTAACCAAACCCACTCCATATCCAAAATAACCAGATTTTTCACCTCCATAATATCTCATAGTCGAATGTTAACAATGGTGGCCAATTAGGGTTTCAAAGATAAAGATCTTCCATTATTTTTTTAAGATAAAATCTTCAATCCCTTTTTAATTAAATTGTTTTTATGCATTTATAAATCAATACATCATGGATCTATGATTATGTCTAAATTAAAATCTGAGTTTTAATGATATAATAATGATTAGATTATTTAGGGTTTATAATTAAACAAGTTATGGGTAATTAATTAGACTAATTATGTTAAATTCGTTTTTT
Source organism: Glebionis coronaria (assembly GCA_025667525.1). Lineage (NCBI taxonomy): Eukaryota > Viridiplantae > Streptophyta > Magnoliopsida > Asterales > Asteraceae > Glebionis > Glebionis coronaria. Next base: position 237,855,453 of record CM046880.1, read on the forward strand.
TTAAAACTTGGCAGAATTCTAGGTCAATTGTTTTGATCATATCTAGAGTTCTACAAACTCTTATTTTACGATCCAAGTATCCTTGGAAAGGTAATTGAGTTGGCTTTAAAATGTGAGAAATGAGAACTAAATTAGAGGTTGGGAATTGGGTCAAAAACAGGTTACAACAGTCGGAGGTCAAAACAGTTTTGAAATCAGCGGGTTTTTAATTAATGTTTAAAGATGGTTAGGGTACTTAGGAGTACAATTGGACTTTAAAACGAACATGAGAGTTATTTTATATGTTATATAGGATATCTGGAGGAGGGCTAAACAAATGGGTTAGGGTAAGACCCCCTGATCATAACAAACTTTTTATATGTTCAAAATCAGTAAAATCTGGATAGACAGAAGTATATATATATATATATATATATATATATATATATATATATATATATATATATATATATATATATATATATATATATATATATATATATCGAGGACTTAACAGTAGCTTTAAGATTAGGGAGAAAGGTGAGAGTTATATACCACATGTAAGGGCATAGGGTTTCCTTTACAGGAAGTCTGAGTTTGGTTAGGTGGGCTTTTGTTTCATAGTTTGGGGTATAAAAATCGGGACCGTTTGGGATAAAATGTGAATGGGATAGGTTATGAACTTAACCAAGTTAAGGGCTTATTAGAGAGGTGTAATGGGATGCTTAGAACATAATAATGAGATTTAAATGAGGAATAGGGATTATATATCCATCATATATTGATGAGCCATTTTAGTATTTGGTTCATGTCTTGATTGTGTGCCTTTGTGTGTTTAGCATTTTGCTAGTGCGCGGATTTTTGGAGAAGCTCAATCAGGTGAGTTTCATAGTCCCATGTTCTTTAGTTATAAATGGTTTTGATTTCCAGATGGGATGGAAGAGACACTGGTGCTATTTTTAACTAATGCTATGAAGGTTTTTATGATTTGTGATGGACTTGTGTGTGTACATATGTGATTAACTGCTATGTGATTCTTGATTTGTTTTGTGGTTTTGGCTTGGTACCAAGGGATGTTGACAAGGCGGGGCCTTGGGGAGGTACATAGATGTATGGGCATCTATGGTACCAAAGGATAATGACAAGGCAGGGCCTTGGGATTGGTACATAGGTGTATGGGCGCCTATGGTACCATTGTGATTGGTAAGGCTGGGAGCCTTGGATTTGGTTTGAAATGATTGATCTTGAATGTTAGTTGTTAATGCATATTTGTAGCACCTTGTCCATATGTTTTGATGATGGTTATTATTCAGAGCTTATAAATTTGTTTTGTTTTCGAGTCTAAACCTATGACTTTCACCAACATTATTGTTGACGTGTTTTAGTCTCTTTCAGGTATTAATGTGGTTAAGCGTGAGAACATAAGTGGCTAGGATTGGAGTCGCGTAAGAATGCATTTAGAAGGAGATCCCCGTTCCTTCATAGATTTCTTTTGTTTGATTGAATAAGTGATACTACGAGTATCATTATGTTGATGTTTGTTTTATTTGTTTGTCTTTTACCTACTTACCTAGACTCCTACATTGTTGAGATATTGTCATGACATTTGTGTCACCTTTTATGACATTTCTATTTCATATAGTTCTCTCTATAGACACGTTATTGTTGTGATGATATCCATACGTCGCGCCCTATATTCCGCCACGATGGGGTGTGACAGAATGGTATCAGAGACAATGGTTATAGAGAATTAGGTTGCCTAGTCTCGTAGCCTAGTCTATAGCTTAAGGGTCCTCGCATATAGGCGTCGTAGGAGTATGTGTGCATTTGATATTAATTGAAGTTTTTTTCTGGATGTTATTGGTTTTTACTTAGGATGTTTGTTAAGTTTTGACTAGTATGGGTTGAACCATAGTAGTTCATACTTAACCACATGTTATTTTCTTTCCGTGTTGTGACTAGTGCGGGTTGAACCATAATCGTCCATGCTAGTCATTGTTGTATTTTGCTTAAATTGTACATTATAGTACATAATTTGGTACATGGTAGTTTCTGTCTTTTGTTGAGTTATTTTATGTATTTGAGGTATAGTATTTTTCTTTTGATGTTTAAGTCATGTTCCCTAAGAATCATGTGGTGGTTCGAGTTACTAGGAGTAGGTGGATAGAAAGGATTTTAAGTTGTTTCCACTATGACGGGCGACATGATTTATAATTGATTATGTTTTTGTTTTGAATTTTGTCTATGTTGTTTTAGATAAACTATGGATTTCTGTATTCCAAGAGTTTGACTATGTTATTTAAATAGATGGAGTTTTTGACCTTATTGTTTATGTGGTTAGGTGCTTAGGTGAATTGATAGATTTATGTGTTATGTGTTGTATTGATTCTTGTAAGTGTCATCATAGGAGGGAGTGCATTGGGGAAAGGGTAAGTGTATAAGTATGGTGGCCAACATAGTTATACAAGTACCACAAATTCAATGGATTCCTAAGTATGATTGCATGAAAGAGGATTAATACATTCTTGTATAGTAGATGTTGGACAGGTTTGAGTATATGTATCCTAATATGCCTATATATGTATGATCACCTACAATTATCACTTGTATCCTTAGGAGGGTGGCTAGCTCGCTTCTTTTTAGATATTCAACCTCCGTTGTAGCGTATTCTTCGAGTTTCCTATTTCACGTGTCCGTTTTAATATGGTGTTTTTGGTTTTAAGTCTATTGAAATAACTTGGGATTTCTTTTGAGATAATGGAATCTTTTGTGTTGAGTCTTACATTTTTTTTGGTCGGTATATATTGAAAAGACTTGGAAATCTACTATAGAGTTGGATAGTTGGTTATATTCGATAAAATAAGGGTAAGGTGTTGGAGTCGTGTTTGAAACAAGATGTAACATAAGAATTTAAATCAACACTAATTTATTTCAAAATTCTGAAAAAGACTCTATAACATAAAGCGAAATAAAATTTCTTTCTACATAAATAGTTTATATAATTGAGTTAAATCGATTTACGTCATTTATAATTATTTATATAAGGTTAAATTAAGTTCATAAAAATTTCACATACAATTATTTTTATTTATTTATTTAAAAGGATTACATTAATCACTAAGATGATTCTTTAATTTTTAAAACAACTAGTATAAAATTGCTTTGGTCGTAACTTATTCTTTTTTAAAGCTTTTTTGGTGATTCAAAAGCCTAAAATTATGTACTCGGAACGTACTTTTCAAATATGCGGGATGTATAGTCATGGGAGGTCAGTAGCTTGGTCGAAATATTTGTACAAGTGTCGGGTTCAAGGTTGAGTTTTGAATAGTAGTTTTAAACTTATGTTTTGGGATGTTTAGGGTACCTAGTCTTTGAGTTGAGTCTTGAGATCATCTAGAGGGTTGTTTTTAAATATCTTAAGTCACATAGATGTGGGGAGGTAAAGAAAAATATTCTTTTGGGAAAAGTCGATTTTGTGTACGATTTAAATAATATGTCTTGGAGCGTAAGTTGTTTTGGTTGCCATTAAGTGTTTCTTGAATCATTTTTTGTTGTCATGAGTCATTTGAATTGGTACATGTTTCGGGTTGAGTTTTCCTTTTGAGTTTCCGTGGTTTTGGTCTGTTTTAACTGGTGCACGTGAAATGTCGTTAGTTATACGTAGTTTTGATTCGTTGGTCGTGTCTGGTGGGTTCCAGATGTAGTTTTGGTTTTGTATTCATTGGGAGCATTGATATAGTCATATGAGAGAATAGTTGGAATGCCCTTTGTGATGGGGAAAGAGTTAGAAGTTCGTAGAAAGATGAACTAATGTGGTCATGAGGTCTCTTAGGAGTGCCAAGGGAGATGAATAGAGATTTGTATAAAGTATGGACATTGGCACAAGGAACGCATCATTGAGAATGTTGGAAGGGAATGTGATATTTTAAAGGTACTTGTGATATTCGTTAGGTATGTAAAATTTTCCGAAAATTTCTTAAGATTTAGTAGGTTTACCTATTATCTTGAAGTAGAACCATGAATATAGCCAGTAGAAGGAGCAAAATGAGTTGTAGTTAGTGCCTTTCCAAGGCAATTGTTGATGGAATGATTTTAAAGACAGGAGTTGTTAGAAATTGCAAGGAATGCAAGATAAAGGTTGAGTTGCCTGGTAGTAAATGTGATGTGGAAGCGGTTGGATGGGTTGATAAGAAGGGGTATAGATCTTTTAGAATGTGTGTAGAATTTCACGAGTAGAAAGAGGTAGAAATTTTCTTGTGTTGCTGCCAAGAGAGGATGCAGGGATGATGTTAAGAATGTTGAATGAAGGCTTTGGGTTTACGGTTATGGATTTGGCTTCACCAAAGAACTAGCGGTTTTCATGGAGTCAATGAACCGAGTGTGCATGACCGTATATAAACGAGTTGTCATCGGGAGTATCGACGACATCTTGATCTACTCAAAGTCTAAGAAGGAGAGTGAGGCGAATTATGTGTTGGTTTTGGAGTGGTTTAGAAAAAGGATTTATACGTGAGATTTTCAAGTGTGAGGTTTAGTATTAAGTTTACCATGATGAGTAGTTAGAGATGATGGCATATCATGGAACCAGCAAGGGGCGAAGTGAAGAAGAACGAGGAAGCGATTTAGAGGCTGAAGAGGTGGATTGGATAATGAGTAGATCTTGGCAATATCGAAAGGACTAGATGAATTCGCGAAGCATGACGATACGTGGAGCAAGGATTTGGATGCGTACGAGGACGACAAAGAAAATAGATTGCTTATACGTTGCAGGAACTGAAGATTTAGAAGAACTAGATAAGAATTAGTTAGTAGAGCTGGATTGTTAGATGTGCGTAGAATGCTAGAGGCATTTGGTGTACGATACGTAGAGAATGATCTATATGGATCATGAACGTCTCCAACACATATTCAATCCTCTTGATTGAACATTTGGCAAAGGTGATAGGTAGAGTTAAGTGATGAAATAAAATTACAAGGCCAAGTACCATCTGGGAAAGGCAAGCATGGTTGATGAAACATGGAATAAGAAGAAGAAAGTGAAGCTGAGACGAACTTGAACTATATGGATGACGTATTAGGGTGGTTTGGATGAAGGATGTAGGTTAAACGAGTTGAGTTGTCTAAAGCAGAGAACGCGTCAACATTTATGTTGCGTGGCTTGGATAATCGTATGGAGAAAAGGGACGTAGACTATACTTCCTACATAGATAGGAGTAGCTTAGAAAGGGCGATGTAAGGACAAAGTTGGTGGAAGGGATACATAATGGGGTGGAGGAATAAGTACAATAAGGAGTTGGGTGATAGTCGATAGACTGACTAATTCATCCTATATTTCAAGAGGACTGAGAAGTCACGTAGTTCAGAAGTTGGAAGGATTGCGTACAAATACGATGGAATAGGAGGTTTTGTGTAAAAGTTAACCTAATAGGTATGGAATGCCTTATGAAGGATTATGTCAAGGGAAGAAACGATAGGAAGCAAGCGTAGTATACCGTTGATAGAAAAAAGCCTAGAGCATTGGCGTGAGATTTGGAGATAGTTGGAGAACACATTATATTATGAAGAATTCTTCTGCAAATAGAGAGTCATCGGTGAGAGGGGAATATTCCCCATTGATTAGAATGTAGGGCATAAAGGAGGAAACGCCTAAAGTATAGGCTGAAGGCGGGATATAAGATGGTATGGAAATTAAAATTGTGGAAAGACAAGCGAAAAGTAGTATAGAGGAAGAATGATTCGAGGGAGCAAGAGGTTGTCAAGATAGTGTGGTGATATTGAAGGGAAAACCGTTAGAGCAAGAGGTTAGTAGTCACGAACAATGAAACGTCCACCAAGAGAAAAGGTGTAGCACCTGTTAGTATGAAGGATGGTTAGTTACTTGGTGCCGAGCATGGGAAGGCAAGGATGAGGTGGTGGTTATGACATGTTTCATGTGAATGTTATGGGAAGCTTTTGGTTATGCAATCCTGCATATACCATTGGATGTGGATAAGGTTGGGAGAACTTCTGATTGATGGAAATCCTGTAGAGGATAGAAGCCGTTAGGTCTGGTGATAGGAATTGTAGTAGAAACTGCTAGCGTTAATTCATAGGAGATGAGGTGGACCACCTTTATAATCGGATGAAGTTAGAAGCGGCCAACGTATTGGACCGAAGGTAGATCAGAAAACTATAGAGGTGGTGGCAGGTTGAAAATGGCAAAGAACCGACAAGAAAGCTATATAGACGAGAGGCATAAGTCGTTGGGATTTAAGATTGGAGGTAAGGTTATGCTAGAGGTTTCACCATGGAAAGGAGTGATGTGGTTTGGGAAGAAAGGGAATATGGCACCTAGAATCATGGGTCCGTCAGAAATTTCTCGAAAGGATTAGACCAATGGCTTATAGGTTGAGGAATCACTGGGAGAATTGAGTAGTGTGCATCATGTATTTCGTGTATCAAGCTTGAGGAAATGCTTAGCAAGAACTGACTTGCATGTACCGTTAGATGATATTAGTATGGATACGAGTCTTCCTTTCATCGAAGAGCCGGTAGAGATTTTGGGTCGTGAAGCTAAGACGTTGGAAAAGGGTAATATACCGTAGTTATGGTTAGATGGAATTTGGAACGTGGACTAGAGTTCACGTGGGAACGAGAAGGATTTATGAGGAACAAGTATCCTTATATTTTTAGGAATAATGATCCTAAGGAGTAAATCTCGAGACGAGTTTTCTATTAGGAGGGAGTGATTTGACAACCCCGATTTTTGAGGTTCGTCACTTAGTCTTATTTTTGGGGTTTTTTGTGTGACTATGTGTTTTATGTGATTTATGTGTTTATATGTGTGATTTTGGGGATGAGAATGGACGAAATGAGGTACATGATTTGTAAATCTTGGTACGGGTTGGAAATGAAATGAAATGAATTGAAATGAGTTCAGAAATGAACAGCGGGAAAGTTCAGATATCGTTTTTACAAGGCCTCGTGTACGGATCATATGTTTTATGTATCTATTAAGTATAGATTATATGTTTAGGATAAGTTTTAGAGATACTTTACATAATTAGAATGTTTTGGAAATGACGGCTAGTTCGAAAATCGCGTAAAAAGTCGAAAAAGTCAACGTAAGGCTTTCGGGTTTTGGTCCGGAAGTAACCCGAATGTGAGGTTTAGTTTAAGAATGATACAAGTTATAAAATAAGGTTAAACCCTAGATTCATAGGTGCTTTGGGCTTGGTTTGGGCAGCCAAAAGAAAAGGAAGGAAGAAAATAACCAAAAAGCCCAAAAACAGGCCCAATGGACTTGTAATGGGATTAAGGGGCCTTTAGGACTTAACCAAACACACCTCATAAGAAAAATAACCAGATTTTTCACCCCCATAACATCTCATAGTCAAATTTTAACAATGGTGGCCAATTAGGGTTTCAAAGATAAAGATCTTCCATTATTTTTTAAGGTAAAATCTTCAATCCCTTTTTAATTAAATTGTTTTTATGAATTTATAAATCAATACATGATGGATCTATGTTTATGTCTAAATTAAAATCTGAGTTTTAATGATATAATAATGATTAGATTATTTAGAGTTTATAATTAAACAAGTTATGGGTAATTAATTAGACTAATTATGTTAAATTCGTTTTTTTAAAAACTGGGCAGAATTCTAGGTTAATTGTTTTGATCATATCTAGAGTTCTACAAACTCTTATTTTGCGATCCAAGTATCCCTGGAAGGTAATTGAGTTGACTTTCAAATGCAAGAAACGCGAACTAAATTGGAGGTTGGGAAGTGGGTCAAAAACAGGTTACAACAGTCGGAGGTCAAAACAGTTTTGAAATAAGCGGGTTTTCAATTAAAGTTTTAAGATTGTTAGGGTACTTAGGAGTACAATTGGACTTTAAAACGAACATGAGAGTTAGTTTATATGTTATATAGGATATCTGGAGGAGGGTTAAGCAAATGGGTTAGGGTAAGACCCCCTGATCATAACAAACTTTTTATATATTCAAAATCAGTAAAATCTGGATAGACAGAAGTATATATATATATATATATATATATATATATATATATATATATATATATATATATATATATATATATATATATATATATATATATATATATATATATATATATATATATATATATATATCGAGTCCTTAAAAGTAGCTTTAAGGTTGGGGCGAAAGGTGAGAGTTATATAAGACATGTAAGGGAATAGGGTTTCCTTTAAAGAAAGTCTAAGTTTGGTTAGGTGGGCTTTTATTTCATAGTTTGGGGTATAAAAATCGGGACTGTTTGGGATAAAATATGAATGGGATAGGTTATGAACTTAACCAAGTTAAGGGCTTATTTGAGAGGTGTAATGGAATCCTTAGAACATAATAATGAGATTTAAATGAGGAATAGGGATTATACATCCATCATATAATGAGATTTAAATGAGGAATAGGGATTATACATGTCTTGATTGTGTGCCTTTGTGTGTTTAGCATTTTGCTAGTGCGCGGATTTTTGGAGAAGCTCAATCAAGTGAGTTTCATAGTCCCATGTTCTTGAGTTATAAATGGTTTTGATTTCCAGATGGGATGGAAGAGACACTGGTGTTGTTTTTAACTAATGCTGTGAAGGTTTTTATGATTTGTGATGGACTTGTGTGTGTACATATGTGATTAACTGCTATGTGATTCTTGATTTGTTTTGTGGTTTTGGCTTGGTACCAAGGGATGTTGACAAGGCGAGGCCTTGGGGAGGTACAAAGATGTATGGGCATCTATGGTACCAAAGGATAATGACAAGGCGGGGCCTTGGGATTGGTACATAGGTGTATGGGCGCCTATGGTACCATGGTGATTAGTAAGGCTGGGAGCCTTGGATTTGGTTTGGAATGACTGATCTTGAATGTTAGTTGTTAATGCATATTTGTAGCACCTTGTCCATATGTTTTGATGATGGTTATTATTCAGAGCTTATAAATTTGTTTGTGTTCGAGTCTAAACCTATGACTCTCACCAACATTATTGTTGACGTGTTTTAGTGTCTCTTTCAAGTATTAATGTGGTTAAGCGTGAGAACATAAGTGGCTTGGATTAGAGTCGCGTAAGAATGCATTTAGAAGGAGATCCACGTTCCTTCATAGATTTCTTTTGTTTGATTGAATAAGTGATACTACGAGTATCATTATATTGATGTTTGTTTTATTTGTTTGTCTTTGGTAAGAGGAGAGACTTTTACCTACTTACCTAGACTCCTACATTGTTGAGATATTGTCATGACATTTGTGTCACCTTTTATGACGTTTCTATTTCATATAGTTCTCTCTATAGACACGCTATTGTTGTGATGATATCCATACGTCGCGCCCCATATTCCGCCACGGTGGGGTGTGACATAGTTAGGTTCCTAGATTTTGGTCAGTAGTTAACTTTGGCTTGAAAATCCTTTGGTAAAAATCTGGGCTAACCAAAGTTTGAGGAAGTACCATTTTTAAACACCTCTGGTCGCGGTTCCATATCGACTCGCGGTACCTCATTTATAAGGAACCGCCGCCCTAGATAAGGAACCGCCGGCTACTGTGTCCGACAAAATCTTTGCTTTACACTATTTTCCTTAATCTGTGTAAACCTTGCTTAATTCTTTGCAAAAACCTGCACATTTCCTAAACTAGGTTAGCTAAATTCATTGTTCACATAAAATGTTTTTAACCCATTACTAGATTGGATCATCCCCTCACCCTTTTAAACCCACCTTGTTAGCCATGTTCTTCACACATCAAACCATTCTTCCTTAAACCTTAAACCTTTCATTTCAACCATGGTTTCTACAAGAAGCTCAAACTCATCCAAAACCTCCACCTCAAGGAAAAATCTTAAGATTAAGATTAAAATGCCTAAACCTAACTCTTCACCCTTTCACACACCCAAGAATGAGATTGTCCCAATTCTCATTTCTTCATCAACCTCACCACCTCTTGCTCCATGCAAGAATACCTCTACCCATGGAACCAACCATTCTTATGGTTCTACCTCCTCTTCATTCCAATCTAGGATGAATGAGCTTTCCTCACCCTTCACTCCAAGTAATCTCTTGGATGTGACTACTCAACCACAACCTATCCAAAGCATTCCAATTGTGAATGACTTTGTTGATACCATGGTGACTTCACCATTTACCCCTCCACACTCACCCACATCACCCTTGGAGAGCATACCTCCTCCACCTCCACCTCCCTCAAACACTCCCATTTTGGGTGTTCCACTTCCCTTCTTTATGGGTGATCCTTACTTCCGTGGGTTCCTAGAAGCTCATGGTTCTCATTGTCCATGTTGCTTCTACAATAACTACATCATTCAAAACCTTAGGATGGAGATGTTTGGACTTCATATGAGGTTTCAAGATTTCTTGCTCACCTTGTTTAACATGCCTCCTTGATAGGTGTGAAAACACCCATCCTTTTACCACTTAATTATAACGAAAACAAGACCATAACGTGTATTTTATGTCATAAATTTCGGAATTATGCGTGGTTTGTGTTTTTGTTGTGATTTTAGGATCAAAATGTAAAAAGGGAAGAAAACACGAGATTTCACGGGCTTTTATCGAAGAGAAAGACAAAAGACGAAGTCAAGAAATCAAGAGTGCAAAAAGAACGGAAGTCCAAGGCCTATTCTAAAGATTTATCGAAGAAAAAGTCCAAAGACGGAAGTTTAATAAAAGCCGAAGAACTCAAGTCTAAATTAATGAAGAAATTACAAGACGAGTTTATTAATCCCGAGACAAAAGTCGAAGAATTAAGAAGACGAGGGATTAAATGATAATTAAAGAAAGAAGAAAGAGGGGAGGAAGCTTCCTTTCACTAATCCCCTCCTCCCCTATAAATAGACCTCATTAGTCATTTGTTTAGTGTTGTTGGCTAGTTTTGACAAACTATGCTCTTCCATTTTTATTTTGCACCTTAAATTCTTGCAATTTTAATACTTGTATTCGCACCTTTAATTCCAAGTAATTTTTTATTTAATTGTCATTGAATCTTTACTCTTCTTGTTAATCTCTCATCTTCCTTTCTTGTTTGGATTTAATCTTTGTGTTTGTGTTCTTGAGTTCATAGTTTTGATCAAGTAGATTTTAATTATTTTTGTTATGATTGGTAGTTTTGTTGATTTGTTTTGATTGGTATTCATTAGTAGATGTTTGTTAGTTATTTTGGTTTAATCTTTAAGTTGATTTTGGTTATTTTTGATTGGATTCGTGCGTAGTTCTTCAACCCCTGTTCTTCGTTTCTTTCATTTACCCAGATTTCAGATCAAGGCTTTCTATAATTTATTCTGAATCAAGCTTACATTCCGAACCAAGGATTTCTCCATTTTATTCCGCATCAGTTTAGTATTCCGGATCAGTGTAGTTTATTCCGGATCAGTTGGTATTCCGAATAAAGACAATTATTCCGAGTCAGCACTTTCTTCTTATTATTCCGGATGAAGGTTTTTATTTTAATTATTCCGAATAAAGCTTTTATTCCGAATCAGCAATTTCTTAATTTTTCCGCATGAAGCTTTTACATTCCGAATGAACAAACATTCCGGATGAGCCCTTTATTCCGCATCAGCAGTTTATTCCAAATCAGTGATTATTCCGGATGAACATTTATACCGGATGAATTCTTTTATTCCGGATGAACATATTCTGGATTAACATAACATTCCGGATGAACATATTCCGGATGAAACATTTATTCCAGATGAACATTTATTCCGGATGAAGGACTGTATTCCGGATGAATATGTTTATTCCGAATGAAGGGTTGATTCCGAATGAGTGTTTTTCTAGTTTCTGTAATTTTATACATTTAGTTTTAAGCTTTATTTTTCCTGCCTTTTTACTTAGTCGCACTTTTAATTTACTTGCCTTCCTTTTAGTTTGAGTTTAAGTTTGTCTTATTTTACTTTTCAGTCTTTAATTAATTTCGTCTTTAGTTTTATTTTCATTTATTGATTTGCTTTACTTTTCGTTTTATTATTTGCATTGCTCCTTTATTAATTTTCTTTGTTTATTTTTATTTCGATTCGCATTTACCTTTTCTAATAGAATAGATACCCAACTTCATTTTTCGTTACCAAGAACGACTGAGTCACACATTTAACCAGTAATCAGTTCGAGGAGATCGGACGATAATATTTTCTTACTAGGCAAAAATCTAGTTATCAAATGGCGCCGCTGCCGGCTCTTTTCGTGAAGATTAACGGTTTTTTGTGAGAGACGTGTTGGCTTTTGGGATCCGTTCACTCGTGAACGTTATTTTTCGTGTCTTAAATTTTCAAAAAATCCCAAAAACATTTGAAAAATCATAAAAAGCATTTCTTTTTCAAAGTTTTGCACCAAAAATATTCTTCTTGCTTATCTATTTTTCTTTATGGATTCTTATGTCCATTCCGTCGGGTGATGGAGACGACTATATGGGAGCGAATCATGTCAATGGTGTTCATGCGAGCGATGCAGAAGAGACCTTCCTCCCATTTCCATCGATTCACAAATAGGATTTTGTCCATCGTGTAATTCGATTAACTCATCCTTTACTTCTAATGAACTAACTCCTCCCTATTGCATGTATTGTGAAAGCGATTCTCATTGGCATGTTTCGTGCCCGGTTCAATACCCGTATGGTCACGGGCAAGAACCGGGTTACAATTATGACAATGGCAATAGCTATCCACATGACGCACCCAGTTTTTCTCCATACCCGTGGTGCTATATTTGTGGGAGGCCTCACGATGCTTCTTCTTGTGACCCGTCGAAGGTCTTGGAGAAAATTCCGTGATATCATCCAAGTGTGTATAACTGTGAGCCCCTACATCACACCCTCAATCATCAAACCTCTCAGCAAATTAGTCTTGACCAACAACTCACTACTTTGAATGATGTTCTAGAAAGTTTAGCTCAAATCCGGGCTGACTTGCATAAGGAAAGGCAACCTTTGCTTGATGGTGATGAAATCTTGAAATCCACCAACACCTTTTTGAGCCAATTTGGTCGTTTTCCCTTCTTTTCTACACCAAAATATTTAATTACAACGTGGGATAGAATTGGTTTAATTGAACATACTCGGGGAGATGAACAACAAAAATTGCTTCATGAGCTTCTTAAAGATGTGGAGGTTATCAAGGAAGAGTTAGCCGACTATGTCACTCCAAATTGGAATGGTCCCGTCTATTATGATGATGATGACGACGATTATGTCTATGCTCTCGACCCATCTTCTGAAGTTGCTACTCCTACTCTCGATATTCCTAATGCGTCTAAGGATGGTGATTCATTGAGTGAGATTAGTGATTTTGGTCTCGACAAATTCTTTGATGATGAGGTTTGTGACATACCGACTATTATGGAGCTTGAGGACGACGTTGCTCTTACGGAGGAGGTCGATCCTGATAATACCGATTTTTCTCCGCGCTATGAGAATTTCACTTTTGAAATTTATCCATCTCCACCAGGAGATGCGGGCGATGACGATTTATTCTCTCCGGCTTACGAGAAGTTCACCGATGAACTTGCTCTTGTATATGAGGTAGAAGACGTGATTCTTCGCGACAGATTACAGAAAGTGCATCTTCTTATTGCTCAAATCGAAGAGCTGACTTCTCCTCCTCTTTCCGAGTCTTTACCTCCATCTATTCCTCCCGTTGAAGATAATGACCCATTGCTAGAAGAAATCGACCTTGACTCAATACCTCCAGGTATTGACGATGATGACACGGAGGGGGATATTATTTTTGATAATTTGATGCAGGAAGGTATTGTCCCAAGTCCCCCTCCCGAGCACCTTTCATCCACTCCTTTAGCCACTATTACGGAGGATGATTGCTTTGACCCGGGAGGTGAAATTGATTATTATATGATTGCTAACCTTACGGCTTTGCCGCTTTCTGAGCATCAGTTGTCTTTGGGGGATGACAATTTTATTCCTTTACCCACCCCACCTCCCGTGGCTCACGACTTCACATACTTTTCGTATGTTGAAAGGACTTTTCCCCCATTTAAGACTTATCCTCCCGCCTCCCCTTTGTTGATGTCCTCCGGGAACGAGGACAAGGTATTTGATCCCGGTATTACATTCGAGGCTTCCCCATGGACCATTTAATTCGGGGAAGAGTCAGGCTCGCGACTCGGTTAACAAAAACAAGCTCTCTTCGGGAGGCAACCCGATTATCTATCTTTATCTGTTTTCAACATAAGTGTAGGGGGAGCCCCGTTGGTGTTTCTTGTTTTCTTTCTTATCATGTGCAGGGATTAGAGCTTCAAAAGACACACTCTTGATGATTTTTGACGACCCGTGATTTCGTGTTTCCGTCTTCCCGGTTCTATCCTAAACTCTTTTGATTCTCTATTTTATATTCTTCAATATTAAAATAGGAATCACTTTAGTTGTCTCTTCCTTAGCGACATTTAAACAAAGTGCACAATGTCCTAAGTGTAGGGGAGTTTACTCCCACATGCTTAAACATTGAGGACAATGTTTATATCAAGTGTAGGGGGGGACTTCTATCGAAGTTAAGTGGCCCTTTCCTTGTATTTGTCATCATTTTAACCGGAAAATCAATTTTTCGACACTTTTCAAAAAAATTATCTATTTTGGCCTATTAGTTTTTCTTTTGGTATAGTTATTTTCCTTCCTTGCTAGAATAAATTTTAATAAAGTGGTTTTAAATTTTCAAACGTTATGAATATTTTGACTCAACCCGAGTTTACTTATCTAAGTTTACTCTAGCTAGTATCCTTAACGTGTTTAAGTCAAGTTTTGCTAGGCTTTTATATAGGGAAATTTAAAACGCGAAAGTCTTAACTCTCACGGGTTAAGAACAAGAACTTTTCGCAAGTTCCTATAATTGGACCTAGAGAGTCGTTTATCAAGGGAACTTTAAAATGCAAAGTCTAAACTTGAAAAAGTCTAAGAATTTGCAAGATCCTATAGATGACTCGAAAACCCAAAACTTTGATTTAATTGGCTAAGCATCCACGAGTCTCATTCCTTGAGATTTTAAATTGTGGAGAACGAGAGATGATAGAGTCATTTATAAGTTTGGTATTCTTTCGTGAATTTATGTGAGTTGATTATGAGCCTATTCTCCCATCGCTTGTTAATAAATTTATCTGCAATAAATAAGGTTGTACGATTTGAAAAGTTACTTAGCTTCTAGCCCAAGATCGTTTAAAAGTTGCTCGGTATTAATTAGAGTTCATAGCCAAGGCATAACTTATTGAAGCGGGATGCGAAGATTGGCGAGTCCAAAAAGGTCATAACAAGACATGAGGGCTACATTTTGTTGCTAAAGATCCCAAGTGATGTGAACAATCATTTATCTAAAATCAAAAAGGCCCTAACAAGGTATGAGGATAAATAGATCCAAGTCCTAAAAGGAGGCGGATTGTTGTATATCAAAATCCCAAATAAAGATTGGAGAAAAATGAAGAAGTCGTGGTCCAAGTATGAAGAATCTCTCAAAAAAGTTCAAGTGAAGAAACTCCTATTATGAAGAGAAGACCATTATTTCATGAACGTCTCTCAAGATTTGAAGTATGAATTCATTGCCAAATATCGGTCCGAGAAAGGTCTCAAATCGTGAAGCGAGTTATGCCAAGATATGAACTTTTTGAGGTCCCGAGAAACAGTTTTAAAAGATTTTTTCCTTTAGCTAACTATTGGTTAAATCGTCCCTCTTTATTTTCAGCCTTAATAACTATCGAAATAAGTCAACAATGCATCCTCGTGATCATTCAAGACAACAATAAAATATAAGAGATACACCTAGGAATAAGGGAGTCTAAGTAAATAATTGGCCCACATGAGTTCGTGTTAGTTTGCTAACTTATAATAACAATGATCTCGTTTTTAAGATTGGTTTGGAGAATGTGAAAACTTGAGGATGATGATCATTCATGACATTTCCAAAACCCTAAGGTAAGTCTTTGTTTTCTTTACTTGTTTTGTTATTTTCTATCTCTTTAATAAAGGACAATGTGGATTGATTATGATGAAAAGTGTAATCTTGCTTTTTAATTAAAGCATTGCATGAGGACATTGCAATGGTCAAGTGTAGGGGATTTGATAGGTGTGAAAACACTCATCCTTTTACCACTTAATTATAATGAAAACAAGACCATAACGTGTATTTTATGTCGTAAATGTCGGAATTATGCGTGGTTTGTGTTTTTGTTGTGATTTTAGGATCAAAATGTAAAAAGGGAAGAAAACACGAGATTTCACGGGCTTTTATCGAAGAAAAAGACAAAAGACGAAGTAAAGAAATCAAGAGTGCAAAAAGAACGGAAGTCCAAGGCCTATTCTAAAGATTTATCGAAGAAAAAGTCCAAAGACGGAAGTTTAATAAAAGCCGAAGAACTCAGGTCTAAATAAATGAAGAAATTACAAGACGAGTTTATTAATCCCGAGACAAAAGTCGAAGAATTAAGAAGACGAGGGATTAAATGATAATTAAAGAAAGAAGAAAGAGGGGAGGAAGCTTCTTTCCACTAATCCCCTCCTCCCCTATAAATAGACCTCATTAGTCATTTGTTTAGTGTTGTTGGCTAGTTTTGACAAACTATGCTCTTCTATTTTTATTTTGCACCTTAAATTCTTCCAATTTTAATACTTGTATTCGCACCTTTAATTCCAAGTAAGTTTTTATTTAATTGTCATTGAATCTTTACTCTTCTTGTTAATCTCTCATCTTCCTTTCTTGTTTGGATTTAATCTTTGTGTTTGTGTTCTTGAGTTCATAGTTTTGATCAAGTGGGTTTTAATTATTTTGGTTATGATTGGTAGTTTTGTTGATTTGTTTTGATTGGTATTCATTAGTAGATGTTTGTTAGTTATTTTGGTTTAATCTTTAAGTTGATTTTGGTTATTTTTGATTGGATTCGTGCCTAGTTCTTCAACCCCTGTTCTTCGTTTCTTTAGTTTACCCAGATTCCGGATCAAGGCTTTCTATAATTTATTCCGAATCAAGCTTATATTCCGAACCAAGGATTTCTCCATTTTATTCTGCATCAGTTTAGTATTCCGGATCAGTGTAGTTTATTCCTGATCAGTTGGTATTCTGAGTCAAGACAATTATTCCGAGTCAGCACTTTCTTCTTATTATTCCGGATGAAGGTTTTTATTTTAATTATTCCGAATAAAGCTTTTATTCTGAATCAGCAATTTCTTAATTTTTCCGCATGAAGCTTTTACATTCCGAATGAACAAACATTCCGGATGAGCCCTTTATTCCGCATCAACAGTTTATTCCGAATCAGTGATTATTCCGGATGAACATTTATTCCGGATGAATGCTTTTATTCCGGATGAACATATTCCGGATGAACATAACATTCCGGATGAACATATTCCGGATGAAACATTTATTCCGGATGAACATTTATTCCGGATGAAGGACTGTATTCTGGATGAATATGTTTATTCCGAATGAAGGGTTGATTCCGAATGAGTGTTTTTCTAGTTTCTGTGATTTTATACATTTAGTTTTAAGCTTTATTTTTCCCGCCTTTTTCCTTAGTCGCACTTTTAATTTACTTGCCTTCCTTTTAGTTTGAGTTTAAGTTTGTCTTATTTTACTTTTCAGTCTTTAATTAATTTCATCTTTTAGTTTTATTTTCATTTATTGATTTGCTTTACTTTTCGTTTTATTATTTGCATTGCTCCTTTATTAATTGTCTTTGTTTATTTTTATTTCGCTTCGCATTTACCTTTTCTAATAGAATAGATATCTAACTTCATTTTTTGTTACCAAGAACGACTGAGTCACACATTTAACCAGTAATCAATTCGAGGAGATCGGACGATAATATTTTCTTACTAGGCAAAAATCTAGTTATCACTCCTCCTAGGAGATGAATGGTGATTTTCTTTAAAAATATTTTTCAAGAAAAATCAAGCCAAGGAAGATTACTAATCAAGACCTAGTTTTATTTATCTATAGTTTAGTTAATTGTCTTTCTTTATTTCCTTTATGTATCTCTTTCATGAATGTTTTATGAGAATGAATTGTGGACTTAGCTTTATGTGTTTCTATCTTTATGTGCACATTAATCAACTTTAATTCTAAATTAAAATTGAACCTAAATCTATCACAACCTCTAAAACTTGATTAAAATTGGCTCAAAATGTTATCTAAAATATTTTGTCACCCTTTGTCAAGACATTCTTTGTGAATGTGTTACTTTATGCAACCCTAGCATAATTCCGTGCTAATAGAGGTAAAATTCCAAGATTTGCAATTTTTTGAAAAAATCTTAGTTTTTTCTCAAAACCCTGGAAAATCAAGGTTTCAAGTCCACTGCACGCGGCTCATTAAAGTCGCGCGGTTCCTTAAGTGATAAGGAACCACCGGTCCCTATAAGGTACCGCGGACATAAAAGCCAATTTTTGGCTCATTTTTGGTCTTTCTTCATAAACCTATCCCCTGTCAAGATTCCATGTTACTCAATTTGGCTAAGCATTCCTTGACACTTTACATTTGATTTTCAAACCTTTTCCTTATCTACTTTCTTCTTATACCCCCACCTTGAGATTTCATTCTCACACCTCAACAATGCCTAACACTTCCTTTCATAACCTTGACATTTCATTGTCACAAACCTCCTCACCCAAAGCTTCTTCATCCAAGCTTTCCAAGAAACCGAAGATCTTGGTTCGACCTATTTGGATCAAGAAAAATGAACCCTCTTCATCAAAACCACCCAAGAACCCCACCTTCTCTCTAATTAAGTATTGGAATGAGACCTACTCCATTAACCCCATCACCGGAGAAAAGGTAAATCTCCCACCACCACCAAAACCTTTTGATACCCCCAACTCAATGACCTTACAACCTTCCCAAACCTCACAAGGCATTGTGAAAACATTTCCTACCCACTCTCCTCACCACCACCAACCCTAGGTGTGATGGCCTTCCCCCATTAACCAAATTTGTGTTGCATCATGGATCCTCGTGTGCTTGTTGTCGATTTCAACAAATTGAACTTGCTCATGTGTATGAGAAGTTAAATTTTCTTGAATTCCTCCTCACTCGACTTCCTCTCAAAGTTTTCGTTCCCGTGGACAAAACTTCGAATGATGCCTCGTCGTCTTATTTTTCCATCTAAAGGGCTACACTCTCTTGGAGTCAATTAAACTTTAGTTGTTTTAGAGCCATTAGTGTTTTTAAGCAATCTTGGAAAATTATCACTATTAGACTAGCTTATGCTTTGTGGTTTATTTTCCATATCTTTTTCTTTAGATACTCATATTGTGTGTATGACTATCTACTTTGTTTGTCTTTTTCATATTTATGTAATATGAAATCTTTGTGTTGTGCTTGTTTTCTTTTTTTGATCATTCTCTCTTTCTTTTGAGTTGATCGTGGTTAATCTTTACAATTGATTATGGGGGATTCCATCAATTCTAAATTTTAACCCCTTGACAAATTTATCATCCTCATTGGTTGGATGTTTCCTTTCTACCTCCATTCCACAAATTGAACTTTGATTTTGTCATTTACCTCTTTGGACATACTTAGCAAGTACTTGCTTCTAATTTGAGATTTCTTCTCCTTTTCCCTCTCAAGTTACTTAGTAGGTAGTGATCATATATAGATTGGTGTTTCTTTCCTTTCTACTAACCTTTGTGTAGCATGTCACCATAGCTCATACACTTGGTGCCCCAAGCAAGGGGGAGCAACCACCAAGGGGGAGCTACTAGCAAAGTCCGGTTCTCTTCAAAGACTTGTGCTTACCTTTTTGCTACGACAAAGGGGGAGAAATGATAGTGATAAACTCGTTAATAATTCAATATTTTGTGTTTCTACGTAAATGAGTTTATAGTTTGTCGTAATAAAAAAGGGGGAGATTGTTAATGCAAGTGATGCCTAAAAACATTATTAGTGTTAACTAATCTTTCTTAGTTTTGACCACAACAAACTATACAACACATTTAGTGTAAAATACAAAACGAATTATTTAACTAACACTATCATCAAGGTAATAATCATATCACTAACTTTTCTTAATCATACTTAGTGATCATCAAAGTGATTATCCTTAAAACTCACTTTTGTTAATATGACAAACGATTTTTTTTATAAACTTTCTTTTTAAGAAAATGTTTTATTAAAATGGAAAATGTAAATTTGAAAATGGCATATTCCATATTCCATAAGAATATCCTCCTTTGAAGGTTTAAAAAACCTCAGATATTCCTACCCCACTCAAAGACAAAAAAGGGAGCAGACTCTACTGGGCGGTACATTAAATAGATAGGCGGTTCCTTAGCGATATGGAACCACCGGCTAGTTAAGGATCCGCGCCCAGCTAGCCGTTACACTTTGTCTTCTATAAATAGTGGATCAAATCTCATTTTCCAATAACCCTCTTGGACGTTTTTCTCAGCCCCCTTTCTCTTTTCTATAGCATAATCATTAGTAAATGATCACTTAATGTGTTAAGTATTTTTACATATGATTATCCTCTTGATCCCCTCCTTTACCTTATCCAATGAGAAGATCACTCACTCACTAGTGTTGTGATAAAGATGAATCCATGAATTAGTCATGTTCATCATGTTAGCCTTTTTATTTTTGTTGATCCATTTGTATTTATTAAATACTTGGACTAGTTGTGTTCATCCAAGCTATTTGTGAATACTTGGATTTGTTGTGTACATCCATTGCATATGTGTTTGCTTGGATTTATATTGTGTAGATCTAAGCTACATGTGTGTACTTGGATATGTCTAGTTGAGTTGTAATAGATTGTGTAGTAGTTCTCACTAAACTATAAAGTGATGTGGTTGTGTCTTGTGAGTTCTCACTTAACTTGAAAGTGATTAGCAGTTATGTTGTGTGAAGTTCTCACTTAGCTTCAAAGGGAAGCGTCGTGAAGATTGGTTCTAGCTTTAGATTAGAACTCGACATCTAGCCTTGTATCGTAAAATGGTGAAGTAGGCAACATCGTGAAGATTGGTTCTACCTTGAGATTAGAACTCGACATCTAGCCTTGGGTCGTTAAATTGTGAAGTAGGCAACGTTGTGTAGATTGGTCCTAGCTAATGATTAGGTCTCGACATTTAGCTTAGTGTCGGAAAATAATGTAAGCGACGATGTAAGGCTTTCTCCGCCAAGAAGGGAGCTTGTGGATATAGTGGAAATCTCGAGTAGGTGTACTCGAGGAGTGGAGTAGAAACGAGGATAGAGCCTCGTTGTCGAACAACTATAAATCTTGGTGTCTTGTCACTAGGTTGTCTTTTTCCTTACTCTTTACTTATTTCATTATCATTATACTTACCTATTAGCATTGCTAATGCATTTGAATTGAACCTAATCATTATGCAACTTAGCTTCAAGTAAAAGATAGTTTTGATACAAACCTATTTGAAAGTAATTTTAATTAGGTGACTAACAAAAGAGAAACTATTCAACCCCCCCCCCTACAAAGACATACAGGAGAAGCGGCCATCATATCTTGTAGAGACAAAGTGTATAATTTACTCCCTCGAGTACATTTCAATAAATCAACCCCTTCCAAATTACGAATGAAGTAGGTATGCTCACGAAAAGCGACTTCAAGGTTTGAATCACAAAATTGTCCAACAGAAAGTAAGTTGTGACCGAGTCCTTCCACATAATACACTCTTGAAATAATAACATTCCCAATATGATATTCACCATAACCCATTATCTTTGTAATATGATCATTTCCGAATCGAACCGTACCAAGAAACTTACTGACGAAATTTCTGAGCTAAGAACGATCTCCGGTCATATGCTTAGAGCAACCAGAGTCCAAATACCAGAGAACAATTTGGACCACCTGTTTTCATCAACAACAGTAGATAATGCATTGGAAACTATTGGTTCCGGAGTGTTAGCAGATACAGATAAAAAATTATCAGAATTGCTAACATTTGTGTTATCCTTAGTTTTCCAGCATTTGCTAATGTGAGTTTTACTAATAATAGGTTTTATTGTTCTAACTTTTTGAGGTTTTGGATTATTAGTGGGCACTACAGTGGGAGTAGACCTATTTAAAGGGCACTTGGTTCCTACAGTAGTGTCGGTGTTCCTAGTTAAAGGACACGCTTGTATTTTGGTATCCTTGGTATTCCTAGTTAAAGGGCACGCTTTCTTCGCTGTAGTGGGAGTGATCCTAGTTAAAGGGCATGCATTTCCTACTATAGTGAAAGTTCTACCAGTGGGACGCCACATCCAGCCAACTTGGGTTAACACTTTCCCAGTCGGTTTCCATTCTAAACCATTTTTACGGGCATTCATCTCATTCACATGGTCTATAAGGCAAGGATCATGACGACTAGAAAACATACATCATTACAATTCCCATTAGTTATCATAGTCACACACGCTTAGACTAGACTAGGTACATTGTATAGTTTAAGTATCGTGTGTGACTATGTATACCCCTCTCCTAGGCTTCCAAGGAGGGGTGTTGCTTGTGTTATCTTTTCATTTTAATTAAACTCTTTTCTTTCTTTTACACACACAACCTCTCTACTTCATCCATGGCTTCCACCACCATCTACCACCATATTAGACCACCGGGTCTATAATAGCAAATCCATAATTGGCATCAGAGCCTCGGTTCCATCCTTGGATCGTGTTAGTGTTTTCGATTTGGTGGTCTAAAAAAATTTTCGTGTCTCGTTCTATCATTTTTTTGGTACGATTTGTCACAATCCTTTGTCACGATGTTTGTAGTCATCCATTGATTAATCTTTGTTCATTCTTGGTTTCATCAAATATTTGTCCATTTTTTACACGTCTTTTTACATCTATCATATCTAATTTTTATTGGGAAAAGGACAAAATACAAAATAAATGGGCAGATACACCATTTTCGGTTTTTAAAACCCTTTTCCGACTGGTTTTCCGACAGCTTATTCCGATGGGTTTTCAGATAGTCATTCAGATGGGTTTTCCGATTATGCTTATTCCGATGGCTATTCGGATGGTTATTCCGATGGCTATTCGGATAGCTATTCCGATGGTGATTCCGATGGAGATTCCGATTGTGCTTATTCTGATGGCTATTCGGATAGCCATTCCGGTGGGGTGTTTGATTGATTCCGATAGACTTAAAAAGATTCCGATGGAGACTTAAACATTCCGATGGTGCATCATTTTTTTCTGAAAACATTGCTTTAACTCACAAACAACAACATTCCACCTTTTGACTCTATCAGACTTTGTTTGACTTCAACTAAAACATCTCACCAATACAGCCGAGTCAACTCGGTCATTACCGTGTTGACTCAGGTGCCTCAATGAGTCTCTTGCACATAACCACTTTAACTTTCCACCTTTTAACTCCTCAACAATTCCAACTCCGTCAATCTAATCCTAAACCCATCGTCACCTATTCCCCCATCTAATCTAGACTCGAACGAAATTAATTTGGAGTGATCTCAGATTCAACTTTTCGCGTTTGCACATGCAAGCCATGATCTCATAAGATCCATACACAAAAAAATATATATCATCATTGATCTGTGATTAATATACGAAAGCCATGAAAGATTTATAACACTTGAGTTATAATCTTTTCATTATTTCGATTAAAAAAACAAAACAACACCATCATTGATCTGTGAAATTTGTATCCCCAATTAATGTTCGAAAACTGAAAAGAAGATCACTAACAAAAATGTTAGGATCTTTCTTTGTTTCATCAAAACAAAAAATCAACCTACAAATTAAAAACATGCAGTTCACGTACCCGAGACCAATTATAGATCTTCAAGACACTCATCTTCTATGGTTCGTATCATGTAGGATTTGTGATTCGAGATGAGATTGATTTGGTTCATGATAGTTGATAGGTGTGTAAACACCCAACCTTTTTACCACTTAATTACAATAATAACCGAGCCAAAACGTGTATTTTATGTCATTTATGTCAAAATTATGCGTGGTTTGTGTTTTTGTTGTGATTTAGGACGAAAAGGTGAAAAGTAGAGAAAACACGGGCATTCACGGGATTTTATCGAAGAAAAAGACGAAAGACGAAGTCAAGAAATCAAGAGTGCAAAAAGAACGGAAGTCCAAGACCAATTCTGAAGATTTGTCGAAGAAAAAGTCAAAAGACGGAAGTTTACTAAAAGCCGAAGAACTCAAGTCTAATTTATTGAAGAATTACAAGACGAGTTTGAAGAAATCCCGAGACAAAGTCATTAAAGTCAAAAGATTAATGACGCAATTAAAGAAAGAAGAAAGAGGGGAGGAAGCTTCCTAAGCACCTCCCTAATCTCCCTTATAAATAGATGTTTAGTGTTTTCATTTTAAGTTGTTGGGTGGCTTGACAAACCACCTCTTCCACCATTTTCATTTTGGACAATTTAATTTCTTGCACTTTAATTTCTTGTATCGCACCTTTGAATTCCTTTTAATTCAAAGTAAGTTTTATTTAATTGTTGTTGAATCTTTACTTTCTTATTTAATCTCTCATCTACCTTTCTTATTTGTGTTTAATCTTTGTGTTCATGTTCTTGAGTGTTATGGTTTTCAATCAAGTGGGTTTTGATTGATTTGGTTATGATTGTTAGTTTTGTTGACTTGTTTTGATTGGTATTGATTAGTTGTTCATTTGTGGTTAGTTTGATTTAATCTTTTGGTTAATCTTGATTGATTTTGGTTAAATTCATGTTCTATTTCACCCCCTGTTCTTCGCTACTCTTGAGGTGCCCAGATTCCGGATCAACCACTTTCTTCTCAATTATTATGGATCAATGCCTTTCATTCGGAATACTTGATTATTCCGGATCAATATCTTTATTCGGAATATTTGTGATTCCGGATCAATCTCTTTATTCGGAATATTTGTTATTCCGGATCAATCACTTCATTTGGAATTTGTTATTCTGGATCAAGTCTTTCATCCGGAATATTGATTATTCCGGTCAAGTCTTTCATCCGGAATAATATTCCGGATCACCAATTTTATTCCGAATCAACCCTATTTTCTTTTCATTCCGGATCAATAACTTTATTCCGGATCAACTGGTTTATTCAGATAAGTGACATATTCCGGATGAGCTTTGTTATTCCGGATGAGGGTGATATTCCGAATGAGTTTTTCAGTTTTTTGTAGTTTTATATTTTTAATTCTTAAGCTTTACTTTTCCCGCCTTTTTCCTTATTTGCATTTTTACTTGCCTTCCTTTTAGTTTAAGTTTAAGTTTGTGTCATTTACTTTATTTCCTTTTTAATTTCTCATCATTTACTTTTTGTCAAGTTTTAATCTTTCATTGTTTCTTTTTACCGTCTTTACTTTATTTTTATTTGTTTCAAGTCTTTATCTTTCATTAGTTTTAGACAACGACACCCTTTCTTTCGATTCACCAAGAACAACTGAGTCGCACAATTAACCAGTTATCAATTCGAAGAGATACCGAGAAACGAACTTTCAAACGGCTCTTTTCGTGAGGATCAACGGTTTTTTGGGAGAGACGCGTTGGCTTTTGGGATCCGTTCACTCGTGAACGTTATTTTTCGTGTCAAAAATTTTCAAAAATCCAAAAACATTTGAAAAATCATAAAAAGCATTTCTTTTTCAAAGTTTTGCACCAAAAATATTCTTCTTGCTTATCTATTTTTTCTTTATGGATTCTTATGTCCATTGCGTCAGGTGTGGGAGACGATTATACGGGAACGACTCATGTCAATGGTGTACATGTGAGCGGTGCGGAAACGATATCGACAATACACAATTCGGATTCGGATTTTGTCCATTGTGCAACTCCACTAATTCGTCCTTTTTGAATCCACCTCCTGTTCCCCCGTGCATATATTGTTGGAAATACGTTTTTCCAAGGAAAGTCTCGGTCACATCATTATTAGCATAGATCACGAGCTATAGACTATTTAGGACATTGTAACTTGGAGTGACCTCCCTTTGGGGGAGATTGTTGGAAATACGTTTTTACGTATTTAGAAAGGATCGGTCACTCCAATGATATTGGGCTCGTGATCCAATATAGCCCATATAACCCACATGTAGGGTGGGCTATATAAACCCCCCTCCTAGCATGTTAGGAGGGGTTGTGGTTTACTTCCATTTTCATAATCATATTTTATCTTTCTTCTTAACTCTCTCCTTTCTCTCTCTTATTTCTCTCTCTAAGTTTCTACCATTTCTCTATCCATTCAATAGATAATCCATACTTGATAAATCCTTAGAAAAACACGATCCTTCAATTGGTATCAAGAGCATGGTTGATTCTTCGGATTAGCACGTTTTTATCTATTGATTTGGTGGTAAAATTTCTTTATTTTACAAATTTTTTTCTTTCTTTCGTCTATTTTTATCCACTTTGTTATTCTTTGTTTACTTTTCTCCACTTTCAAATTTTTAATCCATTTTTTTATTCACTTTTAACATTGATTCTTCTCAAATCTTTATCTATTTTTATCAATTTTCTATGAAAAGTTCCTGTTTTGTCTATTTTTGAATTTGGTCACGATTCTATTTTGTCCTTATTTTACAAATTTTTTATTAGTTTTATCATTTTTTTGTTCCAATCTGTTTTTGTCTCTGTATCTGTCTAAAAAGGGTATTACATTCCGATGCATAATCTTTTCACATTCCGATAGAAAGTCGCCATATTCCGATCGTAACGTCACCAGGTTTGTCCATATCGATCGCAATAACCCTCGGGTTCTACTTTGCGATCACTTTTTCTGATTCCATTATTCCGACGCGTATTCCGATCGCATTTTGCGATCGTGATTGCGACGGGTTTAAGGAAAAGTGAGACGAAACTCTGCCCAAATTTTTCTACACATTGCGATGGTAGAGTGTTTTTGATTATTGCGATGGGTTGTAAGTTTTGAGTATTTCGATGGAATTTGTATATTGCGATGGAATAATAACTATTGCGATGGTGAGTATTGTTGATATTGCGATAGAATGAAAAAGATTGCGATGGACTCGACTCTAGACTAACAATAAACTGAATCAAAATCACTTTGTGCCTCGACCCACTCATCACTGTTTGTCCCGAATACAAAATACCAAGACTCGTTTTAACCAAGACTCAAGACCAAAAAACCAAATCTCAAAAACTGACTCGGACCAACATCAACTCTCGACCTACACACTCGTCTCAACCCTCGTCTCCTCACCTACCACCCTCGACTCCCTCACCCTGACCCTCACACATCTTCACAACACCTCTCGAACTCTCACCTCTCGACATAATACACTCTTGAAATAATAACATTCCCAATATGATATTCACCATAACCCATTATCTTTGTAATATGATCATTTCCGAATCGAACCGTACCAAGAAACTTACTGACGAAATTTCTGAGCTAAGAGCGATCTCCGGTCATATGCTTGGAGCAACCAGAGTCCAAATACCAGAGAACAATTTGGACCACCTGTTTTCATCAACAACAGTAGATAATGCATTGGAAACTATTGGTTCCAGAGTGTTAGCAGATACAGATAAAAAAATTATCAGAATTGCTAACATTTGTGTTATCCTTAGTTTTCCAGCATTTGCTAATGTGAGTTTTACTAATAATAGGTTTTATTGTTCTAACTTTTTGAGGTTTTGGATTATTAGTGGGCACTATAGTGGGAGTAGACCTATTTAAAGGGCACTTGGTTCCTACAGTAGTGTCGGTGTTCCTAGTTAAAGGACACGCTTGTATTTTGGTATCCTTGGTACTCCTAGTTAAAGGGCACGCTTTCTTCGCTGTAGTGGGAGTGATCCTAGTTAAAGGGCATGCATTTCCTACTATAGTGAAAGTTCTACCAGTGGGACGCCACATCCAGCCAACTTGGGTTAACACTTTCCCAGTCGGTTTCCATTCTAAACCATTTTTACGGGCATTCATCTCATTCACATGGTCAATAAGGAAAGGATCATGACGACTAGAAAACATACATCATTACAATTCCCATTAGTTATCATAGTCACACACGCTTAGACTAGACTAGGTACGTTGTATAGTTTAAGTATCGTGTGTGACTATATATACCCCTCCTAGGCTTCCAAGGAGGGGTGTTGCTTGTGTTATCTTTTCATTTTAATTAAACTCTTTTCTTTCTTTTACACACACAACCTCTCTACTTCATCCATGGCTTCCACCACCATCTACCACCATATTAGACCACCGGATCTATAATAGCAAATCCATAATTGGCATCAGAGCCTCGGTTCCATCCTTGGATCGTGTTAGTGTTTTCGATTTGGTGGTCTAAAAAAATTTTCATGTCTCGTTCTATCATTTTTTGGTACGATTTGTCACAATCCTTTGTCACGATATTTTGTCACGATGTTTGTAGTCATCCATTGATTAATCTTTGTTCATTCTAGGTTTCATCAAATATTTGTCCATTTTTTACACGTCTTTTTACATCTATCATATCTAATTTTTATTGGGAAAAGGACAAAATACAAAATAAATGGGCAGATACACCATTTTCGGTTTTTAAAACCCTTTTCCGACTGGTTTTCCGACAGCTTATTCCGATGGGTTTTCAGATAGTCATTCAGATGGGTTTTCCGATTATGCTTATTCCGATGGCTATTCGGATGGTTATTTCGATGGCTATTCGGATAGCTATTCCGATGGTGATTCCGATGGAGATTCCGATTGTGCTTATTCTGATGGCTATTCGGATAGCCATTCCGGTGGGGTGTTTGATTGATTCCGATAGACTTAAAAAGATTCCGATGGAGACTTAAACATTCTGATGGTGCATCATTTTTTTCTGAAAACATTGCTTTAACTCACAAACAACAACATTCCACCTTTTGACTCTATCAGACTTTGTTTGACTTCAACTAAAACATCTCACCAATACAGCCGAGTCAACTCGGTCATTACCGCGTTGACTCAGGTGCCTCAATGAGTCTCTTGCACAGAACCACATTAACTTTCCACCTTTTAACTCCTCAACAATTCCAACTCCGTCAATCTAATCCTAAACCCGTCGTCACCTATTCCCCCATCTAATCTAGACTCGAACGAAATTAATTTGGAGTGATCTCAGATTCATCTTTTCGCGTTTGCACATGCAAGCCATGATCTCATAAGATCCATACACGAAAAAATATATATCATCATTGATCTGTGATTAATATACGAAAGCCATGAAAGATTTATAACACTTGAGTTATAATCTTTTCATTATTTTGATTAAAAAAACAAAACAACACCATCATTGATCTGTGAAATTTGTATCCCCAATTAATGTTCGAAAACTGAAAAGAAGATCACTAACAAAAATGTTAGGATCTTTCTTTGTTTCATCAAAACAAAAAATCAACCTACAAATTAAAAACATGCAGTTCACCTACCCGAGACCAATTATAGATCTTCAAGACACTCATCTTCTATGGTTCGTATCATGTAGGATTTGTGATTCGAGATGAGATTGATTTGGTTCATGATAGTTGATAGGTGTGTAAACACCCATCCTTTTTACCACTTAATTACAATAATAACCGAGCCAAAACGTGTATTTTATGTCATTTATGTCAGAATTATGCGTGGTTTGTGTTTTTGTTGTGATTTAGGACGAAAAGGTGAAAAGTAGAGAAAACACGGGCATTCACGGGCTTTTATCGAAGAAAAAGACGAAAGACGAAGTCAAGAAATCAAGAGTGCAAAAAGAACGGAAGTCCAAGACCAATTCTGAAGATTTGGCGAAGAAAAAGTCAAAAGACGGAAGTTTACTAAAAGCCGAAGAACTCAAGTCTAATTTATTGAAGAATTACAAGACGAGTTTGAAGAAATCCCGAGACAAAGTGATTAAAGTCAAAAGATTAATGACGCAATTAAAGAAAGAAGAAAGAGGGGAGGAAGCTTCCTAAGAACCTCCCTAATCTCCCTTATAAATAGATGTTTAGTGTTTTCATTTCAAGTTGTTGGGTGGCTTGACAAACCACCTCTTCCACCATTTTCATTTTGCACAATTTAATTTCTTTCACTTTAATTTCTTGTATCGCACCTTTGAATTCCTTTTAATTCCAAGTAAGTTTTATTTAATTGTTGTTGAATCTTTACTTTCTTATTTAATCTCTCATCTACCTTTCTTATTTGTGTTTAATCTTTGTGTTCATGTTCTTGAGTGTTATGGTTTTCAATCAAGTGGGTTTTGATTGATTTGGTTATGATTGTTAGTTTTGTTGATTTGTTTTGATTGGTATTGATTAGTTGTTCATTTGTGGTTAGTTTGATTTAATCTTTTGGTTAATCTTGATTGATTTTGGTTAAATTCGTGTTCTATTTCACCCCCTGTTCTTCGCTACTGTTGAGGTGCCCAGATTCCGGATCAACCACTTTCTTCTCAATTATTATGGATCAATGCCTTTCATTCGGAATACTTGATTATTCCGGATCAATCTCTTTATTCGGAATATTTGTGATTCCGGATCAATCTCTTTATTCGGAATATTTGTTATTCCGGATCAATCACTTCATTTGGAATACTTTGTTATTCTGGATCAAGTCTTTCATCCGGAATATTGATTATTCCGGTCAAGTCTTTCATCCGGAATAATATTCCGGAACCCTATTTTCTTTTCATTCCGGATCAATAACTTTATTCCGGATCAACTGGTTTATTCAGATAAGTGACATATTCCGGATGAGCTTTGTTATTCCGGATGAGGGTGATATTCCGAATGAGTTTTTCAGTTTTTTGTAGTTTTATATTTTTAATTCTTAAGCTTTACTTTTCCCGCCTTTTTCCTTATTTGCATTTTTACTTGCCTTCCTTTTAGTTTAAGTTTAAGTTTGTGTCATTTACTTTATTTCCTTTTTAATTTCTCGTCATTTACTTTTTGTCAAGTTTTAATCTTTCATTGTTTCTTTTTACCGTCTTTACTTTATTTTTATTTGTTTCAAGTCTTTATCTTTCATTAGTTTTAGACAACGACACCCTTTCTTTCGATTCACCAAGAACAACTGAGTCGCACAATTAACCAGTTATCAATTCGAAGAGATACCGAGAAACGAACTTTCAAACTAGTAAAATCTCTTTATTAAAATGGCGCCGCTGCCGGCTCTTTTCGTGAGGATCAACGGTTTTTTTGGGAGAGACGCGTTGGCTTTTGGGATCCGTTCACTCGTGAACGTTATTTTTCGTGTCAAAAATTTTCAAAAATCCAAAAACATTTGAAAAATCATAAAAAGCATTTCTTTTTCAAAGTTTTGCACCAAAAATATTCTTCTTGCTTATCTATTTTTCTTTATGGATTCTTATGTCCATTGCGTCGGGTGTGGGAGACGATTATACGGGAACGACTCATGTCAATGGTGTACATGTGAGCGGTGCGGAAACGATATCGCCAATACACAATTCGGATTCGGAATTGTGCAACTCGACTAATTCGTCCTTTTTGAATCCACCTCCTGTTCCCCCGTGCATCTATTGTTGGAAATACGTTTTTCCAAGGAAAGTCTCGGTCACATCATTATTAGCATAGATCACGAGCTATAGACTATTTAGGACATTGTAACTTGGATTGACCTCCCTTTGGGGGAGATTGTTGGAAATACGTTTTTACGTATTTAGAAAGGATCGGTCACTCCAATGATATTGGGCTCGTGATCCAATATAGCCCATATAGCCCACATGTAGGGTGGGCTATATAAACCCCCCTCCTAGCATGTTAGGAGGGGTTGTGGTTTACTTCCATTTTCATAATCATATTTTATCTTTCTTCTTAACTCTCTCCTTTCTCTCTCTTCTTTCTCTCTCTAAGTTTCTACCATTTCTCCATCCATTCAATAGATAATCCATACTTGATAAATCCTTAGAAAAACACGATCCTTCAATTGGTATCAAGAGCATGGTTGATTCTTCGGATTAACACGTTTTTATCTATTAATTTGGTGGTAAAATTTCTTTATTTTACAAATTTTTTTCTTTCTTTCGTCTATTTTTATCCACTTTGTTATTCTTTGTTTACTTTTCTCCACTTTCAAATTTTTAATCCATTTTTTTATTCACTTTTAACATTGATTCTTCTCAAATCTTTATCTATTTTTATCAATTTTCTATGAAAAGTTCCTGTTTTGTCTATTTTTGAATTTGGTCACGATTCTATTTTGTCCTTATTTTACAAATTTTTTATTAGTTTTATCATTTTTTTGTTCCAATCTGTTTTTGTCTCTGTATCTGTCTAAAAAGGGTATTACATTCCGATGCATAATCTTTTCACATTCCGATAGAAAGTCGCCATATTCCGATCGTAACGTCACCAGGTTTGTCCATATCGATCGCAATAACCCTTGGGTTCTACTTTGCGATCACTTTTTCTGATTCCATTATTCCGACGCGTATTCCGATCGCATTTTGCGATCGTGATTGCGACGGGTTTAAGGAAAAGTGAGACGAAACTCTGCCCAAATTTTTCTACACATTGCGATGGAAGAGTGTTTTTTATTATTGCGATGGGTTGTAAGTTTTGAGTATTGCGATGGAATTTGTATATTGCGATGGAATAATAACTATTGCGATGGTGAGTATTGTTGATATTGCGATAGAATGAAAAAGATTGCGATGGACTCGACTCTAGACTGACAATAAACTGAATCAAAATCACTTTGTGCCTCGACCCACTCATCACTGTTTGTCCCGAATACAAAATACCAAGACTCGTTTTAAGCAAGACTCAAGACCAAAAAACCAAATCTCAAAAACTGACTCGGACCAACATCAACTCTCGACCTACACACTCGTCTCAACCCTCGTCTCCTCACCTACCACCCTCGACTCCCTCACCCTGACCCTCACACATCTTCACAACACCTCTCGAACTCTCACCTCTCGACCAACAGGAACGACAACACAACACCCTTAAACCATACCCTCCTTCGAAACTGGACTCAAATAGGACTCGAAACAGGACTCATTCAGCCTCGACTCTCGACTTCGACTCCCTCGACCTCATTCCCTCGACACCACTCAAACAGACTCGAAAAACCTGTGTCAAGACTCGACTCAGTGACTCGAACAAACTCGAAACAAGACTCCCTCAGACTCGATCTATATTCCCTTCGTCTATAATCATCATCTAAACCAACTCATAAAATACAAAGTCTCAGATTCTTTTTCGTGATCTATACACATGCAAGCCAAGATATTTTTAGATTATTTTAATCATCATAGACCCGTGTTTTGATTTTTTAAACCCAGTTCTGTATACGAAATTAAATAAAAATTAATAACAATCTTGTTATTATCTTTATTTGTTTCGATTCATTCAATCAAATACCGTCATGCAATCACAGATCTATATGATGCTTAGCATCTTGTTTTATTTATGAAATTAAAGAAAGATTTACAACAAACATGTTGCAATCAAACTTTGTTTCGCTTTAAAAAAACACTGACTCCAATCAAAACAAAAATTAATCACATACCCGAGATCTAATTAAAGATCTTGAAGAAGTTCCTTGATTCAATCCTTGCTCAAAATAATAACTTGACGGTAGTGATTCGATCTAGATTTGAGGGGTGATTTGTTTGTGAATTTGGTGGTTGCGTTTGATTGACAGGACAAAGGGACGAAAGTTTGTTTGTGTTGGGAGCAGTTAGTAAGGAGAGAGTTATGGAAACAAGAGATAAATTAGGGTGAGTGAGAAATTTTAGGGTATAAATTTAGTCAAAAGACGGGTATAAATTTGTGGAGTGGGACGGAGAAAACTTGGAAGGATATTAGGTTTGGTTTTTGAGTTTTATATAAAGAAAGGGGGACGGAGGAACCTAGACAGCTAGTGTGATTCTTTCCATTTTTTTATATATATCACCAGGCTACGTGTTTGACATTCTAGGATACGTGTTTGCTTTGGGTAAGCAAGTGGTAGGCTACACTTTTTTTTGTCTCTTTTCTATATATTTTTTTCTTTGAATCAACTCTTTTCTATTTCGTTAAAATATATCAAATTTCTTTTATTTTTAGTTAAGATTTTTTTAAGCTAAGTTAATTCTCGTTAACTTTTTACTTTGAAATTTTATTTTGGATATTACTTTTATTTTGATAATCAATTGCTATTTTTATTTTTATTCAACTTTTTATTTTACAAATTTTGTGTTTAAAAATTTATTTTAAGCCCAATATTTTTTGGATTGTGTTAAATTGGAATTTTTCCAAATTTTTATTAGTTATACAAAATTTTATTTTATTTTATTTTTCTACTTTTTTATTTTTATATTATAGTCGGGACAAAGACAACGTGTCAAAGCGACGGGATTAAGTGCCAAGGTTTATTTTGCTGACGGATTTTTCCATCGGGTATTATTATTTGAATTTGACGACGGATTTTTATCAATCAGTAATCCTTAACGTAATTGTTCATCAATTTACAATGGATTCGTTGAATTCGAAATTTCAAGCGGGCGAATTGCATATATTATTTGGCTGTGGGTTAGGGTTTAATACCTTGTGTGTGGCATGATGTTTGGCGTCTTGACGATACCCTAATTTCTAGGGTTCTAAATTGTATTATGGTGGCTGTTCTAGGTCATATTCGTGGATGCGACATCATGTTGGTAATGCTTGGGGGATGTTAGCAAGTATGTTCTTGGTGTGCATACTTGTCTATGATGTTCTTCGTTCGTTGCATGTAATGTAATGAGTTGGATATGAATCCTTTGCAAGGGTTCTTGGTTACGCATGGTTTATGCTGTGCATGGAAGTCGTGTTTACTTGTTATGATACACATGTGGATTCTCTCTTGAAACTAGGGCTAATTCTTGGTCCTCGTACAATCTCCGTCTTTGATTAGCATTCTTATTCTCCGAGAAGGTTGTTACGGACGCCTTGGGGTTCCCCAAGCGTCGTATTTTTAAGAGTTGGGAGTGAAGATGAAATACTTGGATTTATGGTTCTTCAAGTTTATATTATAGTTTTTCTTCTTATGTAAGTCATGAGAGTGACAAGTCACCCTCATGTTAGTTGTTGCATATTATTTATATTATTTATGTGCATTGTATTGCCCATGTAACGGGCTGTGATATAGGACATCACCTATATCCATTGTACTTCAACGGTTTTTTGGTGTAATGCATTTTACCGGGGTATTGATTCCCTTTTACCCAAAAAAAAAAAAATTGCATATATTGCAAGACGCTACAAGAGGCAGTCACAAGAGAATAGAATCAGGAGGAAAACAGGAACCAAGTAGCATGTCAGGTACATATAATATTCTTCATATGTTGTCTGAAATGAATGCCCTAATTAACAATCCTGCTAATCGTTGTACGACGGCTTCTTTAACCAATTCTGTGTCTAGGACTGAAGGCTTGAAACCATTTTAGCTCAGCAATCCAAAGAGCTTGAGGATGCCAAAATTGAATTTTCAAAGAAAACGGAGAAATTTGAAACATATTTTGAAAAACTTGAAAAATCAAATGTTGTTCTTGAAAGAAAATTGGATCAAAAAGTTCTAGATTCTAAAGCTGAAAAGGATAATCTTTTGAAACAAATTCAACTGCTTGAATCTAAGTTGGCATCCCAAGATAACTTGCTCAAAGAGAATGAGACTTTAAAGGCCCAAGTACAGGAAAAGGTTTTTGCTATAGCTGCGTTGAAAAACGAGTTAAGGAAAACTAGAGGACCTAGTGTGGACACTAAGCTTGAAAAACCATCAATCTTGGGGAAACCGCCTACAAATCAGTTCGTCAGACAACCGACTGTCAGACAACCTACTGCATTTAGATCCGAGCGACCACAATCCTCGAGACCGCGGTTTGCCTCCCAAGTTGATTTGGTTCACTTTCCTAGACCAGTCACTCCACCATCTAGGCCCAATGTGACTAAAACAGCTTTTGCAAGACCTAATCACATGATTGCCTCTAATTTCCTTAGACATAGTCCAAAGAATACGTCTCGAACTAGTTCAAATGACGTTCGCCATACATTTGGTCTAAGGGAAGCTAAGCAAAAGACACAAGTAAGAGATAGAAATTTCAAACCTAGTCAGATGCCTTCTAGTTTACCCAACACTGATAACCGTAGCATGTCACATCCTAGGAGCATCAATCAATCATCTAGGAATTCTAGATCTTACTCGGACATTAAATATTCTACTTGTAAAACATGTAGAAAATGTGTCTTTACGGTAAATCATGATTCTTGTATCAAGAAACTACTTAATGAGGTGAACTCCCGTGCTAGACTTAAATCCCAGTGGGTAGCTAAAATCAAACCCATTGGCAAAATGTGGTGCCCCACTGGTAGAACTTTCACTCTTGTAGGAAACGAATGCCCTTTAACTAGGATAGTCTTTGATTCTACAAAGACTACTAGGGAGGAAATTGCAAAGGATGATACATCACTTAAGCCTGAACTTAAGGTTTTCTATAAAAGGAAACGTTTGCCAACTAAGACAAGTGAATCATCCCCTCAGGCCACCTCTGACACAAGAAAAGAAAACTGTGAACCCCCACATGCTTTTAAGATTGATATCGCTAACCCATGTCAAAGCATGCAAATTCCTAATGAGAATGCAGGTCCCAAAGTTGATGTTCCAAAAGAACGAAGCGGTCCAATCGTTGTATACCGTTCAACTAAGGACACTCTTAGAGTTTGGTTGCTGAAGAAGCAGATATCGGAGAAACTAGTATCTCAGGGGATTCATGGTTAAAGCTTACACAAGGACTTACAGTCACATAACAGACTGTAACTCGCTCTCAAAAGAAAGGAAAGTTTATCGCCGATGATAAACTTATCCTTACAACGAGAAATTAATTTTTCTTGGGCATGAGCTTATATCAAAAAACATTCGAAGTTTTTAAGCTCATGCACAATGACTTACAGTTAAATGTCAGACTGTAACTCGAACTTAAAATAAAGGAAAGATTATCTTTTATGATAACTTATCCTCTTAACGAGAAATTCACCTTTCTCGGTCATGAGCTTGTGTTAAAACATTCGAAGTTTTAAGCTCAGAAAGGAAAGTGTATCTTTTAAATAAGAGAACTTTTCCTCATAACGAGAAATTAACCTTTCTCGGTCATGAGCTTTCCGTTAAAACAGTCAAAGTTTTCAAGCTCATGAAAACGACTTCTAAGTAAATGTCAGCTTAGGACTAGTTCTTCAGTTAAAAGGAAAGTTTATCGCCGATGATAAACTTATCACAGGAAGTTTACAACTTCTCGGACTTGAGCTCGTTTTGTAAGATATTCAACATCTTAAGCTCAAGTAATTGGTTTTCAAAACGTTGAACACAATTTTTCGAGAATTTCTCAGAAAGGTTTTCTAAATCTTTCAAAATTGTGTGTTCAAAAAATGTTTTGATAAAAAGAGCATGTCTTCTGGAATCGATAATATTTACGATACTAGAAATGTCATTCAATAATGACACGGGGTTGTAAATAAAGTTCGAGCAGAAGTTTAAAAGATTTAAAACATGCTCCATATGGTTTGCTATTATTTCAGATAGTAACCCGCTTTTCATATTAAAGTCAAGCCTTTCACCGGAAAGCTTTGACTCAACAACGGGAATTAATTTTCTCGGGCATGGTTTACTTTACAACCATGTAAGGGATTGTGTTTACTTTATAACACAATCTAACACAGATATATGTACGTGTCAGTGCATTTATTTGTTAAAACGATAGAAATCTTGTTTTTATGAAGTTATCATCTCCACCAACCGTAGCAATTTACAATTGATATCTACATACTCGACGATGTGACTACTCAAACGGCGACTACATCTCTTTCAATAGAACACGGGTCAACAATTGAGGGGGAGCAATTGTCCTGCATTCAGAATCCTTGATGTCGAGAGTACCAAGTTCACATATTGGTGTCAAGACAAAGATATCAATCATACACATGGAGTCAAGAGATAACTTCAGAAGTGACGAGGTGACCAACATTCGTGAACAAGATCCATGTGAATCTTTCCTATGATGTTCTCCATCATTCAGGTCTTACCTCGTAAATTGCTAATCTTGTGATATCATTATCATATATTGTCTTTGCACGTGATAAATACCTTACACTTGTGTTTAAAAGGTATTTTATTTACGTTTCAAGTACACCCTCATTAATTAGAGGGGGAGCTTGTGTAATTCATGAAGATAATTGGATTTGCATTTTTCTTCCCAAATTTTCTTAAAATGCTATTAAATCAATTGATATTAAAAACATCGATTGGGTTAATATTTTTAATATGGGGGAGAAAATGTGATTTAATATGGGATATGATCAATCATAAATGGTTTGACTTAACGTGATAGCTCATCCCGACATGTGCAAAATGTTTTCGGATATCGTGGCATATGTTAAGGGGGAGCAAAATGGATTTGCACTTCAAAATGGATTTCATGGTGACATACACTTACCCAAAACATCTCTATTCACGACGGTGAAGATTGTGGTGACATAAGGATGGTAGGATAGGTTAAAGTCCAATGATTCCTCTAGAACCGGAGGAATCTTCCCAAGGACATTCCATAGCTAGAAATAGTAGTCCTTAGGAAAGATGGAGAAAGATTGTGAACGTAGCTGAATGCCGACGAAGTACTTAAGTTAGCACTGGAACAATCACAACAAGGTGCTAGTGATGACGTATTGGTAAGCGTTGAAGGGGTTGAAGAATGAAAAAGAATTGTAAAGATAAAGGGTGTAAAGAAAGAAGCCCTCCTTACAACTTAGGCAGAAACCGGGTCAATACATATGCTATTAAGATCATTGTTTAATGATTCTTGATATTGAAGACAGACATCATGGACCCAGTGATGCAAGGCACAACCCATCCCAGCTAACTCAGATATCTCTTAAAAGATATTTGTTTTAATCACACGGAGACAACACATTATCTATTAATTTATTCACTCCGAATAAATTGGTATTGAAATGGTGGCACTCCTCTCCAGCCTCCGATCACTAAAAATCCAAAATGCACGATTGAGTCTAGAGCCATTTGAGATCATAAAATATCTCATTAGGACACACTTTCATATTTCCTTGCTTCTTCACACACTGTGAAAAGTAAGAAAGATATTAAGAGTCCTACGCAAAATCTTCATGATCTTGCCTGAACATCCGATTAATACGAAAGTATTTACAATGAAGATGGAAATCCTTCTTGAGCGAAAATCAAAAAGCTCATGGTAGGTGACTTGTGCGATTCTTTATGAATCAAACTTGTGATAACTGGAAAGCAACAGCTGTTTAATTCTTAACTGAATTTAAACACGTTCCAGGCCTCTACGTAATATCTTAGTGATCTTGCCAGAACACTCAGAGTGATACCTTAGTGTTCACAGTGATGAGTGGAAATCCTTCTAGTGTTAACCTCAAACAGCACTTGGTAGGTAACTTGCAAGATTCTATACGAATCAAGCTCGTGACAACTAGAAAGCAACGATGGTGCGGTTCTTAATTGAATTTCACTTGTTCCAGGAACATGAATTGACGGCTTCAAATCATGCGGATATTATTATCCAAATGATTCACTCTTTATGTTCGCAGTCAGCTTTGGACGGTCGAATAAAGAGAACGGGTTTACCCGCGAAATCTTGTCAGGAAGTTACTTAATTGAAACTATCCGTCACGGGTACGATTTCTAATATTGTCCAACGGTCTTCACCGACCGGAGGTAAAATGCTACCGATTTAGAATGAAATGTTCAAAGCCATTTCTTTCGTGTCTACTTATGTTGCGGCATTTGAAGACGGTGGCGTTGCGGAATCCAAGAAGAAGTCGTCCCCACATGCTTATACTGCATACACTCAGTACTTCAACGAATTCAAGAAAGTCTGAAGGTCAAGTCTTCCGTTGTATCAAACTCTGAAGCTTTCAAGAATTATAAAGGTATATGTATGTGGAACATGAAGTCACGAAGAGGCGAATATCACAAGTGATGAATGCACAAGGTCAAGGCAAGAGAACATGCTCAAGATTAAAGTCAAAGATCTCATCAGCATATTCACAAGAACAAGATCGAAGACTCAAGCATAGTATGCTAGGTTTAAGATTTTGTAAAATGGTGTGACCTCCCTTTGGGGGAGATTGTTGGAAATACGTTTTTCCAAGGAAAGTCTCGGACACATCATTATTAGCATAGATCACGAGCTATATACTATTTAGGACATTGTAACTTGGAGTGACCTCCCTTTGGGGGAAATTGTTGGAAATACGTTTTTACGTATTTAGAAAGGATCGGTCACTCCAATGATATTGGGCTCGTGATCCAATATAGCCCATATAGCCCACATGTAGGGTGGGCTATATAAACCCCCCTCCTAGCATGTTAGGAGGGGTTGTGGTTTACTTCCATTTTCATAATCATATTTTTTCTTTCTTCTTAACTCCCTCCTTTCTTTCTTTTCTTTCTCTCTCTAAGTTTCTACCATTTCTCCATCCATTCAATAGATAATCCATACTTGATAAATCCTTAGAAAAACACGATCCTTCAAGCTATCTACAAGAAGCACCGGATTTTTCTCCATACCCATGTTACCAAAATTGTGGGGGCCCTCACGATACTTCTTATTGTCAGCCAATGAATTCTTATGAGCCTGATCTGTGTCCTCAATTTTCTTCACCGATGGATTATTATGAACAAAATCCGTGTTATAATTCTTCTCAACCGATGACTTACTTTGAGCCACATCCGTGCTATAATTCTGGTTTTCATAACTGTGAGCCCCCACACCCCAACCTCAATCATCAATCCTCTCAGAGAATTCAACAACTCACTACTCTCAATGAAGAAAGACAAGCCATTCTTTGGAAAATTCATGACGGCTTACTTCAACTGACCGAGGCATTAAAGGAACAACAACGACAACAACAAGAGCGACAACAAGAGCAAGTATCTAATCTTAGTGATTATACCCCTCCTCTTGCGCGTCCATACTATTATGATGATGATGATGATGAGTCTACTATTTCTTGGAATGATCTTGTTACTCAATGTCCTAGTGCAATTGTCATCCCTTCTCTCAATATCCCAAACGAGTCTAAGGATTGTGATACATTGAGTGAGCCTAGTGATTTTGGTATTGATAAATTCTTTGATGAGGTGTGTGACATACCGACTGCTATGGAGTTTAAGGACGACGTTGCTCTTACAGAGGAGGTCGATCCCGATGATACCGATTTTTCTCCGCGCTATGAGAATTTCACTTTTGAAATTTCTCATTCTCCACCGGGAGATGCGGGCGATGACGATTTATTCTCTCCGGCTTACGAGAAGTTCACCGATGAACTTGCTCTTGAAGATGAGGTGGAAGACGTGATTCTCTGCGATAGATTACGGAAAGTTCATCTTCTTATTGCTCAAATCGAAGAGTTGACTTCTCCTCCTCTCTCCGAGTCTTTACCTCCATCTATTCCTCCCGTTGAAGATAATGACCCATTGCTGGAAGAAATCGACATTCACTCCATACCTCCAGGTATTGATGACGATGACATGGAGGGGGATATTATTCTTGATAATTTGCTGCAGGAAGGTATTGACCCAAGTCCCCCTCCCGAGCACCTTTCATCCTCCCCTTTAGCCATTATTACGGAGGATGAGTGCTTTGACCCGGGAGGTGACATTGATTATGCTATCATTGATAACCTTACGGCTTTGCCGAGTGCTCAACATCCATTGTCTTTGGGGGAGACAATGTGCTTACTTTACCCACCCCACCTCCCGTGGAGCTTGACTTCACATACTTTTCGTATGTTGAAAGAACCTTTCTCCCATTCAAGACTTATCCCCCGCCTCTCCTTTGTTGATGTCCTCCGGGAACGAGGACAAGGTCTTTGATCCCGGTATTACATTCGAGGCTTCCCCATGGACCATTTAATTCGGGGACGAGTCAGGCTCGTGACTCGGTTAATATAAACAAGCGCTTTTTGGGAGGCAACCCAATTATCTATCTATCTTTACCTGTTTTCACCATATGTGTCGGGGATCCCCGTTGGTGTTTCTTGCTTTCTTTTTTATCATGTGCAGGGATTAGAGCTTCAAAAGACACACTCTTGATGATTTTTGACGAACCGTGATTCCGTGTTCCCGTCTTCCCGGTTCTATCCTAAACTCTTTTCGATTCACTATTTTATATTTTCCAATATTAAAATAGGAATGTCTTTAGTTGTCTCTTCCTTAAGCAAGATTTAAACAACGTGCACAATGTCCTAAATGTAGGGGAGTTTACTCCCACATGCTTAAACATTGAGGACAATGTTTATATTAAGTGTAGGGGGACTTCTATCGAAGTTAAGTGGCCCTTTTCCTTGTATTTGTCCTCATTTTAACCGGAAAATCAATTTTTCGACATTTTTCAAAATTTTTGATCTATTTTGGCCTATTAGTTTTACCTTTGTATAGTTATTTTCTTTCTTTACTAGAATAAATTTTAATAAAGTGGTTTTAATTTTCAAACGTTGTGAATCTTTTGACTCAACCTGAGCTTACTTATCTAAGTTTACTCTAGCTAGTATCCTTAACGTGTTTAAGTCAAGTTTTTCTGGGCTTTTATATAGGGAGCTTTAAAACGCGAAAGTCTTAACTCTCACGGGTTAAGAACAAGAACTTTTCGCAAGTTCCTATAATTGATCCTAGAGAGTCGTTTATCAAGGGAACTTTAAA
Source organism: Glebionis coronaria (assembly GCA_025667525.1). Classification (NCBI taxonomy): domain Eukaryota; kingdom Viridiplantae; phylum Streptophyta; class Magnoliopsida; order Asterales; family Asteraceae; genus Glebionis; species Glebionis coronaria. Next base: position 237,898,027 of record CM046880.1, read on the forward strand.
ATGCGATTTCTAAACTTGAAAAAGTATAAGAATTTGCAAGGTCCTATAGACGACTCGAAAACCCAAAACTTTGATTTAATAGGCTAAGCATCGACGAGTCTCATTCCTTGAGATTTTAAATTGTGGAGAACGAGAGATGATAGAGTCAATTATAAGTTTGGTATTCTTTCATGAATTTATGTGAGTTAATTATGAGCCTATTCTCCCATCGCCTGCTAACAAATTTATCTGCAATAAATAAGGTTATACGATTTGAAAAGTTACTTAGCTTCTAGCCCAAAATCATTTAAAAGTTGCTCGTTATGGATTAGAGTTCATAGCCAAGGCATAACTTATTGAAGCGGGATGCGAAGATTGGCGAGTCCAAAAAGGTCCTAACAAGGCATGAGGGCTACATTTTGTTGCTAAATATCCCAAGTGATGTGAAGAATCATTTATCAAAATTCAATATGAAGGATCGAGACACACGACGAAAAGCAAGTACTCCCAAAAGATCATGGAGAAGTCTATCCAAAAAGGCCCTAACAAGGTATGAGGATAAATAGATCCAAGTCCTAAAAGGAGGCGGATCGTTGTATATCAAAGTCCAACATAAAGATTGGAGAAAAATGAAGAAGTCGTGGTCTATATATGAAGAATCGCTCAAAATTTCAAGTGAAGAAATTCCTATTATGAAGAGAAGACCATTATTTCATGAACGTCTCTCAAGATTTGAAGTATGAAGTCGCTGCCAAATTTCGGTCCGAGAAAGGTCTCAAATCGTGAAGCGAGTTATGCCAAGATATGAACTTTATGAGGTCCCGAGAAGCAGTTTTAAAAGATTTTGTCCTTTAGCTAACTATTGATTAAATCGTCCCACTTTATTTTCAGCCTAATAAACTATCGAAATAAGTCAACAATGCATCCTCATGATCATTCAAGACAATAATAAAATATAAGAGATACACCTAGGAATAAGGGAGTCTAAGTGAATAATTGGCCCACATGAGTTCGTGTTAGTTTGCTAACTTATAATAACAATGATCTCGTTTTTAAGCTTGGTTTGGAGAAAGTGAAAACTTGAGGATGATGATCATTCATGACATTTTCAAAACCACAAGGTATGTTTTTGATTTCTTTACTTGTTTCGTAATTTTCTATCTCTTTAATAAAGGCCAAGACGAATTGATTATGATGAAAAGTATAATCGTGCTTTGTAACTAATACATTGCATGAGGACATTGCAATGGTTAAGTGTAGGGGATTTGATAGGTGTGTAAACACCCATCCTTTTTACCACTTAATTACAATAATAACCGAGCCAAAACGTTTATTTTATGTCATTTATGTCGGAATTATGCATGGTTTGTGTTTTTGTTGTGATTTAGGACGAAAAGGTGAAAAGTGGAGAAAACACGGGCATTCACGGGCTTTTATCGAAAAAAAGACGAAAGACGAAGTCAAGAAATCAAGAGTGCAAAAAGAACGGAAGTCCAAGACCAATTCTGAAGATTTATCGAAGAAAAAGTCAAAAGACGGAAGTTTACTAAAAGCCGAAGAACTCAAGTCTAATTTATTGAAGAATTACAAGACGAGTTTGAAGAAATCCCGAGACAAAGTCATTAAAGTCAAAAGATTAAGAAGATTAAGGACTTAATGACGCAATTAAAGAAAGAAGAAAGAGGGGAGGAAGCTTCCTAAGCACCTCCCTAATCTCCCTTATAAATAGATGTTTAGTGTTTTCATTTCAAGTTGTTGGGTGGCTTGACAAACCACCTCTTCCACCATTTTCATTTTGCACAATTTAATTTCTTGCACTTTAATTTCTTGTATCGCACCTTTGAATTCCTTTTAATTCCAAGTAAGTTTTATTTAATTGTTGTTGAATCTTTACTTTCTTGTTTAATCTCTCATCTACCTTTCTTATTTGTGTTTAATCTTTGTGTTCATGTTCTTGAGTGTTATGGTTTTCAATCAAGTGGGTTTTGATTGATTTGGTTATGATTGTTAGTTTTGTTGATTTGTTTTGATTGGTATTGATTAGTTGTTCATTTAAGGTTAGTTTGATTTAATCTTTTGGTTAATCTTGATTGATTTTGGTTAAATTCGTGTTCTATTTCACCCCCTGTTCTTCGCTACTGTTGAGGTGCCCAGATTCCGGATCAACCACTTTCTTCTCAATTATTCCGGATCAATGCCTTTCATTCGGAATACTTGTTATTCCGGATCAATCTCTTTATTCGGAATGTTTGTTATTCCGGATTAATCACTTCATTCGGAATACTTTGTTTTTCCGGATCAAGTCTTTCATCCGGAATATTGATTATTCCGGATCAAGTCTTTCATCCAGAATAATATTCCGGATCACCAATTTTATTCCGAATCAACCCTATTTTCTTTTCATTCCAGATCAAGAACTTTATTCCGGATCAACTGGTTTATTCCGGATAAGTGACATATTCCGGATGATCTTTGTTATTCCGGATGAGGGTGATATTCCGAATGAGTTTTTCATTTTTTTTAGTTTTATATTTTTAATTCTTAAGCTTTACTTTTCCCGCCTTTTTCCTTATTTGCATTTTTACTTGCCTTCCTTTTAGTTTAAGTTTAAGTTTGTGTCATTTACTTTATTTCCTTTTTAATTTCTCGTCATTTACTTTTTGTCAAGTTTTAATCTTTCATTGTTTATTTTTACCGTCTTTACTTTATTTTTATTTGTTTCAAGTCTTTATCTTTCATTAGTTTTAGACAACGACACCCTTTCTTTCGATTCACCAAGAACAACTGAGTCGCACAATTAACCAGTTATCAATTCGAAGAGATACCGAGAAACGAACTTTTAAACTAGTAAATCTCTTTATTAATAGTTGTAGGGGACGGAGGTTTTGAGTTTGATGAGATGAGATTTGATTTGGTGAGAGTAGATGATTTTGGGGGATTGAGTTTTTAGTTTACTGTTGGGAGAGTGTATGGGGGACGGATTAAACGAGGTGGGGGTGTGAGAGAGGAGTTGGGGGCAGAGTATCCTAAGGATTAGGGTTAACTGTTGAAGTTTGGTGGGAGGAGATGAAGTTTGGTGGGGCGGATTTATCTATGTGTGAGAGGGGCGGAGTAAGTTTATGAAAGAAGTGTTTAGGTTAAGTTAAAGTGTGAGAGTTTTTAGGGTTGGGAGTGTTTTATCTCCAAATGATGGATCGGGTTTTCTAACAATGAATTGGGCCAGGTGTGTGATATGGGCCGTGTAGCATTTCAAATCAAATGTGATCATGGGCCCAAATGATACCAAGTATATCCGAATTTTCATTTCAAAAGTTATTATTTTGGATAAAATTTGGGAAATTTTGTATTTTTGGTTATATGGTCGGGATATAACGTGACAAAATGACGAGACTAAGTGACAAGATTTATTTTGACGAGACCAAGAAAAAATGGGCGATTTTTTAGTGACTACAGATTTTTTTGGATCGGGTATTAATTATTTGAAGATGAAGACGGATTTTTCGAAGGCGTGTATTTATTTTATCTTTCAAAGATAACTTGCTCGTGCTTAATCCTAGAACGAAGACTTGTTTATCTGGTTTCCGGGTTTAGGGTGGTTGGTTGATGACTCGGATAACTATCACTTAAAAGGGGTTACATTGTTATACTCAGTGTCACGCGCTTAGTCGACGTGGATAATTTCAAGAGGTGTTGTGCCTATAGACTTCTTCAGTGATGCATTGGGTACTTGGAGATTTCTCCACCGTTCCTCATTCAATAATAGTGCAAGCTTAAGTCACAAGATCGAAGGATTCTTATTCAGTTTCACATTTGATGTATCTGATTCATTCTATCAGTGGTCACTTCAAATTGCTTTCAAGTGGGTTGGTAAAGTTGGCCATGGAGAGTTTATGAGTAGAGATTATCGATCAACAGCTGATTCTCACAAAATATATAATTCAGCTTATTTATTATTCTCACGAGATTTCAGGTTCATGTGCATACGATTTATGGCTGGTTCCGAGTTTTGAAACCATCAAGGGGGAAGAAGAAGACACATTGAACGCACAACGAGTACACGTATTGAACTTCGTACCTTCTTTTGATTTGAAGACATTCCGGGATGACATTTGTCATAGCCGTAGAGAAAATCAGTGTTTTAACTCGTGGCGTTATCAGTCTCTAAACAAGACACTACTGATTCGATGTTTAATTGTTTTGAGGTTGCAATTATTCATCATCATTATCCTATATGGAGAAATATGCACTTCCGGGACTTAATTGACTCTGGTGCATCTCCGGAAGAGGATATGTGCATTTTTGGGACTTAATTGACTCTGGTGTTATGATGTCAACTTCATGAATGGGATAAAGTGTCTACTTCAGTATTTGAGCTTCATACTCGGGATTGATTTACTTTCTTCAACTATGTGGGGGAAGAAATGTATTGATTCTTTCTTGTATGCATAACTTGAACTCTCAGGGGGAAGAAAAATTCAGATGAATTATTCAAGTGTGAGAAGAGAAGTTGTTGATCTACTTGGTGTACCCCTTACTTTCAATCCCTCATAGCAACGTTATCATGTTATATGATGGTATTTGCTTGTTAGATTTCGCTGTGCGCTTAATCATTCTAATCTTTATTAAAAGCTTTGAAGTTGCTTACGAGGATTGTCGGTTTAGGGGAAGCTATTTAAAAGCTTCTACACCAATTCTATGTGGCATGAATTAGGGGGAAGTTAATTCAGAAGCTTCTCCTTAACCAGAAGTGTATGGGTTACTTAGCTCGTGCCGTTACAGTATTTCTACTACAAGTTACTTTAAAGATGAGTCGTTTTGAAGTCAAAAGCCTCAAAAGACATCATCAGCATTGGACGCTTCATGAAAGCTCTTGTTCTTAATCATTATTTACTTGTTAGAAAAAATATTGTAAGGAATTCTACACGTCGTCCCATGGTGGAAGATTGTTGGAAATTCACTTTATGTGACGACATTTAAGAATTCCCATTAGTTATCATAGTCACACACGCTTAGACTAGACTAGGTACGTTGTATAGTTTAAGTATCGTGTGTGACTATATATACCCCTCCTAGGCTTCCAAGGAGGGGTGTTGCTTGTGTTATCTTTTCATTTTAATTAAACTCTTTTCTTTCTTTTACACACACAACCTCTCTACTTCATCCATGGCTTCCACCACCATCTACCACCATATTAGACCACCGGATCTATAATAGCAAATCCAAAATTGTTGGAAATACGTTTTTACGTATTTAGGAAGATTCGGTCACTCTGACAATATATTAAGTTGTAGCTCGTAGTCTATATATCTTTTAATTAACTAAACAAGGAAAATCCCGGTCCATGCTTGTATGGCCGGCCCAAATGTAAGCCCAAGCCCATCTTATGGGCTTGGTATATAAACCCTCTCCATTGATGGGGAGGGTGGTGATTTCATTTGAATAACACATAGTTCTCTTAAACTTTCTCTCTCCAGAAGTGTGAAATCCACCATCTTTCTATCTCTTTCTCTCTCTAAAACATAAGCATAGATTTACATATCTTACAAATGGTATCAAGAGCCATGGGATGATTGTATTGTTCACGTGTTTGTGTTCTTGATTCATACGCCTATTTGATCCATTTTTACACGAACCAATTTTTTTTTTTTGTGTTTTTTATGGTTTTTTTCTTGATACAAATCATCTACATAGTTGTGGTAGTGATTTGGTATTGTTACTTTGGCTAAAAACACAAAAATCTTTGGGTGTTTTGATCATTTTTTGGCTTAAAATCACGAATTGATTGAGTTTTGTCCGAGAAAAGTGGGAATTATTCCGATCAGGCCATCGGAAAAGGGTTTATAGGACATTCCGATCAGTGTAATCGAAATATGGTTTAGGGATTCCGATTTGGTACATTCCGATAAGGTACATTCCGATTTGGCACATTCCGAAAAGGAACATTCCGATTTGGCAAATTCCGAAAAGGGACATTCCGATTTGGCACATTCCGGAAAGGGACATTCCGATTTGGTTTATTCCGATTAGGGATATTCCGATCAGGTTATTCCGATAGGGTTTATTCCGACGGCTTTCCGACTGATATTCCGATCACTACTCCGATCAACATTCCGATAATCAAAAATTATTCCATAAAACACATTTACTTTCTTTCATTGATCGATCAACGTTTGTAAATCTTAACTTACTGAAATGGAGTACACATCTCTTACGGATAAGTCCATCCTCTCGGGTACGGATAATCGTCCACCAATGTTGGTGAAGCCTATGTATGAGGAATGGGCTTCCCGAATGGAACTTTATATGTTGAACAAGGAGAATGGACATCTCATTTGGGCATCGGTGCTCAATGGACCATTAGATTATGGTACACTGACGGAAGGTACAACTACTCGTCCTCGCACAACGGGTGAATTGACTGGAGATATGAAGATTCAAGACAAATGTGATAAGTATGCTACAAACATCATTCTCCAAGCCCTTCCTCCAGATGTATACAAACGCGTCAGCAAACATAAAGTTGCCAAAGAGTTATGGGATAGAATTCGTGTTCTAATGCAAGGCACCTCGTTAACTAAACAAGAACGAGAGTGTAAGCTTTATGATACTTTTGATAAGTTTTCCTATGTGCCAGGGGAGACTCTCAATGACTACTGATGAGACTGCTTTTATACATAGTCTCATCGTCCAAATAGGGCTTAAAATGCATTAAGTATAATCAAAATACCCAAATATATGCTTGTGTTTGTTGCTTGTGTATTTTAGGTACGGATATTGAGAAAATGACAAAAGATCACAAGAATCAGTCAAAAACAAACACGGGAAACGAAGCCGCACGATGAACCAAGCCCTAATGAAGAATTTTCCAAGAAAACGCTTGAAGATTTGAAGAATTATGAAGAAGGGTCCTCCAATTATGAATAATTGACACTTTATACCCTTGTATCTTCATAATTACAAGTTTGGTCCCTAAAGTTTGTCAAAATTACAAAAAGGACCCTTAACTTTGAAGAATTGGCAAATTTAGTCCCTCAACAAAACTAAATTGTCAATGTTGGTCCTCCAAGAAGTCAACAATCAAGTCAAACCTTGAAGAATGAAGAAAATGCCAAAATCAGTCCTTCAAATATCATAAATTTACATTTGAAGTCCTTGTATTAAGTTTGAAACTATGATGGGCCATTTTCAGCAAGTTGGCAAAAGTTGTTAAGTGTTATTTTGGCGTTGACAATGTTTATTCATCAAATAGCAACATCATGAGAGTCAAGGGGCCATTACTGTCAAACACACAAACCCATCCCCACCAATCATTTCTACACGTCATCTCCATCCTCCAATCACATTCCACCACATCACACCCCTCCCACACGTCACCCTCCACTTACTTATTAAACTAATCAGTTTAACACTTCCCTCCCAAACACCTTATTTAAATATAATCACCCCCAAATCAGATTAAAACCCCACACTAATCCCTTATAAACCCTAGAACTCCCCAGGTTGGATTAAACACAAAACAAGGGGTTTTTGCCTAATTATTTCCAGACTGATAATTCATCACACCCTAATCCCATCCCAACTCCCAAAAAACGTCACCCTCATCCTCACATGTCTCTCCAACCCTCCCCTGACCCACACTTTGGCTCCAAGACAAAACCAGTACAAGAAATCAACGAATTAGAGGGATTGCTTACTTTTTACAACCTCATTGGATGGCCAAGATCAAATCCAACAGTTGTATCATCACATGGCATCAAGACAAATTTCAAAATTTTCAAAGATGCTTCAAAGATGCGAATTTCTTCAAGGGCAAAAGTGGAAGTTTATACCATTAGGGTTTAAAGTTCTTTTCAGTTCTAGAATGAATTTGTAGCCTCTATATAAAGGCATATAGGACTTTCATTTGTTCTTGTTCTTTTTTCCTTCTCCTTGGTCAAAGCCTTGTAAATCCAGTTTTGTTTAATGACATGAAATGGTATTGAGTTATTGACGAGAAACAAAAGAGCCACATTTACTTTCATTTGCATTTTTAAATTTTTCAAGTTAAAATTTTATATTAAGTTTCTCTTTGGTGACTTAAGCTGTTAAGTTTTTGAGTATTGGGTCCAAGTGTTTTAAGCTGATCACATAGGCCAGATAATCTTGTTGATTATCAAGCTTAAGTGAGGGTTAAAGCTCTTGTTGATATAGTTGTTATTTAAGTTTCAAGAAAATCAAAAAAATCAGTTTTTTTTTATTTTCAGTCAAATAAGCCAAAGGCAGCTTAGCTGATAAGCTGGCTCATAGCTTATTTGCCTTGTGACAATCTCACTCTACTTGTTCTCTCTCCTTGTTTGGTGGTGAGTGTGCAGGGTCATAACAAGATCAACCATCATCATCATCATTATTTCCATTTGTTTTCAAATAGCCAAATAGTCTGCACAGACCCGAGTCTGTATGGAGGTGACTTTTCAGTCACTGTTGGGCCTGGATGTAGGCCCAACAAGGTAGCATACTTGTTCCCTTTTTCAGTTTTTAAAGAAATATTCAGTTTTATGTGATTTTTGATGAATTTTTGTGAAACTGCTTGATTGTGTGTTTTATCTGCTAGATTAGGTCTTTTACTGATTGTTATGCATGTTAGAAGTATTGATATTCAGTTTGAATAGGATTTGCTTTGATCTGGTTTGAAAAAAGTAGTTACTGAATTTTAAGGAGTGTTTGGATTAGCATATTTGACTGAACTTCTTGGGGAGATTTTGTGTTAAAACATGTTTTACATACTCAACAAGTAAGTAGTAAGTGATAGTAGTGCTTGACATTCAGTTTGGTAGAGTTTTAATCAAGTTTGTATGTTAAAATTTGGTCATATAGCATAAAATCAGATAAGTGTCTTGTTTCACTGATTTTGTTGGAATTTTTGCCTCAAACTTTGTAATCTGATAGAAGATAGGTTGTTTGAGGATTGTGTAGGGCTTGTGTGGTAATTGGTTAACATTGTGTGCAAGATTAAGCCATTGAAATTCACTTGAGTGCATAATGAACCAGTAACTGCTCATCAGACACCATTTAAGCCATATCAGAAACTTTTTGTGATCTATTGTGCTTGATTTGTGTATTTCTTGCTAGTTTTTGTGTTAATTGTGACTCCCTATACTCAACTGAGTATAGGGGTGCCCTTTTTTTCCATCAAAAACACCACAAAAGTCCAAGACAAGCTCCTCTTGTCATTTCTTCACAAGTGAAGATAACCTTTTCTTTGTGTTCATCAAAAGACCAACCTGAGCACGTTTTTGGTTCCAGATTGTTTTAATCTTGTTAACTTGGATTTGTTTTTGTGTTTTTATGATTAAAGTGTTACTGGATTGAGTTTTTAAAGTTAAAAAAAAAGAAAAAAAAGTTTTCAAAAAGGACTGGCCAGGACTCGAACCTGCGCCATCCTCCTCACAACACTCACAACTTACCAGCGTGCCCTTGGGTCTTTTACTGATAAGTTCTCATACTAATATCTATTTAAGTAGTATCTGTTTTGTAGCTTATTTAACTAGCAGCTTATTCATAAGCTTATTCCAGCTTATTTTCTTTGGATTTTTACAAATTAGCATTTTTCCTTGGTTCTTATTAGGATTTAGGACTTTTTGGTGCAAAAAGTTTATTTTTCCCGTATTTAATTAATTTTCTAGGATTATTTTAAGGTTATATTTTAGAAAGTGAATAAAAAATAGGAAAAAGCATTTTAAAAATCTAAAAAAATAGTTTTTAGGTTTTTATTTATATTTTTGAGGTTCACAGCTAAAAAAGTTTTCAAAAAGTCTTATTTTTGATTTTATAGGATTTTAGGGTTTTTATCCAACTTTAAAATTTAATATAAAATTATTAAATAGGTTTTAGAAACTTTTAATTGCATTTCTGTCTTAGTTACATTATTTTAGATTTTTGGTAATTTTTTAGAATTTTTTTATAAAGTTTGATTTTTTTTGAATATTTTATTATTATTTTATTATTAAAAATTGAAAGTTAGTTTTTTCTACTTTTTTCATTTTTCCTAGATTGTAGTCACTTAATTAGGAGTTATGTAACTTTCCAAATATTTTTAGGGCTTTTCAATTATTTTCTAGAATTAATTTAATTTTTAATTGATTTTAATAGTTTTTAAGTGTTTAAAAATAGTTTTATTTGGTTTTAAAATTTAAAAAAAATACTTTTTAGTTTAATTAGGATATTTTTGAGGTTTACAAACTATAAGATCTTGTTTAGGGCTTTTTAATAATTAATTGTTATTTTTAGTGCTTTAATTAGCACTAAAAAGTCATTATCTAATTAATTAAAAGGTTTTAGCAAGTTTGGATTTTTTGTAAACTCTTAGAATATTATTGTGGATTTTTAGTAATTTTTAGGAATTTTTAGGTTAAAATTTTAATTTTTGCACTATTTACGGTTTTACGTGATCGCCTTTTTCGTCTTAGTTTAATCCGTCTTCATAACCGTCTTTCTCTTCTAATCTCATTTCTTTCTTTCTTTTTCAATCATATAATCACAAATCAAAATCAATTCATTACACAACGCACTAGCCTCCTTGGGAAACGAACTTGGACTTATTTGGTCATTAGTGCTCGGTTTTCCTAAACCGACACTTAATACTTGCCACTTTTGTCATCCTTTTCCTAAAGGGTACAAAAACTCTACAATCATTTTGGCGCCGCTGCCGGGGAGGCGTGTTGTGTTTTGGTTGAACAATTGTTGTTTTTATATATAGCCATAATTAGTATTTGTATTAGTAGCCCTCTACTAATACGTATTATCGGTTTTTCGTTTTTTGTGAATACTATTACTATATTGTATACGTAGAACAATAAATTTACAAGTACTCCAAATACGTGATAAATCACAACCTTGACTTGGGAGGTCATTACCCAATCATTGTATTCGAATCTCAAACCAAAGAAAAAGGCAAAAATAGATAAATACTTTCGTGAAGCTCGATTTTGAAAAATACAAACTATAAGGTGGGTATAAGGCGGTTGTATTTCACGACCTAAAGGAAAAAGGCTCTTAAGTGCTTCGCGCCGCCTCGTTTCCTCCGCTTGCTTGTGCGTATTTTGAGATTGAGAGCTAATCGAGGGTTTTGCCGCCCAAAGTATTACTTAAGTATCATATATATTTTCTTGGTTTCATTTGATTAAACCCTCTTGAACGATTTGGTGTTCCACCATCGTTCTAAAGTCATCGAAGGCGTTCACTTCACGTGATCGTTTTCATTCCTTGAGGCTTCTTTAATCGAGAGATTTGATTAAGGAGGAGATTTGTAGATTTGTGTCTACCTAATACATTCCAAAAATAAAAAAAAAGTAAAAACAATCAAAAACCACAAAAAAATTAAAAAATTAAAAACACCAAAAAGAATCTTCTTTGCTCACCCTCTCGTTGTACGTGACGTTTATGCAAACTCGCTCCAAAGCAAGACGTGCTCGTAAACGAAGAAACAAATCAATCACTCCTTCTAGTGAGGAGTCTCCTATTGACGAACCCATTGTAGTGAAAGAAGCACCCATGGCTAATCGAACTATGATGGAGTTGCTTCAAGCACCCACCGAGGGTTATGGAGAAGCGATTGTGATTCCCGCTATCCTTGCGGAGAATTTTGAGGTTAAGACGGGTTTGTTGTCCATGATTCAAAACAACAAGTTTCGAGGTGACGAAAAGGACAACCCTCATAACCACATTCGCCAATTTAATCGTCTCAGCGCCACTAGCAAGTTTAAGGACGTCTCTAACGACTCGATTAAGATGATGCTTTTTCCGTATTCCTTAGCGGGGCCCGCAAAAATTTGGTTAGAGAAAGAGCCACCCAATTCTATATTGACGTGGAAGGATCTCGTTTCAAAATTCGTGAACCAATTTTTTCCGCCCTCTAAGACTACGCATTTGAAAAACGAGATTTCAAAGTTTTCGCAAGAGTATAATGAGAGTTTTTCAACGGCTTGGAATAGGTTTAAGGAAATGTTGCACGAATGTCCTCATCATGGTTTTTCCGACTTGCATCAAATTGACACGTTTTACAATGGCTTGAACGATCATGAGCGTGATTATCTTAATGCCGCCGCGGGTGGTAATTTTTTGTGTAAGACGGTCGAGGAAGCATTGCTAATCATTGAGAATAGGTCGAAGGTCTATAGTCCTCGTAGCACGTCGAGTGTTCGTAAGACTTCGTCTTCGCCTTCGCCTTCATTGTCACACACCGTTGATGCTTGCCAAATCGAGGCTAATTTGGAAAACAAGATTTTTGATAAGCTAAAAGGATTGTTAATTGAGTTTAAAGTTGGTGAACAACCCACTCCCGCTACGGCTAAAGCGGTTGAGGTTTCTTGTATGTATTGTGGTGAAGCTCACGATTATTCCGAGTGCATTACCAACGGTGGTAACACTTCGAGTGCCTTCGCGGCCGCGGGAACTTACAACAAAAACGGTCAAGTTCCCCGCACTAATCAAGTGACTCCACCGGGTTTTCCACCAAATCAAAATGCTAACAATTATCGAAACAATCAAGTTGGTTACCAAAACAAACAAAGGAACAATTTCAAGGGTAATAACAACTATGGGAATCAAGGAAGTAGTAGCCAACTGCAAAATCAAAATCAAAACCGTAATTTTCAAAACACGAGTCAAGGTCTTCAAAATGTTTACACTAAAGAACTTCTAATGGACTTTTTGAATTACGCTACGGCAAATGATAAGATTTTGGAAAACATTCAAGAGCAATTGGCTAGTCAAGCTAGGGACACGGCTAAAAACACCAAGGAGTTGGCTAATTTTGTGAAGGAAAATCTTAACATGAGAAATGAGTTGAAAAATGATTTTGCTAATCAAATTAGAGGTCAAAACAATAAAATTGAACAAAGTCATGCTAGGCTTGAACAAAGAATTGACCAAAAAGCCGCTAGTCAAGATCTTAAGTTTAATAGTCAAGATGCTAAGCTTAATGCCATTTTAGAAGCCGTCATGGGGAACAAAGCCTCTACTTCGGGAAGTTTGCCTAGTAACACCGTTTCAAACCCGAAGGGAGACATGAAAGTGATTACCACACGAAGTGGTAAGGCACTTAAAGAACCAACTCCTCAACCAATTACTCCAACGGTGGAGGAAATTGAGGAAGAACCCGAGGTGGTAGTCGAAAAGTAGCATATCTCAAGCCCACAAAGTACCGCTCATGCCACACCTACGGTCGACCCTTTACCAACATTGGAACCCGAGATTCCAAAGGCTATGCCTATGCCCCAACCCACACCACCCTTGCCTTACCCATCGAGACTTAGGAAGGAGAAACAACAAGAGCGCGACAACTACCAATTTGAGCTTTTTATGAAAATGTTTCGTGAGTTGCACCTTAATGTGAGTTTCGCCGATGCTTCGGTCATGATGCCTCGATTTGCCGCTAACTTTAAGAGTATGTTGAACAACAAGGAGAAATTGCATCAATTGTCTAGTTGTTCGTCGGTTTATCTTAATCGCGTACCTCAAAAAGTCGGTGATCCCGGTAAATATTTGATCCCTTGTGCAATTCAAGATATGGAAGAATGCTATGCCTTGGCTGATCTTGGTGCTAGCATTAATTTGATGCCACTTGCAATCTTCAAGTCGCTCAATCTTCCTAATCTTACTCCTTCACTAATGTCTATCGAGTTGGCCGACCATTCCACGATTCGTGCATGTGGTTTGGCGGAAGACGTTTTGTGAAAGTGGGGAAGTTCTACTATCCCGTAGACTTTATCGTCGTCGATATCCCCACGGATCCTCAAGTTCCTCTCATTTTAGGTCGTTCGTTTTTAGATACGTCTATGGCTTTAATTGATGTGCATGCTAGAAAGATCACCTTACGTTTCAACGACGAGGAACTTGTTATAAACGCAACTCAAAATTCTCAACTTTCTCATGTTTATTCCGTTGCTACCATAAACCTCGTTGATATGATCGACGTGGTTTGCGAGGAATTTTCACAAGAAGTTTTAGGGTTTGGTGATGAAGAAACTAGTGGCAATCCCACTATGTTAGATCCAATTCTTGATAATTCGACACCAACCTTCACTCCTTTCGAAGGTGGTGGTTTTACGTTGGAAGAATACAATGTTCCACGTACTTGTGACGAAGACCTCGACAACGATGAGGACTTCTCGATTATCAAGGATTTTCTTAACGATTTCCCATTTCCTCCACCCGAGGAGGTTATGAGTATCGAGCCCAAATCTTCACTTGAGGAACCACCTATCCTCGAGTTAAAAGATTTACCTCCTCACCTCGAATATGTCTATTTGGAGGAGGACGACAAGTTGCCGGTTATTATCGCGAAGGATCTTTCGAATGATGAAAAAACCACACTTGTCGATGTTCTAAAGGATCACAAAGAGGCGATTGCGTGGAAGTTATCCGACATTAAGGGAATCGATCCCAAGTTTTGTACCCACAAAATCTTAATGGAGGACGATTTCAAGCCCACAATCCAAAGTCAAAGGTGGGTGAACCCTAAAATTCACGATGTCATCAAAAAGGAGGTCCTTAAACTCCTTGACGCGGGAATGATTTACCCTATTTCCGATAGCCCTTGGGTGAGTCCTATTCATTGTGTCCCTAAAAAGGGAGGGATGACTGTTGTGCCAAACGATGCCAACGAGTTAATTCCCACTAGACTCGTGACCGGATGGAGAGTGTGCATTGACTATCGAAAGTTGAATGAAGCCACTCGAAAAGACCATTTTCCCTTGCCCTTCATGGACCAAATGTTGGAGCGTCTTGCGGGAAACGATTTCTATTGCTTTTTAGATGGTTTTTCCGGTTACTTCCAAATTCCCATCGATCCTCGTGATCAAGAAAAAACTACGTTTACGTGTCCATATGGAACGTTTGCCTATCGTAGAATGCCATTCGGACTTTGTAATGCACCAGGAACCTTTCAAAGGTGCATGATGGCTATTTTTCATGATATGATCGAGAAGACGATGGAAGTCTTCATGGATGACTTTTCCATGTTTGGTAATTCGTTCACTTCGTGTTTGTCGAACCTTGAGAGAATGTTAAAACGTTGTGAGGAAACCAACCTTGTGCTCAATTGGGAAAAGTGTCATTTTATGGTTAAGAGTGGAATCGTCTTAGGGCACAAGGTCTCGAAAGCGGGGATTGAGGTAGATCAAGCTAAGGTAGACGTCATCGCCAAATTACCTCATCCCAAAACCGTTAAGGGAGTTAGGAGTTTCCTAGGCCACGCGGGCTTTTATCGTCGATTAATCAAGGATTTTTCAAAGATTTCTCGACCCATTACACATCTTCTTGAAAAAGAGGCACGTTTTGTCTTTAACGAAGATTGTGTACGAGCCTTTGAAATCCTTAAGAGGAAACTTACCGAAGCTCCCATTCTTGTTGCTCCCAATTGGAACCTCCCCTTTGAGCTTATGTGTGATGCTAGTGATTACGCTATAGGGGCCGTTTTGGGGCAACGTCATGATAAGCACTTCTTGCCTATTCACTATGCTAGCAAGACGATGACTGAGGCTCAACTAAAATACACTACAACGGAAAAGGAGTTCCTTGCCGTGGTGTATGCATTTGAGAAGTTCCGACCTTACCTCGTCTTGACGAAATGCATAGTGTATACGGACCATTCGGCTATTAAGTATCTTATGGCAAAGCAAGATGCTAAGCCTCGATTACTTCGTTGGATTCTCCTCTTTCAAGAATTTGATCACACCATCGTTGACAAAAAAGGAGCCGAGAATCTAGCGGCCGATCATCTTTCTCATTTGGAAGATCCTCACCAAAGTGTTTACGAGCCCAAGGAAATCACCGAAACATTTCCGCTCGAGACACTTGGTGTAGTGAATTCCAAGCTTGATTCTTCCACCCCATGGTTTGCGGACTTTGCAAATTACCATGCGGGTAACTTCATCATTAAGGGTATGACGACTCAAGAAAAATGAAAATTCTTTCGTGACGTCAAGTTCTACTTTTGGAACGACCCTTACTTGTTTCGAACTTGTGCGGATCAAATCATCCGACATTGTGTATTTGGCACCGAAGCTTCTAACATCCTTAGAGCTTGTCACGAGGGACCCACGGGTGGTCACCACGGTGCTAATCTCACGGCTAAAAAGGTGTTTGATGCCGGCTTCTTTTGGCCTACTATTTACCGAGATGCACAAGATCTTGTGAAGTCGTGTGATGCATGCCAACGACAAGGAAAAGCCTCACAAAAAGATGAAATGCCACAAAATATCATCCAAGTCTGTGAGATCTTTGACGTTTGGGGTATAGACTTTATGGGGCCGTTCCCATCATCTCGTGGTAATAAGTACATTCTCGTTGCGGTTGACTACCTTTCTAAGTGGGTGGAGGCCAAGGCCTTGCCCACCAATGATGCTCGTGTGGTAGTCAAGTTTTTGAAAAGCTTGTTTTCTCGGTTTGGAACCCCTCGTGCTATTATAAGCGATCGTGGAACCCATTTTTGTAACGACCAATTTGAAAGGGTTCTAAGGAAATATGGGGTTACACATCGGCTTTCTACGGCTTATCACCCACAAACGAGTGGGCAAGTCGAGGTTTCAAACCGAGCTTTGAAGAGGATCTTGGAGAGATCCGTTGGGGAAAACCGACAAACTTGGTCGGATAAGTTGGATGATGCTTTATGGGCCTTTAGGACCGCTCATAAGACGCCCATTGGGTGCACTCCCTATAAGCTTGTGTATGGAAAGAATTGTCATTTGCCTATCGAATTAGAACACAAGGCTTATTGGGCCCTAAAGCATTGTAATGATGATATGGAGACCGCGGGAAAACACCGAAAAATGCAATTAAATGAATTAGATGAATTAAGAGACATTGCTTATGAAAATTCATTGATTTATAAAGAGAAAACTAAAAAGTTGCATGATTCTAAAATTAGAAACCGGGTTTTTAACATTGGGGATCAAGTTTTGCTTTTTAATTCAAGATTTAAAATCTTTTCTGGTAAATTGAAATCCCGTTGGTCCGGTCCATTCACCGTGACTCAAGTGTTTCCGTATGGGACCATCGAGCTAGCTCAAGATGATGGTCCTAACTTCAAGGTGAATGGACATAGGTTGAAGCACTACTTTGGCGGGGAAGTTCCATCCTTGAACTACCTCGACCAAGTCACCTTCCCCAATGATTATTAGTATTGAGGGGATCGAGTCGAGCTCATGACTCGGTAATCAAAAACGAGGTGCCTCGTGGGGGAGTCCCATGCTTATCCATGTACATATTATCGCTTTCTAATGTAGCTTACGTGTGGGGATTTGTGCCCTTCCAACCTTTGTTCCGTGGTTGTTTGTGCATTTTGGTTTTTAGATCATGATCTTCACGATTGGAGCCTCTCGTGTTCGTTTTATGGGAGCACTCGATCGTTTGCTTTGAAGACATTTCTCAATATCCATGATATATCCTTTGATGTTCTAACCTTAGGTTTATAGCACACTTCATAAACGGCTTTAAATTTAATGGTTACACCCTTTGCATGCTAGATTAGGCATTCGACTACGTCTCTAGTATGGGGGTGTTTGCACCCCTAGACTCGAAACATTGAGGACAATGTTTAACTTTAGTATGGGGGTGAATAGATACTTGCCTTGCCAAACCTTCACGCTTTCCAAAGTTTATCTTTTTGTTTATCGTTTTGTTGCAAAATAAGGCTAAAAATGGCCAAATTTTAAATTTTTCTCATGTTTTATAAGTGTTTGAAAACACGAATGTAGGTTTTCCGATGGCGAGAATAAGAGTAATTTTTGACTCGACCGTGCGTGTTGAGCACTTAGCTTTGATTCCTTAACTACACATTAGGCTAAGTCTCTTAAATGAGGACGAGAAATGATAGAGTTAATTATAAGTTACTATGCTAAACGTAGAGTACTCGTATTCTTTCAAAAACTCATGTGTTCTCGTTATTTTCTTATTCTCCCTTCGCATGTAAATATTTTTTGCTTAATAAATATTGACTTAGCGGTTTAGTTAGGATTGTTGGGTTTCTAGTCTTTTCTAGTAGCTTCCGTGTAATTAAATTGGGAAGACATTAAGGTATCGCCAGCGTCACAGTTTTGAAGTATTGGCAACCCGAATAATCGAAAGCTTCACCTAATAATAAGATTTCAAGTGCTCACCTAAATCTAGCAAACAATTTGAAGCCCCACAAGGCCGAAAAATCTATGCAAAATTGAAAGTGAATCAAGCCTTAATCTTCGAAGCTTTAAAGATCCAAAATTCCCCTTAGCGTGAGGATATACGTCTTTGGCTAATAAAACCACCGATGAGGCGGATAATAAAAGGCAAGGCAAGACCGAAGTCATAATAAAAGCTTCATGGCGAAGTTGAATAAAAGATGGAGGTAAACCAAAGATAATAAGGCCCTTCCGTTAGGGGGCGTATAAAAGTCTTGGTAATAAGTCTCATGTTCAAAACCATTATAAAACCGTGTTTATCGATTCTTCTTGTCAACTTAATTTTTTAACATCGTTGTCTATTAGGAGGGGTTATTGATTTGATGGTCTTGGTTACACCGTTAGGACTCTATTTTTAGACCTAAATCTCTATTATCGCATAAGTCAAACAATGTATCCTCGTGAAACATTCAAGACATAATAAAATATAAGAGACACAACTTAGGAAAATGGGAGGATAAGTACGTGATTAGGGCATATGAGTAGTGTTAGCATTACTAACTTATAATGACAATGATCTCGTTGCACGCTTGGCATGGAATTAAGGTGAAAATCGAGGACGATGAAATTATTTCTAACGAAGCATTCACGTGTTCTTATTCTATGAACCTAAACATCCCATTTTGCGATGAAAATCATACATTATTTCTAAAACACAAGTAGAAGTAGCAATAATAGTAGTAGTGTAGCTAGTTTATCGTTCAATAAAGTGAATAAAATGAATTTTGGAGGTGCTACGATACTTTATTCTAGCATTGCGTGAGGGCACGGCAATGGTTTAGTATGGGGGAGTGATGAGACTACTTTTATACATAGTCTCATCGTCCAAATAGGGCTTAAAATGCAATAAGTATCATCAAAATACCCAAATATATGCTTGTGTTTGTTGCTTGTGTATTTTAGGTACGGATTTTGAGAAAATGACAAAAGATCACAAGAATCAATCAAAAACGAACACGGGAAACGAAGCCGCACGATGAACCAAGCCCTAATGAAGAATTTTCCAAGAAAACCCTTGAAGATTTGAAGAATTATGAAGAAGGGTCCTCCAATTATGAAGAATTGACACTTTATACCCTTGTATCTTCATAATTACAAGTTTGGTCCCTAAAGTTTGTCAAAATTACAAAAAGGACCCTTAACTTTGAAGAATTGGCAAATTTAGTCCCTCAACAAAACTAAATTGTCAATATTGGTCCTCCAAGAAGTCAACAATCAAGTAAAACCTTGAAGAATGAAGGAAATGCCAAAATTAGTCCTTCAAATATCATAAATTTACATTTGAAGTCCTTGTATTAAGTTTGAAACTATGATGGGCCATTTTCAGCAAGTTGGCAAAAGTTGTTAAGTGTTATTTTGGCGTTGACAATGTTTATTCATCAAATAGCAACATCATGAGAGTCAAGGGGCCATTACTATCAAACACACAAACCCATCCCCACCAATCATTTCTACACATCATCTCCATCCTCCAATCACATTCCACCACATCACACCCCTCCCACACGTCACCCTCCACTCACTTATTAAACTAATCAGTTTAAAACTTCCCTCCCAAACACCTTATTTAGATATAATCACCCCCAAATCAGATTAAAACCCCACACTAATCCCTTATAAACCCTAGAACTCCCCAGGTCGGATTAAACACAACACAAGGGGTTTTTGCCTAATTATTTCCAGATTGATAATTCATCACACCCAAATCCCATCCCAACTCCCAAAAAACGTCACCCTCATCCTCACATGTCTCTCCAACCCTCCCCTGACCCACATTTTGGCTCCAAGACAAAACCAGTACAAGAAATCAACGAATTGGAGGGAGTGCTTACTTTTTACAACTTCATTGGATGGCCAAGATCAAATCCAACAGCTATATCATCACATGGCATCAAGACAAATTTCAAAATTTTCAAATATGCTTCAAAGATGCGAATTTCTTCAAGGGCAAAAGTGGAAGTTTATACCATTAGGGTTTAAAGTTCTTTTCAGTTCTAGAATGAATTTGTAGCCTCTATATAAAGGCATATAGGACTTTCATTTGTTCTTGTTCTTTTTTCCTTCTCCTTGGTCAAAGCCTTGTAAATCCAGTTTTGTTTAATGAAATGAAATTATATTGAATTATTGACGAGAAACAAAAGAGCCACATTTACTTTCATTTGCATTTTTAAATTTTTCAAGTTAAAATTTTATATTAAGTTTCTGTTTGGTGACTTAAGCTGTTAAGTTTTTGAGTATTGGGTCCAAGTGTTTTAAGCTGATCACATAGGCCTGATAATCTTGTTGATTATCAAGCTTAAGTGAGGGTTAAAGCTCTTGTTGATATAGTTGTTATTTAAGTTTCAAGAAAATAAAAAAAATCAGTTTTTTTTATTTTCAGTCAAATAAGCCAAAGGCAGCTTAGCTGATAAGCTGGCTTATAGCTTATTTGCCTTGTGACAATCTCACTCTACTTGTTCTCTCTCCTTGTTTGGTGGTGAGTGTGCAGGGTCATAACAAGATCAACCATCATCATCATCATCATTATTTCCATTTGTTTTCAAATAGCCAAATAGTCTGCACAGACCCGAGTCTGTATGGAGGTGACTTTTCAGTCACTGTTGGGCATGGATGTAGGCCCAACAAGGTAGCATACTTGTTCCCTTTTTCAGTTTTTAAAGAAATATTCAGTTTTATGTGATTTTTGATGAATTTTTGTGAAACTGCTTGATTGTGTGTTTTATCTGCTAGATTAGGTCTTTTACGGATTGTTATGCATGTTAGAAGTATTGATATTCAGTTTGAATAGGATTTGCTTTGATCTGGTTTGAAAAAAAGTAGTTACTGAATTTTAAGGAGTGTTTGGATTAGCATATTTGACTGAACTTCTTGGGGAGATTTTGTGTTAAAACCTGTTTTACATACTCAACAAGTAAGTAGTAAGTGATAGTAGTGCTTGACATTCAGTTTGGTAGAGTTTTAATCAAGTTTGTATGTTAAAATTTGGTCATATAGCATAAAATCAGATAAGTGTCTTGTTTCACTGATTTTGTTGGAATTTTTGCCTCAAACTTTGTAATCTGATAGAAGATAGGTTGTTTGAGGATTGTGTAGGGCTTGTGTGGTAATTGGTTAACATTGTGTGCAAGATTAAGCCATTGAAATTCACTTGAGTGCATAATGAACCAGTAACTGCTCATCAGACACCATTTAAGCCATATCAGAAACTTTTTGTGATCTATTGTGCTTGATTTGTGTGATTGCTTGCTAGTTTTTGTGTTAATTGGGACTCCCTATACTCAACTGAGTATAGGGGTGCCCTTTTGTCCATCAAAAACACCACAAAAGTCCAAGACAAGCTCCTCTTGTCATTTCTTCACAAGTGAAGATAACCTTTTTCTTTGTGTTCATCAAAAGACCAACCTGAGCACGTTTTTGGTTCCAGATTGTTTTAATCTTGTTAACTTGGATTTGTTTTTGTGTTTTTATGATTAAAGTGTTACTGGATTGAGTTTTTAAAGTTAAAAAAAAAAGTTTTCAAAAAGGACTGGCCAGGACTCGAACCTGCGCCATCCTCCTCACAACACTCACAACTTACCAGCGTGCCCTTGGGTCTTTTACTGATAAGTTCTCATACTAATATCTATTTAAGTAGTATCTGTTTTGTAGCTTATTTAACTAGCAGCTTATTCATAAGCTTATTCCAGCTTATTTGGATTTTAACAAATTAGCATTTCCTTGGTTCTTATTAGGATTTAGGACTTTTTGGTGCAAAAAGTTTATTTTTCCCATATTTAATTAATTTTCTAGGATTATTTTAAGGTTATATTTTAGAAAGTGAATAAAAAATAGGAAAAAGCATTTTAAAAATCTAAAAAAATAGTTTTTAGGTTCTTATTTATATTTTTGAGGTTTACAGCTAAAAAAGTTTTCAAAAAGTCTTATTTTTGATTTTATAGGATTTTAGGGTTTTTATCCAACTTTAAAATTTAATATAAAATTATTAAATAGGTTTTAGAAACTTTTAATTGCATTTCTGTCTTAGTTACATTATTTTAGATTTTTGGTAATTTTTTAGAATTTTTTTATAAACTTTGATTTTTTTTGAATATTTTATTATTATTTTATTATTAAAAATTGAAAGTTATTTTTTTCTACTTTTTTCATTTTTCCTAGATTGTAGTCACTTAATTAGGAGTTTTGTAACTTTCCAAATATTTTTAGGGCTTTTCAATTATTTTCTAGAATTAATTTAAGTTTTAATTGATTTTAATAGTTTTTAAGTGTTTAAAAATAGTTTTATTTGGTTTTAAAATTTTAAAAAATACTTTTTAGTTTAATTAGGATATTTTTGAGGTTTATAAACTATAAGATCTTGTTTAGGGCTTTTTAATAATAAATGTGATTTTTAGGGCTTTAATTAGCATTAAAAAGTCATTATCTAATTAATTAAAAGGTTTTAGCAAGTTTGGATTTTTTGTAAACTCTTAGAATATTATTGTGGATTTTTAGTAATTTTTAGGAATTTTTAGGTTAAAATTTTAATTTTTGCACTATTTACGGTTTTACGTGATCGCCTTTTTCGTCTTAGTTTAATCCGTCTTCATAACCGTCTTTCTCTTCTAATCTCATTTCTTTCTTTCTTTTTCAATCATATAATCACAAATCAAAATCAATTCATTACACAACGCACTAGCCTCCTTGGGAAACGAACTTGGACTTATTTGGTCATTAGTGCTCGGTTTTCCTAAACCGACACTTAATACTTGCCACTTTTGTCATCCTTTTCCTAAAGGGTACAAAAACTCTACAATCAACTACGATCTGAGATTTACCCTATTGTTGAATGAGCTCAATATCTATGGCATGGCAATTCCTACGTTCCAATTGAACACCAAGTATTTGAACACTCTTCCTTCAGAATGGAAAAAGTACGTGACGGATGTTAAATTGGCTAAGGACTTGCATAACACCAATGTGGATCAACTTTAAGCTTTTCTTCAACAACACGAATGCCATGTGATCGAGGCTCGGTTGTTTACACCTCAAGTTCATGATCCACTAGCAATGTATGCTTCTCAACAAAACATGGCTTATACTTATCAACAACCATCATACTTGCAGCAACCACCACCACACACCTATCAGCAACCATCTTATCAACCACCAATGATGCCACAGCAAGCATTTCAACAAAGTGTTCATCAACAATCTTTTCCACAGCAACCACCATATCAGACATCACCATCACAAGCCAACACTTCTCCAATGGGCTATACTCCTCAGCAAGGATATTTTCCAATAGAAGCAAAACCAGCACAAGCCTACTATACTAATGAACTTCAACCAATCCAAGCACCGGTCTTTACTCCAAATGATACGCCAGCTGATGTTCTAAACCATCTCACAGCCTACTTGTCAAAACTTGTTGCAACTAGAGGATTTCCACCAACAAACAATCAGCTCCGTACCTCATCAAATCCTCGACAACAAGCCACTGTTCAAGATGGTCAAGTGACGGTGCAACCTATTCAGGGAAGGCAAAATTCATATGGACCTCCTACAAGGACTGGGAACAATCAAGCTGTGAATTTGCAAGCTAGTGGAAATGGGAGTCCTATTGGTCCTAAAAAGGTTGTGACTTGCTACAATTGCCGAGGACAAGGTCATATGGCTAGGGAATGCACTCAGCCGAAAAGGAGGAGGGATGATGCATGGTTTCTTGAGAAGATGTATTTGGTTGATGCTCAGTCTAAGGGGAAGATTTTGGATTCAGGGGAGTTAGCATTTCTTGCAGACCCAGGGGCAACAGATACTGAAGGCATTGCAGTCGTTTCTACTTCTAATGCAGCTTATCAAGCAGATGATCTTGACGCATATGATTCGGATTGTGATGACATTCACTCTGCCCAAGCTGCTCTCGTTGCTAATCTCTCTCACTACGGTTCTGATGTCGTCAGTGAGGTACCAACCACATCTAAAAATATTGATGATAACCAACATCAAGTTGGGCATGAAAATGACAACCTCGAATAGCATTCGGGAACTAGTAACTCAAATGATGTGGTACCCAATCCTACACATTTGAGTGAACCTCAACCAAATGCTACGACGGGTATGGAATCTTATGCTCAACATGATTTGGTCATGGTGCCTAAACATATTATTGATCAAATGCATATGGCCCTCAGACAATCCGTAGATACCAATTCCACCCTAACTGCTGAGCTTGCGTTGCATAAAGAAAAGGTCAAAACTTTCGAAATGGTCCCTCAAGAAGAGAAAATAACATGTTCTGAATTTGACCAATTTCGTTTTGAAAAGATTGAACACTTGAAAGAAATAGAATCATTAAAAGCTAATCTTTCCAATGAATTAAAAGCAAAAGAGTCGGTTGTCAATGATTTTCAGAAACTTAAAATGGATTTCGAAACTCTCGAGTCTAAAAAGGTTGAATCAGAAATTAATGCTACCAAACTTAAAATGGATTTCGAAACTCTCGAGTCTAAATTCAAGGAACAACAGCTTTTAAAACAATACACTTCCACAGAAAAGGTTAATCTGTTAACTAAATCATTTAAAGAACTCGAACTTAAACGTCTTCAAGATTTACCACCTAATCTCGGTTATGCAACAAGCTCAGGAATATATTTCGTGTCTTTATGATATGACCCTAATTGGCAAATCGAAAGAAGCACCTTTTGTTCGTAGTTCTGAGGAGAGACAGTCACTTGCGGATGAAACTCATTCTAAAATGCTTTCAAAATTCCATACAAATGATTATGATCAATATAACAAAGATCAGTTGTCTAAAAAGACCCGCATTCGCTGACAAAAGGAATTAGTTGAACTGACAGTTCTTGTGCCCCAAAGTTTGTCAAATGAAAACCCTCCTAGTACGTCTCCTACACTTGTCAAAACGGATTTAACGAAGTTACATCCACCGGTAAGTAAGGCGTCCGTTAACTTAAATGGGGTACACCAACACTTAGCCAATTTTGACAAGGTCAATTTAGAACGTACGACGGCTTCGGCCATAACGGAAGGTGAATGGAACTTTGAGCACACTAGAGCTGCGTTTCGAGATGAAATTGTTCCGTTTGTAAAGAATGTTAAGGATTGTCTTAGTAATCTTGATCAAGATTTGCTTTTGGAAATAGAAGAAGTTAGACGTGTTTTCAATGAAATGGATAATGCTTATGAAAACAGTTTACTTGAAATAGAACGGGTTTCACGCCAAAATGATCAGCTTCTGAAGCAAGTGATGTCTCATGATATAGTCTCCGTCTGTGTGAATGACAGTGTTGATAATGATTCTATTGTGCATAATGTTGAATCTGTGGATAATGTGGTACATAGTACTTGTCACGAATCTGACGTTGAATTTTTAAAGCTTCAAGATTCATATTCTTCGCTTTCAAAACGTTTTGATGAGATTCAAACACATTGTATTTCGCTTGAATGCAAGAAACAATTTATTCAAGAAATCTTTGAAACGTCATTCGAAGGTGTTAATATCGATGATGCAAACTTTGAAAAGAATTTTCAATTGAATTTACAATCAAAACAGCGTCAGCCAAGTGACAAAGTTGCTAAATCTTTGCCGATAGATATAGAGAAATATAAGGAGCTTAACTGTGTAAACGTACTTGAGGCCGCTGAGAATTTTAAACTTGATCTAGATAATCGAGTTTCCAAGATTTTGTCCAAAGTTGATAACTTAAAACAGAAAGATACACGACTCTTTGATTCAGTAAAGTCCGCATGTGCTAATACCACTGCACAGAATCAATCCTTGATTGAACAATTGAATCGAAAGTTAGTGGAAATATCTGATTTGAGGGAACAAATTTGTGATAAAAATCTGGTCTTGGCTGAGTTAAAGGAAACACTTCGTACTCTAAAAGGTAAGAATGTTATGGATAATGCAGCCATTATCTCAGCATCGTCCTCTAGTGCAATCAAAATGAACCTTATAGCCGTCACACCATTTAATAAAGGCCCTAGGACTAAACCATCTGAAACTTTGGTCACTAAAGATAAGGCAGAATTAAAACCAGCTTCTAATATTCCCGTGTTGCCTTCTACAGGAGTAAGCACCACTACTAAGACTCAAAGATCTAAGCTTAAAAGAAACAAGAAGAAAGATAGGATCTTGCCCCTATCTAGTAGTCAAGTGAAGAATAAAGTAGAAGCCCATCCTAGGAATGTTATTTCTATTTTAAATAAAAAGAATCATGTAGCTAAACCTAAAGGCTCTGCGGTTGTGCAGCGTTCTAAGCCTACTGTGAATTCTAATTTGAAATGTTGGAATTGCAATGAATGTATGTTTTCTAGTCGTCATGATTCTTGCCTTATTGACCATGTGAATGAGATGTATGCCCGGAAAAATGGATTAGAATGGAAACCGACTGGGAAAGTGTTAACCCAAGTTGGTTGGTTGTGGCGCCCCACTGGTAGAACTTTCACTATAGTAGGAAATGCGTGCCCTTTAACTAGGATCAATCCCACTACAGTGAAGAAAGTGTGCCCTTTAACTAGGAGTACCAAGCTTACCAAAACACAAGCGTGTCCTCTAACTAGGAACACTGACACTACTGTAGGAACCAAGTGCCCTTTAAATAGGTCTACTCCCACTGTAGTGCCCGCGGATAATCCAAAACCTAAGAAAGTTGGAACTGTAAAACCTGTTAGTGCTAAAACTCACATTAGAAAACGTAGGAAATCTAAGGGTCACAAACCTGTTAGCAATTCTGATAATATTTTATCTGTATCTGCTAACACTCCGGAACCAATAGTTTCCAATGCATTGTATACTGTTGTTGTTGAAAACAGGTGGTCCAAATTGTTCTCTGGTATTTGGACTCTGGTTGCTCCAAGCATATGACCGGAGATCGCTCTCAGCTCAGAAATTTCGTCCGCAAGTTTCTTGGTACAGTTAGATTTGGAAATGATCATATTGCAAAGATAATGGGTTATAGTGAATATCATATTGGGAATGTTATAATTTCAAGAGTGTATTATGTGGAAGGTCTCGGTCACAACTTATTTTCTGTGGGACAATTTTGTGATGCAAACCTAGAAGTTGCTTTTCGAGAGCATACCTGCTTCATTCGTAATTTGGAAGGGGTTGATTTATTGAAAGGTACTCGAGGGAATAATTTGTATACTTTGTCTCTACAAGACATGATGGCCGCTTCTCACGTATGTCTTCTCTCCAAAGCATCAAAGACTAAGTCATGGTTATGGCGTCGACGGTTATCTTTGACGCTATTAATCATTTGGCGAAAAACGAACTTGTTCGTGGTCTTCCTAAACTTTCATTTCACAAGGATCATTTGTGTTCCGCGTGTACAATGGGGAAAAGCACTAAGAAGTCTTACAAACCCAAGACTGAAGACACCAACCAAGAGAAACTTTATTTGTTGCATATGGATCTTTGTGGGCCAATGCGTGTTGAAAGTCTTAGTGGCAAAAAGTACATCCTTGTCATTGTCGATGATTACTCTCGGTTTACATGGGTAAAATTTCTTAAAGCAAAAAATGAGGCACCTAAATTCATCATCGGATTTCTCAAGATGATTCAAGTGCGTCTCAACACTACTGTCCGACGCATTCGTACAGATAATGGAACTGGATTTGTGAATCAAATCTTGCGTGATTATTATGAAGAAGTTGGCATATCTCATGAAACATCCGTTGCACGCACTCCACAACAAAACGGTGTCGTTGAAAGGCGAAATCGCACACTTATGGAAGCTGCTCGAAGGATGTGAATTTACGCAAAGGCTCCGTTGTTTTTATGGGCAGAAGCAGTATCTACAGCAGTGTACACCCAAAACCGGTCACTAATTCGTAAACGCCATGGTAAAATACCTTATGAGCTTCTCCATGGAAAAGTACCAGATTTATCATATCTTCATGTATTTAGTTCTCTTTGCTATCCAAATAATGATGGTGACAATTTGGGAAAACTTCAACCAAAGGCTGATATTGGTATTTTCATTGGTTACGCCCCCGCAAAGAAGGCATACCGAATCTACAACCGTAACTCTCGTAAGATCCTCGAAACTATGAATGTTGATTTTGATGAGCTGACAGCAATGGCTTCTGAGCAAAGCAACTCTGAACCTACACTTCATGAAATGGGACCCAGTAACATTAGTTCTGGTCTTGTCCCAAACAACCCTACTTCATCATCATTTACACCTCCTAAGCTACTAAGCTACTAGGAATGATCATTGTTCATATGATTTAACAATCAAAGCGGAATTAGAACAAAAATCATTAACAAGGTGTTTAGGCACAATAACATGAATTAAAACAATAGGATTGTTCATTATATTAATAACAAACAATCACTAGACGTGTATACATTGAATCCCACGTCTAGTCGACACACACGTTTAGGTTTACATTGTGAATGAATTATATGAATAAAACCTATGACCCTTGGTTCCTTTTATAGTGTAAGGATTAGGGTTTACAAGAGATAAGAATGAATAAACAAGTAAATCTTCTATTTAAATAAACTTATGTAGAATATCTTTTGCATGTTTATCTAAATAGAAGCTTCCATAAGCTTCTTTGTCTACGTTTTGTCAATGCTTGAATTACATGTAACAATGCTTACATTGTACATGACAACTCTTGAGCTATCAACGCCTAAATTGTACATGTCAACGCTTGATTAACTCTTGACAACGCTTGGACAATTTCTTCATGTTTTCTTCGTTTTTGAGTTTCTGCCACATCAACTTTTTGACCCAACAATCTTCCCCTAGTTGATAGTGGCAAAACTTCTATGTGTATCTCTTGTAAGTTATACATGATCTTCAAATTGCTTCCCCTCAAGTGTAGCATGTATTTTCTTCCCCTTTTTGTCACATCAACAAGGAAGTAAACAATGTATGCAATGTTGAAGATTCTCCAGAAGTAGCTCTATGTAATGATCTTGAAGAACAATTAATATAGTAATTTTGATGTAGAAGTAGAATAACCCAACCTTGTGTTCCATGTCTTGTACTATCCATGTGACTAAGAACTTATATCAGACCAACTATAAGTAGACCTCAATCCCTTGTCAATATTCTCATCCTATGTGAGACACTGAGCACGATAATGTAACTCCTTCAAGTGTTTATGACAAGTCTTCGTCACCAACCATGTAAAGCACGAACAAGTTACCTTTAAAGTCTATGACTGGAAGTGCACGACTTTAAGATATGATAGAACACAAACTCGCGAAAATCTTATTCAATCATCAAACTTACCACAAGAATTCTTCCCCTTAAGTCAGCACCTCTTCATGACGAATTTAATGAAATAACATCTTCATACCATATGTAAAAGGTCCTTAATGGATAACTCTTTCACAAGGCTATCCCGATTACATAGTTTAAAATATCCATCAAATCCTCACGAATAGTTGCTAACTCGCTTTAAGATCATTAATTCCTTTTAAAATATCCGAGCCATAAATATCAACATGATATTCTAGATTAAAACGGAGATTCCATGTACCTTTGTGTGTATAATCCTCCTTTTTGTGTGCTAAAAAAGTCCAATTTTCTCAACAGCAGCAAACTTTGTGTTGTCCAATATCTTCTTCTGTCCAATATCTTTGACAGATGTATTGTCCAATATCGGACAATGCCTATCAGTGTTGATGTTCATATATCGGACGACACTGTCAACTCCATCAGCGTTGACTTATTCTGTCAGCGTCAAAATTCTTCCTGTCAGCGTCTGGATTACAAACGTCAGCGCCAACCATAAACCTTGTCAGCGTCCATTCTTATCAGCGTCAAACCATACTCTGTCAACGTCTGTCTCATGCTTGTCAGCGTTTACATCAAACACTGATGCTATTTGTGAAACAAAGTATATCCTCACGTTACTTTAATTAAATCAACGCTGAATATAGTATATGATTTCCTCCAATCAAATCAGTAGCACCGTGTGAACACACACATGAATAACCAATCAGATTAGAATGATTGACTTATCCCCACTTGAGTAACCATATACCAGCATGTAGAG
This sequence comes from Glebionis coronaria, assembly GCA_025667525.1. Taxonomy (NCBI): domain Eukaryota; kingdom Viridiplantae; phylum Streptophyta; class Magnoliopsida; order Asterales; family Asteraceae; genus Glebionis; species Glebionis coronaria. The sequence goes on from CM046880.1 coordinate 237,928,221, forward strand.
GATTCGTGTGAATACTTTGATCATGTGAACAGAATTACCTTTAGCCGTGTGAACGCAAGTCTTCTAAACCAATCATAGTCCTCAAACCATGTGAATACTCTTCATGAAACATTCGTGTGAACACATCTATTTCCACCAATCAGATTTTTTCAATCGTGTGAACACAAGCTGGACTAACGTCACTTGCTATCATAGATCGTGTGAATAGAAAGTCTTCTTTTGGCCGTGTGAATGTGTTAACATGATATCCTTTTTCAAACATCCAGTAGCACATGTTTATTAATATAAGCATCAATCGATTAAAATATCTATTGCTGCTACTCCATGATGCGCAAGATCAAAACATGTATACTGCTTGTAGTTTAAGTAAGATGAATTTAGGGTTTAAGAACCCCTAATAATCTGCTGCTAATAGCTTTCAAGATCATAACAGCCCTTTCTGTTCTTCTTTCAAACAGCACATAACACTAGTCGATCTAGGGTTTATAACATTATGCATCGAAACCCTAATTAGGGTTTGTAACACATCCTTAAATCGAATCTTCAACAGCTATGAAATCCTCTTTTTCTGTTTATAATTGATTTAGGGTTTGGAGGAAACCGTAACTCATTATTTTATGTGAACTAAGAATTTCATACCTCATTATGCAGCCAACTTCGACCTTGAATATCTTTTTCCTTAGGGCTCAGATCGAAGATCGCTCCGGTGAGATTCAAGACACAAGTGTCAAGAATCTACAGTCCAAAAATCACGAAGATCCAACGGTTAACGAAGGAGAAAACGTGTTTTGAACATGGCTGTCCACAGAAAACTGCATTCATCCTACTGCTGACTTTGACGCTTAATAACTTTTGCCTGGGGATAAAACTCGACAATCCCTCCGGTGGATGTTTAGATCTATGTATGTAGAACACACATATAAAATTTCGTGACGATCCAACAGTTCAATCAAAAGTTATGACCTTCTGAATACTGCTGCGCACACAAAAACGTCCAGAAAAACCCTAGACGGATTTTTCTTCTTTTCACCATTACGAACACCTTGTTGGTCCTAGCATCACGAGCCACGAGGCTCTGATACCAATTGTGGAAACCTTGGTTCCAAGTGAACAATGCATGTTTAACATACGAGATCCCAAACTTAGATCGATTAGCTTGTTTAACATACGAGATTCCAAGTGAACAATGCATTGTAACCTTGGTTCTTGTTGATCCCAAACTTAGATCGATTAGCTTTGTGTATACGAGATTAGATCAAGTATAACACGTAGAGAAACCTTTGTTGTATGCTTTGTGAATCTAAGTATTATGCGGAATTTAATACTTAAACAAGAACACAAGATGTAAACAAAACTTTCACTTTGATTATCAATGTCGAACTTGCTTACAATGAAAGATGTTTACGAATGAGAAACTTAATGAAAACTTGATACTAAACATTAACCTAAAGGCCTTCTTTTATAGACTAAGAAGCCTTGTACAATAAGCTACGTATCAACTATTCTAGGTAAAGATAAACATAGAAAATACATTGTCGTTTCTATCCTTACTAGAAGTATTCTAGAACATAATAAATGTGTAGCTCACATCTTCCATCAGTGCTTGTCTTCAATCTGTCAACGCTTGACTTTAACTTGTCAACGCTTAAGCTGTCAGCGCTCACTTTGCTCTTGTCAACGCTTGAGTTGTTCTTGTCAGCGTTCAAGTGATCTGGCCTTAATTTATTCCCAACAATCCTCCCCTAAACTTGATATCCACTCTTATGATCAAGTTTCTGAATAAACATTAAGAACTTGGAGGAGTCTGACAAACCTTATCATATTGGTAATAAATAAATCTGATCAAATTCTTTGCCACGTCACTTGTATAGTCTATCTCCAACTGGGTGTCCTTCATCTTTTCCAAAACAGCCTTGGATATGAAATACTGAGCATCTACAAGTAAATACTCAGCAAACTTTGTAGAACTCAAATGGTATACACCTGTAGTTGAATATAACCTCCATTGAAGACCACTGAGGTCATCTTCAAGATCCTTCCATATTTCAGGATCTTCCTCTTTTGTCCCACACATTCTTTTGAATGTGGTCCAAAGTTTTATTCCATTAGCTGAAGTTGGTGCTTCAGCCTCATACTTGGTCTCTAGCAACCTCCAAAGGTCCACCAAGTCTTCTCTATCACAACTTGCAAATAAAGACATGAGAGTGGTAAAAGTGTGTACCTCCTTGCCAAATCTTCCAATCTTCCAGAATCCACATTCATCTTCATCATAACTCACAATTGGATTCCTGGAATCTAGTGGTAACACATGCACCATATCTGAAGCTTCTAATGGGGAGAGCTTGAGGCTCTTTCTAATAACTGCTTCACTTGGATATAGTTGATTCATATCTTTTGGAAACTCAAGTATAAATCCCTTCTTTACTGGTCTGGGAACTATCATAGCTTTCTTGATTGCCATCTCTTCTGCAAGTTGCTCCTTTCTTTCATCTGAAAGAAGTCTGAAAGTGTTTTCTTCTTGCACTTTCACCCAAATGGGATAAGCCCTATGTTCCAACTCATCAAATGTCAAAGCCTTCAGCTTCTGATGTGTCCATCCAACTCCATGACATTTGAGCAACATAAAGTAGAGCTTCCTTCTATCCCTTTTCAACTCTGAAAGAATGTTGCTTGCCTTGTGCTTCAAAATCACCTTACAATCCTTCTGAACTCTAAGAAGAATCTCCAAACCCCATATCTGATCTGAAATGGTCGAGTCTGGATTATCCATACAGCTTTCTTCCCAAGAATTGTACATCTGAACCACCTCTGGCATATCAAAATCAATCTGCAACTTTAAATCTCTCAGCTTTTCCCTAGCAAGCTCATCACCATACTCAAGTCTTTCTGGTTCAATAATCATCACACTTGAATCTGAGCTAGCTCCATCACTTTCTTCTTCAGAAGTCACAACAAATGGTGACTTTTCCTTTCAACCTTGTTCCATCATTTGCTCAGCCAATCTTCTATCAAATTCAACCTGAGCTGCATTCTTTGGAACAATTTCTTCTACCAACTTTCCCTTACCCTTATCTGATGGTGCAATGGTTGGTAAGGTAGATTGGAATACCTGAGTAGGAACATCCTTGATGATAGATGATGACTGGAATACATCACCTCCATATGCAGATCTGTCAATGCCCAAATTTCCTCTATCAGCGCCCAAAATACTTCTATCAGCGTCCAAACTTGTCTTGTCAACGCTCAAATATTTTCCCTCAGCGCCTTGTGTAACCTCTCTCAACATATCTGTAAATGATAAATTTAAATTGGTTGGAGAGATCAAGGACGTATCAAAACCTGTTTGTTCCTTCAAAGTAGTAAGAGCTTCAGCAACATCCAATGATTGACCATCTTGACTGCTCTTATCACTCAGATTTCTTTGATCTTCCTCCCCTTTGGAAGACTCCTCCATACCTCCCTTTGTATGAGCACTCTCCAAAACAACAATCCTCTCCCTCAATTCCTTGAGTTCAAGGCCTTGGTTGCTGACAATTTGTACTAAGTCTGCATTCTGCTTTTGCAAGCTAATGCAGACAGCCATCAATTCCAAAAGAGTCATTGGTTCCAGTCTGCCCTCTTCCAAAATGGGAATTTGACCTCCCAATTCAGGTTCATTGGGCATGGATGAGGACTTAATTATGGTGGGACTGCCTTGACCAGCTTCTAAGCCAGAACCAATAGTCCCAGCCTCATCCAGGTCACCAGCCACACTTGTGGTGGTGGTTCTCTCTGCTTCATGGCTAGGACCACCAGAGGAGAACACTCCAGCAGTCCTTTGGCGTTTAATCAACCTATATTCAGGTGGTGTGGAAGATGGTGTGGAAGAAGGGGTAGATGTGGGTTGGTTAAGGGGTGTTTGGGATTGTGATGGTTGGGTGTCAGCGTTGGAAATAGGCACATCAACGCCCACATTAGATGTGTCAGCGTCAAAGGGATCTTGGTCTATTTGCATTTGGTCAGGTGAGGGTAAAGGTTCAGGGATAGGTTCAAGTTGTGGGTGAGGGTCAATATGAGGTTGGGGGTCTGGTTGGGGTTGTGCTGCTGCAATAACAACAAGCATGGCTGGGGTTAAAGGTAGGTCTCTATGAGGTGGTGAATTCATCTTGGTAAAAATAGCTTTCTTTTGTTCAGGGATTTTATAAAAATCATTGTGATCCCTTGAACAATATCTTTGATCATCAAAAATCATTTGCAGAAAACGGGGATAAGCTAAAGTCATTTTTGTCCCCTTGTTTTTACACATTCCTTTAAAAATCATTTTAGACCAGTTATATTTTTGCCCTGTTGCAATACACACAATAGCAGTTGCAATAGATCTAGCATACACACGAAGAGCAAATTGGATTCACAAAGCATACAACAAAGGTTTCTCTACGTGTTATACTTGATCTAATCTCGTATACACAAAGCTAATCGATCTAAGTTTGGGATCAACAAGTGGTATCAGAGACTAAGGCTCATGATATCTAGGTCCGACGAGGTGTTCGTGTATGGTGAAGAAAAGAAAAATTCGTATGGATTTTTCTGGACGTTTTTGTGTGCGCAGCAGTATTCAGAAGGTCATAACTTTTGATTGAACCGTTGGATCGTCACGAAATTTTATATGTGTGTTCTACATACATAGATCTAAACATCCACCGGAGGGATTGTCGAGTTTTGTCCCCAGGCAAAAGTTATTAAGCGTCGAAGTTGGCTGATGGTTAATTTTCAGATTTCTTGTTTACATAAAATCATGTTCTAGGGTTTTTCTACAAACCCTAGATCTATCAAAAACAAGATGAGATGTTTTGCAGCATGAGTATGGATTGATATAGCAGCAAGAGAACACATGAAGGAAGCACATGATGGAATATGTGTTTTTCGGTTCCAGTCACGTAATGACATGCGGATCTTCGGGAGTTGCTGTTTTAGACGTGAATCATGGCTGTAACAATGATTAGATCGTTAGTAGCACTGTTTGTTGAAGTGCTCACACGATTCCAAGAATTCTATTGGTGGACAATCTTGTGTTCATACGATTGAAGAAACATTCACACGATCTGAGCCCTAATATTCGTTACATAAATTGTGAATCCTCTATATGCTAGTTCATGGTATTCCTGTGAGTCACTCATTCTCATTGGTGGAGAGTTTATGTGTTCACACGGTTTGACAGATATGATTGGTGGAAATCGTTATGTTCACACGGCCAAGGATATACGCATGTATGCAGTGACGTAAAACTTCAATTGTGTTCACACGGTTGAAGGAATCTTATTGGTGCTCTTATTACACAAGATTTACATGCTGTTACGTGAGGAAGATGCGTCTTCAAAGGAGCAAGATCTACATGCTGTTACGTGAGGGAGATGCGTCTTCAAAAGCTTCATGTGGAAACTGTATGCACACGAATATTGGAAAAACATTGTAAAACATCAATGGCTGCCAGAAAAATCCCTTCTTCTCATAAACCAATTTTATTTTTCCTTTAATCCGAATACCTTATAATGATGCTGTTTTCTCGATTAATCATTGATTATTCTTGAGTTAACAAAGTCTTTATTTGATTGCTTGATTTTAGGGTTAATTAAATTGGTTTTATTTAATTTTCTGCCGTCAATTGATGTGTGCGTTCACAATTTAATTGTTCGTAGGTTTTGTCTTCAATTCTTGGGTGTCTTCAATTCTTAGTGTCAGCTGACATTGCATAGATTGTCGGCTGACTATTTAAATAGATGGTCATCCATTAAATTGATTGTAATCCATTAATTATGATTGTCGTGTAGTACTGCGTCAATTATATTAAGAATCGTGACATCTTTGATCACGTGTAGGGTTTCAATTTGTTTAGTTGGGTACTGCGTCTTTTGTTTCTTTTTGTTGTCGGTTGTCTTTCCTCAATCGTTGCAATATTAATTCCATTGGTCGTGGGCGGCGGACCTTAATTAATTAATTGAGTTGATTGGTGGGTCCAGTGGTGTGTCGGCTAACATTTGATTTTCTTAGTATCAAGTGGTGCAATTTATTGAGTCTGACCTTAAATTATTACTTTCTTCTTGGCGGCTGTGCTATTAATTTAGTGTCGCTTTTAATTTTCTAGGGGTCCTTTAATCTGGGTTTTGGTTATCGTTTGTTTATACGATATAAAAAAAAATAGTTACGGTTTGTTTAGGGTTTATTTTTCGTGGTTAGGGCTGTGTTTGATTGAACATGGATTCGAGCAATGAAAGTGATAAGCCATTGTTCACAGGTTGGAATGATAGGGATATGGTGTCTAATCTTAAGGTTTTAGTAACGTTAGAGGAGATATCTAATTTGTTTTCTATTCCTTTGAATACTGTGCGTGACATTGAAGTGTTTGCAAAAGGTGTTAAGGCAAACAAATTTCCTAAATGGTCTACCTTACCTAAGGAGACCACTACGCTTTATTATGAAGTTTTGTGTGAACGCCATATGAATCTTACTAGCAAAACGTCTTCACTCAGTTCAGGTGGTTCGAGTGTGCACTCAGCACATATGGCTAAGGAAACAGATGACTCTATTCCAAATGTTTCCTCTTCTTGTGATGTATCTTTGGACCTTGCAGCTCAGGCTGCAACAATTAATGGTATGCAACCGTGTAATCTACATGAGGTTTTGAAATTATTTGGTGTAACGATTTGCACGGTTGGTGATGCGGGTGAATTTATGCATGAATTAAGAATGAAGAAACATCCTTTGTGGGGATTGATCTCACATGACCGTGCTAAAGAAATTCTGGAATTGCTTTGCAAATTTGAAGCTGATATGGTTACGTCTACTAATGGAGGTATTAATGCAGTCTCTTCTTCGTTTAATTCTGATAATGTCTGTGAAGGGGTTAATATTTCTATTCCTAAGAAGGTTGTTGAAAAAGTAAATACTCGCTACCAAAACACTTTATATGGTTACTTTCTTGGTAAAAGGATTGCATTTCCTGTGGTTGAGTATTTTGCTAAGAATAACTGGGCAAAACATGGTCTTAAGCGTATCATGATGAATGAGAAAGGTTTTTTCTTTTTTCAATTTGGGTCTAGTGAGGGTCTTAATGCGGTTCTGGAAGGTGGTCCGTGGATGGTTCGTAATTCACCAATTTTTCTTAAGAAATGGACTATGAAAACGAATCTTCTAAAGGAGGAACTAACTCGTATTCCGTTATGGGTCAAGTTTCATGATGTCCCGCTACAGGTATTTGAAGAGGAAGGTATTAGTTTAATTGCTTCGTTTCTTGGTAAGCTTATTATGATGGATAATTATACTGATAAGATGTGCAAAGAGTCTTGGGGTCGGTGTAGTTTTGCTCGTTGTCTTATTGAGATGAACGCTGATTCGGAGTTTATAGATAACGTTACTATTGGTGTCCCTGATCTTGAAGGTTCTGGTTGTACTAAGGAATTAATTCGTGTTGAATACGAATGGAAACCGCCTAGATGTCATACTTGTAATATTTTTGGTCATTCCTTTGATTCTTGTCCGAAAAATGTTAAACCTACAATGGTTGAAAATGTGACAACTCATGTTGATAATGATGGATTCCAACAAGTGCAAAGTAAGAGGAAGAAGTACAAAGGTAATTTAGGGAATCAAGTTCCGAGAGGTGTTCCATTGAGTAAGGGTTCCCAAATAGGAAAGACGGTTGTTTTTCGTCCAAAAACTCGCTTGGATACTACAAGTACGAGTGGTGATAATAGTAGAAAGTTGAATACTACATCTGGTCAGTTGCAGAAGACTAGTAATCCTAATGGTCCGAACAAGGGTACAGCTCAAATGAGCAGTGTTTCTACATCTAATAAATTTTCATCTTTGTCCATGCCTGGTATTGATGAAGGGGTTCAACTAAGCGAGAAAGATAATGCGGAGGGAGTCGAGGTTGTCTTTGATGAATCGGTGAATCTTCTCAACACTAAGTTTGGGGCAAGCACTCCTTCTGGCTGATCCCATGTTGATATTTTATTTTGTTTCTCGTAACTTTATGTTATCATCTTGGTTCTTGTCTAGTTTATTTATTTCCAGTATTCTAGACTAGTTAATGTTTATGGCCTGTCATAAACATTCTGTTTAACAAGCTGTCTGTAGCTTGCGGTTAATGTGGCATTTCAACCACATTCCTTGTACTTCAACGTTTTTTTTGGTTCTATTTACCGGGGTCATTGTTACCCTTTTACCAAAAAAAAAACTGTATGCACACGATCAACAGTCTAAGATAGAATAAGATATTCACTTACCTATTTTGGTGGGATATTATTCTATTTTGTAGGAAAGAAATCATGTGATAATAGGAATGCTTTTGGACGTGATTTGTTGCCCTAAGATGACATCAGCAGAAAGAAGCGCTGACAAGACATGGTTAGACGCTGACAGAAAGGATTTTGACGCTGACAGAATAAGTCAACGCTGATAGAGTTGACAGTGTCGTCCGATATATGAACTTCAACGCTGATAGGTATTGTCCGATATTGGACAATACATCTGCCAAAGATATTGGGCAGAAGAGGATATTGGACAACACAATGATTGCTGCTGTTTGAGAAAACTGGTACGTTTTAAGCATACAAAAAGGTAGATTATACACACGAAGGTACATGGAATCTCCGTTTTTATTTAGAATATCATTATGATATTTATGGCTCGGATATTTTTACATGGAGTAAATGGTTTTTAAGTAAGTTAGCAATGATTCATGAAGTAATTTATTGGAGTATGTAATCGGGATAGCCTTGTGAAAGAGTTATTCGCTAACATCTTTTACATATGAAGATATTGACTTGTCATGAAGAGGTGTTGGCTTAAGGGGAAGAATTATTATGGTAAGTTTGATGATTGAAGAAGATTTTCGCGAGTTTGTGTTATATCATATCTTAAAGTCGTGCACTTCCAGTCATAGACTTTAAAGGTAACTTGTTTATGCTTACATGGTTACTGATGAAGTGATACAAGGTCTAGAAATATGTGATTTTTCTTATGGTTCTCTATGCACATATTTGCTATCACTTGAAGGAGTTACATTATCGTGCTCAGTGTCTCACAAAGGATGAGGATTTTTGTATCAGCTACACACTTCATTACATTCTACAAGATATGGAACATAGGTTTGGGTTACTCTACTTCTACATCAAAAATATTATATTAATTATTCTTCAAGATCATTACACAGAGCCTACTTCTGGAGAATCTTCAACATTGCATACATTGTTTACTTCCTTGGTTTCCGGATCTTTTAAGCTACTAGGAATGATCATTGTTCATATGATTAACAAATCAAAGCGGAATTAGAACAACAATCATTAACAAGGTGTTTAGGCACGAAACATGAATTAAAACACAATTGGATTGCTAATTATATTAATAATCAACAATCACTAGACGTGTATACATTGAATCCCACGTCTAGTCGACACACACTTTAGGTTTACATTGTGAATGAATTGAATTATAAAAACCTATGAGCCTTGGTTCCTTTTATAGTGTAAGGATTAGGGTTTACAAGAGATAAGAATGAATAAACAAGTAAATCTTCTATTTAAATAAACTTATGCAGAATATTTTGCATGTTTATCTAAATAGAAGCTTCCATTAGCTTCTTTTGTCTACGTTTTGTCAATGCTTGAATTGCATGTGACAATGCTTGGATTGCTCTTGACAATGCTTGATTCCATAAACGCCTAAATAACTCTTGTCAACGCCTGGAATGCTCTTGTCAACGCCTAGACAAATACTTCACGTTTTCTTCATTTTTGAGTTTCTGCCACATCAACTTTTTGACCCAACAATCTTCCCCTAGTTGATAGTGGCAAAACTCTATGTGTATCTCTTGTAAGTTATACATGATCTTCAAATTGCTTCCCCTCAAATGTAGCATGCATTTCTTCCCCTTTTTGTCACATCAACAAGGAAGTAAACAATGTTGCAATGTTGAAGATTCTCCAAAAGTAGGCTCTATGTAATGATCTTGAAGAACAATTAATATACTATTTTTGATGTAGAAGTAGAATAACCCAACCTTGTGTTCCATGTCTTGTACTATCCATGTGACTAAGAACTTATATCAGACCAACTATATGTAGACCTCAATCCCTTGTCAATATTCTCATCCTATGTGAGACACTGAGCACGATAATGTAACTCCTTCAAGTGTTTATGACAAGTCTTCGTCACCAACCATGTAAAGCACGAACAAGTTACCTTTAAAGTTAGTGGCTGGAAGTCCACGACTTAAGATATGATAGAACACAAACTCGCGAAAATCTTCTTCAATCATCAAACTTACCATAAGAATTCTTCCCCTTAAGCTAACACCTCTTCATAATGACTTTCATTACATAATAAATTGTGCTAACTCGCTTTAAGATCATTAATTCCTTTTAAAAAGATCCGAGCGATAAATATCATCATGATATTCTAAACTAAAACGGAGATTCCATGTACCTTTGTGTGTATTTTCCTCCTTTTTGTGTGCTTAAAACGTCACAATTTTTTTTTAACAGCAGCAAACCTTGTGTTGTCCAATATCTTCTTCTGTCCAATATCTTTGGCAGATGTATTGTCCAATATCGGACAATACCTATCAGCGTTGAAGTTCATATATCGGACGACACTGTCAACTCCATCAGCGTTGACTTATTCTGTCAGCGTCAAAATCCTTTCTGTCAGCGTCTAACCATCTTGTCAGCGCTTCTTTCTGCTGATGTCATCTTAGGGCAACAAATCACGTCCTCTTTTGAATCCAATAATACTTACGTACTATAATGAATTCTTAATAACAAATAACTTCAATCGTGATTCTTTTAGATCATGTGAACACATAAACTTTCAACCAATGGAAAAATCTTTGCCGTGTGAACATCAAAAATTTTCCTCCAATCAGAAGCATAGCTTCGTGTGAACACAAATAGTTTACCTTAAATCCCATTCGTATGTCCACCAATAGAAAGTTTTACACCGTGTGAACACAAGTTTGAAGACCAATGAGAAACGAATGATGGACTTTAGCCCCACGTGAGTAATTGTATACCAGCATGTAGAGGATTCATGTCAAACTCAGTAACACAAATATCTTGTGTTTAAACTTTAATCGTGTGAATACAAAGTATTCAACCAATAGAATGGCTTGTCTCGTTTGAATAAATCCCTTCCATAACTCACGCAGCCTTTTTATCCAAATCGATCAATAATTACCTTTTCTGCATTAACCTTCACGTCTGCAACATTAAAACATAGCCAAAACACAGTGATCTAGGGTTTGGAACTTTGAGCATCGAAACCCTAATTAGGGTTTGTAAATAACCTTAGATCAAGTATCTTCACACGTTTTAACAGCCACGAACATCATAACATTCTGCTTTCTAGGTAGATCTAGGGTTTGAGAAACCCTAGGTCATGATTTTATGTAAAAGCAGAAAACTGAAAATCAACCATCAGCCAACTTCGACGCTTAATAACTTTTGCCTGGGGATAAAACTCGACAATCCCTCCGGTGGATGTTTAGATCTATGTATGTAGAACACACATATAAATTTTCATGACGATCCAACGGTTCAATCAAAAGTTATGACCTTCTGAATACTGCTGCGCACACAAAAACGTCCAGAAAAACCTATACGGATTTTTCTTTTCTTCTCCAAACACGAACACCTTGTTGGTCCTAGCATCACGAGCCACGAGGATCTGATACCAATTGTGGAAACCTTGGTTTCCGGATCTTTTAAGCTACTAGGAATGATCATTGTTCATATGATTAACAAATCAAAGCGGAATTAGAACAACAATCATTAACAAGGTGTTTAGGCACGAAACATGAATTAAAACACAATTGGATTGCTAATTATATTAATAATCAACAATCACTAGACGTGTATACATTGAATCCCACGTCTTGTCGACACACACTTTAGGTTTACATTGTGAATGAATTGAATTATAAAAACCTATGACCCTTGGTTCCTTTTATAGTGTAAGGATTAGGGTTTACAAGAGATAAGAATGAATAAACAAGTAAATCTTCTATTTAAATAAACTTATGCAGAATCTTTTGCATGTTTATCTAAATAGAAGCTTCCATTAGCTTCTTTTGTCTACGTTTTGTCAATGCTTGAATTGCATGTGACAATGCTTGGATTGCTCTTGACAATGCTTGATTCCATCAACGCCTAAATAACTCTTGTCAACGCCTGGAATGCTCTTGTCAACGCCTAGACAAATACTTCACGTTTTCTTCATTTTTGAGTTTCTGCCACATCAACTTTTTGACCCAACACTTGTGTATTGATGATGCTAGGACAAAAAGTGTGGCTGGTGAACCATGCATGTTTGTATCTGGTGGTATTTGGAAACCACCATTATCTTGTCCAGCAGCAGCAGCAGCAGCAAAAGCATCAGTCCAAATGGGAATTGTGACATATTCAAATGTAGGAGATGCCTTTTCTGCTTGTGATCCAACCCTTTCATCAACCTGTGTACCTGAAACATGAACAACTTGTTCCTCCACAACATTTGAAGTTACCTTCATAATGTCTGGATTAGTGACAGGCATATAATTTAAAGTTCTAGATAAGGGTTCCAAATCAAACAACCAATTAGGACCACTTTCAGGATCACTAGGTTTATTCTCTAAGAACCTAACATGTACTCTTTCAACAATACGTTTGTCCTCCTTAAGATAAACCCTATAACCCTTGCTCTGCACTGAATACCCCATGAAGTAATCTTCATCACCTTTTGCACTAAATTTCCCTAAGGCATCACTAGTGTCTAAGACTACTACATGACATCCAAAAGGTCTGAGAAAACCAATATTAGGTTTTCTTCCCCAAAGTAACTCATAAGGTGTCTTGTTCTGAATTTTGTTAACCAATGCTCTATTTTGCACATAACATGCTGTATTAACAGCCTCAGCCCAAAAGGCTATGGGAAAGTGAGCATCAGCCAACATTGTTCTGGCTGCTTCAATTAGGGTTCTATTCTTCCTTTCAGCAACCCCATTTTGTTGTGGGGTTCTAGCAATACTAAACTGTCTAGTAATTCCCTTCCTGGCACAAAAATCATCTAGCTTCTTGTTCCTAAATTCTCCACCATTATCACTCCTAAGCATCTTAACCTCATTGCCAGACCTTTTCTCAATTTGAGTGATAAATTCAATAAGAACATCAGCTGTGTCACTCTTCATAGCTAGAAAGAATGTCCAAGTAAACCTAGAAAAGTCATCAGTGACAACAAAACAATATGACTTGCCATTCAAACTTTCTATGTTAGTTGGACCAAAGAGGTCCATGTGAAGCATATGAAGAGGTCTGGAACTAGTATGCACCTGCTTGGACTTAAATGAGACCTTGTGCTGCTTGCCTTTAAGACATGCAACACAAGAGTGGTCATTGTGGAAGGCCTTCTCAGGCAAACCATCAACTAAACCAAGCCTCACAAGTCTATTTATATTTTTAAAGTTTATGTGCCCTAGTCTCCTGTGCCACAAATTACTTTCATCTACTGAGGCCTTAGCATAAAAACAAGACATATTAGCATTCACTTTAATCCCATTTAAATTCACATTGTATATGTCCTTATGCCTAGGTGTTCTATACTCAATATACACAAATATGCTAGTCAAAAGCCTCAGAAAAGCAAACCTAAAACCTCCTAAAACACTAATGGCGGCAGAATGTCTCTTTCCTTCCTAAATTCGATTTTTTTTAATCGTGTTTGCCTTTTCTGCATGCGATTAGTATAACTTTGTTTTTTGTTTTGTCATTGGTCGGTTTCGTGGGTATTAATATATTGGGGTCAACTGGTAATACCCCCACGATTGGTTACTTTATTGTTTTTCATATGTTCTAGCTATTCTCGTTTTAGGGCTTTGGTTTAGGTTGTTTTGATTGGTTACTTGGTTCGGTGGTGCTTCCTTAATTGAGTGTCCTTCATTATTGACTCATCAGTTTTGTCTCATCTTGTCGGCTGACCCTTTTTCCCATTTAAGTGGACGGCTGCTATAGATTTAAGTGGTCGGTTTATGTTACTTGGTGGTTGGCTGACATTAATTTAAGTTGACCACTATTAATGTCATCTTTCGTTCATCAATCGTTGCAACATTAATTTGTTTTTGTCTTCTTTCGTCGGCTGACCTTATTAAGATTGGTGTCGGCTGATCTTTGAGTGCAAATTAATTAATCTGAAGGGGTCCTTGATTCTTTTGGTTATCGTTTGTTTTACGATTAAAAAAAAAAAGTTACTGTTTGTTTAGGGTTTATTTCCCGTGGTTAGGGCTGTGTTTGATTGAACATGGATTCGAGCAATGAAAGTGATAAACCATTGTTCACAGGTTGGAATGATAGGGATATGGTGTCTAATCTTAAGGTTTTAGTAACGTTAGAGGAGATATCTAATTTGTTTTCTATTCCTTTGAATACTGTGCGTGACATTGAAGTGTTTGCAAATGGTGTTAAGGCAAACAAATTTCCTAAATGGTCTACCTTACCTAAGGAGACCACTACGCTTTATTATGAAGTTTTGTGTGAACGCCATTTGAATCTTACTAGCAAAATGTCTTCACTCAGTTCAGGTGGTTCGAGTGTGCACTCAGCACAAATGGCTAAGGAAACAGATGACTCTATTCCAAATGTTTCCTCTTCTTGTGATGTATCTTTGGACCTTGCAGCTAAGGCTGCAACAATTAATGGTATACAACCGTGTAATCTACATGAGGTTTTGAAATTATTTGGTGTAACGATTTGCACGGTTGGTGATGCGGGTGAATTTATGCATGAATTAAGAATGAAGAAACATCCTTTGTGGGGATTGATCTCACATGACCGTGCTAAAGAAATTCTGGAATTGCTTTGCAAATTTGAAGCTGATATGGTTACGTCTACTAATGGAGGTATTAATGCAGTCTCTTCTTCGTTTAATTCTGATTATGTCTGTGAAGGGGTTAATATTTCTATTCCTAAGAAGGTTGTTGAAAAAGTAAATACTCGCTACCAAAACACTTTATATGGTTACTTTCTTGGTAAGAGGATTGCATTTCCTGTGGTTGAGTATTTTGCTAAGAATAACTGGGCAAAACATGGTCTTAAGCGTATCATGATGAATGAGAAAGGTTTTTTCTTTTTTCAATTTGGGTCTAGTGAGGGTCTTAATGCGGTTCTGGAAGGTGGTCCGTGGATGGTTCGTAATTCACCAATTTTTCTTAAGAAATGGACTATGAAAACGAATCTTCTAAAAGAGGAATTAACTCGTATTCCGGTATGGGTCAAGTTTCATGATGTCCCGCTACAGGTATTTGAAGAGGAAGGTATTAGTTTAATTGCTTCGTTTCTTGGTAAGCTTATTATGATGGATACTTATACTGATAAGATGTGCAAAGAGTCTTGGGGTCGGTGTAGTTTTGCTCGTTGTCTTATTGAGATGAACGCTGATTCAGAGTTTATAGATAACGTTACTATTGGTGTCCCTGATCTTGAAGGCTCTGGTTGTACTAAGGAACTAATTCGTGTTGAATACGAATGGAAACCGCCTAGATGTCATACTTGTAATATTTTTGGTCATTCCTTTGATTCTTGTCCGAAAAATGTTAAACCTACAATGGTTGAAAATGTGACAACTCATGTTGATAATGATGGATTCCAACAAGTGCAAAGTAAGAAGAAGAAGTACAAAGGTAATTTAGGGAATCAAGTTCCGAGAGGTGTTCCATTGAGTAAGGGTTCCCAAATAGGAAAGACGGTTGTTTTTCGTCCAAAAACTCGCTTGGATACTACAAGTACGGGTGGTGATAAAAGTAGAAAGTTGAATACTACATCTGGTCAGTTGCAGCAGACTAGTAATCCTAATGGTCCGAACAAGGGTACAGCTCAAATGAGCAGTGTTTCTACATCTAATAAATTTTCATCTTTGTCCATGCCTGGTATTGATGAAGGGGTTCAACTAAGCGAGGAAGATAATGAGGAGGGAGTCGAGGTTGTCTTTGATGAATCGGTGAATCTTCTCAACACTAATTTTGGGGCAAGCACTCCTACTGGCTGATCCCATGTTGATATTTTATTATGTTTCTCGTAACTTTATGTTATCATCTTGGTTCTTGTCTAGTTTATTTATGTCCAGTATTCTAGACTAGTTAATGTTTATGGCCTGTCATAAACATTTTGTTTAACAAGCTGCCTGTAGCTTGCGGTTAATGTGGCATTTCAGCCACATTCCTTGTACTTCAACGTTTTTTTGGTTCTATTTACCGGGGTCATTGTTACCCTTTTACCAAAAAAAAATCATCATTTACACCACCTTCTAAGACTGAATGGGATACGTTGTTTCAACCGTTCTTTGATGAATTCTTTACTCCTCCAAGTATCGTTGCTCAAGAAACTGAAGTAATAGCTCCAGCAACCGAAGTTATCGCTCCAACAACCGTTGCACAATCAGATACATCTGCACCTATTGGTTAAGATATACCTTCAACAAGTAATTCTCAACCAACACATGTTTCAACTACCCATGTCATGCCTATTGATGATGAAGAGGATGATGATGATCACGATTTGGAATTGGCTCAAATGCGTGAACTTCCATACTTTGGTGTACCAATTCCCGACCCTAATCAAGCCGGGTCGTCCACCTCAGAGGAAGCTCCAACTACAGTTTACTCCAATCCACGGATTTGTGAACATGACAGCAAGTGGACAAAGGATCATCCTATAGATTCTATAATTGGTGACCATAATCGTCCGGTATCCACACGAAGTCAGCTACAAGAAATTGCAATGTTTTGTCATTTTGATGCTTTTCTCACTGAAGTTGAACCTAAGACATGGCAACAAGCTTTTACTCAATCCTGTTGGATAGAAGCTATGCAAGAAGAACTTAACGAATTCATACATCTTGAAGTTTGAGAACTTGTCCCATGCCCGGATCAAGTGCAGTTACTCACTTTGAAATGGGTTTACAAGGTGAAACTCGACGAGTTAGGCGGAATATTGAAGAACAAAGCTAGACTAGTAGCTCGTGGATACAAGCAATTATTGGGCATCGACTTTATGGAATCCTTTGCGCCTGTTGCCCGTTTGGAAGCTATTAGACTATTCCTCGCTTATGCAGCCCACATGAATATGATCGTCTATCAGATGGATGTGAAGACGGCATTTCTCAATGGTGAAATCAAGGAAGAGGTCTATGTTCAACAGCCGGATGGTTTTGTGAATCCTAAATATCCTAATCATGTGTACAAGCTTAAGAAGGCTCTCTATGGGTTGAAGAAAGCTCCACGCGCATGGTATGATCTATTATCACAATTCCTCATTATGCAAGGCTTCGCTAAAGGCAACGTAGATCCCACGTTGTTCATTCAGAAACGAGGTATGATTATGGTACAAATATATGTTGATGATATGATATTTGCAGCCTCGACCCAAACCTTATCGGATGAGTTTGGGACACTCATGTCTTCCAAGTTTAAGATGTCAATGATGGGCAAGGTATCATTCTTCTTAGGTCTTCAGATATCTCAGAGTCCCAGAGGAAACTTTATCAATCAATCCAAGTATGCCCTTGAATCGCTAAAGAAATATAAGATGGAATCTTGCAACCCTGTGGATACTCCAATGGTGGAAAAATCTAAGCTTAATGCAG
The DNA here is from genome assembly GCA_025667525.1 of Glebionis coronaria. Lineage (NCBI taxonomy): Eukaryota > Viridiplantae > Streptophyta > Magnoliopsida > Asterales > Asteraceae > Glebionis > Glebionis coronaria. The sequence goes on from CM046880.1 coordinate 237,945,867, forward strand.
ATCCACATAGAGTTGCCGTTGATCCGACACTTTATCATGGAATGATCGGTACTCTTCTGTATATCACAGCCAGTCGACCTGATCTTCAATTTGCTATATGTATGTCTGCTAGGTATCAAACTAGGCCTACTGAGTTACACTTAGCTACTGTTAAAAGGATCTTTTGATATCTTAAAGGAACCATTAATCGGGGACTTTGGTATTTGAAGGACTCTTCTATTGCACTAATGGCATATGCAGATGCGGATCACGCGGGTTGTCAAGATACAAGGCGTAGCACGAGTGGAACTTTGCATTTACTAGGAGATCGACTAATCAGTTGGGCATCGAAAAGGCAGAAAAGCGCTGCAATTTCAAGTACGGAAGCAGAATACATAGCTATGTCCGGTGGCTGTGCTCAAATTCTTTGGATGAGATCGCAATTAACTGACTATGGTCTAGGTTTCAACAAAATTCCGATGTACTGTGACAACAAGAGTGCAATTGCCTTATGCTGCAACAATGTTCAATTTTCCCGGTCGAAGCACATTGACATTCGTTACCACTTCATCAAGGAGCAAGTGGAAAATGGAGTAATCGAGCTTTACTTTGTCCAATCTGAGTATCAATTGGCGGATATTTTCACGAAGGCTTTAGATCGCGCTCGAATTGAATTTTTGGCCGACAAGCTAGGAATGAGAACCTTCTCATCTGAGACTCTAAAGGAATTGGAAGATGAAGCGAAAGAATAGTGTTGGTAAACTATTCTCCGTATCCTTGGTGATCATTTGTATATATTGTTTATATTTTTATCCACAAAAGCAAAATACAAAAATATAAAACCATATAAAAACCATAAAAATTGAAAAATCTAGAAAAATCCAAAAATATTTTTACTTTATTTTTCAAAGGCATGTCTTTTGGTACGATAATATTTATGGCCTTAGAAATGTTGATTGATATCGACACGGCGCCATAAATAGAGTTCGTACAAAAGTTGTAAATATTTCATAAAACATGCCTATATGGCTTGTAGTTATTTCAGTCTGCAACCCGGTTTTCACATTAAAGTCAAGTATTTCTTATGAAAGCTTTGGCTCACAACGGGAATTGATTTTCTCGTGTAAGGTTTACGTTAAAACCTTGTAAGGGATCAAGTTTACTTTATAACTTGGTCTAACACAAATCGAATGTACGCCTCAGTGCATTTATTTGTTAAAACAAGAGAAGTCTTGTTTTTATGAATCTATCATCTCTACAACCATGCTATCTACATACTCGACGATGTGACTACTCAACCGACGACTAGAGATCTTTCAATAGAACACGGGTCAACAATTGAGGGGGAGCAATTGTCAAGCATTCCGAATTTTTGATGCCGAACGTGCCAAGCTCACTAACTGGTGTCAAGACAACAATACCAATCGTACACGTGGCGTCAAGAGATGACTTCAGACGTGACGAGGCGACCAACATATGCTGACAAGAACCATTTGATCTTATCATATGATGTTCTCATCAATCAGGTCCAACCTTGTCAATTTTTTTTTCTAAAATGGTGAATATGTGATCATGTTACAAATCGATATCATATCTCATGCGTTTGATATCATGAAGATAAAATGGACTTGCATTTTTCTTCCCAAAACCTTTGTTAAAACTTTATTAAATCAATTGATATTAAAAACATCGATTGGGTTAATATTTTTAATATGGGGGAGAAAATGTGATTTAATATGGGATATTATCACAAATGGTTTGACTTAATGTGATGGCTCATCCCGACATATGCGAAATGTTTTCGAATATCATGGCATATGTTAAGGGGGAGCAAAACGGATTTGCATATCAAAATGGATTTTCATGGTGACATATACTTAACCAAAACACATTTATTTCACGACGATGAAGATTGTGGTGACATAAGGATGGTAGGATAGGTTAAGTCCTATGATTCTTCCAGAACCGGAGGAATCTTTCCAAGGACATTCCATAGCTAGAAATAGTAGTCCTTAGGAAAGTTGGAGAAAGATTGTGAACGTAGCCGAATGCCGACCAAGTACTTAAGTTAACACTAGAACAATCACAACAAGGTGCTAGTTATGACGTATTGGTAAGCATTGAAGGGGTTGAAGAATGAAAAAGAATTGTAAAGATAAAGGGTGTAAAGAAAGAAGCCCTCCTTACAACCTTAGGCAGAAACCAGGTCAACACATATGCTATTGATATCATTTTAATGATGCTCGATATTGAAGAAAGACATCATTGACCCAGTGATGCAATGCACAACCCATCCCAGCTAACTCAGATATCTCTCAAAAGGTATTTGTTTTAATCACACGGAGACAACGCATTATCTATTTATTTATTCACTCCGAATAAATTGGTATTGAAATGGTGGCACTCCTCTCCAGCTTCCGATCACTAAAATCCAAAGTGCACGATCGAGTCTAGAGCCATTTGAGATCATCAAATATCTCATTATGACACACTTTCATAATTCCTTGCTTCTTCACACACTGTGAAAAGTAAGAAAGATCTTAAGAGTCCTACGCAAAATCTTCATGGTCTTGCCTGAACATCTGAGTAATACGAAAGTATTTACAATGAAGATGGAAATCCTTCTTGAGCGAATATCAAAAAGCTCATGGTAGGTGACTTGTGCGATTCTTTATGAATCAAGCTTGTGATAACTGGAAAGCAACAGTGGTTTAATTCTTAACTAAATTTAAACACGTTCCAGGCCTCTACGCAAAATCTCAGTGATCTTGCCAGAACACTCAGAGTGATACCTTAGTGTTCACAGTGATGAGTGGAAATCCTTCTAGTGTTAACCTCAAACAGCACTTGGTAGGTAACTTGCAAGATTCAATATGAATCAAGCTCGTGACAACTGGAAAGCAACGATGGTACGATTCTTTAATGAATCAAACTTGTTCCAGGAATCAGAATTGACGGCTTCAATCATGCGGATAATTTTATCCAAATGATTCACTCTTTTCGTTCGCAGTCAGCTTTGGACGGTCGAGTAAAGAGAACGGGTTTACCCACGAAATCTTGTCAAGGAGATTTTTAATTAAATCTACCTGCCACAAGTACGATATTTTATATCGTCCAACGGTCTTCACCGACCGGAGGTAAAATGCTACCGAATTAGAATGAAATGTTCAAAGCCATTTCGTTCGTGTCTACTTATGTTGCGGCATTTGAAGACGGTGGCGTTGCGGGATCCAAGAAGAAGTCGTCCCCGCATGCTTATACTTTATGCACTTAATACCTCATCTAATTCAAGAAAGCCTAAAAGTTAAGTCTTCCGCTGTATTGAACTCTGAAGCTTTCAAGAATTACTAAGGTATAAGTATGTGGGACGTGAGGTCACGAAGAGGCGAAGATCACAAGTGATGGATGCACAAGATCAAGGCAAGAGATTAATGCTAAAGATTGATATCAATGATCACATCAGCATGTTCACCTGAAAAGAAAAAGAAAAGAAAGAAGAAGACTACGAGCTCAAGACAAGCATAGTATGCTAGGTTTATTTTATTATTGTAACTTGGGTAACGCCCTTGTTTGGAGTGACCTCCCTTAGGGGGAGATTGTTGGAAATACGTTTTTACGTATTTAGGAAGATTCGGTCACTCCGACAATATATTAAGTTGTAGCTCGTAGTCTAGATATCTTTTAATTAACTAAACAAGGAAAATCCCGGTCCATGCTTGTATGGCCGGCCCAAATGTAAGCCCAAGCCCATCTTATGGGCTTGGTATATAAACCCTCTCCATTGATGGAGAGGGTGGTGATTTCATTTGAATAACACATAGTTCTCTTTAACTTTCTCTCTCTAGAATTGTGAAATCCACATGGTCAATAAGGCAAGAATCATGACGACTAGAAAACATACATTCATTACAATTCCAACATTTCAAATTAGAATTCACAACAGGCTTAGAATACTGCACAACCGCAGAGCCTTTAGGTTTAGCTACGTGATTCTTTTTATTCAAAACAGAAATAACATTCCTAGGGTGGGCTTCTACTTTCTTCTTCACTTGACTACTAGATGAGGGCAAGATCCTATCATTCTTCATGTTTCTTGTAAGCTTAGAACTTTGAGCCTTAGTAGTGGTGTTTACTCTTTTAGAAGGCAACACGGGAATATTAGAAGCTGGTTTTGATTTTGCCTTATCTTTAGTGACCAATGTTTGAGATGGTTTAATCCTAGGGCCCTTGTTAAATGGTGTGACGGCGATGAGGTTCATTTTGATCACACTAGAGGACGATGCTGAGACGGTGGCTGCGTTATCCACAACATTCTTACCTTTTAGGGTATGAAGTATTTCCTTTAACTCAGCCAAAGCTAAATTTTTATCACAAATTTGTTCCCTCAAATCAGATATATCCACCGACTTTCGATTCAATCGTTCAATCAATGATTGATTCTGTGCAGTGTTATTAGTACATGCGGGCTTTACTGAATCGAAGAGTCGTGTATTTTTCTGTTTTAAGTTATCAACTTTGGACAAAATCTTGGAAACTCGATTATCTAGATCAAGTTTAAAAATCTCAGCAGCCTCAAGTATTTGCACACAGTTAATCTCCTTAGATTTCTCTATGTCTATTGGCAATACTTTAGCAACCTTGTCACTTGGTTGACACTGTGGTGTTTCAAAAATCTCCTTAATAGATTGATTTTCACATTCAAGTGAAATACAATGTTTTTGAATCTCATCAAAACGTTTTGAAAGCGAAGTATAAGAATCTTGAAGCTTTAAAAATCTAGCGTCAGATTTGTGACAAGTACTATGTGACAACCCAAACCCGTGGTCATTATTTAATTATATTTTTACGTATATTTTTGAAAAATTTTGACGAGATTGATTGTTATAACGATTGGTGATTTGATTTGGATGAATGTTGGAAGTTATATTTTTACGTTTTGACTAGTTGCGATGATTATTAGTAATGACGATATCAACGGATGCCCAGAAATTTTATGTTTTATTTTAAACATGTCGATGTTTAATATTTTGACGGTTTTATATTTAATGTCGTATTAAGTCGTGTCGGGACTATATAATATCATATTTTGTGTGTGTTTTAAGTTTTGAGAAGTATTTTTATGAAACCCGAGACCCGTAAATATTTTCAAAAGTGACTAATAGTCATTTCTTGCTTTTTAACAACGTATTTTCATTTTGGTCCACAAGAATCTCAATTGGCAAAAACTACCCTAAACTTTTCCTATATAAAATGGAAAAATAACACATAAAACACATACAAACACATTCCATACAGCAAATTTCTCTCTCTCCCTCCCTTGTTCTTCTTTTGCCGTCACCTCCACAAGAACAAACACCCCAAAAATTTTGATTTTGAGATTGAATCTCTTAATTCTGATCAAAGACCCATCTTAGTTTCATCAATCTCTACACATTGGTATGAAATTTGGCCACATGCAAGAACATTTTCGTAAAACCCATTTTTGATGAAAATCTTGTGTTTTGATCTTAAATAATGGTTGTATGTAGGTGTTTATCTTGTTATATATTATTTTTGATGATTGCATGTTGAAATTTTTAGTTGGGTTTTATTTATTTTTATCATCTAGGATGATTTAGTATGTTAGGATTGAAACTAGTAGTATTTGGATGATTATGGTGGTAAAAATGGTATTAAAATATGGTAAAAATTTGATTTTGAATGATTTTTAAAAGGGTATGTTTGAACAGATTATTAAAGGTAATTTTCAGAAAATATGATTTTGAGTTTGATATGAACTAACTAGATATTGTTGTAGAGGATGTCTTAAGCTTTGATTTGGTATAAGGTGGAGCTTCTAGCTCCACACGAGCGAAAAGTTACGTTAGTTTGATTATTCGTGTACCGGGAGACGAGTATCGTCACAATATATAATTGTTGTCGATATTTGGATCGAATCTCGGGGACTATAAAAAGGATTTTGAAATGTGTCATGGACTGATGTTAAATGATAAACATGAGGATGTTGAGTTTATTTTCAAAGTCGAGTGTCGGTTTTGTAAACGGAGTAAAATAAATAAGTTAAAATGACTATATGAGTTGTTGACGTAAAACTGTCCGGTTTTTGTCGTTCGAAGATGAGTCGGACAGGGAACTTCAAAAGTAAAATCTTTTAACCAACTTTTGGGAGGTCTTTCTATATATAGTAATTGAAGTTCTGATTAGTATCGTAAGCTATTGACGTGTTTAAGTACGGAAAACAGTTTGGACGATTAACATATATATATCGACAGTTTTTGAAAGAATAAAAGTATAAAGTGTACGTAAGAATAATGTATTAAATTGTGTATGATGTGAGTTTGATTTTGACTTTGAGATATTTATTTCATTTTATTAAGTATGAAATATTATTTGGATGAATTATTAAAGGCACGCGTTTTGTTTTGATAGATTGTGAGTTTCGTGTTCGTCGGGCATCATTGATCGTGGAAAGTCGTCATACTACTGTTAATACTTAAGGTGAGTCTATAGCCTCGCTTTCTACTTGTTTTAATGATTTTAAAACCCGCGAGGGGGATACATGCTATTTGAAGTAAAATGAACACATGTCATGAGTAATTGTTGGACCCGAATGTTGCCTTTGTTGATTTGAATTGTATAAGTACCTAAATTGCAAAAGTCCCTAAATTCATGAGCCGTTAACTATCTTCTGACTTGATGTTGCGAGTTGGGAATAACCGCTTATTCTAATGATAGTACTATCGGGCTGACAACCCTATCTGAGACCAGAGCTTTACGCTGAGTAACCTCTGGGAAGGATAATTTTACGAGAACGAGTATTGGTATTCTTGCAATTTATACCCTAGTAGGGGAACTGGAATTCTTTTAGTCATGCTGGCATTTGGCGTGGGTGACTAAGTTAAGGGGTCGGTGTCATGAGCTTAATACAATTCATTAGCTACTGCTATAAGATGAAATGCCTGATTAATAGATTTTATGGCCACAATGCTATTAAACAATTGTGAATGATTTTTACGATGTGTTCAAATATGTTTGATAAACCTATAGACTTGCTCAACCTTTGTGTTGATGATTTTAAGCATATATTTCAGGTACTTGAAGTTTTTGAATTACGGAGCTTGCTGGAGAAGGATTGCGGGATTGCTTTTGTAGTAAATTGTTCTAAAACATATTTCTTTCCCATTTGTCATAAACATATAGTAAATGTTCCAGTATTTTGGTAAAAGTTTTTCGTTTTGTTAAGATCCTAGGGGAACCTGTACGCTGCTCTGATATATTTTTAAACTGATTTTACTTGGGATTGAAGGTTTTAGACATTGAAATAAATTATTTCCTTATTTATTTCTAAATATACTGATTTTTGGTCGTATAAAGAGTTTATGAAATGAAGTTTGTTAATAACACCCAATTGTGTATTTCCGCTGCGAAATGTAAATTGGGGGTGTTAAATACTATCTACCACATTATCCACAGATTCAATATTATGCACAAAGAATCATTATCAACACTATTATTCACACAGACGGAAACAATATCATGCGACATCACTTGCTTCAGAAGCTGATCATTTTGACGGGAAATTCATTCTATTTCAATTAAACCATTTTCATAAGCAGCATCCATTTCATTGAAAACACGTTTAACTTCATTTATTTCCAAAACCAAATCTTGATCAATATTACTAAAACAAGCTTTAATATTGTTTACAAACGGAACAATTTCGTTTCGAAACGCAGCTCTAGTGTGCTCAAAATTCCATTCACCTTCCGTTATGGCCGAAGCCGTCGTACGTTCCTTAATGACCTTGTCAAAATCGGCAAAGTGTTGGTGCAACGCATTTAAGCTGTCTGACACTTTACTTGTCGGTGGAATTAACTTAGTTAAATCCTTTTTGAGAAGTGTAGGAGACGTACTAGGAAGGTTTTCATTTGACAAACTTTGGGGCACAACAACTGATAATTGAGATAATTCCGTTTGTAATTGAATACGTGTCTTTTTATTAAATTGATCTTTATTATGCTGAACATAATCAAGCTTATGGAGTTTTGAAAGCATTTTAGATCTAGTTTCTTCCGCAAGTGACATAGTCTCCTCAGTACTACGAACATAAGGTGCTTCTTTCGATTTACCAATTAGGGTCACATAATAAAGACAAGGAATATATTCCTGAGCTTGTTTTGCAAAACCAGGATTAGGTGGTAAATCTTGAAGACGCTTAAGTTCGAGTTCTTTAAACGATTTAGTTAAAAGATGAACCTTTTCTGTGGAAGCGTATTGTTTTAAAAGTTGTTGTTCTTTGAATTTAAGAAGTTTGGTAGAATAAATTTCTGATTCAAAATTTTTAGACTCGAGAGTTTCGAAATCCATTAAGTTTCTGAAAATCATTTACAACCGACTTCTTTTCTTTTAATTCATTGGAAAGATTAGCTTTTAATGATTCTATTTCTTTTAGTGTTTAATCTTTTCAAAACGAAATTGGTCAAATTCAGAATAAGTTATTTTCTCTGCATGAGGGACCATTTCAAAAGTTTTGACCTTTTCCTTATACAACGCAAGCTCAGTGGTTAGATTGGCATTTAAATCTATGGTTTGTAGGACGGCCACATTCATGTCATTAATAATATGTTTAGGCACCATAACCAAATCATGAACAGTATTAGATGTATTAGTTGTGGTTGGTACCTCAATGACGACATCAGAACCGTAGTGAGAGATATTAGCAACGAGAGCAGCTTGGGCTGTGTGAATGTCATCACAATCCGAATCATATGCATCAAGATCATCTGCTTGATATGCTGCATTAGACGTAGAAACGACTGCAATGCCTTCATTATCTGTTGCCCCTGGGTCTACAAGAAATACTAACTCTTCTATATCCAAAATCTTTCCCTTAGACTGAGTATCGCCCAAATACATCTTCTCACGAAACCACGTTGCATCCCTTCTCCTTTTCGGCTGAGTGCATTGCCTAGCCATATGACCTTGTCCTCAACAATTGTAGCAAGTCACAACCTTTTGAGGACCAACAGTGCTTCCGTTTCCACTAGCTTGAGAATTTACAGATTGAGCGTTCACGGTCCTTGTAGTAGGTCCATATGAATTTTGCCTTCCTTGAATAGATTGGACCGTCACTTGACCATCTTGAATAGTGGCTTGTTGGCGAGGATTTGAAGAAGATGGCATTCCATATCTCCCTTGCATCATCCAAGTGATAGAAATCACCCATATGACCATCAGGATGAGACTGAAGCAAAATGGTTTTTGATTTGATTTCCTTTTGCACTACTGTGATTTCTTCATGAGTTTGGGATCAAGAATGGTAATAGCACCATTCTTGTCTATGCCAGTTCTCTTCTTGTTGTTTCCATTCTGAACAATCTTCCATAATGCTAGATCAGTGTTGGTGATCTAGAATTCCATCTTCATGTCCCAGCTTTCAAACTCTTCTTTCTTCAGGTGTGGGAATTTTCCATTTGTGTTGGAGACATTAGCAACGATTTGTTGTGTTTGTTGTGTTGTAGTGGTGCTTGGTTGTCCGGTTTCATTTGAACTTGAAGCAACATGTTTCATGGATTGTAAAAAAATTGTTAGAAAGAAAATGGTTCTTCTTGTATAGAGACTATCCCAGGCTCTGATACCACTTGTTGGGTCCTTCAGTTATAGATCTTTCAGCCTGTTAAGGATGGTGAACAACTTCTTTAATCACAAGTCTATTCACAGAGAGACTCTAATGAAAACAAAGTATTTGTGCGGAATACAAACACTAAGAACAAGAAGAAATAGTTTAACTAAATGAATAACTTGATCATTTCTAAGGATTTCTAATATTATTGATATGAAATGATAATGGTGAAATGTGTGTCTAACCTTTCTGCCAATGGTTTCCTTTTATACTACAAGGAAACCCTAAACTAAATTAACTCAAAACGTATAACAGATGATATGCACATCCTTTCCTAAGATATCTCATGCATATCCTAACAAACTACTACTAATAATAATGTTTGACTTTCTAACATACCAGGAGCACCTATTGCTCCTACTACTACTATGACCAGGAGGAACTACATACCTCCTAGTCAACCTATTAAAAAACACATATTACATAGGTCCTAACAAGATCACAATCAGAAACCGATATCCTTTGCCACGCATAGATGATCTGTTTGACCAACTGCAAGGCGCCAAACATTTCTCTAAGATCGATCTGAGGTCTGGCTACCATCAGCTATGGGTGAAGGAGCAGGATATCTCCAAGACTGCCTTCCATATACGTTATGGTCACTACGAATTTGTAGTCATGCCTTTTGGACTTACCAATGCTCCAGCAGTCTTCATGGATCTGATGAACCGTGTCTTCCATGAGTTTATGGACCAGTTTGTTATCGTCTTCATTGATGATATTCTGATTTTCTCTAAATCCAAGGAGGAACACGAAGAGCATCTTCGTACAATATTACAGATACTTAGTCAGAAGCAACTGTATGCCAAGTTCTCCAAGTGTGAATTATGGTTGAGCAACGTCGCATTTCTGGGCCACATCGTATCCGCAAAAGGAATAACCATGGATCCTGCGAAGGTTAAGGCTATCACAAAATGGCCAAGACCGACGTCGGTGAGGTTCATAGTTTTCTAGGCTTAGCTGGTTATTACCGCAGGTTCATGGAGAATTTTTCACGTTTGGCCTTGCCCTTGACTAAGTTGATGCGAAAAGGGTAGAAATTTTTCTGGACTGATGAACGAGAGAAGATTTTTGAAGAACTCAAGCAGAAGTTGGTATCTACACTTGTTATTACTCTCCCATCTGGCACAAGTGGATTTCAGATCTATAGTGATGCTTCAGGGAAGGGTCTTGGTTGTGTTCTCATGCAACATGGGAAAGTGATTGCTTACGCATCATGGCAACTTAAGCCTTATGAGGAGAATTATCATACCCATGACTTAGAGCTTGCAGCAGTTGTGTTTTGCTGATGATCTTTTCTTGTTTGCCCGTGGTCACATTGAATCGGTTCGTCTAATTATGGATGCTTTGGATGAGTTCAAGAATGTCTCGGGTCTTGTGCCTAGTATCCCGAAGAGTACTGCTTTTTTCTGTAATGTCCCGATTCATGTGAAGAATAGCATTCTTACTTTGCTGCCCTTTGCTGAAGGTATGTTGCCTGTTCGGTATCTTGGTGTTCCGCTTATTTCTTCCAGGTTGCTTTATCGAGATTGTAAGGTGTTAGTGGAGAAACTTGAGGGAAGAGTTAATGATTGGCGGAATAAATACCTCTCCTTGGCTGGCCGGATTCAACTTATTAGATCGGTTCTATCGTCTATGCATATTTACTGGGCCTCTGTTTTCATTCTGCCTGCTCGGGTCATTCTTGAGTTGGAGCAGCTTCTTCGTGGGTTTTTGTGGTGTCAAGGTGAGATGAAACGGGGTAAGGCTAAAGTTGCGTGGGTTGATGTGTGTTTGCCTCAGCGTGAAGGGGGATTGGGAATTCGTAGGCTTGATGACTTTAATACTGCCCTTATGACGACGCATATTTGGAGTCTCTTGGCTAATAAGGAATCGTTGTGGGTCCAGTGGGTCCATTCTTATAAGCTTAATGGTCGGAATTTTTGGGATGTTCCTTGTCTTGGTGATACGAGTTGGGGTTGGAGGAAGCTTCTGCTGATTCGTCCTCGTGTTAGGTCGTTTATTTGGCATAAGATCTTCAATGGTAGGTCTACCTCTATGTGGTTTGATAGGTGGGATCCCATCTGTCCTATTCGTGATGTTTTGACTGTTCGTAATATTGTTCGTTCGGGTTTTTCTCTTACGGATACGGTTAGTGATCTTATACTTAATGGTGCTTGGAAATGGCCGGCTGATTGGGCTGATCGGTTTCCTCATGTTGTTGCTATACCAGTTCCGGAGATTCATGATAATCAACCTGATGTCATGATGTGGCGTGATAGACAAGGTGGTTTTCAACATTTTTCGGTGGCTTGTGTCTGGAACACTATTCGTGCTAGTGCGGCTGAGGTGGGTTGGTATAATATTGTTTGGTTTGCGCATTGTATTCCTCGGCATGCTGTGCATCTTTGGTTGGTTATTAATCAAAAGTTGAAGACTCAAGATAGGCTGAAGCAATGGGATGTCGGCCCTAGTGTTGACTTAAACCTGCTAAGATGCCCCTTGTGTAAGATGATTCAGGACTCTCATTCGCACTTGTTCTTTGAATGTACTTTTTCGCTACAGGTTTGGTGTAAAGTTCGTGCTATGGCTGGAATGGAAACTCTTCCAACTTCGTTGGCTGATATCATTTCGATCCTTATTCCCATTTCTAAGGGCCGTAATGCTTTTAGTATTATTGCTCGGATTATAGTAGCGGCTAGTTCCTATTACATTTGGATGGAGCGGAATTCCAGATTGTTCAAGAAGACCTCTTTGACGGTTGATCAGCTTGCTCTAATTATTTGTGATACTGTTAGGCTTAAGCTCGTTACGTTCAAATTCAAGAAGATGTCGAATCGATCCTCTTCTCTTCTGGATCGATGGAAGCTTCCTCGTGTTTGTTTTAATCATCATGGTAATGCAACGTGAGGGTCGTACTCTTTTTTCCTTTTTGAGGTTTTTCCCGCAGGGTTTTTCTCGTAAAGGTTTTTTAAGGAGGCGACCTCATATGGATTCTTTGCTTCCTTTGTGTTGCTGGTGGAGTGGCGGGATGTTTGCCCTATTCCAAGACTTCCTCTTGCTGGTTATTCCTCATTGGTGGTTCAAGAAATATAGAGGCTCTTGTTTTTGTTTTGGTTGATAGGTGTTGTGTGGTTATGGCATGTCATACACACTAGTTTATCAAGTTTTTTGCTTGAGGTTAATGTGGTATCTCAGCCACATTCCATTTGTACTTAAATGTTTTTTTGGTTAATATATTTACCGGGTTTAAACCCTTTACCAAAAAAAAAATAGAGCTTGCAGCAGTTGTGTTTGTACTGAAGATTTGGAGGCATTACTTGTATGGCGAATCATGTGATATCTTCGCAGATCACAAGAGCCTGAAATATATTTTCACCAAGCGTGAAATGAACATGAGGCAGAGAAGGTAGTTAGAGCTGCTAAAGAATTATGAAATTAATCTTCAGTGTCATCCCGACAAGGCGAATGTAGTGGCAGACGCTCTCAGCAGGAAGTCGGGCATGAATAATGGCATTAAGATAGAAGAGGAAATCATATGTGACTTATAACGACTGGACATCGAGTTTATGGTACGTGGAAGGCATGGCTACTGGGCTAATCTTAGAGTTGAGCCTAACTTACTCTCTAGGATTAAGGAAACTCAGAAAGATGATGGTGAAATCTGAGAGATTATTCAGAACATCGACCAACAGACGGAGTTTCGGGTAGATGATGATGGTATCTTATGGCAGGGCACTAGACTATGTGTTCCTGATAATCTTACACTCATGGAGGATTTGATGACTGAAGCTCACAGCTTTTCATTCTCTATTCATCCTGGTTCGACCAAGATGTACCATGACATCAAGCAGCATTTCTGGTGGAGTGGTATGAAGCAGGATGTTGCTACCTTTGTATCCAAATGTCTTACCTGCCAGTAGGTTAAGATTGAGCATCAACGAACTAGTGGTTTACTACAACCATTAGACATTCCAGAGTGGAAGTGGGACAAGATCTCCATGAACTTTGTCACCGGACTTCCGCATACCAAAAGGAAGCATGACGCTATATGGGTTATTGTTGATCGACTGACCAAATCCGCTCATTTCCTACCAATCCGCAGGGATGATCCATTTAGCAAATTGGCTGATATCTATCAAAAGGAGATCATGAGACTACATGGTACTCCATCCAGTATCATCTCTAACATAGATCCTCGTTTTACATCTCGATTCTGAAAGAGTCTGCAGAACGCTTGGGGCACCAGACTTAAGCTTAGCACGACTTTTCATCCTCAGATAGACGGACAGTCGGAGCGTACCATTCAGACACTAGAGGACATGCTGCGAGCTTGTGCTTTAGAATGGACAAGAAATTGGGACGACTATATTATCTTAGTAGAGTTTGCATACAACAACAGTTGGCATGCCAGTATCTGTGTTCACCGTTTGAGATATTGTATGGCAGGAAGTGTCGCACCCCAATCTGCGGGGATCAGGTTGGTGAGCGAATTCTTGAGGGTCCGGAGATGATAGAGGTGACCAACAAGAAGGTTGTCGTCGCCAAGGCGAAACTGCAGGAAGCTCATGCACGTCAAAAGAGCTATGCCGACAAGCACCATAGAGATTTGTACTTCAACGTGGGTGATCATGTTTTTTTCAACATATCACCAGCACGTGGAGTTTGGCGTTTTGGAATCAATGGAAAACTCAGTCCTCGATTCATCGGACCGTTTGATATCCTCAAACGTGTCGGTGAGGTATCGTATCGTCTGGCGTTACCTCCGTATCTATCTCACGTCCACAACGTATTCCATGTGTCCTTACTCAGAGGGTACAATTACCATCCCCTATATATGGTTCAGTATCCACTCGAGCAGATTCGTGAGGATCTTTCTTATGTCGAGGAACCCGAACGAGTTCTTGATCGTCAAGAGCGAGTCATGAGGAAGAAGACGATTCCTTTCATCAAAATCCTTTAGAGGGACCTTCCTGAGTTGGAAGCCACTTGGGAGACGAAGGAGTCTATCCGGACTTCTTACCCTCATTTCCAGTTTTGATTCGGGTATGTTCTCTTTCATTTTACGTTATCTATAAATCGGGGACGAATTATTCTTTTTAGAGGGGAAGAGTTGTAAAACCTGCATAAAATACCATGAACTGTACACTACATAAAAACACGACTAATTTAAAACATTCAATTTATAATATACGACATGTGTCAAGAACATTGAATTACAAGAACTACGTATATTATTAATGCACGTTAAATATTATATATAATATTTAAATCATGAACAATTAAACACGAATAAAAACGTATAATATTTTGGACATGAAAATTTTTTGGTTTGCCTTTTTGTGTACCCGCAGAAACAAGAGACAAGGGAGGGCCCGTCCCATTTTTGAAACCAACTAGTAAAACAATAAACTCCAGGGAATAAACACATATACATTTTTTTTCAAGAAAAATAAAAGAAACCCTAGCCTTTCTTTTCCTTTGAGCCGCGGCAGCCACCACACCAACAAGGACGATTTTTGTGATTTGGTCTTGAATATCTACGTGTACGTGTTTGTGTTCCAATTCCATTTTCATCTACGTATTTGGTATAAACTAAACCTTAACCTCTTTATTTTATTTTGATTATATGAACATGGATCTTTAAAAACATAAAACATGTTAGTGTAAGGATAAATCAAGATTTGGGGTTTGTTTGGTTTTTGGTTTTGGTTCGGCACATAAACCGAGAGCCAAGGCTCTCGATGGTCTTTTATCACCAACAGCCAAGACCCCATTGGGGCTCGGTGTGGTTTTTGTACGGGCAACAGCAACCAAGGCCCCCCACACTGGGTAACTTGGTGCGGCAGTGGGTACGCAGGCACAACAGGGGGGCGAAGCTTCGGCCGATGCCAGGTCTCCGAAGGCAGTGGCAACCGACGGCTGCAGCCACGGCTGCTTAGCCGCCGACAACAACCACCCAACCGCCGGCTAGGGGTGGTGTTTAGTGCTTGGTTTTGTCTCGGGTTCGGGGCTCGAGATTACTAAAAATTGATATGTTTAATTAGTTAATTTAATTAATTTAATTCATGTATAATTAAATTAACTTTTAACTTAGGTTATATTTATTTTATTAATAATTCATGTCATAACCTAAGTATTTTTATTAGACTTAATTAGATTAAACCATGACTTAATTTAATTAAATTGTATAAGGTAAAGTTTATTAATTTAACCATGACATTCTATTAATTAATAAACCATGGATTATCATTATTAATTAATAATTATTTTGGCCTAAGTATTAAATTTAATAGACTTTACTAGTAAATTATCATGACTTACAACATATGATTAATAAGCACTAGCTTATATTTTAAACTTTTAATCCATCTTATTTCTATTTATGGAAACTTTCTATTTCAGGAAACTTACTATTTTTGGAAACTTTCTATTTTTATAAACTTACTATTTTTTGAAACTTTCTATTTTTGGAAACATTCAATTTTTGGAAACTTTCTATTTTTGGAAACTTTCTATTTTTGGAAACCTGCTATTTTTAGAAAGTTATTTATTATGACACTACAAGTATAGTAATACAAGAATACATGAAATACATAATCAGAATACATAATAACATTTAAACAGTAAAACACGACAAGAACATATAAAATAAGATAAGAACACACAGAACCAGTAACACACTTAGTAATCAGACAACTCATACATGTCCCTTATTTATGTAGTATCCGTGAAGTCGGAGTAGATCGTTCAGCTTTGCTTCTAGATTCACTACTGGACATAAGGTACGGATATTTCGTCCTTCAGTATGGACATTCTTTCCTTTATTAGGATCCCCGTTTGCAGCCATCTGTTTTCCCCAATTATTTTATATGTTTTGAATGCTTATATTTTATTTTAAATGCATGAGCTATATATATATATATATATATATATATATATATATATATATATATATATATATATATATATATATATATATATATATATATATATATATATATATATACATGTCAGTTCATCTAGTTATGGAAGTACCATAACCATAACATTGGAGGCACCAGTGTTATCACTTCCCCACGACCGAGTGATTGCTCGTGGCGTCCCTTTCAGTTTTGGCCATTTATTTATATTATCATGTGGGGTGTATGGGTGCACCCTAGTTACATGTTTTTCAAGATTTTCATGGTAAATGTGGTGTGTGCCTTGCATCCTTCACAAGGAGTTGATCCCTCCTACCCATACTAGTATAATTAGAGGCAACCCCTCTAATTGCATGATGAGGTCACCCCTCTAAGTATTCATGTACGTTGATACCTCATGACCTATATGGGCTCTTGGCTAAATTTAAAATACAGATTTTCATTAGTTAATCATAAGCTTTTCAAACTATAAAACCAGTTTTATAAATATGTACCAGGTTTTCCAGGACTTATACATTTCCGCTGCTATTTAGTCTTTATTATTCTTATGTCATTCATACTATCTTATATCCATTCACTGGGCGTTTTACTCAGCCGTTTCCTTTTCATGTTCCCAAACAGCAGGTACTCAGGGACGCACTTAGGACCTTGAGAGCATGTGCATCTGGACGGAAGCTATCCAGCCTTCTTTACCTTATGCATTTTCATACATTATTTCTTTTGGAAATTGTTTAGTCCTTTCCTTTCAGTACTTATATTCATGTGTGTGAGCTTATGTTGGACTACCGATGTTTGATTCCGGTATTTCCCTTTATGGTCATTTAATGTTTTAAGACATTTACCTTGCATGCTTTGATGACACGCCATAATTATCCTATGATATTCCATTTCTCAAAATGGGGTGTTACATCAGCCATGTTTATGAATTATCATCATGTCATACAACAAATATCACAGGTAGGGCTGAGCACGATAGACCCAAAACCCACCCGGACCGGACCGAACCGAACCGGACCGAACAATTTCGGTCCGGTCCTCGGTCCGGAGTTTTGGACCAATTCGGTCCTCGGTCCGGTCGGTCCGGTTCGGTCTTACCAAAATCTCGTCAATTATGCCTAATGGGACCGGACCGAGAAGGACCGGACCAACCCGGACCGGACCGAACCATTTTGGTCCGGTCTCGATCCGGGGTTTAGGACCATTTCGGTCCTCGGTCCGGTCCGGTCTTAGCCGGTCCGATCCAGCCCTAGACCGATGCTCAGCCGTAATCACAAGTGATATTAGACATTAACTATATTTATGAAATATCACAATTGATATTATACATGTCATATAATAAAGACCATCAGACACTAATAATGTTTATGAAATATCACAAAGTTATTAGACACGTCATATAACAAATATCAAAAGTGATATTAGAAATTAAACATTTTTATAAGATATCACAAATGACTAGACATGTTATATATAATATTTCATACATCTTCCGATAACTTCTCCATTTCTTCTTGCTCAGTAACTTCTCCATTTCTTCTTGCTCTACAGAAGTAAAAGGGTCTCTCATATCTATAGAAGTAACGAGTGATTAGTACATTGCTATTTAAATAGTAAAAATAACAAAATACATGAAGAGTTTCACTTGTACCTTTTGGCTAGTCAACTTTTATCAAATCGTTCACTTTATTCTTATGTTGTGCCAAAGAACCAAAAGAGAACAAACATACAAAAGAGAAGCATCCTATCTTCTCAACAAGCCAATTGAGAAAGAAAAGGACCCAAGACAGAAACACCATTAGGTGCAAACAAACAAAAAAAAAGGACCACATGACAAAAGCAAACACAGGGAAACCAAATACAAGACACTAGATGGTACTAAACAAAACAAACCTATGACACAAGACCCACCGTAAGAGATAAACCTACCTATGTATGCCAAGCAGAGGGTAAAACAAACTGACCCTAATTTTTGAGAAATGATTTGGGGACCCAAATCTGTGACTTTAAATCTGTGAGGAAATAATTTGTTGATTGCATTAACCAGGTTAACTTGTCACTGCTCAATAAACAAATGACATATTTTTAATTTAGTGAAGCCAAAAGATTGGTGAAAAACTTAGGCTACTTTTACAAGTTATATTACATTCTCACGTCAACAACGTCAGCGACACATTAAATTATTTTTCTTCATACCTTTCACTCCTACTTCCTCCCAAAATTCACTCTTATTAGTCACATCAAAAGACACCATCACTTCAAAATAATACTTTTATTAATTCTTAAAATAAAAACATTACATTAAAAATATAAAAACATTACATTAAAAACTAAAAGCATTACATTAAAAATCTTAAAAACATCAAATAAAAGGTAACATTAAAATTTAAAAACATTAGATAAAAAATTTAAACATTACGAGAAACGTGTTCGATTATGTCTTGAGCATTTGATGTGCATCTGATGACTTGATATGGCTAAGATAACCCATTTCTTTTTAAGGACACCAATAGCACGTTCTACATCTTTCCTTGCTGCTTCATGGATAGATTTATATCGTAACCTTTTGTGATCATCGTCGGCTAAATTTGTAACCGAATTAACAAATGGGGGGTTGCATAGTTTTCTTAAAATTTTTGTAACAAATGTTCATTAATGGGGACATAGTATGAGAGACGTTTGTTTATAGTCAAAGACTATATGAATCAAGTAGCACATTGAGTGATCACAACACATGCAAACAATGCAAGTATAAGGATAAAGTAATAAAGAAAAGTAAATGGAATGATTTATAGTGGTTCGGCTATAAGGACTCATTCCTTGCCCTACATCCATTCTCTGAGTCACCTACTCGAAAGTTTGACTTCACTAATCAAGAATTTCCTTTACACCGGTGAAGAAACCTTTACACTTAGCTTACAATCTTTTCCGACACCTAAGCTATGATGTCAGATGTCGTGTTCTTTCACACGGGTACAGCAAGTCCCTTTCTACATCGCTTACACTTTATCCGATAATAAGCTAAACACCGGGTCCTTGCACAAAGGATAGGACCAACACCCTTTTACACCGACTACAATATTTTTCGACACCTAAGCTAGGATTTCGTGTTCTTTCACATGGGTACAACAACTCCATTCACTCTACGCATATTAAGGACTAAAATCCTAACCTCACTATTACACAAGTAGTAGAAGTATAGACGCACTAAATGGTGGATGTATAGGTAACATTTAATACATCCACACACCTAAGCAATAAAGGATAAAAGCTTGGAGAGGTTTCTTGAGAGTGGGAGATCTGAGAAGATAGATCTTAGACATGATGCTAAGACGAAGCTTTATCTTGGAAGTATTGCATACGACCCAAGTGATCTTCATATTTGCAAAGAAAGACACTAGACAAAGAGATGAATAAGTATAGATCTAAGATCTACATGTTAGAGATAAGACATGTCTGATAGAGGATATGATAGAGAGAAGAATAGAGAAATATGATGGAAAGGGGTAAGTATAATCTTGGAGTTAGCTTGGTATATATAGGCAGCATACCAGATACTTACGGAACCCGTCGACCCCTATACCCAAGGGTCCGCCCGGGTCCGTCGGGTCTAACTTTTGTTGCTTCATAAATGTTTGTCCAATATCACACTCAAGGTCATTATTACACTTATAGTTGACTTTGTTATCAGATCATAAAAGTGTATATTTGCCATTTTGTGTTTTGTAGGTTTCTACAAAATCATATGTGTAGAAAGATGGTGTAAATACAAATATCACACTAAAATGATATTTATGTTTTAATCTTTCTCAACGTTTTGTTAATGACAAAACATCAAACATATTTTTATGTTTGCATTACAATCAACACATAAGTCTTTTAATCCATGAACTTATGTTCTAAACTTTTATAAAAAGTTTTATACACTTTATATACTTTTAAGTGTAAAAATAAAACTGGACACAAATGGACATCTATCTCTCTCCATCAGATATATGAAAGTCAACTATGGGTAAATTCAATGATTGTGTGTGATCTTGGACAAAAATTTATGAGGCAACAAAACTCAGATCTGGCGGACCCCTGGGTAAAGGGGCCGACGGGTTCCATGGGTGCCTCATACTTTGCCTATAAATACTATGCTTTGTCCAAGTTTAGAACTCACCCCTCTTCTAACCTTTCTATCTAATTTCTCTACATATATCTAACTCTCTAACCTCATTCTTGTCTATTCTCTTGTCTCTTGTGATTTAGATCTTTGTACACTTCAAGATCGACTATGATAATTCTATACTCAAAGTTATGATCCTTCAAGACTTCACTTTATGTGAATGTGTTAAGTGTTACCTACACAATCACCATTGTTGTACCCATTCATCTACCTACTTGTATAATAGTGTGGTTGGTGTTGTAAACCACAAATATATAGTGTAAAGGGCGTTGGTGTACCTTTTTAAAGAACACGACATCTTAGCTTAGGTGTCGTTAAAGATTGCAAGCTTAAGTGTGAAGGTTTCTCCATCGGTGTAATGGAGATTCGTCTACTAGTGAAGTAGAACTCTCGAGTGGATACTCGAGGAGTGGAAGTAGGGGAAAGATAAGTGAGATCTTGCTAGGACGAACCACTATAATTCATTTTGCATTGTGATTTGTTTCATTTTTACCTAACCTCTATTACTTTGAAGTACGCTTAATCTATATCCATAATAATCACGAAAAAGTTTTAAAGTAATTAAAACTTATCGGTAAACACTATTTAACCCCCTTCTAGTTTTTTACACTGGTATTAGAGCTACGTACTCAAGATATTTAAACTATATTGTAATTCAAAACATGAATAAATCCATGGATTTTGAAAATTAAAAAGAATGGCAATCTATGCAAAGACCACCACTCTTTGAAACTGATGGTTTTATATATTAGAAAAATCATTTTGAAACCTATGTGAAATCTAAGGAAATAGATCTTTGTTACATAATCATTGAAGGTGATTATGCACCAACGGTTAGAAATATTACTACTAACCAATTCGAAGCAGTGCCACGTGAAAAGCTAACCGATGATCAAAAGAAAATGTTGGCAAAAAATAATGAAGCCAAAATGATGCTTTATAATGCTCTACCTAAAAAGGAGTATTAAATAATTTTCATGTGTCAATCCGGCAAAGAAATTTGGCATTCATAAATAGTCACACATCAAGGAAACTCGCAAGTCAAGGATAATAAAACTGATCTACTTGTTCAGCAATATGAGCAATTTTCTATCCTTGAAGAAGAGTCAATTGATGTAGGATTTGCTCGGTTCAACACAATTATAACTTCACTCAAAGAACTTGACTAATCTTTATCCAATAAGAACTATGTAAGGAAATTTCTTAGAGCACTCCATCCAAAATGGAGAGATAAGTAACGACTATTGAAGAATCTAAAGATCTTTCAAATTTGTCATTGGACGAGCTTATCGAGAATCTCAAGGTGTATGAGATGGTGATGGAAAAAGACTCTAAAATCATCAAAGGAAAGAAAGAAAAAATAAGGTCTTTGGCGTTGAAAGCTAGAATTGAATCTAGTGACGATGAAGAGTTTGATAGCAATGACGAAGAATACGCCATGGTCGTTCATGATTTCAAGAAATTCTTCAAAAGGAAAGGAAGACTTGTGAAGAAACCATATGACAACAAGAAGACACCCGAAAGCCCTTTGACATCAAGAAAGCCAAAGATGTAAAGAAATTCTTCCAATGTGATGATCCAAATAACCTCATCGGTAATTGTCCAAAGACAAAGCTGAAAACACAAAGAGATTTAGTGAGTGGTACATGGAGTGATAGTGATGATGAAGGAGCCGACTCTAAAAAGGAAGAGCTAGCTCTTATGGCACACGAAACAAATGAGTTACACTTCGATTCTTCCTACTATTCCTTCTTGTTAGACGATGACACCTTACAAATTGAATATAACAAAATGTGTAAATTAAGTCATAAAATCATAAACAAAATCAAACTTTTGAAAGATAAAAATAGAAGTTTAGAAAACGAAGTTTATGAACTAAAGGCTAAAATACAAAGACTAGAACGAGGTACATCAACTAAAGACAAATGTGAAACATGTCAAGAGCTCTATCTCAAAATTGAGAAACTTAGAACTAGTCAAGAATCTTTAAACTTAAAATTTGCAAAGTTTAACAAAAACGAAATTTGCATTGATGAAACGTTAAGTTTTAAAAGAAATGGCAAAGCCAAAACAGAGCTGGGGTATGGAAAACAAAATACACCTTCTAGCTCACAACACCATGACAAAACGACATGATCAACGTTTCAAGAAAAAACTTTCACAAATAATAACGGGACCCGTCTAACCCCTGCGGCTAAGGGGCCGACACCCTGTAATGAGGTCGTGGTTCTGATAGATGAACATAAACAAAATCGTGCTAAATTCATGGTTTTGTCTCAGAAACCTAAACAATTCAATCCAGAAAGATATAATACAAACTTTATAAACCTGGAAAGAAGCATTAGCGTTAGAAATTCTCAAACTCGACTTAAACCTTCTTATCCCAAACGACCCTTTATGAAGAGTAACCAGGGAGTTCTAGGAAGATATAGTCAAGTACCATTCAACTATGACTGCCATAACCAATTTTCAATGGGAAATTTGGTACCTTGGGATATATTTGGCAACACTCCAATTGGGATTTCAATGAGAAGCATGTTTAACCCAAATGGACCCATGAGACGATGGGGACCAGACGTTTGAGTTTCATAATGTGTCGGTATGATTGAAAGTTAGACTTGAACCGGATGAATGGATCAAAGACAACGGATGTTTGAGACACATGACGGGCAATAGAAACCTTTTTAGCACCTACAAACCAACGGACAAAGGTAATGTTATTTTTGGTGGCAACGTCAAAAGCAAAATCATCGGCAAAGGTATGATTTTTAATGACCATGTCACCATAGATAATGTTGCTCATGTCGAAAGCTTAGGATTTAATCTACTTAGTATTAAAGTCAACTTTGTAGTAACAAATGCAAAGTTCTCTTCGAAGAAAATGAAAGTAAAATACTAAAAGATGGCATAACCATAACAAGAGGAATTAGGAAAAATAACATATATGTGATGAAATTTGAATCATTAAAAGTCGCCATTTGTTTGACCACCATAGCTGACACCTTCACCATTTGGCATAGGCGTCTCGGTCATATCAACATAGGTCTTTCACAATCTTTGGCCAACAAAGATCTTTTTAGAAATCTACCAAAAGTAAAATATGAACAACACTTTTGTGATGTATGTAAAATGGGAAAACAAACACACTCAATCCATAAGGAAAAAAATGTCGTGTCTAAAAGTAAGTGTCTAAAACTTTTTTTTTTTTTTTTTTTTTGGTAAAAGGGTAACAATGACCCCGGTAAATAGAACCAAAAAAAACGTTGAAGTACAAGGAATGTGGCTGAAATGCCACATTAACCGCAAGCTACAGGCAGCTTGTTAAACAAAATGTTTATGACAGGCCATAAACATTAACTTTTACATATGGACTCGTTTGGTCAATCCGTGATGCAAAGTTACGGAGGTAATCTTTACACTTTGGTCATCGTGGATGACTACACAAGATATACTTGGATAATGTTTTTGAAAACTAAAAATGAAGCCTTTGACCATTTTGAGATTTTAAGCAAGAAAATTGAAAATCAATTAAATAGTCGAATTGTGTCAATTCGTACGGATCATGGTTGGGAGTTTGACAATGAGGTGTAAGTTGGAGTGTTTTGTGACACAAAGGGTATCACACATAATTTATAGGCTCCTAGAACACCTCAATTAAACGGGGTAGTAAAACGTAAAAATAGAACACTTCAAGAAACGAGTATAACAATGCTAAATGAATCAAATATGCCACAAAAGTTTTGGTGTCATGCGGTTGATACCTCAACATATATTCTCAATCGTGTTTTAATTAGACCACTTCTTGATAAAACACCGTATGAAATATTAAAGGGAAGAAAACCGACCATTTGGTATTTTAAACTGTTTGGAAGCAGATATTTTATTCTTAACACTAATCTCACCAAGTTTGACCCAAAGTCGTACGAAGGAGTTTTTCCTGGATATTCTCAAAATAGCAAAGCTTACATTGTTCTAAATAAGCAAACCATGTGTGTCGAGGAATTGTTGAACATAACTTTCGACGAAAGACCATGTAAAACCCAATTTAAAATACCTTAGAACATTACATGCATGAAAACACAGACAAATTAAAACTTTACGATTAATTAATATATGACTCGTGTCATGAACATTAAATGTAATTATTATGTATATTAATTAATTTCGACAAGTATTACGTATAATAATATTATCATTATCTCATAAGAAGTATTTATGTATAATACTTAAAAACGTGACAAGAATAAATCAAGGGATTAAAACACGAGCACACTATAATTATTTAGCTAAAACACGAAAAATAAAATTATGTAAAGGGGTTTACGGCCAGCGGTTAAAGAGACAAGGAGAGGGCCTTTGGCCCGGCCCATTAATCAATACTAGTCATTAAACAAAACAACCTCCAGGGAAACTCATTTATCACTTTACAGAAAATAATCAAAAACCCTAGATCTCTTTCTTCCTTCTTCTTTGGCCGCGACACCCACAACAAACAAGAGGGAAAATTGGTTGTTTGATCTTGGTTTAAGTAGGATTATGTAAATCTTGCTAAATCTAGAGATAGTAGAGATTGAAAGAAGGTGATATCACACACACACACTTAGAGAGAGAAAGTAGTGAAAAACACACTTTTCTATGTGTAAACCAAATATGAACCACACCCTCTCCAACTAAGGAGAGGGTTTATATACCCAAGCCCATGAGATGGGCTTGGGCTTACAATGAGTCGCCGGCCTACACATGTTGTAGGCTTGGCTTGGCCTTGTTAGTTTAATATTAAGATACAAGACTACGAGCTACTAACTTATATATTGTCGGAGTGACAGAACCTTTCTAAATACGTAAAACGTATTTCCAATAATCTCCCCTAAGGGAGGTCACTCCAAACAAGGGTGTTACTAGAGTTATAATATTAAAATAAATCTAGCATACTATGCTTGTCTTGGGCTTATAGTCTTCGTCTTTCTTTTCTTTTTCTTTTCAGGTGAACATGTTGTTGTGATCTTTGATATCAATATTGAACATTAATCTCTTGCCTTGATCTTGTGCATCCATCACTTATGATATTGGCCTCCTCGTGACATCATGTCCCACATACTTATACCTTCGTAATTCTTGAAAGCTTTAGAGTTCGATACAGCGGATGACTTGACTTTAAGGTTTTCTTGAATTAAATGAAGTATTAAGTGAATAAAGTATAAGCATGCGAGGATGACTTCTACTCGGATTCCGCAACACCACCGTCTTCAAATGTTGTAACATAAGTAGACACGAACGAAATGGCTTTGAACATTTCATTCTAAATCGGTAGCATCTTACCTCCGGTCGGTGAAGACCGTTTGACGATATTAAATATAGTACTTGTGGCAGGTAGATTTAATTAAAAATCTCGTTGACAAGATTTCGCGGGTAAAGCCGTTCTCTTTACTCGACCATCCAAATTTGACTGCGAATGTAAAGAGTGAATCATTTGGATAAAATTATCCGCATGATTGAAGCCGTCAATTCCGATTCCTAGAACAAGTTTGATTCATTAAAGAATTGCACTATCGTTGCTTTCCAGTTGTCACGAGCTTGATTTATATTGCATCTCGCAAGTTACCTACCTAGTGCTGTTTGACGTTAACACTAGAAGGATTTCCACTCATCACTGTGAACACTAAGGTGTCACTCTGAGTGTTCTGGCAAGATCACTGAGATATTAGTTAGAGGTCTAGAACGTGTTTAAATTCAAATAAGAATTAAACCAATGTTGCTTTCCAGTTATCACAAGTTTGATTCATAAAGAATCGAACAAGTCACCTACCATGAGCTTTATAATGTTCGCTCAATAAGGATTTACATCTTCATTGTAAATACTTACGTATTACTCGGATGTTCAGGCAAGATCAAGAAGATTTTGCATAGGACTCTTAATATCTTTCTTACTTTTCACAGTGTGTGAAGAAGCAAGGAAATATGGACGTGTGTCCTAATGAGATATTTGATGATCTTAAATGGCTCTAGACTCGATTGTGCATTTTGGATTTTTAGTGATCGGAGGCTGGAGAGGAGTGCCACCATTTCAATATCAATATATTGGGAGTGAATAAATCGATAGTTAATGCGTTGTCTCGGTGTGAATAAAACAAATACCTTTTGAGAGATATCTGAGTTAGCTGTGATGGGTGGTGCATTGCATCGCTGGGTCCATGATGTCTATCTTCAATAACATATGAGTTGACCCAGTTTCTGCCTAAGGGTATAAGGAGGTTTGCTTTCTTTTCACCCTTTATCTTTACAATTCTTTTCATTCTTCAACCCCTTCAATGCTTACCAATACATATAACTAGCACCTTGTTGTGATTGTTCCAGTGCTAACTTAAGTACTTGTTCGGCATTCATCTACGTTCACAATCTTTCCCCATCTTTCCTAAGGACTACTATTTCTAGATATAGAATGTCCTTGTGAAGATTCCTTCGGTTTTGGAAGAATCATTGGACTTAACCTATCCTACCATCCTTATGTCACAACAATCTTCATCGTCGTGAAATAAATGGGTTTAGGGTAAGTATGTGTCACCAAGAAAATCCATTATTGATGTACAAATCCGTTTTGCTCCCCCTTAACATATGCCACGATATCCGAAAACATTTTACACATGTCGGGAAGAGCTATCACGTTAAGTCAAACCATTTTTGTCAATCATTTCTCATATTAAATCACATTTTCTCCCCCATATGAAAAATATTAACGCAACCGATATTTTTGATATCAATTGATTTAATGAAGTTTTAACAAAGTGTTTGGGAACAAAAATGAAAGTCCATTTTATCTTCATGATACCAATGTGTGAGATATGATACCGATTTGTAAAATAATCACATATTCACCATATAAGAACAAATTGACAAGGTTGGGCCTGATTGATGAGAACATCATATGATAAGATCACATGGTTTGTGTCGGAAAATGTTGGTCACCTCGTCACGTCTGCAGTCATCTCTTGGCACCACATGTACGATTGGCATCGTTGTCGTGACACCAGTTTATGATCTTGGCACTCTCGGCATCGAAGATTTTGAATGCTTGACAATTGCTCCCCCTCGGTTGTTGACCCGCGTTCTATCGAAAGAGTTGTAGTCGTTTGAGTAGTCGCATCGTCGAGTATGTTAATACCAATTGTAAATTGCTATGGTTCTAGAGATGATAACTTCATAAAAACAAGATTTCTCTTGTTTTAACAAATAAATGCACTGATGCGTACATATATTCGTGTTAGATTGTGTTATAACGTAAACACAATCCCTTAAATGGTTATAAAGTAAACCATGCCCGATAAAATTAATTCCCGTTGTGAGCCAAAGCTTTCATATGAAATACTTGACTTTAATAAAAAAAGCGGGTTGCGGTCTGAAATAACTACAAGCCATATGGGCATGTTTTATGAAATATTTACAACTTTTGTACGAACTCTATTTATGGCGCCGTGCCAATATTAATCAACATTTCTAGGGCCGTAAATATTATCGTCCCAAAAGACATGCCTTTGAAAAATAAAGTAAAATATTTTTGGATTTTTCTGAATTTTTTAATTTGTATGGTTTTTATATGGTTTTATATTTTTGTATTTTGCTTTTGTGGATAAAAATATAAACAATATATACAACTGATCAGCAAGGATACGAAGAGTAGTTTACCACCACTATTCTTTCGCTTCATCTACCAATTCCTTTAGAGTCTCAGGCGAGAAAGTTCTCAATCCTAGCTTGTCGGCCAAAAATTCAATTCGAGCGCGATCTAAAGCCTTCGTGAAAATATCCACCAATTGATACTCAGATCAGACAAAGAAAGTCTCGGTCACATCATTGTTAGCATAGATCACGAGCTATATACTATTTTGTTATTTGTCTCTTGGAGCGACCTCCCTTAGGGGGAGATTGTTAGAAATACGTTTTTACGTATTTAGGAAGGATCGGTCACTCCAACAAGATACATCTAGTATGGGCTCGTGATCTAGTATGTAAACATATAATCCACAAAGCCCACATGTAGGGTAGGCTATATATACCCCCTCCTAGCATGTTTGGAAGGTTTGGTTCTCACCTTTCACATGCTTCTAATCTAATATTCTCTTATTCTCTCCAACCTCTCTCTACTTTCTCTCTCTAGTTCTTCATTTATCTCTCTCTCTTTAGATCATTCCAAGGTTTAGATAATCTAAGGACAAGGATTTCGAAGAGTTGTGTATTTTTTTGTTTTATGTTATTAACTTTGGACAAAATCTTGGAAACTCGATTATCTAGATCAAGTTTAAAATTCGCAACGACCTCAAGTACGTTCACATAGTGAATCTCCTTAGATTTCTCTATGTCTATTGGCAATGATTTAGCAACCTTGTCACTTGGCTGACGTTGTTTTGATTGTAAATTCAATCTTAAATTCTTTTGAAAATTTGGAGCATCTATATTAACACTTTCAAATGACGTTTCAAAAATCTCTTGAATAAATTGTTGTTTACATTCAAGCGAAATACAATGTTTTTGAATCTCATCAAAACCTTTTGAAAGCGAATTATAGAAATCTTTAAGCTTTAAAAATTTAGCGTCAGATTTGTGACAAGTACTATCTACCACATTATCCACAGATTCAACATTGTGCACAATAGAATCATTATCAATACTATTATTCACACAGACATAAACAATATCATGCGACATAACTTGCTTCAGAAGCAGATCATTTTGGCATGAAATTCGTTCTATTTCAACTAAACCGTTTTCATAAGCATCGTCCATTTCATTGAAAACACGTTTAACTTCATCTAATTCCAAAACCAAATCTCGATCAATATCGCGAAAACACGCTTTAACATTGTTTACAAAAGGAACAATTTCGTCTCGAAACGCAGCTCTTGTGTGTTCAAAATTCCATTCACCTTCCATTATGGCCGAAGCCGTCATATGTTCCTTAATGACCTTGTCGAAAATGGCAAAGTGTTGGTGCAACGCCTTTAAGCTATTAGACACCTTACTTACCGGTGGAATTAACTTCGTTAAGTCCTTTTTGACAAGTATAGGAGACGTACTAGAAAGGTTTTCGTTTGACAAACTTTGAGGCACAGATTCTAATAATTTAGTTAATTCCTTTTGTAGTCTAAAGCGGGTCTTAAAATCAAATTGTTCTTTATTATTCTTTACATAATCAAATTTGTTATGATTTCTCAAAAGCATTTTTCTAAACGAGTTTCGTCCGCAAGTGACAGCGTCTCCTCCTCATCACGAACATAAGGAGCCTCTTTCGATTTACCAATTTGGATGACATCATAAAGACAAGGAATATATTCTTAAGCTTGTTTTGCATAACCCGGATTAGGTGGTAAATATTGAAGACGCTTAAGTTCTAGTTCTTTAAACGATTTAATTAAAAGATGAACCTTTTCTGTGGAAGCATATTGTTTTAAAAGCTGTAGTTCCTTGAATTTAAGAAGTTTGGTAGCATTAATTTCCAATTCAAACTTTTTAGACTCGAGAGATTTGAAATCCGTTTAAGTTTATGAAAATCATTTACAACCGACTCTTTTTCTTTTAATTCATTAGAAATATTAGCTCTTAATGATTCTATTTCGTTTAAGTGTTCTATCCTTTGAAAATGAAATTGGTCAAATTCAGCGCAAGCTCAGCGGTTAGATTGGCATTCAAATCTACGGTTTTTCGGACAGCCACATTCATGTTATCAATAATATGTTTAGGCACCATTACCAAATCCTGTTGAGCATAAGATTCCATACCCGTCATAGCATTTGATTGAGGTTTACCCAAATGTGTTGGATTTGATACCACATCATTTGAGTTACTAGTTCCGGAATGTTGTTCGAGGTTGTCATTTTCATGCTCAACTTGATGTGGATTATCATGAACAATAATAGTTATGGTTGGTACCTCACTGACGACATCAGAAGCGTAGTGAGAGAGATTAGCAACGAGAGCAGCTTGGGCTGAGTGAATGTCATCACAATCCAAATCATATGCATCAAGATCATCTGCTTGATATGCTGCATTAGAAGTAGAGACGACTACAATGCCTTCATTATCTGCTGCCCCTGGGTCTGCAATAAATGCTAATTCATCTGAATCCTAAATCTTTCCCTTAGATTGAGCGTCGACCAAATACATCTTCTCCCGAAACCACGTTGCATCCCTTCTCCTTTTTGGCTGAGTATATTTCCTAGCCATATGACATTATCCTCGACAATTGTAGCAAGTCACAACCTTTTGAGGACCAATAGGGCTTCCATTTCCACTAGCTTGAGAATTCACAGCTTGAGCGTTCACGGTCCTTGTAGTGGGTCCATATGAATTTTACCTTCCCTGAATGGATTGCACTGTCACTTGACCGTCTTGAATAGTGACTTGTTATCGAGGATTTAAAGGAGTGCGGAGCTGATTGTTCGTTGGTGGAAAACCTCTAGTAGCAACAAGTTTTGACAAAAAGGCAGTGAGTTGGTTTAAAACATATGTTGACGTATCATTTGGAGTAAAGACCGGTGCTTGAATTGGTGGAAGTACATTGAAGTAGAAGGCTTGTGCTTGTGGTGCTTCAATTGGAAAATATCTTTGCTGAGGGGTATAGCCCATTGGAGAAGTGATAGTTTGTGATGGTGATGCCTGATGTGTTGGTTGCTGTGGATAACGTTGTTGAAGAACACTTTGTTGAAATGCTTGTTGTGGCATCATTGATGGTTGATAAAATGATTGATGTGGTTGCTGATAGGTGTGTGGTG
The DNA here is from genome assembly GCA_025667525.1 of Glebionis coronaria. NCBI lineage: Eukaryota > Viridiplantae > Streptophyta > Magnoliopsida > Asterales > Asteraceae > Glebionis > Glebionis coronaria. The sequence goes on from CM046880.1 coordinate 237,977,361, forward strand.
GTTGCTGCAAGTATGATGGTTATTGATAAGAATATGCCAAGTTTGGAGTAGTCATTTGATGAGAAGCAATCATGGCAAGTGGATCAAGAACTTGAGGTGTTGACAACCGAGCCTCGATTACGTGGCATTCATGTTTTTGAAGAAAAGCTTGAAGTTGATCCACGTTGGTTTGATGCAAATCCTTAGCCAATTTAACAGTCGTCACGTACTTGCTCCATTCGGAAGGAAGAGTGCTCAAATACTTGGTGTTTAATTGAACGTAGGAATTGTCAGGCCATAGATGTTGAGCTCATTCATCAATAGAGTGAATCTCAAATAGTAATCATTGAGAGTCTCCCCGGGTACATAGGCAAACTTATCAAACGTATCATATAGCTTACACTCTCGTTCATGTTTAGTTAACGAGCTGCCTTGCATTAGAACACAAATTCTATCCCATAACTCTTTGGAAACTTTATGTTTACTGACAAGTTTGTACACATCTGGAGGAAGGGCTTGGAGAATTATGTTTGTAGCTTGTTTATCACATTTATATTGAATCTTAGCATCTCCAGTTAATTCACCCATTGTGCGAGGACGAGTAACTGCACCTTCCGTCACAGTACCATATACCAATGGTCCATTGAGCACCGATGCCAAAATGAGATGTCCGTTCTCTTTATTCAAAATATAAAGTTCTATTTGGGAAGTCCAATCCTCGTACACAGTCTTCACCAACATTGGTGGACGATTATCCGTACCCGAGAGAATGGACTTATCCGTAAGTGAAGTAAACTTCATTTCGATAAGTTAAAGATTTACAAACGTTGATCGAACAATGAGAGAAAGTAAATGTATTTGTTGTGGTCGAAAGAACTTGATTCCTTGATTTGTGATGAGAAATTGATGAAATCCCCTAATTAAATGTTCTCGAGAAACCAAAAACTCTCCAATAACTTCAACGTTATAGATGTCGCAATAACTGTTAAAACACAAATTTCGCAATATCTGAAAGAAGGACTTCGCAATAATAAAGATACAATCTTCGCAATAATAGAAAATGGTGAATCTTCGCAATGACAGAATCTCAAACTTCGTAATAAGAGAACTAAATCTTCGCAATAATGAAACTCAATCTTCGCAAAAATAAAAATAAAACTCAGTCTTCGCAATACTGTAAACCCTAGTAACACTTCGCAATAATGACCAAATTATTCCAAAAATGAAAGAACACCTTCAACCGACTTCCTGTTTTCTCGGATCAAACACACTCAATTTGAGATTTCAAGCCAAAAAATGATCCAAACACCTAAAAAATTGTGTTTTTAACCAAAACAAATATACCAAATCACTATTAGACGGTAATGGCCCAAGCCCGGTTGCGGTATTAGACGGTAATCCCCCAAGCCCGGTTGTAGGCTTTGGGTCCGTTAGGGTTTCTATGTTTCTAGTATCTTCTATGTTTCACTATATATACGTATCAATAAAACATAACACCTCACGTGGTTTTCTATCATCCTACATGGTATCATGAGCACAGGTGGATCTAGTCGGCCACCATGAGCCATTTCCTCATTGTCTCTCTACCACCCCGTCAAAACTCTCATATCCATCATCTTAATGTTGGCCGCCATGAGCCGCTTCTCAAATCTTCTTTTCTTCTATTATCAGAATACCTCCAAACCTACTTGTCAGCCGTCATGAGCCGCTTCTCAAAATCAAATCTATCTATCTTGATTATCAAACCCTAGTCGGCCATCATAAGCCGTCATTATCTCCATCAAGTGTAGATCTCAACAAAGCTAGTCTCATAAACCGTCACTATCTCCATAAAGTGCGGATCTCAACAAAACCAAAAGCAATGTGGTTATGTATAATAATTTTTTTACTGTTTATGTTTTTCTTTTTTTAAATGTTTTATGGTTTATGTTAATCTCCAATCCGAGCTTTCGTGATTTCACCGCTCGGATTGTGGGGGAGTATTAGACGGTAATGGCCCAAGCCTGGTTGTGGGCTTTGGGTCCGTTAGGGTTTCTATGTTTCTAGTATCTTCTATGTTGCACTATATATACTTATCAATAAAACATAACACCTCAAGCGGTTTTCTATCATCTTATAATCACTACCACAACTATGTAGATGATTTTTATCAAGATTAAACCATAAAAAACACAAAAAAAATCTATTGAACGATTTAGATCAAAAAAGGTCACGAAAATCAAGAACACAAACACATAAACAATACAATCATCCCATGGCCCTGATACCTTGTAGGATTATGTAAATCTTGCTTAATATAGAGAGAGAGTATAGATAGAAAGAGGGTGATATCACACACACACTTAGAGAGAGAAAGTAGTGAAAAAACACACTTTTCTATGTGTAAACCAAATGTGAACCACACCCTCTCCAACTAAGAAGGGGGTTTATATACCCAAGCCCATGAGATGGGCTTAGGCATACAATGGGCCACCAGCCTACACATGTTGTAGGCTTGGCTTGGCCTTGTTACTTTAATATTAAGATACAAGACTACGAGCTACTAACTTATATATTGTCGGAGTGACCGAACCATTCTAAATACGTAAAACATATTTCCAACAGTTTAATATATGGTATATGTTCGTGTTCTTAATCATTAACCTATACACGCAATTGGCATCTCTAAATCCCAAATCTTTTATTTATTTTTCATTGTTCATGGATCTTTAAAAACAATTATTAAAACATGTAAATAAAGGATTAAAACATGGGATTGGGATTTAGTTTGGTTTGTTTGTTGTTGGCACACAAACCAAGAGTCTCATGACTCTCGGTGGTGGTTTTGACCAAGCGGTCGGACCCCATAATGGGTCGTCGCCTAGTTTGTGTGGCCAGCCGCAAGTACCAACACCCTTTTAGGGATTGTTGGTTGATAATAATTGCAACCGAGAGTCTCATGACTCTCGGGGGGAACTTCGGTCATGGCAGGGGGAACCCCGGCTTAAGTCGGGGGTGTGTTTGTGCCAGTAGTGGCACCGACGTGTAATCGGTGGTTGCTTGGTGGTCAGGGCAGCAAGCCACAGCCGAAAGGCTGTGGTGTTGTTGTGGTATTCGAGGTAAGTTGAGACCCTCGAGGTCTTGGTGTGTCGATGTTTAGGCTCGGGTAGAACCGAACACACCAAGGGGGTGTTTGGCTAAACATTTTTGCTAAAATACTTTATGTTATATTTATTAATTAATTTCATTAATTAACACATGGTGTAATTTAATTAATTAATAACAAGACTTATGTTATAATTTATTAAATAATTATCATGACATAAATACATGGTATTTTATTTAAATAAACATAGGTTATAATAATTATTCATGGTATAAGTACATGTAAATTTAATTTATTTAATTAATTTAATTAAGAACTTGGCTTAATAAATTAATTAAATTTTTTTAACCAAGGTTAATTAGATTAATAGTATACTTTAATTTAATTATTAATCAGTTAAGGTAAAGTTTAATTAATATAATCATGTAATATTATTAATTAATAATTACTTATAATGTCATGTATTATATTATTAATTAATAATCATATGGTAAGACTAAAGTATTATTATCAATAAACTTTACTATATTATTATATTTAATAATCATAATATATGCTTATTTAACTATAGCTTATATCATATACCTATTTAATAAGCTTATTACTAAATATAGAAACATGTTAAATATGGAAACATACTAATTATGAAAACATGCTATTTATATAAACATACTAAATATGGAAACAAGCTATTTATGGAAACATATTAAATATGGAAACTTTCTATTTTTGGAAACTTACTAAGTATAAAAACTTTCTATTTTTAGAAACTTACTATTTATGGAAACCTGTTATTTTTGGAAAGTTACTATATATAGAGACCTACTAATTTTAGAAAGTTACTCATTATGATACAACAAGTACTATAACGCATAAAACATGAATCTCGCTAATTAAGAACACATGAAACACTAAGAATCACATGATAAAACATGAAACAATAAAACAAGACAAGAACATGTAAAACAAGTAGGAACACGTCAAGTAAACTAATAATCAGTAAGTATAACTTAAACAGACAACTCATTTATGTCCCTTTTATTATGTAGCTATCGTGAAGTCGGAGTAGTTCTTCCGCTTCCGTTTTCATCCTCATTACTGGACATAAGGTACGGATATTCTGTCCTTGAGTAAGGACACTCTCTTCCTTTATTTTGGATTCCTCGTTTGCATCCATCTATTTTCCCTAGTAGTTTACATTAAACTTATCAATAATTAATATGATTAGCATTTTAAATTGCCTGAGGTATATACATGCATGCAAGTTCCACCTAGTTATGGAGGTACCATAACCATAACACTTGAGGCATCGGTGTTATGACTCTTCCGCGGTGAGAGTGATTGCCCGCGGCGTCCCTTTCAGTTATTTGGCCTTTTAAATTATTATCATGTGGGGCGAATGGGTGCATCCTAATACAAGTTTAGCAGATTACATGGTAACTGCGGTGTATGCTCTACATCCGTTACATGGCGCCGATCCCTCCACCCAGACTATTTTAATTAGAGGCAACCCCTCTAATTGCATGACGAGGTCACCCCTACATGTATTCATGCACGTTGATACCTTCATGACCTATATGGCTTTTGGACATTTAAAATACAGTTTTTATGAAATAAACATAAGGTTTTTCAGAATATAAACAAGTTTATCAAACAACACCAGGTTTTCCAGGACTTACATTATTTCACTACACACTATCATTTCCATACTTTACTTATGTTTACTGATTTTCATATCATTGTCATATATCCGTGCACTAAGCGTATTGCTCAGCCGTATTTTCTTTCCATGTCCCCATACGGCAGGTACTAGAGGGAAAAGCTAGGAAATCAAGAGTACGTGCATTTGGATGGAGGTTCCCTTTCTTCATTTCTTTAATGCATTTATATACTTCTGCTTTGTTGGACATTATTTAGTCCTTATTCTACATATCTTTACTTATGCATTGTGTGTGACCTTATGTTTTGGAACCGATGTTGTTTCCGGTTTCCTTTATGGTCATTAATGTTTTTAGACATTTACCTTGCATGCTTTGATAACACGTTATAATTATTATGTAACGTTCCACTTATCCAAGTGGGGTGTTACAAACCACCTCCCTCTAGAACATCACCTTTGGTAGGTGATGATCTAGTTGAAAGTCAAACCAATAACCAACAAGTTAATCTTGAAGAAGCAAGGGAAATGAACTATTAAAAATTGACGTTTTAAATAACAAAGAATCAAAAGGTCACTCTTTAAATAACGTTATTGGCAAATTAAATGAACAAACCTTAAGATCAACCTCAAAATGAAAGTAATTTCTTTTGTTTTGTATCCCAAATTGAACTTAAAAATATTGATGAGGCCATTATTGATGAAAATTAGAGATTGCTATGCAAGAAGAATTAAATCAATTTGTGATTAATGATGTTTACTTACTGCTGAGACCTAAAAATAAACGGTAATTGGAACAAAATGGGTTTTTTAAATAAACTGGATGAAAACGATGTCGTATCGAGAAACAAAGCTAGGTTTGTTTCTCAAGAGTATAACCAACAAGAAGGTATAGATTATGAAGAAACCTATGCCCGGTTGCTCGGCTTGAGTCCATAAGAATTTTACTTGCTTATGCTTGTGCTCATGATTTCAAACTCTATCAAATGGACAGGAAAAGTGATTTCCTAAATGGTTTTATAAATTAGGAAGTATATGTTGCACAACCTCTCAGTTTTGAAGACTTTTAAAAACCAAATCACGATTACACACTCAAAAAGGCTCTTTATGGTCTCAAGCAAGCACCCAAGGCATGGTAAGACCAATTTAAGTATTTTCTATTTGAACATAAATATTCAATGGGTAAAGTGGACAACACTTTGTTCACTAAGAAAAAGGGGTCACACATAATAATTGTTCAAATATATGTCGATAATATCATTTTTGGGTCTACATGTCAAGAACTTTGTGATGAGTTGTCTAAAATTATGCATGATGTATTTGAAATGAGCATGATGCGTGAACTTAACTTTTTCATGGGTTTGCAAATTAAGCAAATGGAAGACGGTATCTTCTTTAACCAATCTAAATACATAAAAGAAATGCTCAAAAAGTTTGCACTAGAAGAATCTTAACCAACTAACACTCCAATGTCAACGAAAACTAAACTAACCAAAGATGGTACTAACGACTATGTTGATGGCACCAAGTATCGAGGTATGATTGGTAGTTTACTCTATCTCACGGCAAGTAGGTGATAGGTGTGAAAACACCCATCCTTTTACTAGTTAATTACAATAATAACCAAACCCAAACGTGTATTTTATGTCGTAAATGTCGGAATTATGCGTGCTTTGTATTTTTGTTGTGATTTAGGACGAAAATGTGAAAAGGGGAGAAAACACGGGCTTTCACGGGCTTTTATCAAAGAAAAAGACAAAAGACGAAGTCAAGAGATCAAGAGTGGAAAAAGAACGGAAGTCCAAGACCTATTCTGAAGATTTATCGAAGAACAAGTCAAAAGACGGAATTTTAATAAAGCCGAAGAACTCAAATCTTATTAATGAATAATTTTCAAGACAAGTTTAATTAATTTCGAGACAAAGTTGAAAAAAGTTAAAGAATTAAGAAGACGAAAAGACGTAAAGAAAGAAAGAAAGAAAGAAGGAAGCAAAACATGCTTCCCTTCTCCCTATAAATAGATCACCACCATCCCATTTCACAAGTTGTTAGCTAATGTGACAATTAGTCTTTCCACCATTTTTTTACTTACACAAATTTAATTTCATGTCATTTATTATCTTGTTCTTTTAATTTCATATCTTAAATTTCTACTTTTCTTGTTTTTGGTTTATCTTAATTTCGGATTAAGCAAGATATTGCTTAATCTCTTTGCTTATTTGATTAAAAAGTTCACCTTTTTACTTTTATCTAAGTTTTTGTATGAGATAAGCTATAAGTTTGACAATCTTATTGGCTTGTTTTGTACTTAGCTTATTTACTTTTTAGTTTTCTTAAAAAGTTTAGTCTTTTTAAAGTTTGCTTATTTCTTATTTTAAAACTTTTCAAATTTATGCTTATTGATCTTTTAATGTTTGATTTTTATAGCTTAAAGTGTTTTAGTGCTTATTGTGTTAATTTTCTTATTTTTGATTAAGTGCTTTTTAGTTAATTTTTATAAAAAGTTGTTTTAAATATTTTTTATTAATTAGTATTTTTAAAAGTTTTAAAATTTTGGTCTATTAGCTTTTTCTTAAATTTGATTTGGTTAAGTTTTTAGATAAGTGCTTATTTGGTATTTACTTATTTGCTTATTGTATGCCATCGTAATGCTTAAGGGTTTTACCAGTACGATCCAGTAAGTGTGATCGCATAAACCCCGAGGGTTTCTACTTGCGATCCATTACTACGATCCTTAGTACGATTGTCACCATGATCACACTCCATAATCCTCACCACGATCACTTGTTGCGATCGCGGGTGCGATCCGTGGGTGCGATCCTTGTTCTACGATCCTTGTTACAATCTTTGGTACGATCCTTGGCTATGATGCATGAGTACGATGCATGAGTACGATGCATGAGTACGATGCATAGTGCGATGGAAGTGACCAGCTAGCCTGCTAGCTTAGCATGAGTACGATGGAAAAGTACGATGGAAGTGACCAGCTAGCTTGCTAGCTTACTCCTTTTTGCCGCCAATTAAGCAGCTAGCTTGCTAGCTTCCAGCAGCTAGCCTGCTAGCTTGTTTATTTAATAGTATTGTTCCGTAATTGTTTAGTTTTATCTGAAAGTTGTTCCGATTTTATTTCTGAAAGTTACGTATTTTTAGTTGAATTTTTCGTCGATTTTTAGTATTAATATTTTTTCGTAAAGTTCAAGTTTTATCTTTTATTTAGTACCCGCTTTAGGTTTTCCCTCGTTTAGCTTTAAAGTCCCATTTTAGTTTTATTCTCTCCTTTTTCATTTAGTAAACTTTATTTTCGAGTCGATAGTTGATTTCGTCCTTTAGTTTTATTTTTATTAATTGTTTCGCTTTAAATTTCGTTTTATTATTTGTTTTAATATTCGTTTTAATATCGTTTTAATTTTTAATTTTTAATATTCACCTTTTTTTAGTTTTATTATTTGTACTTGTCTTTAGTTTGTTTTTTAAATACTTTTCGCATTTACTTTTTAATTAGTTATAGATAATCAACTTCCCTTTTTCTTAACCAAAAACAATTGAGTCGCACTTTGAACTGAAAATCAATTCGTTAAGACACCGAGAAAACGAACTTTTTCAACTAAGTAAAATCTAATTTCAAATGGCGCCGCTGTCAGCTCTTTTCGTGAAGATTAACGGTTTTTTGTGAGAGACGCGTTGGCTTTTGGGATCCGTTCAGTCGTGAACGTTATTTTTCGTGTCAAAAATTTTAAAAAAAATCCCAAAAACATTTGAAAAATCATAAAAAGCATTTCTTTTTCAGAGTTTTGCACCAAAAATATTCTTCTTGCTTATCTATTTTTCTTCATGGATTCGTCTTGCGTACGGTGTGGGAGACCATGGCATGGTTTTCAAACATGTCAATGGTGTACTTGTGAGCGGTGTGGTTCTGATATCGACAATACACAATTTGGATTTTGTCCATTTTGCAATTCAACAAATTCGTACTTCGCCTCTTACAATACTTTCTCACCTCTCCCGTCTATGACAGTCCTTATCCTCAAAATGCATCGGGTTTTTCTCCATACCCGTGGTGCTATATTTGTGGGGGCCCTCACGATGCTTCTTCTTGTCAACCGATGAACATCTTTGAGAAAATTCCGTGCTATCATCCCAGTGTGTATAACTTTGAGCCCCCACATCACACCCTCAATCATTAATCCTCTCAGCAAATTAGTCTTGACCAACAGCTCACTACTTTGAATGATGTTCTAGAAAGTTTAGCTCAACTCCGAGCTGACTTGCATCAGGAAAGGCAACCTTTACTTGATGGTGAACAAAGCTTGAAATCCACCAACACCTTTTTGAGCCAATTTGGTCGTTTTCCCTTCTTTACTACACCAAAATGTTTAATTACAGCGTGGGATAGAATCGGTTCAATTGAACAAACTCAGGGAGATGAACAACAACAGTTGCTTCATGAGCTTCTTAAAGATGTGGAGGTTATCAAGGAGGAGTTAGCCGACTATATCACTCCTAACTGGAATGGTCCCGTCTATTATGATGATGATGACGACGATGATGTCTACGCTCTCAACCAATCTTCTGAAGTTGCCACTCCTACTCTCGATATTCCTAATGCGTCTAAGGATGGTGATTCATTGAGTGAGATTAGTGATTTTGGTCTCGATAAATTCTTTGATGATGAGGTTTGTGACATACGACTGCTATGGAGTTTGAGGACGATGTTGCTCTTACGGAAGAGGTTGATCCTACTGATAACGATTTTTCTCCACGCTATTAGAATTTCACTTTTGAAATTTCTCAATCTCCACCGGGAGATGCGGGCGCTGACGATTTATTCTCTCCGGCTTACGAGGAGTTCACCGATGAACTTGCTCTTGTAGATGAGGTGGAAGACATGATTCTTCGCGACAGATTACGGAAAGTACATCTTCTTATTGCTCAAATTGAAGCATTGAATTCTCCTCCTCTTTTCGAGTCCTTACCTCCATCTATTACACCCGTTGAGTATAATGACCCGTTGCTGGAAGAAATCGACATTCACTCAATACCTCCAGGTATTGATGATGATGACACGGAGGGGGATATCCTTTTTAATAATTTGCCACTTGATGACATTGTCCCAAGTCCCCCTCCCGAGCACCTTTCATCCACTCCTTTAGACACCATTACGGAGGATGAGTGATTTGACCCGAGAGGTAACATTGATTATTTTATAATTGATAACCTTACGGATTTGCCGCTTTCTGAACATCCATTGTCTTTGGAGGATGACAATGTGATTCCTTTACCCACCCCACGTCTCGTGGCTCACGACTTCACATACTTTTCGTATGTTGAGAGGACTTTTCTACCTTTTAAGGCTTATCCTCCAGCCTCCCCTGTTGTATTTTCCTCCGAGAACGAGGACAAGGTCTTTGATCCCGGTATTACATTCTAGGCTTCCCCATGGACCATTTAAATCGGGGACGAGTCAGGCTCGTGACTCGGTTAATATAAACAAGCGCTCTTCGGGAGGAAACCAGAGTATCTATCTTTATCTATTTTCATCATAAGTGTAGGGGGAGCCTGTTATTCCCATATATAGGGCTAACAGAGCCCCGTTGGTATTTCTTGTTTTCTTTCTTTTATTGTGCAGGGATTAGAGCTTCAAAGACACACTCTTAATGACTTTTGATGACCCGTGATTCCGTGTTCTCATCTTCCTGGTTCTATCCTAAACTCTTTTGATTCACTATTTTATATTTTCTAATATTAAAATAGGAATCACTTTAGTTGTCTCTTCCTTAGCGAGATTTAAACAAAGTGCACAATGTCCTAAGTGTAGGGGAGTTTACTCCCACATGCTTAAACATTGAGGACAATGTTTATATCAAGTGTAGGGGGACTTCTATCGAAGTTAAGTGGCCTTTTCCTTGTATTTGTCTTCATTTTAACCGGAAAATTGATTTTTCGACATTTTTCAAAATTTTTGATCTATTTTGGCCTAGTAGTTTTACCTTTGTATAATTATTTTCTTTCTTTACTAGAATAAATTTTAATAAAGTGGTTTTAATTTTCAACGTTGTGAATCTTTTGACTCAACCCGAGTTTACTTATCTAAGTTAACTCTAGCTAGTATCCTTAACGTGTTTAAGTCAAGTTTTGCTAGGCTTTTATATAGGGAACTTTAAAACGCGAAAGTCTTAACTCTCACGGGTTAAGAACAAGAACTTTTCGCAAGTTCCTATAATTGATCCTAGAGAGTCGTTTATCAAGGGAACTTTAAAACGCAAATTCTAAACTTGAAAGAGTCTAAGAAGATGCAAGATCCTATAGGCGACTCGAAAACCCAAAACTTTGATTTAATAGGCTAAGCATCCACGAGTCTCATTCCTTGAGATTTTAAACTGTGGAGAACGAGAGTTGATAGAGTCAATTATAAGTTTGGTATTCTTTCGTGAATTTATGTGAGTTGATTATAAGCCTATTCTCCCATCGCTTGTTAATAAATTTATCTGCAATAAGTAAGGTCGTACGATTTGAAAAGTTACTTAGCTTCTAGCCCAAGATCGTTTAAAAGTTGCTCGGTATTAATTAGAGTTCATAGCCAAGGCATAACTTATTGAAGCGGGATGCTAATATTGGCGAGTCCGAAAAGGCCCTAACAAGGCATGAGGGCTATATTTTGTTGCTAAAGATCCAAAAGTGATGTGAAGAATCATTTGTCGAAAATCAATATGAAGGATCGAGACACACGACGAAAAGCAAAACTCCCCAAAAGATCATGGAGAAGTCTATCCAAAAAGGCCCTAACAAGGTATGAGGATAAATAGATCCAAGTCCTAAAAGGAGGCGGATCGTTGTATATCAAAATCCCAAATAGAGATTGGAGAAAAATGAAGAAGTCGTGGTCCAAATATGAAGAATATCTCAAAAAGTTCAAGTGAAGAAATTCCTATTATGAAGAGAAGACCATAATTTCAAGAACGTCTCTAAAAGATTTGAAGTATGAAGTCGCTGCCAAATATCGGTCCGAGAAAGGTCTCAAATCGTGAAGCGAGTTATGCCAAGATATGAACTTTATGAGGTCCCGAGAAGCAGTTTTAAAAGATTTTGTCCTTTAGCTAACTATTGATTAAATCGTTCCACTTTATTTTCAGCCTAAATAACTATCTAAAAAAGTCAACAATGCATCCTCGTGATCATTCAAGACAACAATAAAATATAAGAGATACACCTTGGAATAATGGAGTCTAAGTAAATAATTGGCCCACATGAGTTCGTGTTAGTCTGCTAACTTATAATAACAATGATCTCGTTTTTAAGCTTAGTATGGGGAACGTGAAAACTTGAGGATGATAAGCATTCATGACATTTTCAAAACCCTAAGGCATGTCTTTGATTTCTTTACTTATTTTCTTCCTTTGAATGTTTTATAATTTTCTATCTTTTTAATAAAGGCCAAGGTGGATTGATTATGATGGAAAATGTAAAACGATCTTTGTAACTAATGCATTGCATGAGGACATTGCAATGGTCAAGTGTAGGGGATTTGATAGGTGTGAAAATACCCATCCTTTTACCACTTAATTACAATAATAACCAAGCCCAAACGTGTATTTTATGTCGTAAATGTCAGAATTATGCGTGGTTTGTGTTTTTGCTGTGATTTAGGACGAAAATGTGAAAAGGGGAGAAAACACGGGCTTTCACGGGCTTTTATCAAAGAAAAAGACAAAAGACGAAGTCAAGAGATCAAGAGTGGAAAAAGAACGGAAGTCCAAGACCTATTCTGAAGATTTATCGAAGAACAAGTCTAAAGACGGAAGTTTAATAAAGCTGAAGAACTCAAATCTTATTAATGAAGAATTTTCAAGACAAGTTTAATTAATTCCGAGACAACGTCGAAAAAAGTCGAAGAATTAAGAATACGAAAAGACGTAAAGAAAGAAAGAAAGAAAGAAGGAAGCAACACATGCTTCCCTTCTCCCTATAAATAGATCACCACCATCCTATTTCACAAGTTGTTAGCTAATGTGACAATTAGTCTTTCCACCATTTTTTTACTTGCACAACTTTAATTTCATGTCATTTACTATCTTGTTCTTTTAATTTCATGTCTTAAATTTCAAGCCTTTTAATTCCAAGTAAGTTAATTTTATTGTTGAATCCTTATTTACCTTTAATCAAGCTTTTCTTTATCTTTCTCATCCTACTTTTCTTGTTTTTGGTTTATCTCAATTTCGGATTAAGCAAGATATTGCTTAATCTCTTTGCTTATTTGATTAAAAAGTTCACCTTTTTACTTTTATCTAAGTTTTTGTATGAGATAAGCTATAAGTTTGACAATCTTATTGGCTTGTTTTGTACTTAGCTTATTTACTTTTTAGTTTTCTTAAAAAGTTTAGTCTTTTTAAAGTTTGCTTATTTCTTATTTTAAAAGTTTTCAAATTTATGCTTATTGATCTTTTAATGTTTGATTTTTATAGCTTAAAGTGTTTTAGTGCTTATTGTGTTAATTTTCTTATTTTTGATTAAGTGCTTTTTAGTTAATTTTTATAAAAAGTTGTTTTAAATATTTTTTATTAATTAGTATTTTTAAAAGTTTTAAAATTTTAGTCTATTAGCTTTTTCTTAAATTTGATTTGGTTAAGTTTTTAGATAAGTGCTTATTTGGTATTTACTTATTTGCTTATTGTATGCCATCGTAATGCTTAAGGGTTTTACCAGTACGATCCAGTAAGTGTGATCGCATAAACCCCGAGGGTTTCTACTTGCGATCCATTACTGTGATCCTTAGTACGATCGTCACCACGATCACACTCCATAATCCTCACCACGATCACTTGTTGTGATCGTGGGTGCGATCCGTGGGTGCGATCCTTGGCTACGATCCTTGTTACGATCTTTGGTACGATCCTTGGCTACGATGCATGAGTACGATGCATGAGTACGATGCATGAGTATGATGCATGAGTACGATGCATGAGTACGATGCATGAGTACGATGCATAGTGCGATGGAAGTGACCAGCTAGCCTGCTAGCTTAGCATGAATACGATGGAAAAGTATGATGGAAGTGACCAGCTAGCTTGCTAGCTTACTCCTTTTTGCCGCCAATTAAGCAGCTAGCTTGCTAGCTTCCGGCAGCTAGCCTGCTAGCTTGTTTATTTAATAGTATTGTTCCGTAATTGTTTAGCTTTATCTGAAAGTTGTTCCGATTTTATTTCTGAAAGTTACGTATTTTTAGTTGAATTTTTCGTCGATTTTTAGTATTAATATTTTTTCGTAAAGTTCAAGTTTTATCTTTTATTTAGTACCCGCTTTAGATTTTCCGTTTAGCTATAAAGTACCATTTTAGTTTTATTCTCTCCTTTTTCATTTAGTAAACTTTATTTTCGAGTCGATAGTTGAGTTCGTCCTTTAGTTTTATTTTTATTAATTGTTTCGCTTTAAATTTCGTTTTATTATTTGTTTTAATATTTGTTTTAATATCGTTTTAATTTTTAGTTTTTAATATTCACCTTGTTTTAGTTTTATTATTTGTACTTGTCTTTAGTTTGTTTTTTAAATACTTTTCGCATTTACATTTTAATTAGTTATAGATATTCAACTTCCCTTTTTCTTAACCAAAAAAAATTGAGTCACACTTTGAACCGGAAATCAATTCGTTAAGACACCGAGAAAACGAACTTTTTCAACTAAGTAAAATCTAATTTCAGTAGGCCAGATATTATGTTTAGTGTTTGTATGTGTGATATCTTTCTAGACAATTCAAATGTATCACATCTTAAATTCGTCAAAAGGATCTTTAGATATATCAGAGGGACAACTCATCTTAGACTTTGGTATCCCAAAGTCACGGGAATGGAAACCGTTGTCTATGCGCATTCGGACCATATATGTTGGTGACTATGTCAATAGAAAGAGTACAAGTGGTGTATGTACATTTATCGGATGTTTCCTTACCTCATGGTTCTCGAAAAAGCAAAAGACACTTGCCATTTCTATAACTGAGGCCGAATATGTGTCAGCGGGCAAAGCATGTCAACAAGAATTATGGATGAAACAAGCTCTTGTTGACTATGACATCAAGTTAGAAGACGTGACAATTCTCTACGACAACAAAAGAGCTATTGATCTCAGTAAGAATCCCGTGTTGCATACAAACCAAACACATCGAAATTCGGCATCACTTTCTTTGGTATAACGTCCAAAAAGGTAATATCTCTCTAGAAAAGGTATCCTCGGAAGATAACATAGCTGATATTCTAACCAAACCTCTTAAGCGTGAACCATTTAACTTGCTAAGACTATGATTATGATTAATGGAAATCTCGTCTTGAAAAACATGTATTCTATGTGACAATCCGTCAATTTATGGTTGATATTTTATTCTCAATATTTATTTGAAAACATTATTTTAATGTTACATTATGAACTCACTTATTTTTGGGAAGAAATTTGGATTTACGTCTTGAAGTAGCATCGACTACGTCTAAACCGGAGGATTCTACGTTACGTGCTTACGTTTACATACACCGTTTTTGGTGACAGTCCGACATTTCAGAAAATAAATTTATCCGTGAATATTATTTTGGAGTTTTAAATTTGTGTTGGTTCATAAACTCACAAATTTACGAGAAGAGATTAGGACTTACGATTTTAATTTAACGTCCTTTACGACCAAACCGGAAACCTTAGGATTACGTATTTATGTTTTCGAACTCCGTTTTTGATGAGACAATTTTTATTAGATTTGTTTTATGCCGTTGATTCATAATTTAAAAAAACGTTTTTCGTAAAACGACCCGAGGGCACGCAAATCGAGGAAACTAGAATCGATGAATACCCGTAAATTAGTGGGATGGGACAAAACAAGTTTTGCCCCACCCCACTCAAAGGGACGACTAAATATGGGACACCAACACCCTTAGGTGTCAACTTGTGATATACAAGTTCAACACTTGTCTAGTTAGCTTCATTTTGAAGCCATTAACTTGTCAAAACCAACTAGCAAAACCACTCTTCTCATTTCCTCTCATTCAAAACAACTAAATCCTCTCATCTCTCTCTATTATTGCCGTCCCACCACCACCTTAAACACCCCATTTGATCTAAATTTATCCATGAAATCCTATGTTATTCTTGCACAAGATGATGCCCTTTTAAAGCCCTATTGATTGGTGGTGATTATAACATCTAAGGAGGAGTTTCTATGGAGTCTTGGGGCTAATTTTCCACAAGGAGTTCTTGAAGAATGGTGGTCTTGAAGATGGTCTTGGTTTACCACAAGTTTCTCCATCAAAATCCATGTCTTGATCATAACCTACAACATCATGATGGTATAAAGATTTTCCTCCCCATCCTTTTGTTAATTTTGATTATGTAATCATGTATTTTCTTCTTAAATATATATATGTATGATGATATATGATGATAAAAATATTATGTGGGGATCTGGTGTTGATAATCATGGGTAAAAAGATGAAAAACTATATGTAAATCTTGCTTAAATGGTAGGCTGTATAAAAACAGTAACTAACCACATGTTAGACTGATAAAATGGCAAAGTAGAATCAATATACAGTAATTAATATGTCTTGTACACATGTGAGAGTTGTCCATGCAATGGAATCATTAGGATGAGTGAGATATGATCAAAACAAGTTTAGAGTGCAAATCTGAGTACACTGTTTTGGACGATTTTTATAAAATACTTAGAGGCTGATTCAACAGTAGCCATAGAAGGGTTAAATGGAGAAAATATCATGTAATTTATGCCATAAAAAATTGAGCTTCTATCACCATATAGAACTCTAGATTTAGCTGTTTTGGTGAACATGAAAGTAAAAATCAGATTTTGGAAATTAAAGTATAATAATATTATATAAGCACTCAAATAAAAATAGTATAAAATGTGAATTAAAACCCACTAACTCATATAATACATTTATATAAATATGTATAAGGATAAATAAATGGACATTTTATAAAAATGGTAGTTTAATAAGTTTTATAAGTTATAAAACTATAAACATGATTTTTACGACTTTTTCGGCTATTACCGTAAAATTAACGTTTTTGTTAAATAAAACTTAGACGGTTGGACCCGTCTAATGTAAACTTTTATAAACTCATATACTGATATATAAACATATATAACAAGTAAAAACCGATAAAACCCGAACTATAAAACATACGGACATTAATGGGCTAAGTTAACGTTATTGGACTAATAATACAACGAAATGGGCTAAAACACTTATAAACTTATTTATTGGGCTTAACCCATTTGGGCCCAACATGTAAAGTTAGATACTGATAATACAAGTATAAAACGGATTAATACAAGTTAAAGAACTTATAATAAGTTTATTGGACTTAAAATATGTAAATAGGTAAATCTAGTAAACTAGTATAAAAGTTATCGACACATAACACTAAAATGAGTAAATGAGAATATGTAAACCCACTTAATCATCATATATATATCATTGTTATTTTTATAAAGTCATTGGACATGAGTCTAAGACGAGTATTATTTGTCTAGGTTTCCGTGATTGAAGCACGTACCGTACATCCGAATTGTCGATAACCCGCCTTCCCACATCAACGTGAGTTCATAGCCTCGCGCTCTTTTAAATGTTTTTATGAAATGTTTTATAAACCCGCGAGGGAGATAACATGTTAGTTTTGATAGAATAGGACATCATTTGTCCCGATTGTTTGTTTATTGATTTGGACCCGAATGTTTGTATGACCCGATGAATGATTAAATGACCCGATAGATGAGATCTTGGTTTAAAAATGCGTTTTGCGATCCATTGCGCTAACGGTCCAAAAAGTCATTGCGTGATGCGTGATGCGATTGCGAGCGCAATTTGGACGCGATGTGTTTAGCTTAAAAAAGTAAAAAAAAAATTCAAGTACCGAATAAATACAATAAAGTTACAAAATAAGTTACTAACGTATTAAAATTAGGCCTATAATCCCTTGTAAAACAAATAAATCAAGAGTAAAGCTTGACAAAAACACTTAGCAAAATGCAACATACTATATTTTCGTTATTGTGTTTGTTTGAGATCTTTTTCTAGCAAATCTTAGTTTTAAAAAGCCATTAAAATATGTAGGTCTCTTTTAAATAGTTAAAATTTGACAAAAATGGCCTAAGTACTAGATTGCGACAATTGCTACCGTTGCTAGCAATACACAATTGCGATAAATTGCGGTTTAATGCGAACGCATATTGGGATGACACTGCATTAGGCACCTTGATGCGAAATTTTGAAAGCAACGCATTGATGCGTGCAATTTGTGCAATGATGCGCGCATTTTTAAACCAAGGATGAGATAAAATGGATTATTAAAGTTAGGTTATGTCACTAAAAGTCCCATTAGCATGAATTGTGAACTACCGGGATTTGGTAGACGCTTATGCATATAATAGTACTATTTGGGGACGATCACCCCAGTTCGCGCCTTGACGGTTGATCTCCGTCGTGCCACATTGATTGGTAAGCGAATTTATGTATGAGAGGATTTCCATAGCGTGACCTTTGTGACGACACGCTAATTTAGATGGGCAAATTGAGTTTCGGGCTAGCTACCCGTTGTTTGTTGTAGTAAGGTAACAATGTCATGCGGCTTATAATAATCCAATTAACGAAATACTGCTATACGCACCGAATTACGATGTATTGCCTGACTAGCAATACGGGGTCATACTATTGATATTATGTTCGTGTTTTGGTTTTATATAGCCATATTCATATAACGTTTTTTTATTTAATCTATACAACGTTATAAAACGTATTGTATGATGCTTTTAACGACAATGGTTCGTATAATGATTTTGAAGGCGGAAGCCTATATTATGATTTTAATAAGGATTTGTATAAAATGACTTTGGCTATTTTATGGCCTATTACAATGATTTGTACAAAATGATCTTCGGTAATAATTTTATACCGATGTAATATTGATGGATTTTATTAAACTCTATGAATTCACTCGGCGTTATCGCTGACCTTTTCCTTTAACATGTTTTATCTCAGGTACTTGAAGGTAATTCTCGGAAAGACAACAAGAATTCATGGCCCGCACTTAAATAACAATTTCCATTTAAATCTTTTGTAAAATTGTATGAAATGAATATGACTTGGGACCTATGTAAACTTGATATTTATGAATGGAAATGCTTTTATTATTAAACGACGTGATTTTTATGCGTTGTCTATGATGTGAGTAATGTGTTATCCCGTAACACCAACTAGTCTTCCGCTGTATTGAATT
Source organism: Glebionis coronaria (assembly GCA_025667525.1). NCBI lineage: Eukaryota > Viridiplantae > Streptophyta > Magnoliopsida > Asterales > Asteraceae > Glebionis > Glebionis coronaria. Next base: position 237,996,347 of record CM046880.1, read on the forward strand.
GTATAAATTTGGGGGTGTTACATTCTATCCCCTACATAGACGGAACCCGTCGGTCCCCTTCCCCTAAGGGGATGTACAAGGGGCCGTGGGACTGTAGAGTACTCCAAAATTAAAACAGTTAAAACAAACACCCAACACATACTACTTCAGTTTCATTTTCTACAAAACACGACCACCACCACCATTTTTCCATCTCTCTAACTAATCTAAGCTATAATTAACCACTCTCTTTGTGCAAAATCATCCACTGTAAGTATCCTTTGATTTGTTCACTCTTTAATTACTACATTCTTCTTAATCTGAGTCTAGGGTTCTATCTACACAAACCAAAGTTGGGGATTCATCTAGATTAGTCAAATTAACAAATGCATTAGTCAATTGTGATGTTAAAACTACTTGGTATGCATAATTCCTCAAACAAAATCAATAGGCAATACTAGGAATCCCTAAATGATCAAAAGATTTTCAAAAATCATTCTCACTACTTAGGTTATGCCGAAAAATCATTTTTCGACATTGTAATACCAAATATCTAAAAACAATGTTTTAATCCTGGCATACGGACTTATGAACGCTAAATAAATTGCATAATTCATATGCATTTTCGGGTACGTTCATTTGAAGCAAAATTAAGCTTAAGGAGCGTTTGAGTTATCTCAAAATATGCATTCTTTGTTTCTTTTGAAAACAATTTTTGGGTCAAGATAACCGCACCTCCACATTTGTCGCATATAGGCACACACTAGGCATTACCATAATTATTTTCCTAAAATTTGACTAACTTGGAAAAATTATGCCTTAGGATAAAAAATGACGGCCTCTTGGACGTATGACCATAATGACACCGCTAGCACATACCCAACCACCATAGATCCAAACATTTATATTCTATTCAAAAAGCTTTATGCAAAGGGCTACAAAACCGCACCTTCCATGAAGGTCGTGTTGTCCACCCATCCTTCACGGATAACAACAACATCCGTGAATTGTTCAATAGAATTAACTTTGATTGCCTTTTGGATATGGATGAAAAAATGTGTCCTGAGTTTGTTCTTGAATTCTATATGTCCGTCAATGTAACCTTTGATGAAAACTGTATGCTTTTCGTTAATTTTCAAACAAATGGCATTGACTACTCCTACTCCTTAGACCAATTTGTTCGTATCCTTAAAATTCCTTACCAATTAATTTGTTTTTACTCGGATATTCACTCTCTCATAGCCCATTGAGCCAACCAACATACCTAGAGATACTCAAGATAGGTATAACTCTAAACTTGATGACAAAGACCTTGTTAGGACAAACCTTTTCAAACTTGTTGAAGGTATATAGTTCATAACAATTACACAAAACCCTAAACAAGATCAAAGCACACATAGCGGAATCGATTTAACAAGATCATAATAATAACACAATTATAATTAATTGAATTAGGGTTACATACCTTTACGCTAAAGCAAGTCCACAAGACGAAGAACGAATCACCAATTCGGGTTAATACCGTATATCACCAAGATATAGTCTAAAGTAAGACTATATTACGATCTTGTACACACGTAATACAACGAGCTAACCGTGATTCTAGCACGTGTAAACCGATCTATATCGATACTATAAAATCTACCCAACAACCCTAGAGAGGGGCTAGGACTAGATTTAAACTAAAACCGAGCACCAAGAAAGACCACACCGAAACCCTTCGTGGTTTAGGTGTTGCGATCGGCTAGAAAGAGAGGAGAAGGGAAGGATTCAAGTTATGGAGATTATAAGGGGTAAGGGGTTGTATTTATAGGCCTAGAATACATGTAGCCCAAAACAAATAAAAGGCAAGTTTTTGCCTTCCCTTTTCGTGCCCTAACCGACCCACGAACACCCTCATATGGGGTGTTCCGGAACCTTCCGTCCTTCTTCCTTTTGTATCCTCTTTTTATATATATAATTAACATTCGTTAATACTTAACTCTTAATTAATTAACGATCGTTAAAATTATATAGTTATATAGCTTGATTTAATTAAATAAAAATAATATATATATATATTTATTAAATAAATTAATAAATACAATAAATATATTCATTAATTAAATTAACTCTTTACGTATTGTGTGCAATCCCGTAATCTCGAGTTCGATCCCATCACACGACTATTAAATGTAAGTCCATAAACTTTCAGCTCCCACTTGGACATATTTCGAATATCGTGATTACATTGACTAGTGTCTAGTTACACTTAGCAATTTCTCTAGTACAATTCGAGTAAGTTCTCCTGGATAAAACCTTTTAATGATTCATCACTATTATTATCCTTTTATTTCTAATACAACGTTAATAAGGATATGGATCTCAGTCATTCTTTTCATTAACCATTTTATTTCTCCTTCACAAATTCAACAAGATTAACAAAACAAATTTGGGTGTGGCCACACAAACATCTTACTAATCCCACGAGGGGCCCATCTGTATTAAAATCCAAAACAAATATGGAGGAAATAAATTCTATATTGACTACGAACAAAACTTATGAACTTTGCAACACTTCCGAAAATAATCCTTATTGCTACCAGTTACGTTTAGCGTTAGATTATTTCACAAAGATGCACTAGACTCATAACAGTTTCTGGTATCTCAAGTCTAAGGATAACTATTTATGATTTACTTGATGACATAAGATCCATAAAGTAAAATCATATAGTTGGGATAAGTCCAATATTCGATTCATCGAATATCATCCAAATCGATCAATATACTTTCAAGTATACTCTATGGCAATTTTGATTTGTCTTAATTTAATAATATTCTCATATTATTAATTGACAACGGACATTTAGCATAACATTAATTCATGGATTAAAACATGTAAAATAGGATACAAAGTTAAAAAGTAAGAATAAACGAAACCCAATCTTTATTTTATTAAATAGTAATGTCATAACATCCTTTATCCAAATACTAATCACAGATTTATTGCATGAGTTCACTAGCTAGTTGCAACCCAATCACCTTGGCATGCTTAACTACCTTTGGTCTAGGCAAAGCCTTAGTTAAAGGATCTGCTACGTTATTATCTGTGTAAACTTTTATTAATTTTAATTTCATGAGATTCAACTTATTCTCGTATGTAGTGATGTCTACGTTTAAAGTGTCTGGCGCCCAACTTGATTCCAGCATCATTCGCAAATATGATTGCGGCATAATTGTCCCAATACATATTTATTTGGTTCTTTTATTGCAAGCATCATCCCAAGATCTCCAATAAAACTTCCTAATCCAAACCACCTTTAGTTATGTATATGGCTACCCTCTAGATACCAAAACATTTCTTTTCGTATACCTCAAATACTACATAAAATATTTAACAACAACCCAGTGGAGCTTCCCAGGATTCTGTTGGTATCTACTGACCAAGTTCTGAGAAAACTCCACATTAGGCCTTGTGCATCTAACATCATACATTATAGATCCTACAACTGAAGCGTAAGCCACCTTCTGCATGTATGCCTCCTCTTCAGGAGTTGATGCATCCATCTCATGACTCAGATGATGCTTAACTTCCATAGGTTGAAAACCTTTCTTGGATTTATGCATGTTATACTTCTTCAATATCTTATCCATATAAGCATCTTGAATTATACCAATTAACCATCTTTTCTTATCCCGATAGATCTTAATTCCCATATGTATGCAACTTCTCCTAAATCCTTCATAGAAAAAAATTTACCAAGATAATCCTTAACATCCTTAAGTCTTGGAATGTTACTTCCCATGATTAATATGTACGAGTGCTGATAATAGTAGTAAGTTGAATACTAAATCTGGTCAGTTGCAGCAGTCTAGCAATCTTAATGGTCCGAACAAGGCTAAAGCTCAAATGAGCAGTGTTTCTACATCTAATAAATTTTCATCTTTGTCCATGCCTGGTATTGACGAAGGGGCTCAAGTAAGCGAGGAAGATAATGAGGAGGAGGAGGGAGTCGAGGTCGTCTTTGATGAATCGGTGAATCTTCTCAATACTCATATTGGGGCAAGCACTCCTACTGGCTGATCGCATGTTGATATTTTATTATTTTCCTCGTAACTTTATGTTATCGTCTTGGTTTTTGTCTAGTTTATATATTTCCAGTATTCTAGACTAGTTAATGTTTATGGCCTGTCGTAAACATTTTGTTTAACAAGCTGCCTGTAGCTTGCGGTTAATGTGGTATTTCAGCCACATTCCTTGTACTTCAACGCTTTTTTTGGTTCTATTTACCGGGGTCATTGCTACCCTTTTACCAAAAAAAAATATGTCATCAACATATAGGACTAGAAATACTACATCACTCCCACTAGCTTTGCGATATACACATGGCTCATCACGATTCTGAATAAATCCAAACTTTTTGATTTCTTCGTCAAATCTTTTATTCCATTGACGTGATGCTTGCATCAAACCATAAATGGATCTTTGAAGTTTGCATACGTGTCCTGGATTCTCAGGATCAACATACCCTTCTGGTTGTTGCATATAGATGTCTTCATCTAAGCGACCGTTCAAGAAGGCAGTTTTAACATCCATTTGCCATATCTCATAGTCATAGTATGCTGCTATACCTATGAGAATCCTAATAGCTCTTAAGTCTTCTACATTAGAAAATGTCTCCTCGTAGTCTACGCCAAAAGTTTAAGTAAAACCTTTAGCTACTAAACGAGCTTTATATGATTCTAGTTTTCCGTCTATATCGGTTTTCTTCTTGTATATCCACTTATGTCTCACTACTTTAGCATTTGGTGGTGGTTCTACAAGAATCCAAACATCATTTACTTTCATGGATTTCATTTCCTCATCCATAGCAACCATCCACTTATCATTCTCAAGATCAAGTATGGCGGATTTATAATTAACAGGTTCACCAACATCCCCTACTTCATCATCATCCTCTATGTTAAGACATATATTGCTATTTGTGTTTTTAATCCTTGTGGATCTACGCAGAAGAACCAATTCTGGTGGAAGCGCTAGACTTTCTGGTTCTACAGGAATTACATCGCTAGTATTTTAAGAAGGTAATGTATCTATATGACTCTCTTTAAGATCATAATTCTCCCACTGAACTCTTGATTTACAAGATCAGATTCAAGGAAGTCTCCATACCTAGCAACAATTACTTTGTTCTTAGGTGGATAATAAAAGTAGTAACCCATAGTTTCCTTGGGGTATCCTACAAAGATACATTTCACAGATCGTTGTTGGAGTTTGTCACCCAAGTCACGTTTCACATAAGCCTCGCAACCCCAGACCTTTAAATAAGACAAATATGGCTTCTTTCCATACCATAGTTCATATGGTGTCTTATTGACCTTCTTTGTGGGAACCATATTTAAAATGCGAACAGCAGACTCTAAAGCATAATCCAAAAAGGATAAAGGTAAAGTTGTAATATTAAACATAGATCGTACCATATCTAATAATGTACGATTTCTCCTTTTGGATACACCATTTTTTTGTGCAGTATAGGGAGAAGTAAGATGCTAAACAATTCCATTCTCACTTAGATTATCTATAAACTCTTGACTTAAATATTCACCACCTCTATCAGAATGAAGAGCTTTAATCTTCTTTCCTAGTTGCAGTTCTACTTCTGCTTTAAACACTTTGAATGTTTCAAATACCTCATGTTTATGTTTAAGTAAATAAACATAACCATAACGGCTATAATCATCCATAAATGTTAAGAAGTAGCTAGCACCTTTCCTTGACAAATGTCTAAATGGCTCGAACACTTCAGTATGTATTAAACCAAGTAGATCAGTAGCTCTTTCAATATTGCTATTAAAAGGTTTCTTGGTCATCTTCACAGAGATACAAGACTCATATTTATCGAATGATTCATCATTGATATTTTCCAAAAGACCTTCACGTTGAAGATTTTGTATACGAGTCTTCCCAATATGGGCAAGTCTACAATGCCAAAGATAAGAAGAGTTCTTATCAAACTTCCTCTTCTTATTCATGCTAAAGATAGATTTATCATTCTTGGATTCATTATCATGCATGTCTAAATCAAACAAACCATTCACAGAAATTGCATTAAAATAGAAAATACCATTTTTCCAAACAGAAATTCCATTTATCAATCGTGTGAACGAATCCATTATTTAACAAACAAGAAAAGGAAATAACACCCCTAACAATTGTAGATGCATAATGAAAATCATTTAAAATTAGAACTAAACCCGAAGGTAAAACTAGATTAAATGTTCCTATAGCTTCAACCGCTGCTTTTGCGCCATTGCCCACTTGCAGAGATTGTTCCCCATAGGAAAGCTTCCTTTCCAGATTAAATCCCTACAGGGTATTAGAAATGTTAATACCGCATCCAGTATCATATACCCATTAATTTAACTTGTATGTTAAATTGAACAACTCAATCATAAATAAAGTACTTGAAGCTGCATCGCTCTTCTCAGACTTCTTGTTTATTTCTCACAACTCTTCGAGGTAAAGAGGGCAAGTCCTCTTCGAGTGACCACTTGCCTTGCAATGGTGACAAGTCTCATCCCTCTGAGATCTATTCTTCTTGACGAAGTTCTGTTTAGGTTTTGAATAAGTCGCAACTTGTTTGCCCCTTATCACCTTTGCCTTTGCCTTTCTTCTTGTTCGCTTGCGATTTTGGCTTACTCACTCTACCCTTTTGTATGGTTAGTACAGAAGGCGTAGCGGTAGATGCCTTGTCTTTTAACCCCTTTCCATAGTCAATGAGCATGGCATGCAAATCATTAACTGTCTTCCCCGTGCAATGCATATTATAGTTTCAAACAAAATCATTGAAGTCCTCGTTAAGGGATCTATTGATCAAGTTGATAGCCATATTATGATCATAGGGTTGTCCTGGTGCAATGAGTTGTGCCATACAACCCCTCATCTCTAAGTAACGGGCACATACAGACTTTCCTGGAGCTTGCTTGCAGCTATACAAAGCATCTACTAAGTCATAGATCTCCACAGCTTGCGGCTTTTCGAACATAGCCTTGAGCTCATCAAGCATTCGCTTTGGTGAAAATAGCTCATACTTCTATTGAAGTGGAGGAGCCATTTTACCTAGCATTAAGCAAGCCACTTCAGAGTGCTTCTTAACATTAGCAGTGTGTTCAAGCCTTTGCGCATCAGATGCTCCTTCAGCAAGATCCTCCGGATAGGGAGTAGTCAAGATATCAGTAGTACCCACTGCTCTCAAGACAATTCTTAGCGAGCGATACCAATCATTGAAGTCTGGGCCAGTAAGTTCAGGACGTTCAAAGAAAGCTTTGAACGTGGAACTTATAGTGTTATTGGTGGGTTGAGCCATTTCTACATAAATAAGTTCAAATATTAGTATTTTCAGTAAGAAAATACTTTCAAGAAAATAAAATTACCATGGTATTAAACCATATTATTTTCCTTGAATTCTATAACTATATTGACATAGATCCATTACATCAGTTGATCTGCTAGTAATGAATGTACTCAATGTAGCGACTTGTCAAACAATTCAATTGACAAACAATTTTCAATTTCTAGATTTTTAAGGGATTTACATTGCCAAAAAAGCGTTTTGCATTGTAAACATGTTTCATCCCTTCTGAATGCATTTAGTTTCCAGATCTCATTGAGTAACTTAATTAAGTCGTCTAATTTGAGTAACGTAAAACCATCATACGAATTCTCATTCTACGAAAGTTTTTCTCTCCATCACAACATCACCCAAAAATCTTATTTGATGACGAAGTGATTTCAATTGTTCGTCAATTAGGAGCATTCGACTTAAATTTTAAGGGTATAAATTTTGATTTCATAATTAATGTATGGAGAAGCATGCATACAACTCCATAGCATAAGTTTAATAAAACATTTAGTAAACTTTTTCATGAGATTAAATTTCTTCATAAATTATGTTGCGGTATTGGTTAAACCAATTAAAGAATTTACCCACAACTATTCACAACATACTTTTGCTAGAAGTCGGCTACGCACAAAGCAATACCCTTATTCATTTGTGTTTCGGGTGTGAATTTGTGGTAAATCACCCTTAAGGTATAATTCAATTAATAATCGTAGGTAATTTCAATTTGACGCACAGGCGAGCCGAGAATTTGGTCAGTGACTAATGGCATAACACCTCCTTCCTTAACCGGGTACATGACCAGCGGTGCGTTAAACCCACTTATAGTTTGTCAAAAGGAGTAGGTCGTTAGATTATTATTGCAATTCACCAATCAACGTAGTCTTATGTAATTTAAATTTCTAACAAATCATTATTTTTAATATGATTTAGTCCATATTATTTCTTTTCATAAAAAAAACCTTTGTTTACAGCAATTCAACAATTTTTAATATAAACAAAAAAACTAAATCATTAACACATAATAACAATTTATATGTGCAATAAATGAATCAAATAGCCACATGCATACGATTTATTCAATATCATCAAATCTAGGTCTTTATATTCATATAAAAGTCTTCCCTAATTCTAGATTTATTGAATCAAATAATCACGTAGCACATAAAATCATATAAACATATAATTTTATGATTCCTGAAAACATGCACGTTATCATGGATTCCCCACAAATCTTAACAATTAAATATCTTTGGATCGTAACCATACATGACGTAACAATTAATCATGCAATTTAATCTCAAATTATCCCACATGTCATCTAGGGTTTCAAAACAATTCTTTTTTTATTAAAAATTCGGCCAAAACCCTAATTTTTAAAAAAACAAAACCCTGATTTTAAGAAAACCTAAAAAACATGTAGTTTTAACTCAATTATTAGTTAAAAAAACTTTAGATTTTTTATAATTATAACATGTTAAAACGGCTCTCGGTACCATTGAAGGTTTATATAGTTCATAATAATTACATAAAAACCTAAACGAGATCAAAGCACACACGGCGGAAGCGATTTAACAAGATCATAATAATAACACAATTATTATTAATCAAATTAGGGTTACATACCTTTACGCTAACGCAAATCCACAAGAGGAAGAACGAATCACCAATTAGGGTTAATACCGTATATCACCAAGATATAGTCTAAAGTAAGACTATATTACGATCTTGTACACACGTAATACAACGAGCTAATCGTGATTCTATCACGTGTAAACCGAGCTATATCGATAGTATAAAATTTACCCAACAACCCTAGAGAGGGGCTAGGACTAGATTTAAACTAAAACCGAGCACCAAGAAAAACCACACCGAAACCCTTCGTGGGTTAGGTGTTGCGATCAGCTAGAAAGAGAGGAGAAGGGAGAGATTCAAGTTATGAAGATTATGAGGGGTAAAGGGTAATATTTATGGGCCTAGAATACATGTAGCCCAAAAAAAATAAAAGGCAAGTTTTTGCCTTCCCCTTTTGTGCCTAACCGACCCACAAACACCCCCATATGGGGTGTTCCGGAACCTTCCGTCCTTCTTCCATTTGTATTCTCTTTCTATATATATATTTAACATTCGTTAATACTTAACTCTTAATTAATTAACGATCTTTTAAATTATATAGTTATATAGCTTGATTTAATTAAATAAATATAATATATATATTTATTAAATAAATTATTAAATACAATAAATATAACCATTAACTAAATTAACTCTTTACGTATTGTGTGCAATCCCGTAATCTCGAGTTCGATCCTATCACACGACTATTAAATAAGTCCATAAACTTTCACTTATAACCGAAGATACTAGGATTTCCAACCAAAACAAAGTCATTCACAAGGATCCATATGGAATGGAAGCTAGAGAGCTCAAAGATAAGTATGAGAAATGGGAATGAATTTTGAGGTCCAACGTCATGTGCTTAGTAGGCAACAAAGATCACATAAATACATGTGAAAGTTACATTCTTTATAGTTTAGAAACTGGCAAAGCCTTCAATCTTGCCTATTACATAGCAAATAGTGTCACATATCTGAAATCTTGTCTCAACCGTGCTTCCTTATGGAATGTTTCTCACCCGTCTCTATAACCACATAGAACATATTTCAATAAGTCCTAGTAGTCGATAGGGCACATATCACCTTGTTAATCGTGTCATGACCCTAATTAGCAATGAAAGAGTGACAAGAATTTTGGCTAACCATCTATGAGGTAAAGGAAAAAGGCCTCAACATCCCTCGATTTCATCATCATCGGCTAGTGAAGATGATGGTCTCCCGAACTCTAGGCTACCACCCTTAGAATAACTTAGTCGTATAACCGAAATAGAGAATGCTTCACCCGAATTTAAGCAAACAAAGCGTATGTTCAGATGTCTTGGAAGGTTCCTTGCCAAAATGGACAAGAAGAACAAGTAAAGAATGGTGGCATGAATGGGTACTAATGGACGATGTTACATGTTTAAAACAATGGTGGTTGTAAAACATTTAACACTTGTGCTTATATTTACATTTTCATTTTACTCTAAGGGTTATTTGTTATTGATGCTATGATTATTATGCCTTTCGAGTGATATATGTACTAGTTACTCATACATGGCGAGTTATGACTTAGATCACAAAAAGGTACATTCCCTTGCTCTCTACATGTTCTATTATAGTACATTCAAGTAAAACAATGCTCTACTTCATCCTAATTCGAAAAACATTTAGGTTCGTGTAAAAAATCTCATGTTTTCCCCTTTCAAAATTGATTCTCTTTCTCTACCATCGGGGGAGTCTATCTAAATCCCCTCCTTCATAGGGATAAATAACTCCCTTTGGTCTGGATTGTCACCTACAGAACCTTCATTCTATACACTCATTCACCTTGTTCACCAACAAGTCTTCTACCACCCGCTCAACAAAAGCAAGCTTGCCTAAATGAGCTTAATCACCTTTACGCCTTCAACGACATGATCAACATGCATCTTCATGAGGCAGAACATCTCAGTTCCTTTACAAACCCCTCTACTCATCATGACATTTTAACCACTAACTCCCCTCACGTATGTGACCCCCTATACATAAACTCTAGTCACGGACCTCTGTGATGAAATATGGTTTATTCTAAACAACATACTTCAAGGAATCAATGCTCTACTACATCCTTCACCTCAGTAGCATTACTCCTACAAGCTCCCGGGCCAAATTTTCTTTTTCTCACCTTCTGTCTACAGAAATCCCCCGGGCCCGTCGGACCCCACCATATAGGGGTCCGGCAACCCCTTCGAGGGGGCCATGGGTTACGTGTTCTTAATATTTTTTCCTTTCAAGCAATGTATTTCATCTCCATACCAATGTTTCATATGCTTCTATGCTGTAATTTTACTTGGGGTAAGATGAATGGACCTTTTTCTTTCTATATCATCACTTGTACATGTATGCTAATCTATTGTTTGAATGTTGTGATCATGCTATAATCTCAGCTATTTTCTTTTATAGCTAACTTTCTTTTGAAGGAATTAAGCTTAATTTTTCTTGATCATTTGGGCATGAATCAAGGGGAAGTCTAATATAACATACAATATTTGTTCACTCATTCAACACATATGCATTATCTCTACTTGTAATAATGTGTTAATCATAAAATCATATGTCGGGTTTTCTCATGTACATGTATCTCTGTCACTTTCTTTCTAACTCTTTCTTACATGATTTTTATAATCCATGTCTCTCAGTTCTCCTAAATTAGGGGGAGTATGAACCGAGGGGGAGAAAATGGAAAAATCTTTTGCTATCTATATTTATCTCTTACACTATATCTCTCTCAAAACCTTTTTCCATTTATCCTTCCTTTTTTATTTCGACAAAAAGGGGGAGAAGAGAAATAAGTTCATATTTCTAAAAATTTATATGTTGATGCTCTTACCAACTAAAATAAGTTCATGCTTTGTCTTCAACAAAAAGGGGGAGATTATAAATACAAATATCACACTAAAACGATATTTATGTTTAATCTCTCTTAACACTTTGTTAATAACAAAACATCAAACAAATTTTAATGTTTGCATTACAATCAACACATAAGTCTTTTAATCGATGAACTTATGTTCTAAATATAAAAAGTTTTATACACTTTATATACTCTTAAGTGTAAAAATAAAAATGGACACAAATGGATATCTATCTCTCCATCAGATATATGAAAGTAAACTATGGGAAAATTCAATGATTGTGTGTGATCTTGGACAAAAATTTATGAGGAAACAAAATTCAGACCCGGCGGACCCTTGGGTAAAGGGGTCGACGGATTCCATGGGTGTCTGATACTTTGCCTATAAATAGCATGCTTTGTCCACACTTAGAACTAACCCCTCTTTTAAACTTTCTCTCTAATTTTTGTGCATATATCTAACTCTCTAACCTCATTCTTATTTATAACGCTCAATTTATACATGTCTACATGTGCGTTATCTGTATGTAGTTAGGTTAAATATATGAACTTTCGATACTTAATGTGGTGTATTTGACGTTATAGGTTCCAAAGATGTGTCGTGCAAGAAAAGGAAGAAAACACAAAGATATGAAGCCTAAACAAAGAAATAAAGTCAAGCTAAAGATCTCTCGACACATGCTCACTACTTCAGCCATAACTTGAGCATACTATGTTTGTTGGGCTTGGTTCAGGCGCCCACGCGTGCGCAAGAGAATTATCTACAACTTTGCTTTCTGGTCCAAATGCTGAAAATGCCCAGAAGTGCGCCAGTTTTATCAAAATGTGCGGAGTACTTTCTACTGTCAGAAAATACGACGCACAATTCAAATGTGCGGCGTACTTTGCTTCTACATAGCTCAAAAGTCATATTTGTGACTCTCATTCAGTACCAATCCGCTCATATTACTTTAACTTGGTCCCCAAGTGTTAAAACACTATAGACACCTAAAAAACACAGAGAAACACCTATTTATCATATCTTACCATCTATCCTCAAGAACACCACTTGGAAAGAAGGAATTTGGTGATTAAGGCTTGAAACCCCTTTGATCCAATCATCCTTGGCATGACGCCACCACCATCTAGCCCCGTTTTCTAGAGATCATTCACCATTCTCAGACCCTACTACCATGTTTCCAATACCTACAAAAACATCTACTTGGAGGATTCACCATAATTCCCTTAAGAACTTCATATAAAACCCGTTGCCAAACACCCTCTGTTTGCACATCATTTGTTAGTTGCTGATTTCCAGAAGTCGGGAACAATACTTGGGTTACTACTGTAGGTTACGGGGTATATGAGTTTAATTATATCATTGGTTTGATACTTGGTTATTGGTTGTGGCAAATAGTTTGTAAACACTTACTTTGGCGAATCGTTGGTATCTTTCCTATATATATTTTGATGATATATTCTGAATTTACTCATTATTATATGCTTATCATGATGATGAATATGGAGTAGTCGTTTTGTGCTTGGTTTAGGTGTACATAGAATCCAAGGAATCAATTATCTAACCTCTTCGTGCAGAAAAGTACGCCGCACAATTAGCTTTGTGCGGCGCACTTTCTGTTTGATTCTTAGTTATTTGCATGGTTGAAATACTCTTGTGCTTGATGCTATTATATTTGATCATTGTTATGTATTTGGTTCACTCTTGATTATAAGATTTTTGAAAGCGCTTATATGATTGATTGAATTCATGTCATCTAGTAAATGAATCTTGATATTTGCCTTGTAGAAATTGGCGAATAAAATGCATATCAACTCATGTATGATTTTGTTTAATACTTTGCCATGGGTTCAAAAGAGTGTGGCTCAGCGAGTACTTGAATTATTTTAACCAACATAAACTGATCTTAATGCATTTGATATAACATGATCTATAGGTCGAAAGGATTTCTTGTTATACTGAATAGTTGTTGCTAGTGAGACTAGTCATCTACTTGTATTCATGCTTTGTTTATGTGTTTATAATCTATCCTTATTAGTAGTCATTTTCACGATTCTTAACCTAAACCAAACACTCCTTTAAATCATTGTTTGAATCTTAAATCTTTAGAACGTGTGACACTATAGAGATAGTTGTTTTTACTTGTTAACAACAATCCCGTGGATCAAACTGGACTTACCTTAGACTATACTATACATGAAATGATATACTTGCCCGTGTTGTGTTTTGGTCCCTCGTTTGGTAAAATCTAGTTATATAAATTTAAGACTTGCGAACACACATCAAGTTTTTTCGCCGCTGTCGAGGATTGTTTTCGTTACTTGTTGAAACTTTCTGAGAAACTTTTTCAAAAATTAAACCTGGAAATCTCAACTTTTCAGTCGAAAATTTTGTAGAAAGTACGTCGCACTTAGCCATTGTGCGCCGCACATTCTGTAGGATTTCTAAGTACGACGCACTTAACCATTCTACGCTGCACTTTCTGGAGAAAATGTAAGTCCGTCGCACTTCACACCAAGTGCGCCACACTTTTTGTCTGAACGAATTGACTCTTAACTGATTAGGTTCAGTTCTTCTAAAAACCCACCCAACTGCTCTTTAGGCTTTGTGGTCATTTGAAGTTATATTTATTTGATTATATGTCTTGTGAATTTGTAAATATATAGTTTATCATCATAAAAAACAAAAAAACAAAAAAAAAAACAAAAAGCCAAAAATATCAATTTTGCTTTTGTTTTTATTTATCTTCTTGTCTTGTTATAATCTCAAAAAAAGAAATAATAATAATAATAATAATAATAATAACATAAATGTATTTTTGCAAAATATTGAACGTTTATATAAATCCTCGGTCGTGGGGAAAGGAACTTGTAAATCAATTATTCAAATAAAATAAAATAACGAGGAGTTATGAATTTCAAACGATCCCAAAAGAATGCCTTCAAATCGAATCACCCAAATTCTCAACCCGAAATCTATCCAATAATGAATTTGTCGTTATAGATATATATGAAAAGGATGTCAAAACTCAACCCAATCCACCCGAACATATAATTATTATCGATCCCAATGATCACCCTTGTGGAAAAGTGCTAGTACCATAGCACCGACTCCTAATTATGTCATTATTCGAACCGATGTTGATGTCAACTTTGTTATTAACAATACCCACTTTAAAATGGTTCAGGAGAACAAATTCGATGCTTAATTGTGGGTCGATCCGCATGACCACATTCGTGAATTTCTCGCTATCTGCGACAAGACCAAATACGGTGAAACTCAAAGTGAAGTTATCAAACTTTTGATGTTTCCACTATCCTTAGTCGATGATGCTAAAATCTGGTTTGATAATAATGAAGATTCTATAACATCGTGGGAACAAATGAGAGGAGCTTTTATAAGCCGATTCTTTCCACCTTTATTATTTGAAGGTCTTTTACTCGAAATCAGAATTTTCTCTCAAACCACATGTGAAAGTATAACCAAAGCTTGGTTACGACTGAAGAACATGTTTCGAAAATGCCATGGGCATGGTTTAACCAAAAGAGCTATTATTCAAAAAAATTATCATGGTCTAGACGAATCCACTCAAGTAATCCTTGATGGGATAGCCGGAGGAATCTTTCTCTACAAAACTCCGAACCAAGCTTTTCAATATCTCGAGGACAAAGTTTTTTTTGAACTTAATTGGCTCAAAAAGTCTCGAAACAAAGATAATAGAAAATATACTTCTTTCATCGATGAAAGTAGTATTGATACCTCTCGATTAATAGAGAAGTTGGAAGCTCTTGAAGCTAAAATGGACTCTCATTTCCATATGCTAAAAGAAGAATTACAAGAGATGCGTGAAAAATATAACGATCTCGAAGGTAATATCGCTTCTAAAAATCGCATGAACGATGACACGCCGATGTGTGGACGTCATGAATCAAATCACCTCGATGGTTGTGAAAACCGAAATGCTCAAGATTGTTACTAACCTAAATCTGAAATGGATCTCAAAAAATGAATCACTAAATATTTGGATAGTAAAAGAGTTGCAAACAATTTTGTGAAAGAGACTGTTAACATTATAAGTTTTAAGATGACGCAAAATGAGAAGAATTTCCAAATTATTTTCGAAAACATGGAAACAAAAAATAGTGAGTTGTCGAAGTCATAAAACTCATGTCTCTTTTGATCAAACTGTTAGGACTAACCCACCTCCTCCTCTATCCGCTCGACTTGAGCACGTAAATGTCGTATTCACGGGAAGCGAAAAGTCCGAAGACCCTCCGAAAACCCAAGTTGATCCACCACCTCCTTTCATCGTTAAAAGTAAAATCGAAAAAAGTAAACCATTTAAAATAACGAAGAAGGATTTTTACGTGGTAAAATCGAAAGAACCTCCGTTTCTTGTGGAATATAAGCCGATAATACCGTATCCTCAACGTTTGAAAGTGGACCATTCCCACTTGAACCGTATCGTCAAGGTATCTTAAATCAAGGTAAATAAAAAAAATAGTACTATTGTTATAAATATTAATATTTTTTTGGTAAAAGGGTAGCAATGACCCCGGTAAATAGAACCAAAAAAAGCGTTGAAGTACAAGGAATGTGGCTGAAATACCACATTAACCGCAAGCTACAGGCAGCTTGTTAAACAAAATGTTTACGACAGGCCATAAACATTAACTAGTCTAGAATACTGGAAAAATATAAACTAGACAAAAACCAAGACGATAACATAAAGTTACGAGGAAAGTAATAAAATATCAACATGGGATCAGCCAGAAGGAGTGCTTGCCCCAATATGAGTGTTGAGAAGATTCACCGATTCATCAAAGACGACCTCGACTCCCTCCTCCTCCTCATTATCTTCCTCGCTTACTTGAGCCCCTTCGTCAATACCAGGCATGGACAAAGATGAAAATTTATTAGATGTAGAAACACTGCTCAATTGAGCTTTAGCCTTGTTCGGACCATTAAGATTGCTAGACTGCTGCAACTGGTCAGATTTAGTATTCAACTTACTACTATTATCAGCACTCGCACTTGTAGTATCCAAGTGAGTTTTCGGGCGAAAAACAACCGTCTTACCTGCTTGGAAACCCTTGCTCAATGGAACACCTCTCGGAACTTGATTCCCTAAATTACCTTTGTACTTCTTCCTCTTGCTTTGCACTTGTTGGAACCCATCATTATCAACATGAGTTGTCACTTTTTCAACCGTTATAGGTTTAACAATTTTCGGACAAGAATCAACGGAATGACCAAAAATATTACAAGTATGACATCTAGGCGGTTTCCATTCGTATTCAACTCGAATTAACTCCTTAGTACAACCAGAGCCTTCAAGATCAGGGACACCAATAGTAACGTTATCTATAAACTCCGAATCAGCATTCATCTCAATAAGACAACGAGCAAAACTACAACGACCCCAAGACTCTTTGCACATATTAGCAGTATAATTATCCATCATAATAAGCTTACCAAGAAACGAAGCAATTAAACTAATACCTTCCTCTTCAAATACCTGTAGCGGGACATCATGAAACTTAACCCATACCGGAATACGAGTTAGTTCCTCCTTTAGAAGATTCATTTTCATAGTCCATTTCTTAAGAAAAATTGGTGAATTACGAACCATCCACGGACCACCTTCCAGAACCGCATTAAGACCCTCACTAGATCCAAATTGAAAAAAGAAGAAACCTTTCTCATTCATCATGATACGCTTAAGACCATGTTTTGCCCAATTATTCTTAGCAAAATACTCAACCACAGGGAATGCAATCCTTTTACCAAGAAAGTAACCATATAAAGTGTTATGGTAGCGAGCATTTACTGTTTCAACAACCTTCCTAGGAATAGAGATATTAACCCCTTCATAGACATTTTCATTAAACGAAGAAGAGACTGCATTAATACCTCCATTAGTAGACGTAACCATATCACCTTCAAATCTGCAAAGTAACAGCAGAATTTCTTTAGCACGATCAGGTGAGATCAATTCCCACAACGGATGTTTCTTCATTCTTAGTTCATGCATAAATTCACTCGCGTCACCTTTCGTGCGAATCGTTACACCAAATAATTTCAAAACCGCATGTAGATTACACGATTGCATATCATTAATGGTAGCAGCCTTAGCTTCAAGGTCTGTTTCCCTAACCAATTGTGCAGAGTGCACACTCGAACCACCTGAACTGAGTGAAGAAGTGCTGCTAGTTAAATTCTTATGGCGTTCACACAAAGCTTTATAATAAAGCATAGTGGTCTCCTTGGGTAAAGTAGACCATTTAGGAAATTTGTTTGCCTTCACATCATTTGCAAACACTTCAATGTCACGCACAGTATTCAAAGGAATAGAAAACAAATTAGAAATCTCCTCTAGCGTTACTAAAACCTCAAGAGTAGACACCTTAACCGCATCCATCCAACCTGTAAACAATGACTTATTACTTTCATTGCTCGAATCCATCATAGCTTTAACAAATCGATCAAACGAACCACTAAAAATGTCAGCCGACCACTAAGTTTCAATGCCACGTGAAATCGTTCAAAGCTTGCGATTAACCCAACACTTAATAACACAATACCTAATCAGCCTCCCTAATTAAATAATCAAAATAAGGTCAGCCGCCAAACCTTTATGTCAGCCGACACTCCACAATAAATGATCAAAAGTGTACTCGATCAAAGGTCAGCCGCCAATACAAAGGTCAGCCGCCAAGACTTGATTAAACAATTGAAGGTGAAGGTCAGTCGCCAAGACAACCGGACCCACTTAAATGCAATAATTAATGATGCAACGATTTAATATCCCACTTAAATGCTGCAACGATTTAATGAACAATTCAATGATTAGTTCAGCCGATTTAATATCCACCAACGATTTAGGAGACAAGGACGATTAAAATTAAAAACGAACCCTAAAAAACCCTAAGAAAAAACAGGTAGCCCAGCGACCAATTTAACCAAATAACAATCGAAAAAACACACTTGCCGACAAGAAAGTAAATTCTGCCGCCATAGATGTTATTTAGGGTTTTTTTTTTTTAGCTTTTTATATCCATTTCATTTATGTGTTTATGTGTTTGTTTGTTTATTTTATTTTTTTTTGTTATATATATTGCTAAAAAATAGTGCTTTCTGCCATAGTAAACCGTCGCACATATGTTGTTGTGTGGCGCACTTTTGTAAAGATATCGTTTGTGTTACCAATGTGTTCGATAAGTGTTTGTCTAAAAAATGTTATATCGCGTTTATTTTTCATTTCGTAGTATTTTGTGTGTTTATTAGTAAAATGTAAATAAATAAATTTTTAAGAAAAATATAAAAAAATATTAAACGAACAACCTTGCAGTTTTTAAGTATGACGCGCGTGAGGCCTCTGTGTTTTATGGTTGGATACTGTAACAAAAATATATCACAAACTTTGTGGGTGTGTTCCCTGGAAACCCTCACGATACTATAACTCGTCGACTCGATACACCGAGGGGTTTAAAGGCTTGTTGCATACCCTAAATGCAATAGTGGTGCCTACGAAAGTGTGTTAGAATTTTACGCTTTTTTGTAGTTTTGTCTATTTTGCAGATTTAATAAATAGGTGAAGCTTGGTGTGGATTGGTGTTGATAGCTTATCACTTGGGGATGTCACATATATATTTGGATCGGTGTATAATACTACACATTGTTAAATTCACATGCTTGTGATGACGCTCCTCTTTGCGCTAAATTTTTAGAATTCAATCGAAGAACTTATGAGCCCCGGGAAGTCTAACAAGTTTTTTTCCCCACTTGTCCTACTATTAAGTTATTTTCTAAATTACACATAATGCAAAACTTAAGTGTGGGGGGAAATGAATTGAAAATATGACTCTTTGTTAAATACTGTAAAAACTTTTGTTCGCCCTCGGTAATCTAAAAATAAAAATTATTTTTCTTTTCTTTGCCACATAGATTAATATATTCGAATAAAACTTAGAAACAAATGGTTGGTTGCTAGTTACCTGGAATGATTGGTTGATTTTTGCTAATAGTTTGTTCGCGGTTAGTTATGTGTATTGTGCAATTTCAACGAAGATGAAGAATGCATGCTTTGTGCTTCGTATTTTTTGTGGTGTACGCTTATATCAAGTGTGAGGGAATTGTTAATTATGAAGGGCGTGATGAAAAAAAAGAGACTGAAAAAAGTCAAATTGAAAAAAAAGAGAAGAAGAGAATGAAAAAAATAGCCAATGAGCTATATGTATATTTATGAAGATGAAGGAAGACGAATTTTATTTGAGATATCGATTAGCCAATGTGCTAAGAGGTGATATATGTATGTTGTTCGAACTGTGATTGCAGAAAATTGTAATAATACATGGTTTGTGGTATGTTTTGGTAACTAACAACATGGGAAATTTTAAACATGTAAAAAAATAAAAAAAAATCCTTATATTGCTTGAGGACAAGCAAACACTTAAGTGTGGGGGAGTTTTGCACGTTTAGTTAAAGTTCTTATAAAACCAAAAAATATTTGTGATTTCAAAAAAATTTAAAATTTCTTTTCTTTTGTCACTTAAGTAAATTTTATTTCTAACTTTGTTTTTCTTAGCATTGCTTGATGGCAAGCAATAGTATAAGTGTGAGGGAATTTGATAACGCTCAAATTATACATGTTTACGTGTGCATAATCTGTTGTATTTAGGTTAATTATATGAACTTTCGATACTTAATAGAGTGTATTTGATGTTATAGGTTCCAAGGACGTGTCGTAGAAGAAACGGAAGAAAACACAAAGATATGAAGATTAAACGAAGAAATAAAGTCAAGCTAAAGATCTCTCGACACATGCTCACTACTTTAGCCATAACTTGAGCATACAATGTCCGTTGGACTTGGTTCAGGCGCCCACGCGTGCGCAAGAGAATTATCTACATCTTTGCTTTTTTGCTGAAAATGCCCAGAAGTGCGTCGGTTTTACTAAAATGTGCGGAGTACTTTGTGTTGTCAGAATGCGAGGCGCATAATTCAAATGTGTTGCGTACTTAACTTCTGCGAAGCTCAAAAGTCATATTTATGACTCTCATTCATTACCAATCTGATCATATTACTTTACCCTGATCCCCAAGTGTTAGAAACACTTTATAAACACCTCAAAAACACAAAGAAACGTCTATCTATTATATCTTACCATGTATCCTCAAGAACACCACTTGGGAAGAAGGAATTTGGTGATTAAGGCTTAAAAACCCTTTGATCCAATCATCCTTGGCATCACGCTACCACCACCATCTAGCCACGTTTTCTAGAGATCATTCACCATTCTCAGACCCTATTACAACGTTTCCAATACCTACAAATACATCTACTTAGAGGATTCACCATAATTCTCTTAAGAACTCCATATAAAACCCGTTGTCAAACACCCCCAAATATTCATACTTTAGTTCAGCGGAAGAGTCGTTGGTGTTACGGGATAGCACGTTACTAAAATCATAGACAACGCATAAAAATCGCGTTGTTTAATAATAAAGCATTTTCCATTCATAAACATCAAATTACATAGGTCCCAAGTCATAGTATTTCATACATTTTTTACAAAATATTTGAATGGAAATTGTTAATTTAGTGTGAGCCATAAATTCTTGTCGTCTTCCCGAGAATTACCTTCAAGTACCTGAGATAAAACATGTTAAAAGAAAAGGTCAGCGAAAACGCCGAGTGAATTCATAGAGTTTAATAAACCATTAATATATCACCGGTATATATAATCGTTACTGAAAATCTTTTTATACTATTCCTTGTCGTAGGCCATAAAATAGGCCAAAAACATTTTATACAAATCCTTGTCAAAAACATAATATAGGCTTTTGCCTTCAAAACCATTTTACGAACCGTTGTCGTAAAAATATCATACAATAAGTTTTATAACGTTGTATAAGGTGTAATATAAACCGTTATATGAAAATGGTTATGTAAAACCAAAACACGAACATAATATCAATAATAAGACCCCGTATTGCTAGCCAGGCGATGTATCGTAATTCAATGCGTATAGCAGTATTTTCGTTATTTGGATTATTATAAGCCGCATGACATTGCTACCTTACTATAACAAACAACGGGTAGCTAACCCGAAACTCAATTTGCCCATCTAAGTTAGCGCGTCGTCACAAAAATCACGCTATGGAAATCTTCTCATACATAAGTTCGCTTACCAATCAATGTGGCACGACGGGGATCAACCGTCAAGGCGCGAACTGGGGTGATCTTCTCCAAATAGTACTACTATATGCATAAGCGTCTACCAAATCCCGGTAGTTCACATTGTTGGAAATACGTTTTACGTATTAAGAAGGATCGGTCACTCCAACAATAGTCCATGTAATAGCTCGTAGTTTAGTTACTTATCTTTATTTAACAAACAAACCCAAGCCTAGCCTACAACATGTGTAGGCCGGCCCAAATGTAAGCCCAAGCCCATGACAAGGGCTTGGGTATATAAACCCTCTCCTTAGATGGAGAGGGTGTGTGGTTATTCATTTTTTTACATAGTAAACATTTTTTTCTCTCTCTAGAATTGTGTGTAATCTACCATCTCTCTATCTCTTTCTCTCTCTAAAACATAAGCAAGATTTACATATCTTACAAATGGTATCAAGAGCCATGGGATGATTGCTTGGTTTTTGTGTTTGTTCTCTTGATCATTTCGTCTATTTTGATCCTTTTTCTCACGTCCCAAATTTTTTTTGTGTTTTTATGCTTTAATCTTGATATACGTTATCTAGTTACTTGTTATAGTGATTTGGTATTGGTATTTTGGGTTAAAAACACAAATTTTTGGGTGTTTGATTCATTTTTAGGATTAAAATTGCGAATTTATTGTGTACTTTCCGAGAATAATGGTAAAGTTATCTCCATCGCAAAGTTGTTTCTATCGCAAAGTGGGCTGAATTCTTCATTCCGATCGCAAAGACCTAGGGTCTCTACATTGCGATCAAAGGGCATTTCGACACTTATTCTGATCAAACATTGCGATAGCTCCTTGCATCGTACATTGCGATCGGTTATAAGGCAATTTCGAAACGTTACTCTGCCAAAACTTCTTTAGCCACATTCCGACAGGTATTGCGATCTGACATTCCGACAGGTATTGCGATCACACATTCCGACAGGTATTGCGATCATACATTCCGACAGGTATTGCGATCATACATTCCGACTGGTATTGCGATCATACATTCCGACAGGTATTGCGATCATACATTCCGACAGGTATTGCGATCAGACATTCCGACAGGGATTCAGATAGACATTGCGACAGAACTTTTAATAGTGCATTCCGATAGTTATTGCGATCAAGTATTGCGACAGACCTTGTTTTGTGCATTCCGATAGAGTGAAAAGATTTCCAAGTTTTTTCAAAAACGTGTTTTTGAAAATTTTTAACCGTGTGTAATTTAGTCTTGGATTTTTTGGTTTATCGAGAACATAATTTAGGGGATTTCAACATTATTTCTCGGTTTTAACACACAACAACAAACACATTAACTTTCTCTCATTGTTCGATCAACGTTTGTAAATCTTAACTTATTGAAATGGAGTACACATCTCTTACGGATAAGTCCATCCTCTCGGGTACGGATAATCGTCCACCAATGTTGGTGAAGACTATGTATGAGGAGTGGGCTTCCCGCATGGAACTTTATATGTTGAACAAGGAGAATGGACATCTTATTTGGGCAGCGGTGCTCAATGGACCATTGGTATATGGTACTGTGACGGAAGGTGCTGTTACTCGTCCTCGCACAACGGGTGAACTAACTGGAGATGCTAAGATACAAGACAAGTGTGATAAACAAGCTACTAATATCATTCTCCAAGCCCTTCCTCTAGATTTCTACAAACTCGTCAGCAAACATAAAGTTGCCAAAGAGTTATGGGATAGAATTCGTGTTCTCATGCAAGGCACCTCGTTAACTAAACAAGAACGAGAGTGTAAGCTTTATGATACTTTTGATAAGTTTGCCTATGTGCCAGGGGAGACTCTCAATGATTACTATCTGAGATTTACCCTATTGTTGAATGAGCTCAATATCTATGGCATGGCAATTCCTACCTTTCAATTGAACACCAAGTATTTGAACACTCTTCCTTCAGAATGGAAAAAAATACGTGACGGATGTTAAATTGGCTAAGGACTTGCATAATACCAATGTGGATCAACTTCAAGCTTTTCTTCAACAACACGAATGCCATGTGATTGAGGCTCGGTTGTCTACACCTCAAGTTCATGATCCACTTGCAATGTATGCTTCTCAACAAAACATGGCTTATACTTATCAACAACCATCATACTTGCAGCAGCCACCACCACACACCTATCAGCAACCACAGCAACCATCTTATCAACCACCGATGATGCCACATCAAGCATTACAACCAAGTGTTCATCAACAATATTTTCTACAGCAACCAACATATCAAACATCACCATCACAAGCAAACACTTCTCCAATGGGCTATACTCCTCAGCAAGGATATTTTCCAATATAAGCACAACCAGCACAAGCTTTCTACTCTAATGAACTTCCACCAATCCAAGCACCGGTCTTTACTCCAAATGATACGCCAGCTGATGTACTAAACCATCTCACTGCCTACTTGTCAAAGCTTGTTGCAACTAGAGGATTTCCACCAACAAAAAATCAGCTCCGCACCTCCTCAAATCCTAGACAACAAGTTACTGTTCAAGATGGTCAAGTAACAGTGCAACCTATTCAGGGAAGGCAAAATTCATATGGACCTCCTACAAGGACTGTGAATGCTCAAGTTGTGAATTCTCAAGCTAATGGAATTGGAAGCCCCATTGGTCCTCAAAAGGTTGTGACTTGCTACAATTGCCGAGGACAAGGTCATATGGCTAGGCAATGCACTCAGCCGAAAACGAGAAGGGATGATGCATGGTTTCGTGAGAAGATGTATTTGGTTGATGCTCAGTCTAAGGGGAAGATTTTGGATTCAGAGGAGTTAGCATTTCTTGCAGACCCAGGGGCAGCAGATACTGAAGGCATTGCATTCGTTTCCACTTCTAATTCAGCTTATCAAGCAGATGATCTTGATGCATATGATTCGGATTGTGATGACATTCACTCTGTCCAAGCTGCTCTCGTTGCTAATCTCTCTTACTACGGTTCTAATGTCGTCAGTGAGGTACCCACCACAACCAATCTTGGTAATGATGATAACCCACATCAAGTTGGGCATGAAAATGACAACCTCGAACAGCATTCAGGAACTAGTAACTCAAATGATGTGGTACCCAATCCTACACATCTGAGTGAACCTCAACCAAATGCTACGACAGGTATGGAATCTTATGCTCAACATGATTTGGTGATGGTACCTAAACATATTAATGATCAAATGCATATGGCCCTCAGACAATCCGTAGATACCAATTCCACCCTAACTGCTGAGCTTGCGTTGCATAAAGAAAAGGTCAAAACTTTTGAAATGGTCCCTCAAGCAGAGAAAATAACATGTTCTGAATTTGACCAATTTCGTTTTGAAAATATTGAACACTTGAAAGAAATAGAATCATTAAAAGCTAATCTTTCCAATGAATTAAAAGCAAAAGAGTCGATTGTCAATGATTTTCAGAAACTTAAAATGGATTTCGAAACTCTCGAGTCTAAAAAGTTTGAATCGGAAATTAATGCTACCAAACTTCTTAAATTCAAAGAACAACAACTTTTAAAACAATACGCTTCCACAGAAAAGGTTCATCTTTTAACTAAATCGTTTAAAGAACTCGAACTTAAGCGTCTTCAAGATTTACCACCTAATCCCGGTTATGCAAAACAAGCTCAGGAATATATTCCGTGTCTTTATGATATGACCCTAATTGGCAAATCGAAAGAAGCACCTTTTGTTCGTAGTACCGAGGATACACAGTCACTTGCGGATGAAACTCATTCTAAAATGCTTTCCAAATTCCATACGATTGATTATGATAAGCATAATAAAGATCAATTTTCTAAAAAGACCCGCATTCGCTTACAAAAGGAATTAGCTAAATTGACAGTTCTTGTGCCCCAAAGTTTGTCAAATGAACACCCTCCTAGTACGTCTCCTACACTTGTCAAAACGGATTTAACGAAGTTAATTCCACCGGTAAGTAAGGCGTCCGTTAACTTAAATGCGGTACACCAACACTTAGCCGATTTTGACAAGGTCATTTTGGAACGTACGACGGCTTCGGCCATAACGGAAGGTGAATGGAATTTTGAGCACACTAGAGCTGCGTTTCGAGACGAAATTGTTCAGTTTGTAAAGAATGTTAAAGCTTGTCTTAGTAATCTTGATCAAGATCTGCTTTTGGAAATAGAAGAAGTTAGACGTGTTTTCAATGAAATGGATGATGCTTATGAAAACAGTTTACTTGAAATAGAACGGGTTTCACGCCAAAATGATCAGCTTCTGAAGCAAGTGATGCCTCATGATATAGTTTCTGTCTATGTGAATAAAAGTGTTGATAATGATTCTATTGTGCATAATGTTGAATCTGTGGATACTGTGGTAGATAGTACTTGTCACGAATCTGACGCTAAATTTTTAAAGCTTCAAGATTCATATTCTTCGCTTTCAAAACGTTTTGATGAGATTCAAACACATTGTATTTCGCTTGAATGCAAGCAACAATTTATTCAAGAAATCTTTGAAACGTCATTCGAAGGTGTTAATATCGATGATGCAAACTTTGAAAAGAATTTTCGATTGAATTTACAATCAAAACAGCGTCAGCCAAGTGACAAAGTTGCTAAATCTTTGCCGATAGAAATAGAGAAATCTAAGGAGCTTAACTGTGTGAACGTACTTGAGGCCGCTGAGAATTTTAAACTTGATCTAGATAATCGAGTTTCCAATATTTTGTCCAAAGTTGATAACTTAAAACCGAAAAATACATGACTCTTCGATTCAGTAAAGCCCGCATGTGTTGATACCACTGCACAGAATCAATCATTGATTGAACAATTGAATCGAAAGTCGGTGGAAATATCTGATTTGAGGGAACAAATTTGTGATAAGAATCTGGTCTTGGCTAAGTTAAAGGAAACACTTCGTACTCTAAAAGGTAAGAATGTTGTGGATAACGCAGCCACTGTCTCAGCATCGTCCTCTAGTGCAATCAAAAGGAACCTTATAGCCGTCACACCATTTAATAAGGGCCCTAGGACTAAACCATCTCAAACTTTGGTCACTAAAGATAAGGCGGAATCAAAACCAGCTTCTAATATTCCCATGTTGCCTTCTAAAGGAGTAAGAACCACTACTAAGGCTCAAAGATCTAAGCTTAAAAGAAACAAGAAGAATGATAGGATCTTGCCCCCATCTAGTAGTCAAGTGAAGAAGAAAGTAGAAGCCCATCCTAGGAATGTTATTTTTGTTTTGAATAAAAAGAATCATGTAGCTAAACCTAAAGGCTCTGCGGTTGTGCAATGTTCTAAGCTTAGTGTGAATTCTAATTTGAAATGTTGGAATTGCAATGAATGTATGTTTTCTAGTCGTCATGATTCTTGCCTTATTGACCATGTGAATGAGATGTATGCCCGGAAAAATGGATTAGAATGGAAACCGACTGGGAAAGTGTTAACCCAAGTTGGTTGGATGTGGCGCCCCACTGGTAGAACTTTCACTATAGTAGGAAATATGTGCCCTTTGACTAGGATTACTCCCACTAAAGCGAAGAAAGCGTGCCCTTTAACTAGGAGTACCAAGGCTACCAAAACACAAGCGTGTCCTTTAACTAGGAACACCGACACTACTGTAGGAACCAAGTGCCTTTTAAATAGGTCCACTCCCACTGTAGTGCCCGCGAATAATCCAAAACCTAAGAAAGTTGGAACACTAAAACCTGTTAGTGCTAAAACTCACATTAGAAAATGCAGGAAATCTAAGGGTCACAAATGTTGGAAATACGTTTTACGTATTTATGAAGGATCGGTCGCTCCAACGATAATTATGTAATGGGGTCGTGGTCCACTTAGTAATGTATAGTCCATATAGCCCACATGTAGGGTGGGCTATATATATACCCCTCCTAGCATGTTAGGAGGGGTTGGTGGTTCATTCATTAACAATCTTTTCATTAATCTAATCACTTTCTCTCTCTACTTTTCTTCCCTCTCCTTTCTCTCTCTATACTTCATCTTCCTCCTTCCCCATTTCCACCATTATTCAATAGATCCAATCCATCATTTACCAAATCCTTAGAATTCGTAGACCTTCACTTGGTATCAAGAGCCATGGTTAAATCTTAGGATTTGCATTTTTTTATCTTTTGATTTGGTGGTAAAAATCCTTTCTTTTCTAATTTTTTATCAATCTTTTCATCATTCGATCAACTTTTCATCAATTTTTATATATTTTATCAATTTTTATTTTTTTTTATCAGTTTTATTTTTTTTCGTGTGTCAGTTTTTTATTATCTGTTTTTTTTTAATCAGTCCAATTCAGTCAAAATTTTCTTCTTTTTATCAGTTTTTTCGTTTATCAGTTATTTTCTGGTACAACCTTGCCTAATCCTTTTTTATTCAGTCACTTTTTAATAATTTTTTTAATCATTTTTTTTTATCAGTCTTCCTTCTTTTTTCATATCAGTCCATCGGTCCCATTTATCCAAACATTGTCCAAAACGGTCCAACTGTCAAAAATCTTCATATCAGTCCAGTCAACTTCTTTTCACGTTCAAGATCGTGATTAACAGATCTTTCTGTATCAAACTTTCTATTTTCTGTTTCTTGTTATTCCGTATAGACTTTCCGTATAGTTTTCCGAATAGACAAAGTTTTCCGCATAGAAAGGTTTTTCCGCATAGAAAGGTCTTTCCGAATAGAAAAACTTTCCGAATAGAAAAACTTTCCGAATAGAAAAACTTTCCGAATAGAAAAACTTTCCGAATAGAAAAACTTTCCGAATAGAAAAACTTTCAGAATAGAAAAACTTTCCGAATAGAATACTTTCCGAATAGCAATCTTTCCGAATAGATTTTCAGAATAGACTCCCCAGACTCGACTCTCTCACCCTCTCGACAAAGACACCACACGAACCGAAACACTCTCGACTCACAATCCTACACTCGAACCCAAAAACACTCGACTCCCTCATCTCTCAACGTCCAACAACAACACACTCGACTCTCGCCTAGACCAAACCAACACTAGACTCAACCTTTCATACCCATACCGACTCGACAATTAAGACTCACTCGACTCAAAACACATCCACAAACCTCTCAGCCTCACAGACCCTCACAAGACTCTCGAACCACTCACACACACAAGACTAAACACCCCCACCCTCCTCCCTCGAACCGACTCAACAAGACTGATTTTTGACTCTCGACTCACCCCACACCTCCACTCCCTCACACATTTTCAACAAACAGACTCAACCCACAAACTACCCACCCTCGACAACACCTCTCACTTGACTCCCTCTCTCACACCTCTCGAACCCTCACCCGATCCACCCTCACAATACTCTCGACAATCTCTCTCTAACTCAACCAAACCAACAGGACTCTCACACTAACCGTCACACCCTCTCAAACCAACACCCACCAAAAACCCACAGACCCACGCACAACCCTTATCACCCAAAGACCCACGCACAACCCTTATCACCAAAAACCAATAGACCCACGCACAACCCTTATCACCCGACTCGAACCATTCTAAACAAGATCTCCGTCAAAAGACTCTCATCGATCCACACACCAAAAAGATTTAGACACCAAACCAAGAACACCTTTAAAAAGAAGGACACTACAGATGAAGAAGACTGACTCGAAAAAACTTTAAAAAGAACACACCTACCTGAGACCTTATTTTCAAGATCTTGAAGCCATATATTTCTTGTCTTCTTCATTCGTGGGTGATGAGGTTTGATTTATTGTTTTGAGAATCGAGACTCATAGAGATTCATCATAGGATTGTGGATTTGTGTTGCTGTGGAGAGAGAGATTAAGTTAGGGTCACGAGTCTTTATCTGGGGCGGAGTTTATGTGAGATGAGATTTTGGTAGTAGCAGTTATCAAAGAGAGAGAGATAGTAGGATAGAGACGGACGAGTATTTTTTGTGTGAAGGAGAGAGAGAGAGATACAATGGATTGAGAGTTATTAGGGGAGAGAGGGACGGAAGAAACGAGGATATAGCATGTGTTTAATATTATATTTGACGGAGAAAAAAAGAAACAAAGTGTCCAGCCACGTGTGTGGTATAAACTTGGTACTTAACCAGCCACGTTTTTTTGTTTTTTGGCAATTGTAATTTCTCTCAACATTTATATCAAAGAAGATATTTTTATTTCAATATATATTAGACCTTTTATTTACTATTTTGAAATTTTAGTAAAGTAACATTCTTTAAGTTAAGTTCACTTTTTATCTTTTTCTATTTTTAAAGTTAATTTTTTTTAGGTAAATTAATTTTGAATATTTTGTCAATTGATGACGGGCCGATTATTATATTTATCGTAGCTTGGTTTTATTTGTTGGCGGGTTTTTATTTTTGAAGTGAGCCGACTTTGCTTTGATCTCCGGTTTATTTTATCATCGCTTGAGCCGACAACATTTTTTGAACCGAGAAGAGATTTACATCCTCCATCGTTGATTTTTAAAAGTTATTTACGGATCCTTCGAAATTCCTTCACGACCTGGTAAATTCTGAAAACAACTACAATCACGATCATTTTTCATCATAATTAAATGGAGTCTTTGAATTCAACGTTTCAAGAGGGAGAATCGCATCAAGTGCAAGCCAACGCTAGGGAAAGTGGTATAACTTCATTTCGAATGCTTCAGTATCATCTAGTTAATCTTTCACGGATTCAAGGAGGGAGCGAATTTGTGACAATCTTTGGACAAGATCGTCATATATTCATCGACTCAATTTTCACCACTTTGACCCAACTCGCCGAGGAACTTAACAATAAAAGCTTTAATCACTCTGCATCGGCACTTGCTTATAAGGCTCTTGTGACACAACTCACGCCTTTCCTCCAGTTCAATATCATCAAGTCTGAAAGTTCAATGATTTGCCAATCATTTCTTCGAGATACACATACTGAACTTCGAGTCTTCCGTGATACAATTCTGAAACTCATGACATCAGTCTCCTCTTCGATTTATGAAAGATCTCGACTTCAGCAAGGGTATGATAATGGAGTGCAAGACTCTTCGATGCAAGAGGAAACTGGTCATACGGTTGAAAACTTGGAGCCTAACGATGGCAAGAGCACGGAATCAGGAGGACAACATGATACCAGTGGCACGTCAGGGAATGTTCACGAGATCCTTCTTGATGACACCTTGCCCGTTTATGACGAAGAGCCTGCAAACATGGTACAATGTAATGTTCTTTATGATGTATATGCTGATGATATGCCGCATATTGAGCATTCTGAACCTAATTATGACAAACATGGGATGGAAAAGAGTGATAGTAATACCACTTCTGATTCATCCGATGTAAGTCATAATGGGGGAGAGATTGTTCAGAATGCTAAACATCATGATAATTATCCTATAACTCCTTCATTGACTGCTTCTGATTCCAAGATTAAAGAGCTCGAAACGATCGTAGCTCGGCAATCAAAAGATCTTGAGGATGCCAAACTTGAATTTTCTAAGAAAACGGATAAATTTGAAACATACTTTGAAAAACTTGAAAAGTCAAACGTTGTTCTTGAAAGAAAATTGGATCAAACTGTTCTAGATTCTAAAGCTGAAAAGGATAATTTTTTGAAACAAATTCAACTGCTTGAATCTAAGTTGGCATCCCAAGATAACTTGCTCAAAGAAAATGAAACGTTAAAAGCCCAAGTTCAGGAAAAGGTATTTGCTATAGCTGCGTTGAAAAACGAGTTAAGGAAAAATAGAGGAACTAGTGTGGACACTAAGCTTGAAAAACCATCAATCTTGGGGAAACCGCCTACAAATCAGTTCGTCAGACAACCGATTGTCAGACAACCTACTGCATTTAGATCCGAGCGACCACAATCCTCGAGACCGCGGTTTGCCTCCCAAGTTGATTTGGTTCATCTTTCTAGACCAGACACTCCAGCAACTAGGCCCTATGTGATCACTCCAGCTTTAGCAAGACCAAATCATATGATTGCCTCTAGTTTCCCTAAAAATACCAAGACCACGTCTAGAACTAGTTCAAATGACGTTTGCCATAAATCTGGTCTTGGGGAAGCTAAGCAAAAGACACATGCAAGAGATAGCAATGTCCAACCTAGTCAGATGCCTTCTAGATTACCCAACACTGCTAACCATAGCATGCCATCTTCTAGGAGCATCGATCAATCATCTAGGAATTATTCAAACATTAAATATGCTACTTGTAAAACATGTAGAAAATGTGTCTTTACGGCAAATCATGATGCTTGTGTCAAGAAATTACTTGATGAGGTGAACTCCCGTGCTAGAATTAAGTCCCAGTGGATAGCTAAAATCAAACCCTTTGGTAAAGTTTGGCGCCCCACTGGTAGAACTTTCACCCTTGTAGGAAACGAGTGCCCTTTAACTAGGATAATCTCCGATTCTACTAAGTCCACTAGGGAGGAAACTGATAAAGATGATACTTCACTTACGCCTAAACTTAAGGTTTTCTATAAAAGGAAACGTTTGCCAGCCAAGACTAGTGAATCATCTACTCAGGTCGCCTCTGAAACAAGTAAATCCAACTGTGAACCCCCATGTGCTTCTATAATTGATATCGCTAACCCACGTCAAAGCATGCAAATTCCTAATGAGATTGCAGGTACCAAAGTTGATGTTCCAAAAG
Source organism: Glebionis coronaria (assembly GCA_025667525.1). Taxonomy (NCBI): domain Eukaryota; kingdom Viridiplantae; phylum Streptophyta; class Magnoliopsida; order Asterales; family Asteraceae; genus Glebionis; species Glebionis coronaria. The sequence continues at coordinate 238,029,023 of CM046880.1, forward strand.
AACGAAGCGGTCCAATCGTTGTGTACCGTTCAACTAAGGACACTCTTAGAGTTTGGTTGCTAAAGAAGCAGATATCAGAGAAACAACTGTCTCAGGGGATTCATGGTTAAGCTGCACAAAGGACTTACAGTCACATAACAGACTGTAACTCGCTCTCACAAAGAAAGGAAAGTTTATCGCCGATGATAAACTTATCCTAAAAACGAGAAATTCATTTTTCTCGGGCATGAGCTTATATCAAAAACATTCCAAGTTTTTAAGCTCATGCATCAAGGCTTATAGATAAATGACAGTCTATAACCCGTTCTTCAAAGGCAGGAAAGTTTATCGCCGATGATAAACTTATCCTTACAACGAGAAATTAATTTTTCTCGGGCATGAGCTAATATTAAAAACATTCGAAGTTTTTAAGCTCATGCACAATGACTTACAGTTAAATGTCAGACTGTAACTCGAACTTCAAATAAAGGAAAGTTTATCATTAATGATAAACTTATCCTCATAACGAGAAATTCAATTTTCTCGGTCATGAGCTTGTCTTAAAACATTCGAAGTTTTAAGCTCAGAAAGGAAAGTGTATCTTTTAAATAAGAGAACTTTTCCTCATAACGAGAAATTAACCTTTCTCGGTCATGAGCTTTCCGTTAAAACAGTCAAAGTTTTCAAGCTCATGAAAACGACTTCTAAGTAAATGTCAGCTTAGGACTCGTTCTTCAGATAAAAGGAAAGTTTATCGCCGATGATAAACTTATCCTTAACAACGGGAAGTTTACAACTTCTCGGACTTGAGCTCGTTTTATAAGATATTCAACATCTTAAGCTCAAGTAATTGGTTTTCAAAACTTTGAACATAATTTTTCGAGAATTTCTCAAAAGGTTTTTCTAAATCTTTCAAAATTGTGTGTTCAAAAATGTTTTGATAAAAAGAGCATGTCTTCTGGAATCGATAATATTTACGAACCTAGAAATGTCATTCAATAATGACACGGGGTTGTAAATAAAGTTCGAGCAGAAGTTCAAACTTTTAAAACATGCTCAAAATGGTTTGCTATTATTTCAGATAGCAACCCGCTTTTCATAATCAAGTCAAGCATTTCACCGGAAAGCTTTGACTCAACAACGGGAATTAATTTTCTCGGGGACGTGACGAGGTGACCAACATTCGTGAACAAGAACCATGTGCTTCTTTCATATGTTGTTCTCCATTATTCAGGTCCAACCTCGTAACTTGCTAATCTTGTGAATACATTATCATATATGATCCTTGCACGTGATAAATACCTTACACTTGTGTTTAAAAGGTATTTAATTTACGTTTCAAGTACACCCTCATTAATTTGAGGGGGAGCTTGTTAAAATCATGAAGATAATTGGATTTGCATTTTTCTTCCCAAATTTTCTTAAAATGCTATTAAATCAATTGATATTAAAAACATCGATTGGGTTAATATTTTTAATATGGGGGAGAAAATGTGATTTAATATGGGATATGATCAATCACAAATGGTTTGACTTAACGTGTTAGCTCATCCCGACATGTGCGAAATGTTTTCGAATATCGTAGCATATGTTAAGGGGGAGCAAAATGGATTTGCACTTCAAAATGGATTTCATGGTGACATACACTTACCCAAAACATCTCTTTTCACGAAGATGAAGATTGTGGTGACATAAGGATGGTAGGATAGGTTAAAGTCCAATGATTTCTCTAGAACCGGAGGAATCTTCCCAAGGACATTCCATAGCTAGAAATAGTAGTCCTTAGGAAAGATGGAGAAAGATTGTGAACGTAGCTGAATGCCGACCAAGTACTTAAGTTAGCACTGGAACAATCACAACAAGGTGCTAGTTATGACGTATTGGTAAGCATTGAAGGGGTTGAAGAATGAAAAAGAATTGTAAAGATAAAGGGTGTAAAGAAAGAAGCCCTCCTTACAACCTTAGGCAGAAACCGGGTCAATTCATATGCTATTGAGATCATTTTTAATGATTCTTGATATTGAAGACTGACATCATGGACCCAGTGATGCAAGGCACAACCCATCCCAGCTAACTCAGATATCTCTCAAAAGATATTTGTTTTAATCACACGGAGATAACACATTATCTATTGATTTATTCACTCCGAATAAATTGGTATTGAAAAGGTGGCACTCCTCTCCAGCCTCCGATCACTAAAATCCAAAATGCACGATCGAGTCTAGAGCCATTTGAGATCATCAAATATCTCATTCGGACATACTTTCATATTTACTTGCTTCTTCACACACTGTGAAAAGTAAGAAAGTTCTTAAGAGTCCTACGCAAAATCTTCATGATCTTGCCTGAACATCCAAGTAATACGAAAGTATTTACAATGAAGATGGAAATCCTTCTTGAGCGAATATCAAAAAGCTCATGGTAGGTGACTTGTGCGATTTTTTATGAATCAAACTTGTGATAACTGGAAAGCAACAGTGGTTTAATTCTTAAATGAATTTAAACACGTTCCAGGCCTCTACGCATTATCATATGATCTTGACAGAACACTTAGAGTGACTCTTTATTGATCACAGTGACGAGTGGAAATCCTTCTAGTGTTAACATCAAACAGCACTTGGTAGGTAACTTGCAAGATTCTTTATGAATCAAGCTCGTGACAACTGGAAAGCAACGATGGTGCGGTTCTTAATTGAACTTCACTTGTTCCAGGAACATGAATTGACGGCTTCAAATCATGCGGATAATATTATCCAAATGATTCACTCTTTACGTTCGCAGTCAGCTTTGGACGGTCGAGTAAAGAGAACGGGTTTACCCGCGAAATCTTGTCAAGGAGGTTCTTAATTGAAACTACCTGCCACAAGTACGATATTTAATATCGTCCAACGGTCTTCACCGACCGGAGGTAAAATGCTACCGAATTAGAATGAAATGTTCAAGGCCATTTCATCCGTGTATATTGTTTGTTGCTAACTGTCTTATGCAGCGTAACAAGAAGGTGGCATTGCGGTGTACAATCCAGAAGAAGTCGTCACCACATGCTTATACTACATACACTTAGTACTTCAACAAATTCAAGAAAGTCTGAAGGTCAAGTCTTCCGCTGTATCAAACTCTGAAGCTTTCAAGAATTTAAAGGTATAAGTATGTGGAACATGAAGTCACGAAGAGGCAAATTTCACAAGTGATGAATGCACAAGGTCAAGGCAAGGAAACATGCTCAAGACTAAAGTCAAAGATCACATCAAGCATATTCACAAGAACAAGATCGAAGACTCAAGCATAGATGCTAGGTTTAAGATTTTGTAAAATGGTGTGACCTCCCTTAGGGGGAGATTGTTGGAAATATGTTTTCCCAAAGGAAGTCTCGGTCACATCATTATTAGCATAGATCACGAGCCATAGAATATTTAGAACTTTGTAACTTGGAGCGACCTCCCTTAGGGGGAGATTGTTGGAAATACGTTTTACGTATTTATGAAGGATCGGTCGCTCCAACGATAATTATGTAATGGGCTCGTGGTCCACTTAGTAATGTATAGTCCATATAGCCCACATGTAGGGTGGGCTATATATATACCCCTCCTAGCATGTTAGGAGGGGTTGGTGGTTCATTCATTAACAATCTTTTCATTAATCTAATCACTTTCTCTCTCTACTTTTCTTCCCTCTCCTTTCTCTCTCTATACTTCATCTTCCTCCTTCCCCATTTCCACCATTATTCAATAGATCCAATCCATCATTTACCAAATCCTTAGAATTCGTAGACCTTCAATAAAAATGTTAGCACTTCTGATAATCTTATATCTGTATCTGCTAACACTCAGGAACCAATAGTTTCCAATGCATTGTCTACTGTTGTTATTGAAAACAGGTGGTCCAAATTTTTTTCTGGTATTTGGACTCTGGTTGCTCCAAGCATATGATCGGAGATCGCACTCAGCTTAGAAATTTCGTCAGCAAGTTTCTTGGTACGGTTCGATTTGGAAATGATCATATTGCAAAGATAATGGTTTATGGTGAATATCATATTGGGAATGTTAAAATTTCAAGAGTGTATTATGTGGAAGGTCTCGGTCACAACTTATTTTATGTGGGACAATTTTGTGATGCAAACCTAGAAGTTGCTTTTCGAGAACATACCTGCTTCATTCGTAATTTGGAAGGGGTTGATTTATTGAAAGGTACTCGAGGGAATAATTTGTATACTGTGTCTCTACAAGACATGAAGGCCGCTTCTCCCGTATGTCTTCTCTCTAAATCATCGAAGACTAAGTCATGGTTATGGCATCGACGGTTATCTCATCTTAACTTTGACGCTATTAATCATTTGGCGAAAAACGAACTTGTTCGTGGTCTTCCCAAACTTTCATTTCACAAGGATCATTTGTGTTCCGCGTGTACAATGGAGAAAAGCACTAAGAAATCATACAAACCCAAGACGGAAGACACCAACCAAGAGAAACTTTATTTGTTGCATATCGATCTTTGTGGGCCAATGCGTGTTGAAAGTCTTAGTGGCAAAAAGTACATCCTCGTAATTGTCGATGATTACTCTCGGTTTACATGGGTGAAATTTCTTACAACAAAAAATGAGGCACCTAAATTCATCATCGGATTTCTCAAGATGATTCAAGTGCGTCTCAACACTACTGTCCGACGCATTCGTACAGATAATGGAACTGAATTTGTGAATCAAATCTTGCGTGATTACTATGAAGAAGTTGGCATTTCTCATGAAACATCCGTTGCTCGCACTCCACAACAAAACGGTGTCGTTGAAAGGCGAAATCGCACACTTATGGAAGCTGCTCGAACGATGTTAATTTACACAAAGGCTCCATTGTTTTTATGGGCAGAAGCAGTATCTACAGCAGTGTACACCCAAAACCGGTCACTAATTCGTAAACGCCATGGTAAAACACCTTATGAGCTTCTCCATGGTAAAGTACCAGATTTATCATATCTTCATGTATTTGGTTCTCTTTGTTATCCAAATAATGATGGTGACAATTTGGGTAAACTTCAACCAAAGGCAGATATTGGTATTTTCATTGGTTACGCACCCGCAAAGAAGGCATACCGAATCTACATTCGTAAGTCTCGTAAGATCCTCTAAACTATGAGTGTTGATTTTGATGAGCTGACAACAATGGCTTCTGAGCAAAGCAGCTCTGAACCCGCACTTCATGAAATGGGACCCAGTAACATTAGTTCTGGTCTTGTCCCAAACAACCCTACTTCATCATCATTTACGCCACCTTCTAGGACTGAATGGGATACGTTGTTTCAACCGTTCTTTGATGAATTATTTACTCCTTCAAGTATTGTTGCTCCAGAACCTGAGGTAATAGCTCCGGTAACCGAAGTTGTCGCTCCAGCAATCGTTGCACAATCAGATACGTCTGCACCTACAATTGGTCAAGATATACCATCAACAAGTAATTCTCAACCAACACCTGTTTCAACTACCCATGTCATGTCTATTGATGATGAAGAGGATGATGATGATCACGATTTGGAATTCGCTCAAATGCGTGAACTTCCATTCTCTGGTGTACCAATTCCCGACCCTAATCAAGTCGGGTCGTCTACCTTAGAGGAAGCTCCAACTACAGTTTACTCCAATCCACGGATTCGTGAACATGACAGCAAATGGACAAAGGATCATCCTATAGATTCTATTATTGATGACCCTAATCGTCTGGTATCCACACGAAGTCAGCTACAAGAAAATGCAATGTTTTGTCACTTTGATGCTTTTCTCACTGAAGTTGAACCTAACACATGGCAACAAGCTTTTACTCAATCCTGTTGGATAGAAGCTATGCAAGAAGAACTTAACGATTTTGAAAGAAATGGTCAAGGAAAAAGCAATCCCCTCGCCCACTACCGGTTGATCCTCAGGTTCATACGTCTTGAAGTTTGGGAACTTGTCCGATGCCCGGATCAAGTGCAGTTACTCACATTGAAATGGGTTTACAAGGTGAAACTCGACGAGTTAGGCAGAATATTGAAGAACAAAGCTAGACTAGTAGCTCGTGGATACAAGCAATTATTGGGCATCGACTTTATGGAATCCTTTGCGCCTGTTGCCCGTTTGGAAGCTATTAGACTATTCCTCGCTTATGCAGCCCACATGAATATGATCGTCTATCAGATGGATGTGAAGACGGAATTTCTTAATGGTGAAATCAAGAAAGAGGTCTATGTTCAACAGCCGGATGGTTTTGTGAATCCTAATTATCCTAATCATGTGTACAAGCTTAAGAAGGCTCTCTATGGGTTGAAGCAAGCTCCTCGCGCATGGTATGATCTATTGTCACAATTCCTCATTACGCAAGGCTTCGCTAAAGGCAAGGTGGATCCCACGTTGTTCATTCAGAAACGAGGTAAAGATATGATTATGGTACAAATATATGTTGATGATATTATATTTGCAGCCTCGACCCAAACCTTATCCGATGAGTTTGGGACACTCATGTCTTCCAAGTTTAAGATGTCAATGATGGGCAAGGTATCATTCTTCTTAGGTCTTCAGATATCTCAGAGTCCCAGAGGCATCTTTATCAATCAATCCAAGTATGCCCTTGAATCGCTTAAAAAATATAAGATGGAATCTTGCGACCCCGTGGATACTCCAATGGTGGAACGAATAAAGCTTGATGCAGATCCACATGGAGTTGCCGTTGATCCGAAACTTTATCGTGGAACGATCGGTACTCTTCTGTATATCACAGCTAGTCGACCAGATCTTCAGTTTGCTATATGTATGTGTGCTCGGTATCAAACTCGACCTACTGAGTTACACTTGGCTACTGTGAAACGAATCTTTCGATATCTTAAAGGAACCATTAATCAGGGACTTTGGTATTCGAAGGACTCTTCGATTGCACTAATGGCATATGCAGATGCGGATCACGCGGGTTGTCATGACACAAGGCATAGCACGAGTGGAACTTTGCAACTACTAGGAGATTGACTAATCAGTTGGGCATCGAAAAGACAGAAAAGCGCTGCAATTTCAAGTACGAAAGTAGAATACATAGCTATGTCCGGTTGCTGTGCTCAAATTCTTTGGATGAGATCGCAATTAACCGACTATGGTCTAGGTTTCAACAAGATTCCGATGTACTGCGACAACAAAAGTGCAATTGCCTTATGCTGCAACAATGTTCAATTCTCCCGGTCGAAGCATATTGACATTCGCTACCACTTCATCAAGGAGCAAGTGGAAAATGGAGTGATCGAGCTTTACTTTGTCCGATCTGAGTATCAATTGGCGGATATTTTCACGAAGGCTTTAGATCGCGCTCGAATTGAATTTTTGGCCGACAAGCTAGGAATGAGAACCTTCTCGCCTGAGACTCTAAAGGAATTGGAAGATGAAGCGAAAGAATAGTGATGGTAAACTATTATCCGTATCCTTGGTGATCATCTGTATATATTGTTTATATTTTTATCCACAAAAGCAAAATACAAAAATATAAAACCATATAAAAACCATAAAAATTGAAAAATCTAGAAAAATCCAAAAATAGTTTTACTTTATTTTTCAAAGGCATGTCTTTTGGTACGATAATATATACGGCCTTAGAAATGTTGATTAATATTGACACGGCGCCATAAATAGAGTTCGTACAAAAGTTGTATATATTTCATAAAACATGCCTAAATGGCTTGTAGTTATTTCTGACTGCAACCCGGTTTTCATATTAATGTCAAGTATTTCTTATGAAAGCTTTGGCTCTCAACGGGAATTAATTTTCCCGGGTAAGGTCTACTTTAAAACCTTGTAAGGGATCAAGTTTACTTTATAACTTGGTCTAACACAAATCTATGTACGCTTCAGTGCATTTATTTGTTTAAACAAGAGAAGTCTTGTTTTTATGAAGTTATCATCTCTACAACCATAGCAATCTACAATTGGTATCTACATACTCGACGATGCGACTACTCAACCAACGACTACAACTCTTTCAATAGAACACGGGTCAACAATTGAGGGGGAGCAATTGTCAAGCATTCAGAATCTTTGATGCCGAACGTGCCAAGTTCACAAGTTGGTGTCAAGACAACAATACCAATCGTACACGTGGTGTCAAGAGATGACTTCAGACGTGATGAGGCGACCAACATATGCTGACAAGAACCATTTGATCTTATCATATGATGTTCTCATCAATCAGGTCCAACCTTGTCAATTCTTTTTAATATGGTGAATATGTGATCATGTTATAAGTCGGTATCATATCTCATACATTTGGTACCATGAAGATAAAAAGGACTTGCATTTTTCTTCCCAAAACCTTTGTTAAAACTTCATTAAATCAATTGATATTAAAAACATCGATTGGGTTAATATTTTTAATATGGTGGAGAAAATGTGATTTAATATGGGAAATTATCAAAAATGGTTTGACTTAACGTGATGGCTCTTCCCGACATATGCGAAATGTTTTCGAATATCGTGGCATATGTTAAGGGGGAGCCAAACAGATTTGCATATCAAAATGGATTTTCATGGTGACATATACTTACCCAAACCCCATTTAATTCATGACGATGAAGATTGTGGTGACATAAGGATGGTAGGATAGGTTAAGTCCTATGGTTCTTCCAGAACCGGAGGAATCTTCCCAAGGACATTCCATAGCTAGAAATAGTAGTCGTTAGGAAAGTTGGAGAAAGATTGTGAACGTACCTGAATGTCGACCAAGTACTTAAGTTAGCACTGGAACAATCACAACAAGGTGCTAGTTATGACGTATTGGTAAGCATTGAAGGGGTTGAAGAATGAAAAAGAATTGTAAAGATAAAGGGTGTAAAGAAATAAGCCCTCCTTACAACTTTAGGCAGAAACCGGGTCAATACATATGCTATTGAGATCATTTTTAATGATGCTTGATATTGAAGATAAGACATCATGGACCCAGTGATGCAATGCACAACCCATCCCAGCTAACTCAGATATCTCTCAAAAGGTATTTGTTTTAATCACACGGAGACAACGCATTATCTATTGATTTTGCACTCCGAATAAATTGGTATTGAAAAGGTGGCACTCCTCTCCAGCCTCCGATCACTAAAATCCAAAATGCACGATCGATTCTAGAACCATTTGAGATCATCAAATATCTCATTAGGACACACTTTCATATTTCCTTGCTTCTTCACACACTGTGAAAAGTAAGAAAGATTTTAAGAGTCCTACGCAAAATCTTCATGATCTTGCCTGAACATCCGAGTAATACGAAAGTATTTAAAATGAAGATGGAAATCCTTCTTGAGCGAATATCAAAAAGCTCATGGTAGGTGACTTGTGAGATTCTTTATGAATCAAACTTGTGATAACTGGAAAGCAACAGTGGTTTAATTCTTAACTGAATTTAAACACGTTCCAGGCCTCTACGCAATATCTTAGTGATCTTGCCAGAACACTCAGAGTGATACCTCAGTGTTCACAGTGATGAGTGGAAATCCTTCTAGTGTTAACCTCAAACAGCACTTGGTAGGTAACTTGCAAGATTCTATACGAATCAAGCTCATGACAACTGGAAAGCAACGATGGTGCGATTCTTTAATGAATCAAACTTGTTCCAGGAATCAGAATTGACGGCTTCAATCATGCGGATAATTTTATCCAAATGATTCACTCTTTACGTTCGCAGTCAGCTTTGGACGGTCGAGTAAAGAGAACGGGTTTACCCGCGAAATCTTGTCAAGGAGATTTTTAATTAAATCTACCTGCCACAAGTACGACATTTTATATCGTCCAACGGTCTTCACCGACCGGAGGTAAAATGCTACCGAATTAGAATGAAATGTTCAAAGCCATTTCGTTCGTGTCTACTTATGTTGCGGCATTTGAAGACGGTGGCGTTGCGGGATCCAAGAAGAAGTCGTCCCCGCATGCTTATACTTTATGCACTTAATACCTCATCTAATTCAAGAAAGCCTAAAAGTTAAGTCTTTCGCTGTATCGAACTCTGAAGCTTTCAAGAATTACTATGGTATAAGTATGTGGGACATGGTGTCACGAAGAGGCGAAGATCACAAGTGATGGATGCACCAGATCAAGGAAAGAGATTAATTCTCAAAGATTGATATCAAAGATCACATCAACATGTTCACCAGAAAAGAAAAAGAAAAGAAAGATGAAGACTACGAGCTCAAGACAAGCATAGTATGCTAGGTTTATTTTATTATTGTAACTTGGGTAACGCCCTTGTTTTGAGTGACCTCCCTTAGGGGGAGATTGTTGGAAATACGTTTTACGTATTAAGAAGGATCGGTCACTCCAACAATAGTCCATGTAATAGCTCGTAGTTTAGTTACTTATATTTATTTAACCTTCAAACCCAAGCCTAGCCTACAACATGTGTAGGCCGGCCCAAATGTAAGCCCAAGCCCATGACAAGGGCTTGGGTATATAAACCCTCTCCTTAGATGGAGAGGGTGTGTGGTTCTTCATTTTTACACATAGTAAACTTTTGTTTCTCTCTCTAGAATTGTGTGAGTTCCACTATCTCTCTATCTCTTTCTCTCTCTAAAACATAAGCAAGATTTACATATCTTACACACATATCATGCTAATGGGACTTTTAGTGACATAACCTAACTAATAATAATCCATATCATTTCATTCGTCGGGTCATATAATCATTCATCGGTTCATATAATCATTGGGGTCCAAATCAATAAGCAAACAATCGGGAAAACTGGTGTGGTATTTTAATAAAACTAACATGTTATCTCCCTCGCGGATTTATAAAACATTTCATAAAAACATTTTAAAGAGTACGAGGCTATGAACTCACGTTGATTGGGAAAGGCGGTTATCGGTAATTTGGATGTACGGTACGTGCTTCAATCACGGAAACCTAGACAAATAATACTCGTCTTAGACTCTTGTCCAATGACTTTATAAAAACAATAGATATGAATATATATGATGATATTATAAGTATGATGATCATCAAGTTGGTTTTTATGTCTTCATTCAACATTATAGTGTTATGTGTTAGTCACATATTTGACTAGTTATACTAGTTTCAATCCAATTTCATATTAAGGCCCAATAAGCCCATGAAAGTCCAATACTTTGTATTAGTCCATTTATAATTTTTATACCAGGCCTTTACTCATATGTTGGGCCCAAGTGGGTTAAGCCCAATGAGTAAGTCCATTAGTGTTTAGTCAATCTAGTTGGGCTAATAGTCCAATAAGGCTACTTTGGCCCGTTAATGTGCATAAGTCATAAAGCTCGGGTTTTATCGGTTTTTACTTGTCAAATGTACTTAAACAACAGTATATGAGTTATAAAAAGTTTACATTAGACGGGTCCGACCGTCTAAGTTTTATTTGACGAAAAAGTTAATTTATCGGTTTTAGCCGAAACGACGTAAAACTCATGTATATATTTTTATAACTTATAAACTTTATCAAATTGCCATTTTTATAAAACTCCCCTTTTATTTATTAAAGTACATACTTATTTATATGTAATATATAAGTTAGTGGGTTTTAGGTAAACTTTTTATATTATATTAACTTAAGTGCTAATATTATACTATATACTTTTATTTTACAAATCTGATTATTATTTTCACTTTCACCATTTTTAACATATCTTGAGTTCTACAAGGAGATATAAGCTCATATTTGAATGGAAAAAACTACATATTATGTGCTACATTTAATTCAGATTTAGCTACTGCTCAATCAGTGGCTAAGTGTCTCTAACAGTCCATACAAAACAGACTACTCAGATTTGTACTTCAATATTGTTTTGATCATATCCCACTCATTATAAAGATTCCATTGTATGGCCACCTCTCATGTAACACCCCACTTGGATAAGTGGACCGTTACATGTATTTATGGCGTGTCATCAAAGCATAAGGTAAATGTCCTAAAACATTAAATGACCATAACGGAAATACCGGAATCAAACATCGGTAATCCAACCTAAACTCAAAACATGAAAAATAAAATACTAAAGGAAAGGACTAAACAATGTCCAAATAAGCAGAATAATGTAAGTACATAAAGTAAGAAGTCTGGATAGCTTCCATCCAAATGCACATGCTCTCAGAATCATAAGAGCGTCCTGGGGTACCTGCCGTTAGAACATGAAAGGGAACTACGGCTGGGCATAACGCTCAGTGAACGGATATAAAGCATGATAAGGAACTACTGAAATGAAACAGATGGTAAAATAGTGGAGTTGTAAGGCTGATAAGTAAAGTTGCAGCGGAAATCTGTGCATAATCTGTAAAGTCTGATTTGTAAATAATAAAGCTGAACTGTTATCTGATAAATCTGAAAACATGCATTTACTGTATTTTAATTTGCCATAGCTTATATAGGTCACGTGTTGTAACAACCGTGCATGAATAACTGGAGGGGTGACCTCGTCATGCTGTAGAGGGCTGACCTCTCCATAACTGTGCTGGGTGGAGGAATCAGCTCCAATGTGAAGGATGTAGAGCACACACCACATTCACCCTGATAACTTGTAACACATAAAGCCTAGGATGCATCCATACGCCCCACTAATAATACTGATAAAATGGCCAAGCTGAGCTGAGTGGGACGATGCAGGATATCACTCTCCTGCATGTGAGTCACGACACCGGTGCCTCTAGTGCCGTGGTTACGGTACCTCCGTAACTAGTACATAAACTAATCATGCTTGTATATAATGCTCAGGCATTTTATTTAATTATTAACATGATTACTGATAAGCTTAAACATATACTGGGGAAAACATTTGGCTGAAGATGGGGGAATCCTAATCATGCATAGAAAGGAAGTCCTTACTGAAAGGACGGGAAATCCATACCTCGTGTCCAGTAATGAAATAAGACTGAAAGCTGGAAGATCTATTCCGACTTCATGGTTACTACATAATTAACGGCAACGAATGAGTTAACTGATTGCTGTTTATTGTTTATTGTTTATTATTGGTCTTAATTCATTTTGTGTGTTCTCGTATTATTTTACTCGTTGCGTATAAACTGATTAATCAGATTGTTCATAAAATGTTTGCTGATTAGTATATATCATGTATTCCTGGTTACTGATATTACACTGTGCTCTTATGAATACGGTACTACTATATTTATAAGTCTGCCCTAAACTAAAATTTCCTAAAATAGTACGTTCTTAAATAAAAAGTTATCCAAAATAGTTTCATAAATAATTAAATCGTTTTATAAAATCAAGTATTAAATAGAATTTCATATAACGTGATTAACTTCAATAAACGCTAATTCAAATAAAGTGAAAAGGTTTATATGTTGATTAATTCATTTAAAACAATGTGATTAAGATATACTTTTAAAATCGCTAAAGCGTACGCGTCTTGTTAAATTTTTCGTGTCACTCAAACCCGACTCAAAGCTAAACCAAACCGGCACTCATCATGTTTCCCTTGTTGTTCTCAAAGTTCCCACTGCTTTTATTTATAAAACTTCCCACTGCTAATTATTCTGTTCCCATCGCTAGTGTTTCTGTTCCCACCGTTAGTTCTATAGTTTCCCACTGCTTCACAGTCCCAAACACCCCCTGCTGGGCGAACTAGACCCAAACACCCCTGTTGGGCTGCTGTTGTTGTTCGCACAGCCAAACACCCTTGTTTTTTTTCTGTTATACCCACTTTTATTGTAAAAACAAGAACCCTCTTTGTACACGACTACCCCTATTTGGGGTTTGGGTTGCGGCTGATAAAACAACAGCACCACCGAGCCCTAAGTCTCGGCTGGTCAATCCACAAACACCATCGAGAGTTTAATAACTTTCAGTTTTCGTGATTAAACCCCCAACCCGACTGATTTTAAATGCTTATAACATATATATGGCATCAATAATCATTTGTTTCTTGATTAATCATGTATTCCTGATAAACACGAAAAAGGAAGGAAAGAATTACCAATATCACGTGATTAAGGATGAACACATAAGTCGAAACAATTTTAGGATCGAAAATCTTTTTCTCCTGTGTTTTCTGTCTTCAGCCGTCGGCCACACCCATGGAAACCCTAACTCCCCTTTTTTTTCTTTTTTTTTTGTTCGTTGTATGTGTAAAAGGGGAAACCCCCGTTTCTTTTCTTTCTTTAGAACCAAACGGGCCAAAGCCCAATTCTTTCCCTTTTTTTTTTTACCAAACGGCCAAAAGCCCTTTTCCACTTTTCTCTCTTTTTTTATACACTTAAATGTCGTGAATACTTGTTTTTATTTCTCGTGTCTTTGTTTCTGAATCGCGGTAATTATTTTTCATGTAATAATACATACGTAATATATTCTGAAACTTAATAATTATTTTCTGAATAATTATTCATTTGTAATATTTAAATAAACTGAGACTACGCGTATTTACTATTAATGTTTAATTATTTCTGTAAAATAATAATTCGTCTGTAATATTTCTGAGACTAAATACTTCTTATCTGAATAAACTGTAATATTTATAGTATTTAAATAAACCAGGATTTCGTATTTAATTTCTGCGTTTCTATCTCTGTCTAATAATTAATACTTATATAGTTTATCAAAATAAACTGCGTATTTAAATATTCTGATTTTTAAATACTTGTTTTACAATTCTTCCCCTCTAAAAACAATAATTCGTCCCCGAATTAAAGATACAACCATACTGGGTTTTACAATTCTTCTCCTCTAAAAGGAAAAATTCGTCCTCGAATTATCGGTAATTTAAGCCAATCGAAGTAAAAGCTGAAAGTATACGTAAGCTGAAAGACGTATAAGTTGAAAGGACACATATGTTGAAAGATCATGAAGGCTGAAAGGCATATAAGCTGAAGGATCATTTGTCTTCTAATTAAGACATAATGCTGTTGATAGGTATAAACATGACATGACTAAAGTGATCATGCAACGTGACATGGCTGAAGAGGACATGGAACGTAACCTGACTGGAAGAACTTAACTGGATTTATTGAAGAAAAGGATGAGAGGTCCGGATGGACTCCTCCGTTTCGAGTGGTCTCCCGGTCGAAACGATTCCTTCAAGGTCTAAACATAATAATAAAAATATTCGTCCTGATGACCCTGTCCTGGTGATGCTGAATAGTTTCTGGTTCCATACTTAAGATGGATTCTCTGAAACTGATAGGATGAATAAGATATAACAGGTAGTATACATGAAACTGTACGTACAATTATCCTGAAAAGATAACATTTATATTTTTGGGCAAGCTGCTAAAAATATATAGGGATGAACTACGTGAACAATTGTGAACGTGCTACGTGAGCAATTGTGAACGTGGTTCGCGATTATATAAGGAACGTTGTGCATGAAGTATATCGTGAATGTAATACGTGAAGCATACTGTGGACGTGCTACCCGAACATATCATGAACGTATGCTGACTGAGGAAGGAATGCCAAACGATAAGGCCTGAGATGTGAAACGTCTGCCTGGTTATGGAATAGTTGTGCTATACTTGAGTCTAGTTTCTCAAGCTTCCTGTAACCGTATTCGGTAATAAACTGTGAAACGTGTATCGCGGAATGAAACACGGACTTGAACGTGAACAATGTTATGAACGCGAACGTGAGCTTAAATCATGAGATAGCTTAAAACATAAACTGAAACAGATCATATTGCGAATGAGATTTAAACGTGAAAGTGAAAATAAACGTGAACGTGAATGTAAACGTACACGTGATCGTGAACACGAACGTGAGCGCGATTCGCGAACGCTAATTTCCATCTTACAAGATTGTGGATGGAATACCTTGGAATCATACGATCTATTTCTAAATTTCCTGCAGATTTGTTACTACGTAATCATCTCGGATAAAAGAAGACGTGTAGGCTGGTTTAACTGGTTGATGATAACTTAGATAGTATCATACTTTCTCTGAGTCTGTGGTAAACTGATAACAATCTCCATGGAGTCTTGTCTCCTTTCGGTCTAGAATTTCTACTGGTAGTAATAGCATGTCGGTGTTCTATCTTGAACCTGAGGTATGTCAGGCATTAGATATGAACATAGCTGCATCAATGTGCAATGGGATTATGGGAACTTCTGGTGGAAATCTAGTTGGACAGCCATGGGAAAAATTTCTAGTGGAAACTGTCAGCAATTTCTGCGGTAGCAGTCAATTAAGTTCTGGAAAAGTTTGTACCTTGTTCACAGGCATCGGTCGGGACCATCAGGTGATGGCCTTCACCTTCGTAGGATTGTCTAAAATTTCTTTCTGCTGAAATAGGGTGGTTCAGAAATGCCACTTCTTCAACTGGAATTCACATATGGGGAGTTGCTTATATAATTCTCTCCTATCGGGGATTATGTACAACTGCGAGAAGGTGATCCTTTTGTACTTCTCTAGAATTTAGGGGATCATGATACAGACCTTCTTCTTGATAGACAGAAACGGTGCACCTCCTGGTGGTGCGCCAGGGTGAATAAAGCCTCGTTTCAGTAACTCTTGTAGTAATTGCTTTAACTGTTTTAACTTACCTGCAGCCCGCAACATGGAGTTTTGAAAACAGGTCCTGTTCTTGAGACCAGCTTGATGCAAATTATGTCTCGTGGTTAGAAAGGAATTTCTAAAAAACAACTTTCTGAAATTACGTCTGGGACTCTGGAGAAATCTGTTGGTCATGAATTTAAGGAATTTAAGAAGTGAAATTATAACTGGTAGCTGAAAGGTTCATAGCTTGTAAGAATAATTCACTTGTTGTATAGTATAACAACTTGTACTGATTTCCTGACAGAAAATAAAATGACTATATTTGGGATTTAGTAATACGGATCTCGTCGGTAACTGATTTAAGATAAAACTAACGTATAAATACGTGAAATAAACGTGACGAGTTTCACTGAATGTTTTCGTCTGTAACCTTACAGAATAAATACTGCGTGTTTAACCTGATTGATACTCTGGTGGTGGTGACTAAATCTGTACTGATCTGATTCATGTATGGCATAATAGAACTGGTAAACCCCTTTTTGAAGGGTACCCTGAATTAATGAGGGCCTGGCTTAGAAACATACAGGAGTTATGAGTTCTGACTCGTATTTTAAGGAAAGATTCGTATGACGTGTACCATGACTGGTGTCCTGATATGTGTCTTCTGAAATGATACCTGAGATTTGTATCTTGACTGTCGTCTGGACATGTATTTTAATGGATGAACCTGGACAAGGCGGAAAATATTTGGTAACTGCTAGGATTGGTGGACCGGTTAGACTACTGACCTCTTGTATTTCTGGTCACGTCCGTTCCAGAGTTCCGATGGTTACTGACTGATTAATTATAAGCACGGTGGTTGTCACTACTGCTTCGTCTGTCACTTTATGACGGTCATTATCATGACCGTGATTCATGTAGATATTCTGCTGAGTGGCCGGCTGAGTTCCGGTTCCCACTCTTCTGAATGAACGGTTTGCTGAGTGAAGTGTGAAATCTAACTGAGAAGGTAAAAGTATGGAGTGGAATGGTAGTGTCTGATGGTTGAAATTTATTCTAGTTAGAAATTTCAAATTTATAGTTTTCGTCCTTGTTCTGCAGAGTCTTCATGGTATGCACAGAAACAGCATCTTGGGAAATCTCCAAAGCATCAGCATCAGCAACATCAGCATTTGTGAGGTCTTCAAAGTGTTAGCAGCATCAGTATCTGATAAAATCTTCAACTCACGAGCAGCATCAGCATCCGGTAGAATATCGACAAATGGAAACGCCTGAGATAGCTGAGGATCGATTAGCAATATCCGTGGAGTAGGGTACCTAGAGTACACCTAGACTACTGTACATGAAGTACAAAGTGAATATTGCACATGAAGCATATCTGAGACACTATATGTGGAGTACTCATGGAATAGTGTACATGGAGTATAACTGAGACACTGTACATTGGTACATATGGAATACTGTACATGGAGCTGCTGGAAATTTTATGGGATGATCGATACTGGTGTCGCTTGTCTGACATGATCAAAGAAATAAACTGATTTAAACGGTAATAAACAAACATGAAATAAGTAACATGATAGGCTGACAATTCCTAGGTCGACTTACTGCTGGTTGTATCGAGGCTGAAAAGTATGATATAATCAAAGTCCCAACAGTGGTCAGCATGAAGCATGATTAATGAAGGTCAATCATGATTTATCATGCAAACGGGTTTTACTGAAGCTCTTGTGTATCTTAACATGAAAACATCATTACCTTGTTGAAAACATAATCCTCGTAAGGAGACATGAAACTGAATCATCATGTAGATGACATCAACGTGAGGGTATGAAAATTTGACTGTTACAAGGAACATAAAAAAAAAGTCAAATCAACTGAGGTGTAATATCAACTGATGTGGACGGCTATGGTTCAATCTACAAGAATTTAAAGAAGAAAACCCAAGACTAAGTAGGGGCTATTCTGGTTCGATCCATACTGGTCAAAATTTTCTGAGAACTGTCATGTATAGAAATTTATAATCTCGGACTAAATATGGATGGATGTAGTTCAATCCATACTTGTCAAAATTTATGAAATGTCCTGATATGACAAAGGTGAACAACTGTGGATCGGTTCACAAAACATCATTTGACTGAAAAGCATGAAATTCGACTTGAGAAATGGTGAACGTTTATGGCTGGTTCACCAAGTGATATTTGATTGAAAACATGAATCTGACATGAGTAAGGGTAAACGCCTATGGTCGGTTTACCAATACAAAATCTGAACGGCAAGGGTGAACGCCTAGGGTCGGTTCACCAAAACAAAATTCAAATGAAAAGCACATGCGACTAAATATGGTTAGTCCTATACCAACCTTTTACTTAGTTAAAACATTGAGAAAACTGACTGATAAATGAAGAAAACTGACTGAATAATCCATGAGAAACATGAAAGATAACAACGCCAAAATCTGGGAAGTTCCCTGGTGACTACCCACTAGTCACAGGTCAAGTTTTAGAGCCTACAGGTCGAACCTTGCGCTCTGATACCATAATTGTAACACCCCACTTGGATAAGTGGACCGTTATATGTATTTATGGCGTGTCATCAAAGCATAAGGTAAATGTCCTAAAACATTAAATGACCATAACGGAAATACCGGAATCAAACATCGGTAATCCAACCTAAACTCAAAACATGAAAAATAAAATACTGAAGGAAAGGACTAAACAATGTCCAAATAAGCATAATAATGTAAGTACATAAAGTAAGAAGTCTGGATAGCTTCCATCCAAATGCACATGCTCTCAGAATCCTAAGAGCGTCCTGGGGTACCTGCCGTTAGAACATGAAAGGGAACTACGGCTGAGCATAACGCTCAGTGAACGGATATAAAGCATGATAAGGAACTACTGAAATGAAACAGATGGTAAAATACTGGAGTTGTAAGGCTGATAAGTAAAGTTGCAGCGGAAATCTGTGCATAATCTGTAAAGTCTGATTTGTAAATAATAAAGCTGAACTGTTATCTGATAAATTTGAAAACATGCATTTACTGTATTTTAATTTGCCAGAGCTTATATAGGTCACGTGCTGTAACAACCGTGCATGAATAACTGGAGGGGTGACCTCGTCATGCTGTAGAGGGGTGACCTCTCCATAACTGTGCTGGGTGGAGGGATCAGCTCCAATGTGAAGGATGTAGAGCACACACCACATTCACCCTGATAACTTGTAACACATAAAGCCTAGGATGCATCCATACGCCCCACTAATAATGCTGATAAAATGGCCAAGCTGAGCTGAGTGGGACGATGCAGGATATCACTCTCCTGCATGTGAGTCACGATACTGGTGCCTCTAGTGTCGTGGTTACGGTACCTCCGTAACTAGTACATAAACTAATCATGCTTGTATATAATGCTCAGGCAATTTATTTAATTATTAACATGATTACTGATAAGCTTAAACATATACTGGGGAAAACATTTGGCTGAAGATGGGGGAATCCTAATCATGCATAGAAAGGAAGTCCTTACTGAAAGGACGGGAAATCCGTACCTCGTGTCCAGTAATGAAATAAGACTGAAAGCTGGAAGATCTATTCCGACTTCATGGTTACTACATAATTAACGGACACGAATGAGTTAACTGATTGCTGTTTATTGTTTATTGTTTATTATTGGTCTTAATTCATTTTGTGTGTTCCCGTATTATTTTACTCGTTGCGTATAAACTGATTAATCAGATTGTTCATAAAATGTTTGCTGATTAGTATATATCCTGTATTCCTGGTTACTGATATTACATTGTGCTCTTATGAATACGGTACTACTATATTTATAAATCTGCCCTAAACTAAAATTTCCTAAAATAGTACGTTCTTAAATAAAAAGTTATCCAAAATAGTTTCATAAATAATTAAATCGTTTTATAAAATCAAGTATTAAATAGAATTTCATATAACGTGATTAACTTCAATAAACGCTAATTCAAATAAGGTGAAAAGGTTTATATGTTGATTAATTCATTTAAAACAATGTAATTAAGATATACTTTTAAAATAGCTAAAGCGTACGCGTCTTGTTAAATTTTTCGTGTCACTCAAACCCGACTCAAAGCTAAACCAAACCGGCCCTCATCATGTTTCCCTTGTTGTTCTCAAAGTTCCCACTGCTTTTATTTATAAAACTTCCCACTGCTAATTATTCTAATCCCACCGCTAGTGTTTCTGTTCCCACCGTTAGTTCTATAGTTTCCCACTGCTTCACAGTCCCAAACACCCCCTGCTGGGCGAACTAGACCCAAACACCCCTGTTGGGCTGCTGTTGTTGTTCGCACAGCCAAACACCCTTGTTTTTTTTTCTATTATACCCACTTTTATTGTAAAAACAAGAACCCTCTTTGTACACGACTACCCCTATTTGGGGTTTGGGTTGCGGCTGATAAAACAACAGCACCACCGAGCCCTAAGTCTCGGCTGGTCAATCCACAAACACCATCGAGAGTTTAATAACTTTCAGTTTTCGTGATTAAACCCCCAACCCGACTGATTTTAAATGCTTATAACATATATATGGCATCAATAATCATTTGTTTCTTGATTAATCATGTATTCCTGATAAACACGAAAAAGGAAGGAAAAGAATTACCAATATCACGTGATTAAGGATGAACACATAAGTCGAAACAATTTTAGGATCGA
Organism: Glebionis coronaria; assembly: GCA_025667525.1. NCBI lineage: Eukaryota > Viridiplantae > Streptophyta > Magnoliopsida > Asterales > Asteraceae > Glebionis > Glebionis coronaria. The sequence continues at coordinate 238,050,144 of CM046880.1, forward strand.
AAATCTTTTTCTCCTGTGTTTTCTGTCTTCAGGCGTCGGCCACACCCATGGAAACCCTAACTCCCCTTTTTTTTCTTTTTTTTTGTTCGCTGTATGTGTAAAAGGGGAAACCCCCGTTTCTTTTCTTTCTTTAGAACCAAATGGGCCAAAGCCCAATTCTTTCCCTTTTTTTACCAAACGGCCAAAAGCCCTTTTCCACTTTTCTCTCTTTTTTTTATACACTTAAATGTCGCGAATACTTGTTTTTATTTCTCGTGTCTTTGTTTCTGAATCGCGGTAATTATTTTTCGTGTACTAATACATACGTAATATATTCTGAAACTTAATAATTATTTTCTGAATAATTATTCATTTGTAATATTTAAATAAACTGAGACTACGCGTATTTACTATTAATGTTTAATTATTTCTGTAAAATAATAATTCGTCTGTAATATTTCTGAGACTAAATACTTCTTATCTGAATAAACTGTAATATTTATAGTATTTAAATAAACCGGGATTGCGTATTTAATTTCTGCGTTTCTATCTCTGTCTAATAATTAATACTTATATAGTTTATCAAAATTAAACTGCGTATTTAAATATTCTGATTTTTAAATACGGGTTTTACATCTCACATGTGTACAAGTATCATAGCTTACTGTATATTAATTTATCCAACTCATTTTAATAAGTTATCATAAGGTTCTTTACTGTTTTATACAGCCTACTAATTTAAGCATGATTTTAACCTTTTTACATGTAGTTTTCAATCTTTTTAACCAAGTTTATCAACACATGATCCCCACATAATACTTTTATCATCATTTATCATCATATACATATACATTAAGAAATAAAATACAATTTACATTTACAAAAATAATAAGGAAATGGGAAGGATGATCTTGTTACCACCAAGATTATGAAAGTTAAGATCAAAGCTTCACTTTTGATGACAAAACTTGTGGTACACCAAAATCAACTTCAAGATCACCAATCTTCAAGAACACCTTGTGGAAAATCAGCCCTAGGACACCAACAAATCTTCTCTTTGGATGTTAAAATCACCACCAATCAATAGAGCTTCAAAAGGTTTCCATCATATGTGTAAAGAACATAAGATTTTGTGGTTAAATTTGATCAAATGAGGGTGTTTGTTGTGAGAGTGGGACGGCAATAGTGGGAGAGAAGAGAGAAAAATGAGTTGTTTGCATGAGTGGAAAATGAGGTAAATGGTTTTACTATGGTTCTTTTGAGGTAAGGGTGGTTTGTAACAAGGCTAAGACACTTGTCTTAGCTTGTTATGTAAGCTTGACACATCTCTTGATGTGTTGGCTTAAGCTAGCCGTCCCATGTGGGGGTGAGGCAAGTTTATTCTTGTCTCATCCCCATTTAATTACGGGTACTCCTCGATTCTAGTTTCCTGATTTGCGTGCCCTCGGGTCGTTTTACGAAAAACGTTTTTATAAATTATGAATCAACGACACAAAACGAATCTAATAAAAAATGTCTCATCAAAAACGGAGTTCAAAAAACGTAATACGTAAACCTAGGGTTTCCGGTTTAGTCGTAAAGGACGTTAAATTATTCACGTAAGCCCTAATCTCTTCTCGTAAATTTGTGAGTTTATGAACCAACACAAATTAAAACTCCAAAATAATATTCGAGAATAAATTTACTTCTGAAATGTCGGACTGTCACCAAAAACGGTGTATGTAAACGTAAGCACGTAACGTAGAGTCCTCCGGTTTAGACGTAGTCGAGCCTACTTCAAGACGTAAACCCAAATTTCTTCCCATAAATGAGTGAGTTCATAATATAACATTAAAATAATGTTTTTAAATAATACTTGAGAATAAAATATCAACCATAAATTGACGGATTGTCACAGCATTTCCTCCTAAACAGGATCTTTGTCCTCAAAGATCGATTTATCTTACTACTCGCTTCTTATAGAGTTAGAGCCATGTGGGTATTTCCTCCACATTCGGTCTTTTCTCACAAGTGTAATTAATACAATACGCGAGTTTCATCAAACATAACTACGGGAATACGATTAGGCTTAATGTTGACTTACTTTCTCTATCCATGATGTTCACGGGTTTTTGATGAATGCAACTTTTCGCCGATCTAAACTTCATCAAGAAGTAATCAGATTTTCACTTGATAGATATTTCAACAAGTTCGATATACGAACATAATTCATGCAGCCCTTGAAGTCCTAGGGTAGATCCAGCTTATATGCCTTTCAAACAAATCTATTATCTCAATGGTCCCATACAACGGGGACTTATTTCCCCTGATCTTCCAGATCATCAATTTACTTCTCCATGGTTAAAATTTTTGGCATAACTTCGCTACCCATCCTGCACTTCAAGATCTAAATTTCATATTCACATATCCTCCTGCCCACTACCGGCAGTCAATAATCAGATCCTAATTTCAATAATCATTTCAGGTTTCACGGGTCGGGTATCTTGTAAGGTTAGGTTTGTCATCATAGGCAACCTTAAACCTAAAAGACATGTGCAACTCACAATGGGTGTATGTCAGATGTCTTCATCCCAACTCCTGCTTACAGATGCTCTTATATTTAGATCCTAACAAGATTCAATCTCAATCCTAATACGAAAATTATCAATGATAATCTCTCCAAAGGAAAACGATTATCTCATTCATTACCAAAGGTCAATTATTCAAGCATAAAACAAGACTTCTAGTGTTTTGTATCATTACTTTGCCTCGTCCCTTCGATTGGGGTGGTAAACAGTACTCTCATCAAGGTTCGCTCACAATGACTTCTGAGCAAATCTCTAGAAATTCGATGCGAAGCGAGGATATTGATAGAGATGATCGATACAGTCACACTATGCTTACACAACTCCTTTAAATACAAAGAGTCAATTTCTTCATCGAGAATCTATCATTAACGGAAATGATATTAGTAGATTTGGTCAGTCGGTCGACGATGACCCAAATCGAATCAAATTCAGATGATGACCTTTGCAATAGTTAGACGTTTACTAATGTATGAGGCGATGTCTGCCTTCATAATTTGCCATCAGTACTACTTCTTCAGATAAAGATACATTTAATCAGAAATGACATGATTAGAATACGTATACTTATGAGATTCTAATATGACTAAATCTCAAAATCCTCCATATTTAGGCAACCACGAGTGGCCTTTTAAACAATTAACGCCATCGTCTCTCATTTCTAATGTTCACATTAGCCGCGAACCCCTTTTATTATCTATATTATATTTTTTACAAGCATCGGTTATATTTTAAATTGCTCGAAAATTTATTTTGCACAGTCATTATTAAGGAACACATCCTAATTGATTCTTTATCTTTTCTACATAATGTGTTAGTATCTACATTCACCTTTCCTGGTGAAATAATTATCATGACCACAATTCACTCAGAAATTCTTTCTTCATATTTTCTAATTTTGGTTTCGTCTCAACTATTATCTTTATTAATTTTGCTCAATCCAATGTTTAAAGCGTCGATAAATATTACAATTAATTAAATAATAAATATTCAGTTTTTATGAAACGTAAACGTAAAAATTTTAAATTTCTTAGTTCGACCAATTATATAAAAATGTTCAAGATAAATTTGAATTTAATTAACACGATTTTTGTTGATTTATCGAAAATAATTAATAATATTCGTAAATGTTTGAAAAATCTTTTGTTATACTTTGGTCAAAATTTTCTTAGTTGAAAAACAAAAATTGTCGTTTCAAATTCCAAGTCTTGGTTTAAACGGTTTCCTCAATTCCTATTATATTGTCTTGAGGTATACACGAACATTTACCCCTAAAGGAGTTTAGTTAAATGATTTGGGTATAAGGGAATGATTCCTTAAAGATCCTTTGATAAATATTTGTCAAAACATTTTTTTTTGCACTTTCTTTTTGGCATAACCCTAAGCCTTAAATGGCTCTAATCTTTGAAGAGTCAATATAGATTCCATTATCTATTAATCACACGGTCAAATAATGTAAATGATCAAATCTTTAAATCACATGTTAAATATTCAAGGTACAAGTTTTCACTACTCGGCCAATTCAGGGCAGTCTATAAATGATTATTAACTCCTTCTTATTCTTATAAACAAACAAATGGTCCTTAATGATCACAAGCATGAATTTATCAAATTACAGCCTACACACGTGATTCACCAAATTTATGGATGCTACATGTGCATTGGTCAATCCAAACAACATAACATGAAACTCATAATGTTCATTACGAGTTCTGAATGTAGTGATTGGAATAGATAATCTGTTTCGTGGACGCAAATTTGATGATAACCATGCCGAGGATCAAATTTTTAAAACATACGCTAGAACCTTGTAAATGATCGAACAAATCTATCATCTTGGGTAGTGGATATAGATTTTGATCATCAATTTACCTAGTTCACGGTAATTCAACAAATATAAGGAATGATAACACCATAGCTCTTCATAATGACGAGCTTGGTAGAATAAAAGCTTTCTACGACAACTCTCTCAGTTGTACGGTAATTCTTTTAATTCAGATGGTGCTGACGTACAGTGCACACGCCACAGGTGCAGCACCAGGAATATAATCAATACCAAATTCAACTTGCCTTAATGGCGAAAGTCTAGGTAATTCACCGGCAAATACCTCCTAAAGTTTCAGATAACAGAAACATCTTTTAATAAATTTACTTTAAGTTCTTTCTAGATTACAATATCTATGAATAGTTCACAACCATTCATGGTATAATTTCAAGTCTAAATGCAGGATATGGTCATCCATCAAGAATTATTTAGATCACTTTTTGATAACCAACATCTTATCTTTTAGGGGATTTCTACTTGCGTTCTCATTAATTTAGACATTGACATTATGTCATAATCAATCAATCCATTCCACTGGCACTATCAACTTTCCATTTTCATTACCGTTGATAAGATGTGAATTTCTCAAAAGACTAATAATAACTCATAACCCTCCACAAATTCGAGGATATATGGAGACATAGCTAACATTACAAGAGTAAGGTTGACGCATACGCGAGAGAATTTCAAATCATATAAAGACGAAAACATTTAACGAATATGAATATATCCCATGTTTTCATGATTTGAGTACGCATTCGAAAGCTCCTCGGATCGTTACCCAGGTCATTAAAATGGAATCTAATGAAAAGAAATGTTAGGAACGTCAAGACATCCAGTCGGGTATCAACATTCGGTAATCAAATTATTTTCCAAAGAATCTCACTACGAGAGAATTAGACAAGAAAGAGTTGTCAATTGTCAATGAAGACAATATCTATAGATGAGTAAATTCGACTCAGAATAATAAATGGTACGGGCACATATGTAGGTGTCTCTAACAATATGTCCCTATTTTTGCACTTCTTGCAGATCTCATAAAATTCAATCTTTCACAACTTCAAAGAAATGTGGTGTTTATTAAAAATTTCATGGTGACTACTAATCAGCATTGCATGGTCCCTTCCAAATTGTATGTAGGCGCGCAACTATATGCAATTTTAGGATTAACGATGCAATACTCAGTTCGTCAAAACTTTGTCATCATGTTTAAAATAAAAATATTTTCATGCTTAATTCTTGAATAAGAATCAAAAATAAATTTACAAAGATGTTCTTTGTTATGGAAACAATTAAGTTTTCCAAGGCGTTTCATAAGCAACTTCATTTCGATAACGATTACTTATAAATCTCACTTTGAATAATCCATATGGTGATGAAAATTCAATTTTTCTCAAGGGATACTGTTTTAACTTATAAAAACAATGAGTGATCTGCAAAAGAGTGATGAAGAGTTGTTCACCAAGAACTAACTGCAATATATCAGGAAATGAGCTTAGCCAATTAATCATGAGGTTCATGACCTCGATGGCGCTCAAAAATAATAATCAACAACGTATCTCAAGTCGAGATGAGTACTTGTTCAATGGTTGCATCACTAATGCGAACATTAGGATGAAGCAAGAACAGATAGATAGCATCGATACATGTAAAATTTAGCAATCAAAGGTAGTCTTTTCATTAATCACAAACAAGTCAAAATTGTACCGTAACACATTACGTGTCACTATGTCATACAATTCCAAGAACTCATCCTACCAACTGATGTCTCAGTTAAGTTAGGGAATTTTAAAAGATACCACAATGAATACTAATCTACAAGAATCATTAGGTTTTCCACCTGTCCCGGAAGATCCATCGGTCCCAATTCAGAAGAAAATTTCTTCAATTTATTTCTTGGACACGGGGCATCCTCGTCATTAGACAATGGTCTAGGAACAACCCTTAATAAAAACCAACAATCAATTAAAGCCTTATAATTCAATCACAGGACTTAACTTCTTTATCTTATCAATCTTATATTCTATACGAGTTAAATTTTTACTTCATTCAAGTTTTAACCAACTTATACTCAATGCGATATCCTACCTCATTCTCCAATACTTTCATCCTTATTCTTAGACCTTGAAAGGGCAATAAAAGTTCGGTATGAACAACACTTAATTTCCAATCCTATAGCTCCTTCATTAATAGTTATCAAGTGAGTCACTAGTATGAAATGACTCACACATTCAATTAGACTTCTCAGAAAGGTACTAATGGCATGAGACTTTTGGGTAATGGTTCCAATGACAGCCTCAAGTGAAACATTCACCCTTCATTTCAATTTAAGAATTGGTGACAACGAATCAGATGACACCTTTCCAGGTGGTAACGTTTTGTCAAACTCCACTCTATAAGGAAAGATCGTCATGACATCGATATCAGATTTAATCTCGCCAATTCTTCTTCAATATCACAATCAACTAATATCAACATTTCTACGAATATCAATTATTTTGTTGGGATCATAAATATCCACAACTTGGTTTAGATCTGGAATAGCTAGAATTCCTACGGGAATAGCTTCGATTGATTTGCAGGAGTTAGGGTTCCTTGGGACAATCTACGTTGTATAAATACCTCGTATAAGTATTAAAATAATCATCAAACAATCATGTAATCAAATTACATCATATATATATATATATATATATATATATATATATATATATATATATATATATATATATATATATATATATATATATAATCCAAGTTATATATATATTAAAATAACACTTCTCAGTCTGGCCTTGTTGGTAACTCGGGAATTCTTCGGCACCGTTATAGTCAACAGATTTTTAGACATTTTGAGAAAAATGTTTATAGTTAAAAGATTTTGAAAAGTTTTATTCAAAACCTTGGTTTTAAAAATCATTCGTTCTCTATAACGAGAGCTCTGGTACCAACCTGTAACACCCCCAAATATTCATACTTTAGTTTAGCGGAAGAGTCGTTGGTGTTATGGGATAGCACATTACTCAAATCATAGACAACGCATAAAAATCGCGTCGTTTAATAATAAAGCATTTTCCATTCATAAACATAAAATTACATAGGTCCCAAGTCATAGTATTTCATAAAAATTTTACAAAACATTTGAATGGAAATTGTTAATTTAGTGAGGGCCATAAGTTCTTTTCGTCTTCCCGAGAATTACCTTCAAGTACCTGAGATAAAACATGTTAAAAGAAAAGGTCAGTGAAAATGCCGAGTGAATTCATAGAGTTTAATAAACCATTAATATATCACCGGTATATATAATCGTTACCGAAAATCATTTTATACAATTCCTTGTCGTAGGCCATAAAATAAGCCATAAACATTTTATACAAATCCTTGTCAAAAACATAATATAGGCTTTTGCCTTCAAAACCATTATACGAACCATTGTCGTAAAAATATCATACAATAAGTTTTATAACGTTGTATAAGGTGTAATATAAACCGTTATATGAAAATGGTTATGTAAAACCAAAACACGAACATAATATCAATAATAAGACCCCGTATTGCTAGTCAGACAATATATCATAATTCAATGCGTATAGTAGTATTCTCGTTATTTGGATTATTATAAGCCGCATGACATTGCTACCTTACTATAACAAACAACGGGTAGCTAACCCGAAACTCAATTTGCCCATCTAAGTTAGCGTGTCGTCACAAAAATCACGCTATGGAAATCTTCTCATACATAAATTCGCTTACCAATCAATGTGGCACGACGGGGATCAACCGTCAAGGAGCGAACTGGGGTGATCTTCCCCAAATAGTACTATTATATGTATAAGCGTCTACCAAATCCCGGTAGTTCAAATATCATGCTAATGGGACTTTTAGTGACATGACCTAACTAATAATAATCCATTTCATTTCATTCGTCGGGTCATATAATCATTCATCGGTTCATATAATCATTCGGGTCCAAATCAATAAGCAAACAATCGGGAAAACTGGTGTCCTATTTTAATAAAACTAACATGTTATCTCACTCGCGGGTTTATAAAACATTTCATAAAAACATTTAAAAGAGTGCAAGGCTATGAACTCACGTTGATTGGGAGAGGCGGTTATCGGCGATTTGGATGTACGGTACGTGCTTCAATCACGGAAACCTAGACAAATAATACTCTTTGATAAGTGTGAAAACACTCATCAATAATGATCCTAAAACCATTAAAAACACAGTCAAATACCTTATATTAAACTGTAAATTATCAGAATTACGCGTGTATTTGTGTTTTTGTGTTTTCAGGTAAAAAAGATATATTTTGAAGCAAAGATGCGTTTTCAAGGGATTTATATCACAAAAGACGAAGAAAAAGACGAAAAGATGATTCAAGGACCTTATTTGCCAAGCTTTCAAAGATCGAGGACTTAAGTGCAATTTTCTACAAGATAAAGGATGATAAAGGAACTTGATTTCAAAGTGTAAAAGATTTTTGACAAAATTAAAAAATGAAGGACTTAAAAGAAACAATGGAAAGTTAAAGTTTATTAACTTGGTCAAATTGACCAAATCGGTCAAACGAACACACAAAGACATACACGTTTTCTCCTTCTTCTCCAAATGAAGAGAGAGAAACAAACGTTTATCTCCATTCCATCTCCATAACCTGCAAATCAAAATCAAGAACGATCAAAGAAGAATTAGCCAAAGCTTCCAACTACAAAGATGTTCCTCTCCATCTCCTCTACAAGAAGATGTCACTCAATTAGATCAAGACTCAAGGACGAAGAAATCTCCAATATGAAGAATGAAGAATGAAGAGTTCAACCTCGTATTTTCCACGTGTTGATTGCTTATTGGATAGAACATGTCACCTCTCCTTCTCTCGACGTCTATAAATAGAGACGAAGGCTTCATTTTTCGATGGTTAGACTAGGAGTAGATTTCACATAGTAGAATTAGTTAGGAGTAGCAATTAGTTAGTTAGTTAATCTTTTTGTTATAAATTTTCAGTTTCAGTTGTAACAATTTTCTTGTTCGCCATTAATGAAACGTTAAAGCTTTCTATTTCTTTCCTTCTAATCAGTTTCAAAGTTAGTTAATTCTTGTTAATCTGTTAAAGTTTTCAGTGTGATCATTTGAATTCGGTTTTACTTAACTGCCATTAATGGTTTTCTAAGCTTCTCAATCTTCTAACTTTTTGACCTTGTTAATCTTCTATTCATTTAGATTACTGATTTTCTTACTGTTACTATTCACGAGATATAATTTTGTTCATTTTACTCGAGATGTTAATGGAAGTATGATATCAGTTTCTGTTTTAGTCAGTTAGAAGTTAGTAAATTCGGTTTTCAGCGGAATTATTCTTAAGAGTTCGTCTTCATTTTGTTCATAACCTAGTTATGAGATCAAAAACTCAATAATGATACAGTTACAGCGATTAAGTTCGAGTCAATATAGGTTTTTCTTGCACATTGAATTGATTAGAAAATAATGATTGAATCCAGTGGCAGATTAGTTTAAAAAAGGTTTCAGTCTGTACTTTATCTGATCAAGTTGAAACAAGATGTTTAGTTTGTAGAAATCATTTAATATAGATCAGAACTGTAGGATTCAGAATCGTAGGCTTTGTTTTGTGTTTATGTGCCTTGTTTGTTTTGCAGGTTTATTGTGGATGTATGCGGGATTTAGATGTACTGTATGGAGGTAGTAGTGTAAGCGTAGATTTGGATTCAGTCTCGGTGGTGTTTGGATTTAAGCCGGCTCAGCGCCGCGCTTCACGTCAAAGGACTAGGCCTAGATGTAGCAGGTTAAGCACGTTTATATTTCTGCGATTTTTTATAAGTATAGTCTGCTAGTGTAATTTTAGTGTAAACTTGCTGGATTGCTACTTGTTACATGTTTTTTATCTGTTATTCGTACTGAGTTTTTTTTATTCTAGTGTTTCTGCTTTCTAATTCCTACATTTAGATCTGATATAGGGTGTTTGGATAGGAAAATCTGTTAGAAGTTTGGTTGTTTACTGTCTGATTTTTGAGGAATTTTAGTCTATCAGTTTGTTATAATAATAGTATAAACCGAGTAATTGTAGTATATAATTTGCTTTTACTGAATGTTTGTTTTTCCTTGTTATTGAATGTTAATGATTGTTGATTACTTTTTGTATCGCTTGCGGGATAATTCATGATTGATAACTGTTCTTAGTGCAGATATTGTTCTTATGTTTCTGATTTCCTATAGCAATTTCTGTTTGGATGCTTTAACTGTTTAATTTCCATGTGTTCAAATCCATTTTTTTGAGTGTAAGCATTGTCTCAAGTATGTTAGCTTTACGAATCTTGCATCATTTCTGTCTTAGCATGTTTGGAATTAGCAATCATAGATCGATATTTGGAGTATAGTTGTTTCTGAGATGATCAGCTGAGTAATTCTAGTTGATTGTGTCAAGTTAGTTACTCACGTTTCATATTTTTCAAAGTCTAGTCACATTTCATTTTTTTTAACTTCTTTTAACGTTTCTTATTTGGTTTTTGGGCTTGTATAAAGTTGTTTGGCCCAATTGGTTAAATGAAACCTGTTACATTTTATTAATGGGTTAATAGTAGTTTTAAACTTGTAATGGTAATTGGAGACATACAAATAATACACTAAAAATAATAATAGTTCAATAATAGTAGAATATCATTTTTGTCGTTTACTCGTTTTGCGTGCCAAATAGTATAAATTTGAATTTTACATTTTATAATTTTGTGTGCATTTAAATGTGGTATTTGCAATATGTTTTAGTTTAGTACGTATATGTAGTATAATATAGATATTTTTACATTTTTACTTGTTTTGTGCCAATTAGACATAGATACCAATCAAGTCTTTTTAACCAAAAACAATTAAATCTTTACTTGAAAACGTTAAATCCATTCGAATTGAGTCGAGAAAAACGAACTAAAAAAACAAATATTACTCTTCTTAGACTCTTGTCCAATGACTTTATAAAAACAATGGCTATGTATATATATGATGATATTATAAGTATGATGATGATCAAGTGGGTTTTTATGTCTTCATTCAACATTATAGTGTTATGTGTTAGTCAAATTTTTGACTAGTTATACTAGTTCCAATCCAATTTCATATTAAGGCCCAATAAGCCCATTAAAGTCTAATACTTTATGTTAGTCCATTTATACTTTTTATACCAGGCCTTTACTCATATGTTGGGCCCAAGTGGGTTAAGCCCAATGAGTAAGTCCATTAGTGTTTAGCCAATCTAGTTGGGCTAATAGTCTAATAAGGCTACTTTGGCCCGTTAAAGTCCATAAGTCATAAAGCTCGGGTTTTATCGGTTTTTACTTATCAAATGTACTTAAACATCAGTATATGAGTTATAAAAAGTTTACATTAGACGGGTCCGACCGTCTAAGTTTTATTCGACGAAAACGTTAATTTATCGGTTTTAGCCGAAAAGACGTAAAACTCATGTATATAGTTTTATAACTTATAAACTTTATCAAATTGCCATTTTTATAAAATGCCCCTTTTATTTATTAAAGTACATACTTATTTATATGTAATATATAAGTTAGTGGATTTTAGGTAAACTTTTTATATTATATTAACTTGAGTGCAAATATTATACTATATACTTTTATTTTACAAATCTGATTATTATTTTCACTTTCACCATTTTTACCATATCTTGAGTTCTACAAGGAGATAGAAGCTCATCTTTGGATGGCACAAACTACATATTATGTGATACAATTAACTCAGTTTTAGCTACTGCTCAATCAGTGGCTAAGTGTCTCTAACAGTCCATACAAAACAGACTACTCAGATTTGTACTTCAATATTGTTTTGATCATATCTCACTCATTATAAAGATTCCATTGTATGGCCAACTCTCACATGTGTACAAGTATCATAGATTACTGTATATTAATTTATACAACTCATTTTAACAAGTTATCATAAGATTCTTTACTGTTTTATACAGCCTACTAATTTAAGCATGATTTTAACCTTTTTACATGTAGTTTTCAATCTTCTTAACCAAGTTTATCAACACATGATCCCCACATAATATTTTTATCATCATATATCATCATATACATATACATTAAGAAATAAAATACAATTTACATTTACAAAAATAACAAGGAAAAGGGAAGGATGATCTTGTTACCACCAGGATTATGAAAGTTAAGATCAAAGCTTCACTTTTGATGACAAAACTTGTGGTACACCAAAATCAACTTCAAGATCACCAATCTTCAAGAACACCATGTGGAAAATCAGCCCTAGGACACCAACAAATCTTCACTTTGGATGTTAAAATCACCACCAATCAATAGAGCTTCAAAAGGTTTCCATCATATGTGTAAATAACATAAGATTTTGTGGTTAAATTTGATCAAATGGGGGTGTTTGTTGTGAGAGTGGGACGGAAATGGTGGGAGAGAAGAGCGAAAAATGAGTTGTTTGCATGAGTGGAAAATGAGGTAAATGGTTTTACTTTGGTTTTTTTTAGGTAAGGGTGGTTTGTAACAAGGCTAAGACACTTATCTTAGCTTGTTATGTAAGCTTGACACATCTCTTGATGTGTTGGCTTAAGCTAGCCGTTCCATGTGGGGGTGAGGCAAGTTTATTCTTGTCTCATCCCCATTTAATTACGGGTACTCCTCGATTCTAGTTTCCTCGATTTGCGTGCCCTCGGGTCGTTTTACGAAAAACGTTTTTATAAATTATGAATCAACGACACAAAAAGAATCTAATAAAAATTGTCTTATCAAAAACGGAATTCAAAAACGTAAATACGTAAACCTAAGGCTTTCGGTTTAGTCGTATAGGACGTCAAATTATTCACGTAAGCCCTAATATCTTCTCGTAAATTTGTGAGTTTATGAACCAACACAAATTAAAATTCCAAAATAATATTCGAGAATAAATTTATTTCTTGAAATGTCAGACTGTCACCAAAAACGGTGTATGTAAACGTAAGCACGTAAAGTAGAGTCCTCCGGTTTAGACGTAGTCGAGGCTACTTCAAGACGTAAACCCAAATTTCTTCCCATAAATGAGTGAGTTCATAATATAACATTAAAATAATGTTTTTAAATAATACTTGAGAATAAAATATCAACCATAAATTGACGGATTGTCACATAACCTGGTCATGCAGAAAAATACGCTGCACAATTAGCTTTGTGTGGCGCACTTTCTGTCTGATTCTTAGTTATTTGCATGATTGAAATACTCTTGTGCTCGATACAATTATATTTGATCATTGTTATGTATTTGGTTCACTCTTTATTATAAGATGTTCGAAAGTGCTTATATGATTGATTGAATTTCATGTTATCTAGTAAATGAATCTTGATATTTGTCTTGTAGAAATTGGCGAATAAAATGCATATCAACTCTTGTATGATTTTGTTTAATGCTTTGCCATGGGATCGAAAGAGTGTGGCTCAACGAGCCCTTGAATTATTTTAACCAACATAAACCGATCTTAATGCGTTTGATATAACATGATCTATTAGTCGAAAGGATTTCTTGTTATATTAAATAGTTGTTGCTAGTAAGACTAGTCATCCATTTGTATTCATCCTTTGTTTATATGCTTATAATCTATCCTTGTTAGTAGTCATTTTGATGATTCTTAGCCTAAACCAAACACTCCTTTAAATCATTGTTTGAAGCTTAAATATCTAGAACTTGTGACACTCTAGAGATAATTGTTTTTACTTGATAACAACATCTTGTGGATCGACCTGGACTTACCTTAGACTATACTATACACGAAAGGGTATACTTGCCCGTGTTGTATTTTGGTCCCTCCTTTGGTAAAATCTAGTTATATAAATTTAAGACTTGCGAACACATATCACTTGTCTACTCTCTTGTCTCTTGTGATTTAGATCTTTGTACACTTGAAGTTCGATTACGAAAACTCTATACTCTAAGCTTTGATCCTTCAAGGCTACACTTTGTATGAATGTGTTAAGTGTTACCATACAATCACCATTGTTGTACCCATTCTTCTAACTACTTGTATAATAGTGTGGTTGGTGTTGTAAACTAAAAGTATATATTTTAAAGGGCGTTGTTGTACTTTTGTAAAGAACACGACATCTTAGCTTAGGTGTCGTTAAATATTGTAAGCTTAAGTGTAAAGGTTTCTGCACCGTTGTAAATGAGATTCGTTTACTAGTGAAGTAGAACTCTCGAGTGGATACTCGAGGAGTGAAAGTAGGGGCAAGATAAGTAAGATCTTGCTAGGCCGAAACACTATAAATCATTGTGCATCGTGGTTTGTTTTATTTTTACTTCACCTCTATTACTTTGTCAATTACGCATAATCTATATCCATAATAATCATGAAAAAGTTTAAAACTACTTAAAACTAATCGGTAAAAACTATTCAAACCCCCTTCTAGTTTTCTACAGATGGTTTTAGTAATTATAACAACCCGAAAATTTTGACCAAAGTTTAAATTAAGATTTTTCGAACATTTACAAAACTTGTTATTTATTCTCGATAATTTAACGAAGATCGTGTTAGCTAAAATTCAAATTTATGTTGAATATTTTCTCTTAGTTTATGAACTGAGAAATTTAAATTTTTTTCGTTTACACTTCGTAAAATTAATTATTTATTATTTAATTACTTGTAATATTTATCGACGTTTTAAACGACGCACTAAGCAAAACTGATAAAAATAATAGTTGAAACGATTCAAAACGAAAACCTTGAAAATATGAAGGAATAGTATTTTTATTATATCCTAAAACGTTGCTAATAACGTGAGTAATAAAATTTACATTTTATTTTTACGGCGAAATCTAACCGAAATAGCTAGAAATGATTAAACGAGCATTTAAATAATTAATAGCAAATGTTTTCGAAAATCGACAAAGTAAGGACTCACATTTATTAGAAAAATGATTTTAAAAACGATGGCACAAGTCTCGTGACTTGAATCGTCCGTTAAGTCGCCCAAACGAGCCTCGAACACTGTTTTATAAAAGTAAATAAAGTATTTACATAATTTCCCCTAAGTTTTAACTACTTGCTAGTTGGATTTTATACATTTTATTATAAATAGGAAAATATACACATTTTTCTCATTTACAACAAAATAAAACACACATAACCTCAAAAAGCTCTCTCTCCCACTCTCCCATGGCTTCCAGCCGCCGGCCACTATGGCTGCCGCCGCCGCCACCGGAAAACTTTTCCGGCGATGATTTTCCGGCGAACTCCATTTTTTTCCGGCGAGACCAAAATTGTTCCAAAAGCCCCGATCTACCCAAATATCACACTCACTCTATCTCACTCGCGGCTACCTCGTGCCGCCGCCACTGCTGTGGTGTTTTCCAGCCGCCGCCACCTTGTGGTGGTGTGTGGGTGACGGATTGCTATCATTCCCAAATGGGTATACCTTGAAAACCCCCAAAAACCCCATATCTATTTCGGATCTATACATGCAAGATGGTTACAATCAATATTAGACAAAATAATTTATTTAGTTTACTTTTATTTTCACTATGGTGGTTTTTTGGCTATGATTTGATAAGAACAAGGGGCTGCCGCCGCCAAACCACCGATGTGGTAGCGGCTGGACGGCCGGACTTCATCACAGCCACCACGGCCGCGCCATGGTGGTGTCGGGTTGTGGTGGTGATACCCTTGATTATTTTCGTTGATAAATTATGTATTGGTGGTTGATTCTAGATCTATATATTTTTATATATAATTAAATTTTAATTATAATGTGTAAAAGAAAATAAATAAATAAAAGTGTAATGAATAAAGGAATAAATAAAATTATAATCAATCATTTAATGAGTTATTTTTATTACTATTATTATTATGTAAAAAGGGGTGTACTATAATAAATAAATATAATTATATTTGGTTATATAATTATTATTTGAGGAGGTATGGATTATAATAACTAAAATGGTATAATAAAATAATAGAATGTAAGAATTCTGAAAATAATAATAATAATAATTATTATTATTTGATAAAATGAGATAAATAATTATTTGAGGACTTATAAGAAATAAATAAATAAATACATATTTAAAAGAGTATTGTTATTAATATTATTATTAGCATATTAAGATATAAATTTTTTTTAATGCTATATGGAAAGTAGTTAAAATATTGATGGGGATAATTAATATATTAATTAAGGTATTGATTAAAAATGGAAAGTAATTAATTAAGGAGAAATAGAAAGTAATTAAAATATTAATGGTGGGAATATATAATTAATATAATAATTATATTATTAAGAATACCTTAATTAGAATATTGATTGAGAAAAATATTAATTGGGTATTGATTGAGACAAAGTAGGAAAAATTATGTATTTTATATACATGGAAAATATTATAAAACGGCAAGGTCATGCCGGAATTTTCTAAAAATGTATACATTTATAAAAGAAATTGATAACGAATAACTACGTTATATAATAACTTTCGAAATGTATTATTTTAGTTAATATGACATTTAACGTTATATATGATAAATAAATTTTAATGAGTTATATAACGATTTTCCAACGAGTGTCGAATTATATAAAAATAACTTCGTATACACTATTATAACCGAAGGATATAGTATATAACTTAAGAAATACATTTTTAAATGTTTGTTCTAAATAATAACTTACGACATGAATTATGAGCGTCATGTTCACATATAAATTATATACCGAATATATTATATGATTTATTTTATCATTTTATTTTATTTGGCCAACCACCAAAGTTTTACGAGTTAAATTTTATTAATTATTTTGTGTCGAGTTGATGTAACCATCCATCGGGAAAACACCAAAACTTAAACCTCACCAAACGATTGGAGCATAGCTGTGGAATTATTTACAACCGCGGAAAGATATTTGTTGACGCTACATGATTATTTATTATGGTGTATTACGACTATTGGAATCAAGCCGTATATATTATGTGATGCTGTGTGGTGTGATACTTATATTCTGCTGATGTCTGCATTTAAGGTGAGTCTATAGCCTCGCTTTATACTAGTTATTAAATGATTTTAAACCCGCGAGGGGGAATACATGTTTTTATAAACTTAGAACACAAGATTTTTATGGTATGCTTCGTCCCTCTATGAATGGACCCGTGGTTGCCTTTAAATTGCATTAAGTGATTGCCTTTGTTAAAGCCTCAATTATGGACCGTTAACTAGCTTATGATGGGCTAGCCGCTAGTACAATTAATAGATCTATGGGGAAGCCGCCCCGGTTCAGTTTGTGTGGACTTGTCATAGAAGCTTAGGCCCGACCTCCGCACTGTTTGGACATATTGTATTGAGAAGTCAGGTATACGGCAATGTACCAAAAATCTAGAGGTAACCGACAATTAATAAATCTCCTGTCTTATCAGACCTCTAAAAGGAGTGTTTAAGGGCTCGGTTCCATGAGCTTATTGCAATTTATGCTATATACAATTATCATTGTTGATGCAAATTATTATTTGATGCTTATAAGCATGCCACAAACTTATAATCTTTTCTTGTGTTCAAATTGATTACATAAACCTATAGATTCACTCGGCAATTTTGCTGATTGTTTTACTCACATGTATTTCAGGTAATCAAGAAGTGGAAGCTTGGAGGTCACGGGAATGAAGTTGTGCACTGCTTTTGTTGTTCAAACTCTTTGATTTATTTATCGTTCCATTTTTAAAACAAACTAATATGTTGTTTTAACTTATCTTTTGGTAACGATTACTTGGGACTACGCTACTCTGACAAATGTTTTAGGAACGATAAATCTAAAACGTCTCTTTTCGAGTCGTTCTTTATAAATTATGTGTTGTTGTATCATTGTTTAGCACCCAAAGATGTATTCCGCTGCGTGTAAATTTGGGGGTGTTAAATATTGGTATCAGAGCCATGAGTTATAGAGAACTAGGTCTTTATTTTAAAAACCTAAACTATAACTGTCAGTTTTTATTTTCCAAAGAGTCGGTGCACATAACTTCGCGTGACTTCAGGTTTAAGCTACTTCTGGGATTACAACTTTAGTATACGTTATTACGTATCCTTTTATTGCCAAGTATTTATAAATAAATACTATGATCCCTTTATTGATATATATTTATATCTAGGATCCCTTTATCGATATATATTTATGTCGTTAAACTTTTCGATAAAAGTTTATCATTTATTAATGATTAACTTAAATAAATACAATGAATGTTTAAGATCTTTCTGTATTTATTTTTGAAGTATTTAAATTGCTTTTATTGCAAAAATTTTATATTATGACCTTACATACCTTCATCTGCGCGCGTTACTTTCATTGTTTAACCCTCTGTGATATCTATATAGATGTCCAAATCGTCTTCCGCCTATTTGTGCCTAGACGTCTTTTAACGTAATTTCTAGACCATTGTGTAGCTCAATGTGTCTTTGGAATAGACTAACCGCTATCGTGTGAGTCACACATTTTGAAACATTTCTTAAAATAGTGTTGAATAATACCATAGTTTTTCATAATATTTTGTTGATTTTTATTATCGTTACACGACATGCGAAGATTTAATTCGTTGACATTTATATGTATCGACTCCGAAGTGTATTGTTCACTTATATCTCGGTAACGTCATCGTTATTTTATAAATCATCGTCTAGATTATGGCACTAGAATTGGAATACGATTTTACTTATATAAAATTTTATCATTTGTTTTTCATTAACCTTCTCGCTCCCGGAGTGTAGCATGTTAATGTTCCATTCTTTTCTTGTTATGTTTTGTGTTTTTGACAATCGTGGCACCAAGGAGATTTGCCTACATTGCATTTTGGAATCTAAATTACGAACGTCTTTCACCGTCTTGCTTCCTAAATTTCTTGTTGAATACCTTGAAGCATTTTCTGTCGTTCATCATGCTATATTTTATTTGATGCTCATTACGAGATTTATTTTTCGTTGTTATAAAATCCACAAGACATGTGTGTATATATGTATATATTTTGAGTCGTTAAGAAGTGTCGAAAAATACACTTTATGCAGAAACTGTAGGGGCAGTATAAACAGGTCAAAACTTAAAAGTAAAACCTGTATTTTTAAAATAAAATAGTCAAACCTGCACAGAACTTGCAGGGGTATTTTGGTCATTTTACATTGGTTTTCAGGTCTCGGGTAAAACTAGAAAGTCGTCTGAAACGTCGTTTTGAATCAAAATGCTTTAGACTCTGAGTCTTGGAGATGTCGTTTATCGGGTCAATTAATCGGCTAATATTTAAAAGTTAAATCTGATAGAAAATTCAGAACATGAGTTTTAAATGTTTCTAAGCTGTTTTGATTTCATTTGAGATCGTAAAATATTAACAAATATTATTTTACAACTAACGAATACTAGTTGCATGTGAAAATATTTAAAAATAAAAACAGTACAGGATTAGAAATTACCGGATTAATGATGTAATTTAAAAACGAATAACATACTTTATTAAAAGCATGTTGTGTCGAGTATCTTACAAAGAATACACATGTGGATTGTTTTATTCTTTTCATATATATTACTCATTTGTCATTCGATGTTATTTTATTTTCGTTTTCTTCTAACCTTCCACTGAATTGAGTTGAGTTTTGAAGTTTTGCCTTCACATTCTTCGTTAACATTCTTATCGCGTATCTCATGACGTTTTCGTCTAAACCTTATAACCCTTTGAAAACTTAACAACTTGTAACCATTTCATTGGTTGTTTTATGAGCTACTATTTGCCACTTTTTGCAAAACTTTGACTACTTTATACGTTGTCATAATGTCATATTATAAATAAATTTGATATTGTTTTACGATTATTTTCACCAATTATTTTTACTTTGGTCTTATAAAATACTTTTCGTAAGATTAAAAGTTGCTTCTTAAGTATCTCACAAATTAGTTGTATCCGATAAACTTATAAACTATTTTTAAATTCCATTTTACAGATGGCATGGTTTATATATAAACATAAGAAACGTAATACTTTTCGACGAAACTGAGCACTGCATTGCTATTCCTAAATTATACATGGCCTGATCACCTATGTCTAATTTAGATGGATCCATGCTAGGCTGAATAGTAGTCCACTTAAAAATCTTGATAATAATCAACTTTTTACTTGTATTTATGATAAAGATAAATAAAATGAAATAAAATGAAAAGTAGTTTTAAAAACCTTTATATTTCATGCAAGTAGCGCAATTTTCTTTTTCCTTTAATCCGAATACCTTATAATGATGTTGTTTTCTCGAATAATCACTTATTATTCTTGAGTTAACAAAGTCTTTATTTGGTTGATTGATTTTAGGATAAATTAAATTGGTTTTAATTTTCGTTTTTTGCTGTCATTTTATTGTGCGATTGTATTGTGTTCTCTCGTGGGTGGTTAATTGTCTCTTTTAGATCGGTTTGGATCAAGTGCTACCTGGACAAGTAGTCTCGATTTGTTTTGTTTAATAAGTGATCGCATTAATAGTTTTTTTTAGGTTTTCGCTGTGTTGGGGTTTCGGTTAATCATAGCATTTAATTATCCTTCACTATTGTTGCAGCAAGTGCTTGTCGGCTGACATTGGTTGAGGATTAATTAAGTGGGCGGCTGACCTTTGACATTGTTTAAGGATCAAGTGCTTATTTCGTTCTTTGCATCTTGTGTCGGCTGACCTTTGACATCTTTTGTCGGCAATCATTGTTTTAGGCTTGGTCATTGCAAGTTAGGGTTGGCTTCCTTTGATTGGTGGGTCCGGTTTTTGTCGGCTGACCTTTCTTCTTGGTGGCTGACTTTAAGTCTTGGCGTTTCAACTTCACGTGACATTATTTTGGTTACAGGTTGTAATTAATTTAATTGCAAGTTTTGTCTCAGGTGGCGGCTGACATTATTGGCATTAATTTAAGGTTGCAAGTAATTTAGTGTCGCTATTAATTTCCTAGGGGTCTTTGAATCTGGGTTTTGGTTATCGTTTGTTGTTACGATAAAAAAAAAATAGTTACTGTTTGTTTAGGGTTTATTTTTCGTGGTTAGGGCTGTGTTGGTTTGAACATGGATTCGAGCAATGAAAGTGATAAACCATTGTTCACAGGTTGGAATGATAGGGATATGGTGTCTAATCTTAAGGTTTTAGTAACGTTAGAGGAGATATCTAATTTGTTTTCTATTCCTTTGAATACTGTGCGTGACATTGAAGTGTTTGCAAATGGTGTTAAGGCAAACAAATTTCCTAAATGGTCTTCCTTACCTAAGGAGACCACTATGCTTTATTATGAAGTTTTGTGTGAACGCCATATGAATCTTACTAGCAAAACGTCTTCACTCAGTTCAGGTGGTTCGAGTGTGCACTCAGCACAAATGGCTAAGGAAACAGATGATCCAAATGTTTCCTCTTCTTGTGATGTATCTTTGGACCTTACAGCTAAGGCTGCAACAATTAATGGTATGCAACCGTGTAATCTACAGGAGGTTTTGAAATTATTTGGTGTAATGATTTGCACGGTTGGTGATGCGGGTGAATTTCTGCATGAGTTAAAAATGAAGAAACATCCTTTGTGGGGATTGATCTCACATGACCGTGCTAATGAAATTCTGGAATTACTTTGCAAATTTGAAGCTGATATGGTTACGTCTACTAATGGAGGTATTAATGCAATCTCGATGGAAGGGCAGAGTCCTTTGGTGTCCCCCCAGTCAAGAATTGGGGCCTCGCAATCACTTCTTCGTTTAATTCTGAAAATGTTTGTGAAGGGGTTAATATCTCTATTCCTAGGAAGGTTGTTGAAAAAGTAAATACTCGTTACCACAACACTTTATATGGTTACTTTCTTGGTAAAAGGATTGCATTTCCTGTGGTTGAGTATTTTGCTAAGAATCACTGGGCAAAACATGGTCTTAAGCGTATCATGATGAATGAGAAAGGTTTTTTCTTTTTTCAATTTGGGTCTAGTGAGGGTCTTAATGCGGTTCTGGAAGGTGGTCCGTGGATGGTTCGTAATTCACCAATTTTTCTTAAGAAATGGACTATGAAAACGAATCTTCTAAAGGAGGAACTAACTCGTATACCGGTATGGGTCAAGTTTCATGATGTCCCGATACAGGTATTTGAAGAGGAAGGTATTAGTTTAATTGCTTCGTTTCTTGGTAAGCTTATAATGATGGATAATTATACGGATAATATGTGCAAAGAGTCTTGGGGTCGTTGTAGTTTTGCTCGTTGTCTTATTGAGATGAACGCTGATTCGGAGTTTATAGATAACGTTACTATTGGTGTCCCTGATCTTGAAGGCTCTGGTTATACTAAGGAATTAATTCGTGTTGAATACGAATGGAAACCGCCTAGATGTCATACTTGTAATATTTTTGGTCATTCCTTTGATTCTTGTCCGAAAAATGTTAAACCTACAATGGTTGAAAAGGTGACAACTCATGTTGATAATGATGGATTCCAACAAGTGCAAAGTAAGAGTAAGAAGTACAAAGGTAATTTAGGGAATCAAGTTCCGAGAGGTGTTCCATTGAGTAAGGGTTCCCAAACAGGAAAGACGGTTGTTTTTCGTCCAAAAACTCGCTTGGATACTACAAGTACGAGTGGTGATAATAGTAGCAAGTTGAATACTAAATCTGGTCAGTCGCAGCAGTCTAGCAATCCTAATGGTCCGAACAAGGGTCAAGCTCAAATGAGCAGTGTTTCTACATCTAATAAATTTTCATCTTTGTCCATGCCTGGTATTGACGAAGGGGCTCAAGTAAGCGAGGAAGATAATGAGGAGGAGGAGGAGGGAGTCGAGGTCGTCTTTGATGAATCGGTGAATCTTCTCAACACTAATATAGGGGCAAGCACTCCAACTGGTTGATCCCATGCTGATATTTTATTATTCTTCTCGTAACTTTATGTTATCGTCTTGGTTTTTATCTAGTTTATATATTTCCATTATTCTAGACTAGTTAATGTTTATGGCCTGTCATAAACATTTTGTTTAACAAGCTGCCTGTAGCTTGCGGTTAATGTGGTACTTCAGCCACATTCCTTGTACTTCAACGCTTTTTTTGGTTCTATTTACCGGGGTCATTGTTACCCTTTTACCAAAAAAAAAGTAGCGTAATTTCTATGCATTCGCATACGTTTTCTTACCTTTTCTTAAACGAATTACGCGCTTACGAATACGTTTTTACTCGACAATCGTTTTTCCACTTGTTACTTCATTTTGTCTTATAACTGATTTCTTTTGACCATTCGTCTAATTACTGACTGTTGATAAATGACTTGAAAGTCTCAATGTTTTATCCTTTCTTCTCGTCCAATCTTCTTTTTGCGACTGGGTAGATCTTTGGAATGTCTCCGCACGTGAATAATGAATTATCACTAGAGTGATTTCCGTATATCCGGGATGACGTCCGCCACTCTCGTTTGTCTCGAAATCCACTCTTGTGAACCGTGCTTTGATTTTTCTCTTTAAACACTAACATCGTTCATTTGATTTATTTTAATTACAAGTGATTATTAGGAATTTTATTTTATTAAAATTTTTGTATGGATCTTATTTCCGATCGTGTAACGACCACCGCTAAGTTAACGAGCTGATATTGGTGAACCATCAACCGCACTAACCAAATTTGACAACTTGTTTAATCTATTATTTCTTATCGTCTTACCATCAACGCCTTTATTTTATTATTCTCTTTAAGAATTTATACGACATTTGCTTCGTCCCCTTTTGTACCATTGATTTCGTACTAATTGTTGACTATTAATTCCATTCGTATTCGTTTGTTATCTTGTCACATTTCGAAAACCCGAATGTAACCCATATTTATTTTGGAATGATAAACACCTTTATGTATTCCTACAAAGTATTATAAAAAAATTTTTTATGGAACTTGTCTACATTTTCTAATGATTTTCAATCATCGAAATAACCATCACAAGTAAAAGGTCAAATTTATACACCATATTTTGTATAACTAAAACTAATGTTTAAAATAAAATTATGTTCTACCTTTTGAACTAATTGACTTATCATACTTTACTTTTAATGTAATGAAATTGCCAGTTTAATTTATATTCCTAATAGTGATTTAATTTGGAAATTATATTCTCTAATTGTAACCATCAGTATGAGTTTAATTAATAAATTTACGTCATTCCTTCAAAGTTTCTTAAGACGACCAAATAAATTTTGAAACTATTTTACTTCTATTTTTGATGTATCATCTTTATCGAGAAAGTACCTCAACTGAGTTTTAAGGTAATACCAAATCCGAGATGGATAATTGTGACAAATGTTATTTTAATGATAATGTATAATTTATTCTTCGCTCTCATTTTCCTACTCGATGACAAACGGCGGAAATCTGTATTTGATATTTATGTTTGGCTTTTGCTTTTAGATACTTATGTGGCATGTGATCTAGTCGAATGATCGTAAGTTGTGAGAACTTCAGACGGCATTGTCCAATGACGTCCGATCATGGAGAACGTGTACCATATAATATCTTTTGACTTTCTTTGGAACTTAGACGATGACTTGCCTGTTTTTCACTCTTCACTGTTAGATTGAAGACTAACGTATGCGAATTAAGCGCCGGGACGTCGCTTCCTAAAGGAGTGGATGATATAACAACCCGAAAATTTTGACCAAAGTTTAAATTAAGATTTTTCGAACATTTACGAAACTTGTTATTTATTCTCGATAATTTAACGAAGATCGTGTTAGCTAAAATTCAAATTTATGTTGAATATTTTCTTTTAGTTTATGAACTGAGAAATTTAAATTTTTTTCGTTTACACTTCGTAAAATTAAATATTTATTATTTAATTACTTGTAATATTTATCGACGTTTTAAACGACGGACTGAGCAAAACTGATAAAAATAATAGTTGAAACGATTCAAAACGAAAACCTTGAAAATATGAAGGAATAGTATTTTTATTATATCCTAAAACGTTGCTAATAACGTGAGTAATAAAATTTACATTTTATTTTTACAGCGAAATCTAACCGAAATAGCTAGAAATGATTAAACGAGCATTTAAATAATTAATAGCAAATGTTTTCGAAAATCGACAAAGTAAGGACTCACATTTATTAGAAGAATGATTTTAAAAACGATGGCGCAAGTCTCGTGACTTGAATCGTCCGTTAAGTCGCCCAAACGAGCCTCGAACACTTGTTTTATAAAAGTAAATAAAGTATTTACATAATTTCCCCAAAGTTTTAACTACTTGCTAGTTGGATTTTATATATTTTATTATAAATAGGAAAATATACACATTTTTCTCATTTACAACAAAATAAAACACACATAACCTCAAAAAGCTCTCTCTCCCACTCTCCCATGGCTTCCAGCCGCCGGCCACTATGGCTGCCGCCGCCGCCACCGGAAAACTTTTCCGGCGATGATTATCCGGCGAACTCCATTTTTTTCCGGCGAGACCAAAATTGTTCCAAAAGCCCCGATCTACCCGAATATCACACTCACTCTCTCTCACTCGCGGCCACCTTGTGCCGCCGCCACTGCTGTGGTGTTTTCCAGCCGCCGCCACCTTGTGGTGGTGTGTGGGTGACGGATTGCTATCATTCCCAAATGGGTATACCTTGAAAACCCCCAAAAACCCCATATCTATTTTGGATCTATACATGCAAGATGGTTACAATCAATATTAGACAAAATAATTTATTTAGTTTACTTTTATTTTCACTATGGTGGTTTTTTGGCTATGATTTGATAAGAACAAGGGGCTGCCGCCGCCAAACCACCGCTGTGGTGGCGGCTGGACGGCCGGACTTCATCACAGCCACCACGGCCACGCCATGGTGGTGTCGGGTTGTGGTGGTGATACCCTTGATTATTTTTGTTGATAAATTATGTATTGGTGGTTGATTCTAGATCTATATATTTTTATATATAATTAAATTTTAATTATAATGTGTAAAAGAAAATAAATAAATAAAAGTGTAATGAATAAAGGAATAAATAAAATTATAATCAATCATTTAATGAGTTATTTTTATTATTGTTATTATTATGTAAAAAGGGGTGTACTATAATAAATAAATATAATTATATTTGGTTATATAATTATTATTTGAGGAGGTATGGATTATAATAACTAAAATGGTATAATAAAATAATAGAATGTAAGAATTCTAAAAATAATAATAATAATTATTATTATTATTTGATAAAATGAGATAAATAATTATTTGAGGACTTATAAGAAATAAATAAATAAATACATATTTAAAAGAGTATTGTTATTAATATTATTATTAGTATATTAAGATATAAATTTTTTTTAATGCTATATGAAAAGTAGTTAAAATATTGATGGGGATAATTAATATATTAATTAAGGTATTGATTAAAAATGGAAAGTAATTAAAATATTAATGGTGGGAATATATAATTAATATAATAATTATATTATTAAGAATACCTTAATTAGAATATTGATTGAGAAAAATATTAATTGGGTATTGATTGAGACAAAGTAGGAAAAATTATGTATTTATATACATGGAAAATATTATAAAAACGGCAAGGTCATGCCGGAATTTTCTAAAAATGTATACATTTATAAAAGAAATTGATAACGAATAACTACGTTATATAATAACTTTCGAAAAGTATTATTTTAGTTAATATGACATTTAACGTTATATATGATAAATAAATTTTAATGAGTTATATAACGATTTTCCAACGAGTGTCGAATTATATAAAAATAACTTCGTATACACTATTATAACCGAAGGATATAGTATATAACTTAAGAAATACATTTTTAAATGTTTGTTCTAAATAATAACTTACGACATGAATTATGAGCGTCATGTTCACATATAAATTATATACCGAATATATTATATGATTTATTTTATCATTTTATTTTATTTAGCCAACCACCAAAGTTTAACGAGTTAAATTTTATTAATTATTTTGTGTCGAGTTGATGTAACCATCCATCGAGAAAACACCAAAACTTAAACCTCACCAAACGATTGGAGCATAGCTGTGGAATTATTTACAACCGCGGAAAGATATTTGTTGACGCTACATGATTATTTATTATGGTGTATTACGACTATTGGAATCAAGCCGTATATATTATGTGATGTTGTGTGGTGTGATACTTATATTCTGCTGATGTCTGCATTTAAGGTGAGTCTATAGCCTCGCTTTATATTAGTTATTAAATGATTTTAAACCCGCGAGGGGGAATACATGTTTTTATAAACTTAGAACACAAGATTTTTATGGTATGCTTTGTCCCTCTATGAATGGACCCGTGGTTGCCTTTAAATTGCATTAAGTGATTTCCTTTGTTAAAGCCTCAATTATGGACCGTTAACTAGCTTATGATGGGCTAGCCGCTAGTACAATTAATAGATCTATGGGGGAAGCCGTCCCGGTTCAGTTTGTGTGGACTTGTCATAGAAGCTTAGGCCCGACCTCCGCACTGTTTGGACATATTGTATTGAGAAGTCAGGTATACGGCAATGTACCAAAAATCTAGAGGTAACCGACAATTAATAAATCTCCTGTCTTATCAGGCCTCTAAAAGGAGTGTTTAAGGGCTCGGTTCCATGAGCTTATTGCAATTTATGCTATATACAATTATCATTGTTGATGCAAATTATTATTTGATGCTTATAAGCATGCCACAAACTTATAATCTTTGCTTGTGTTCAAATTGATTACATAAACCTATAGATTCACTCGGCATTTTTGCTGATTGTTTTACTCACATGTATTTCAGGTAATCAAGAAGTGGAAGCTTGGAGGTCACGGGAATGAAGTTGTGCACTGCTTTTGTTGTTCAAACTCTTTGATTTATTTATCGTTCCATTTTTAAAACAAACTAATATGTTGTTTTAACTTATCTTTTGGTAACGATTACTTGGGACTACGCTACTCTGACAAATGTTTTAGGAACGATAAATCTAAAACGTCTCTTTTCGAGTCGTTCTTTATAAATTATGTGTTGTTGTTTCATTGTTTAGCACCCAAAGATGTATTCCGTTGCGTGTAAATTTGGGGGTGTTAAAGTAATGTTGAGCCGAAATATGATTATAAGTAACTTGTAAATTTTACGTTTGTATTACAAGTTACATGTTTGACATCAACAAACAACCAAGGATGTATAGATTAAATATCGTAATATTTTCACTAACAATCTCCCCCTTTTTATGATGACAAACTATAACACCCCAAAAATCGGTCAACATAAGCGATAAAGCTCGGGGGCTATTACGTCATAATACCAAAGTACAAGGTGCAAGAGAACGAATTTAAATGAGACGTTTTGAAAAGAATTTACCTCGTTGCATTTATTTGAAATAACATAGTTTACAAAGCATAAGTTTAGAATGCAAGCAGCGAAAATCATAAGTTTGAAATAGACAACGAGTTAAATGTTCAATGCAAAAGATAAATCTTCCAAAATCCTCCAACTAAGCATTAGACTCCACATACTTCAAATAGCAGCAAGATCAAATACCTGAGATAAATGCTTAAAAGTGTCAACACAATGGTTGGTGAATTCATAGGTTTAATTCAAAGCATAGTAAGACATACCACAAACAAGATGTTATGAGGCATATGGGACCATTATAGGTGATATAATGTCAAACATATGGTAAATAGTGGGTAAAGTAGTTATGATAGCGCTAAGATCATGACACCGATGCTAATGGAAAGATGAAACAATAATAAGTGCCCGCTAGATGTCCTATTCCTAAGATAACCTCTGAAATGGCCATAACTATACATCTGTTTGTCAGTGGTGACAGAGGACACCCGGACGGGAGTGACAAACTCCAATAGATCTATCTATAACACATGTGCTTACTTGACCGGTCATCCAGAAGTAACTCACGATTCATGATGCGCAAAGTGGGATAACTATACTTAGGCATACTCATAAACATAACTTCCGCGAAGAGATCAAGAAAACATAGTTTTGCGTCCATAAAATATGTTACAAGCATTATCTCACCCCAAACTGATTACACATATAAAGCAGTTTAAAAGGGGCTATGACTCACCTCAAGCAAAGAATCAATCCGCACAATTATAAGATCAAGTAATAGCGAGCAAACACAAGCGGAAACCTAAATATAATACTATAGTTTAGGCGCGAATAATTAAATTGTTAGCCTCAAAATATTGAGTCAAACAAGAATGTTCGGTCATAGGTTTATATTGTAACATTAATTAGAACGTTGTAATAGTTAGGTAAAATAGTCTTGACATTACGGGTTTGATGGCTAGCTTAAAATGCCTCTTTCAAGGTACTTAGCATTTTATTCAAGCCCGGCCCAATCAAACATATTGCCCATTATGCCACATATAGACAAGGCTATAAATACCCTTCCTAGCATGTTAGGAAGGGTAGTTGGTTGATTCATTTTTCTAAATCTAATCCTCCATAAGTTTCACACACTTCTCTCTACTTTCTCTCTCTAGAATTCATCTTTTATCTACCTTTCTTTCTTGTTTAATCATCTAAGAATATTGGACAACAATTGGTATCGATCGCCAGGGGTAGATACGTGATTGGTTTTGGTTCTCCTATTGATTTCGTGGGATTTTCTTCATATTTAAGCTCGAATCATCAAATTTTTTTTGCGTTTTCGTGGTGTTAGTGAGTAGACAAATCGACTACATATGCGTGATAGTGATTTGGGTTACTTAGATTGGTTAAAAACGCGAAATTTTGTAGTGTTTGGCTTCGTTTTTTCCTTGAAATCTCGTATAATCCAAAGTACATCCAAGATCCTATTTTTTAGCAAGTCTGCCAATAATTTCACAATATATACTCACATTGCAAAATTGAATATTTGATTATTACGGAATCTTACACATTCCAAGCATTGCGGAATTGAATATTTTCAGTGATTGCGAAATTGAATGTTTAATGTGATTTCGAAATTGATTGTTTTCAGTGATTGCGGAATTGAATATTTTCAGTGATTGCGAATTGAATGTTTTCTGTGATTGCGGAATTGATTGTTTTCAGTGATTGTGGAATTAAATGTTTTTAGTGATTGCGGAATTGAATGTTTTCAGTCATTGCGGAATTAATTCAATAATTGGATTGTGGAATCAATTCACTAATTATATTGCAGAATTATACTTTCAGTGGGATTGCGGAATTTTAACCTATAGACATTGCGGAATCATAAGTTTTCTTAGCATTGCGGAATTATAACCTTTTAACTTTGCGCAATTGTGTCACCTTGCACCATAATTACGGAATTGATTATCTACATTGCGAAATCTTTGCTAATTTTCGAAAAATGTGTCTTTGAAATTTTTTAACAAACTTGCATTTTGTGGATTCACGAGTTTTTTAGTTTAAGAATTTTTAGTTCCTCAAGACGACATTATTTAGGGTTTTTCACATAGTTTCTCAAAATATCAACCACAATCCAATCACACCTCATCTACTTTAGATCCTATTAACTTCTACACTTCCAAGATTATCGAGATGGATTCTACTCAATAATATTGTGTGACAAACAACAACATTATGGTCGCTGGTAATAAAGAGAGACCACCAATGCTTGTGACTGGTCGATATGCACAATGGCAATCACGATTCCTTCGATATATTGACACTAAACCCAATGGTGGTGTTCTTCGACGTTTCATCAAAGAAGGACCCTATACTCTCACTACAATAACCATTCCTGTAATTCCAGCAACCGACTCGACGACTGGTTCCGATGAGCAAACAATTGAGGAAACATATGAGAACACTTCCAAAGAGAAACGTGCTTGGATTGATGCAGAGAAAGAAGCAATCTATTTGATTCTCAATGGAACTGGAGATGATATTTACTCAACGGTTGATGCATGCTCTACTAAAAAAGAAATGTGGTTTGCCATTGAACGCTTGCAACAAGGAGAATCACTTAACAAGCAAGATGTCAAAACTAACTTGTTCTGGAACTTTGGTAAGTTTACTTCATTGGATGGGGATTCAATTGATTCATATTACTCAAGGTTCTACAAGATGATGAATGACATGACAAGAAACAATCTACAAGTCTCCACCATGCAAGTCAATGTGCAGTTTCTACAACAACTTCAACCCGAGTGGACACGATTTGTAACATTGGTGAAACAACAAAATAAGTTGGACGAGGTCAACTATCATACACTCTTTGACATTTTGAAACAATTTCAGAACGAGGCAAATGAACTTCGAGCTAAACGGGTAGCAAAGACTGCTAATCCACTTGCTTTGGTGTCTACCACTCACCATGTCCAAGATCATCGCTCTCGTGCTCCAAAATCATACTCCACTACATCCTCATCACCAAGATACTCCACCACATCCTCTTCACCAAGATACTCCACTTCATCTAAGTATTCAGCTCCCACAAGATCACAAGACAAAGAACCAAGAGCACCATCACCATCACCTGAGCCATCATCTGAAGAGGACAGTGATGAAGAACTAGCTCAGAAGGATAGGGAGATGAAGCAACGAATTACTTTCATTATGAAGACCTACAAGAAAATCTTCAAACCCACCAACAACAATCTTCGAACATCATCAAATACAAGGAATCAATATGTTGAGACTCCTCGAAGGTATGAAACACGTCAACGTAATGAAAGTCCTCCAATGTATGATCGACGTAATCCAACACATGTTGAGGGTTCTGCACGGTATGATCGACAAACTGCTAAGTATGATGCTTAGAGGATTGCTACTGCTGCTGGGAATAGGGAAACTGTTGGTACTCAAGTGGTTCAGCAAAGTGGGATTCAGTGCTTTAATTGTCAAGGCTATGGGCATATGACAAAGGAATGTAGGAAGACGAAACAGGTTAGGGACTCTGGCTATCATAAGGAAAAGATGCTGCTATGCAAGAAGATGGAAGCTGGGGTTAAATTGTGGGCTGAGGAAAAAGCAATGCTTGATGACACTGATGATGAAGCCTCCGACCAAGAACTTGAAGCACATTACTCGTACATGGCAAAGGTTGAAGAAGTTCTCAATGTCAATGAAGATGAAAATGGTCTTATCTTTGATACTGAGCCAATCGATAAGGTACACACTGAAGAGGAATATACTGTGTTTGGCAATATTCATGAGCATAGTGAGCTACCCAAAGCCATTAATGACACATGTACGATGGAAACGGTTGATAGCAATACCACACCCGATTCATCAGACACATGCAATAATGGGTATGAGGATGATCAACGTGCAAATGAGTATGATGATGATGAGGAGCGTATTGCGCTTGCTAACTTAATTGCTTCTTTACAAAAAGATGTCAAAGAAACTAGAAAGAGTCAAAAGCAATTAAAGAAGGCAAACGCTACGTTCACTCAAAATTTTGAAGAATGCAAAGCTCCTCTAATTAATTCTAGTGAGACCATTGATAACTATAGAGCTCAGCTTCTTCAAAAGACCAATGAGATTGAGGGGTACAAAGGGTGTTTAATTAATGTCAAAAAGGACGATTTTTAACAGAAATATAACGAAACTCTTAAGCTTCTAGAACAAGAGAAACGTAATTATAACACCTCTTTGAGTACTGAACGTTACAAAACGTATCTTGCTACCACTAAAGTCAATGAGCTGACTCAAGTAAATAGTTTTCTTCAAGAGGATAAAACTAAACTTGTTAATGAAAAGAAAGCTGTAGTTGAAAAAATGGAAAAGGATTTCAAAACTAAACAAGCGAATGACATCGACAAAATAGTGGAACTTGAAACTCAAATTAATTTTTACAAGAAAATTGTTTACAAAACTAATCAATCAATTCAAACCATGAGAATGTTGGCACCTCGTTCGTTCTTCAAGGATAGACCTAGTTTTCCAAATCCTAAGTACCTTGAGCAAGCTCAATCTGAGAATCAGCACTTATATCTTGATGAGTCCCAATGGACCGATCTTGATTGCCTTGTCGTTAGGCCCGATAGTGAAGAGACAAACGATGTGGAAGAAGAGAGTAGACCAAAAGTTAATAAAGAATTCGTTAAACCATATAATTATGCTTATGAAAACAGTCTTTATGGTCTTTTCAAACCGCAAACACAGAAAACTCGTGAGCAAATATTTTTCGAATGTGAACAAATAAGAATTAAATGGAGACAAGCTTTTGCCACTAAGAAAACTAATGTTTCAAAATTTATTGACTACTTGCCATTTAAAGCTTCTGTAAGCAAGAGTAAGCAAACACTTAGTATTCTCAAGAGTAACTGATGTAGACTAAAAAACAAAGTAACGAAGGTAAGTAATTGGATCTGTTGATTCAATAAGAATGCCAGAAACAATTCTGCTAATAATCGTTGATTCTGAAGAATGCCCGAAAATTAGGGTAAAACACGGCAACACAACGGCCAGTGGCTTAACTTTTATTAAACTGATAACTGTCATGATAGGGTTACAGCAGATTCATTAAATAATGACTGCAAACAAAGAAAAACCCTAAAAATCCAACGGGCTGGACCGTAGCCCAATGACAAAGTCCAACTGAAAGTGAAAAAAACATAAAAATGCAAAAAACTGATAGTAAAAAGGCTTTTCGGGCCTTGGAAAATCCGCAACCAGCTAAAAGGTGGTTACAGCGTCGTCGGTCTCCTTTTTACGCACGTTTTGACAGGTCACGGGCTGAAAACGGACTTAGGATGCAAAAGTTATGCACATTTTACTAAACCCCTCTTCGTCACGCGATCTCGGGCCTCCAGAAACAAGTCAGCCCGTTCTTCAATACTTGGGCCTCCATCATTCCCCCTGGATAAAAAAAATTCGCCCTCGAATTCCCAACTGTATCATCATCTGAAGAATCACCAAGGTAAGGCAACAAGTGCTTCACATTAAAAACATCAGAACAACGAATATGACTTGACAACTTCAAACGATAAGCATTTGAGTTCATCTTATCCACAATTTCCACTGGACCAATCTTCTTAGCAGACAATTTATTATATTCACCAACTGGAAAACGATCCTTAGTCAAAACAGCCCACACAAAGTCTCCTACTTCAAAGTCAACATGTCTCCTCTTTTGATCTGCATCCTGCTTGTACTTCGAATTAGCGCGAACCAAGTTGTCACGAACAGATTTATGAACATCATGCAACCCTTCAACAAAATCCTACACTTTCTTCGGAACAGACCTAGAAATCTGAGGAGTCCTAAGATCAAGAGGACCGCGTGGCTGAGCAGAATAAACCACCTGGAAAGGACTAAACCCAGTGCTCCGATTAACAGCATGATTATGAGCAAACTCAGCTTGATACAACTTCTGATCCCATGCCTTCACATGATCACCCACCAAACACCTTAACAGGTTACCAAGGGACCTGTTAACAACTTCGGTTTGCCCATCAGTTTGAGGATGATAAGCACTACTAAAATTGAGTTGAGTATTCACCATCTTCCACAAACTACGCCAAAAATGACTCAAAAACCTGGTGTCCCGATCAGAAACAATGGAGGAAGGTAAACCATGTAAACGGTACACATCCCTAAAGAAAAGTTGGGCTACATTAACTGCATCTGTTGTCTTCTTGCAAGGAATAAAATGAACCATCTTAGAAAAACGATCAACAACAACAAATATTGAATCATTACCCCTTTGAGTACGAGGTAGACCCAACACAAAATCCATGCTAATATCAACCCAGGGCTGCAAAGGAACTGGCAAAGGCATATAAAGACCTGCATTAGTAGTTGTCCCCTTTGAAACTTGACAAATACGACACCTCTTGACGTAACGATCCACTTCCTTCCTCATAGTAGGCCAGAAATAAGAAGCATGAACCAACTGTAAAGTGCGATCACGACCAACATGCCCTTCACCATGCAACTCCTTAATAATTTGCAAGCGAAGACTTGAATCAGGAATACAAAGTTGATTCCCGTTAAATAGGAACCCATCATGCATAACAAAATCTGTTTTCTCTCCAGATTGCAAATCCTGCAGAACAATTGAAAAGTATGGATCCACAGTCACCATGTCACGAATGACATCCAGTCCAGGAACATCAACCTGCATGGTTACAAGTAAACTACTTCTCCTGCTTAAGGCATCAACAGCACGATTGGAAGCACCCGTTTTGTGTTTCACCACAAAAGTAAATTTCTCAAGAAAAGCCAACCAATGCCCATGTTTATGTGAAACATTATCTTGAGTATGAATATGCCTTAAGGAATCATGGTCAGTGAACAAAACAAACTCCTTATGAAACAAATAATTGCGCCAATGCTTCACAGCTTGGACCACTGCATAAAATTCCAAGTCATAAGTAGAGTACCTCGATTTCGGCCCTGTCAACTTCTCGCTAAAATAGGCAACATGTCGCCCACCCTGACTAAGAACTCCACCAATTGCAACCTTAGAAGCATCAGTATGAAGCTCAAAAACTTTAGAAAAGTCAGGCAATACCAGGATTGGCGTTGTAGTAAGCTTTTTCTTGACAACCTGAAAAGCCATCTCTGCTTCCTCCGTCCACACAAATGACTTACCCTTCATACAGTCTGTCAAATGGGCCATAACGGAACTGAAATTAGGGATAAACCACCTATAGAAAGAAGCAAGACAATGGAAACTCCGAACTTCAGTAATGGTAGTTGGAGTTGGCCACTCCTGAACAGCTGCTACCTTAGATTCACCCACCTGTATGCCATCACCAGAAACAACATACCCTAAAAACAAAACTTTAGGGGTCATGAACACACACTTCTTCGTGGCTGCATAAAAATTATCCTTCCGAAGCAAGGTCAAGACCTGCCTCACATGATTGACATGCTCATCATAAGAAGCACTATAAATAAGAATGTCATCAAAATAAACAACCATAAACTTACCAATAAAAGGCCTGAGCAGTTGATTCATCACACGCATAAATGTGCTTGGTGTGTTTGATAAACCAAAAGGCATGACCAGCCACTCATACAACCCTTCACGGGTCTTGAAAGCGGTCTTCCACTCGTCACCAGGTCTAAGACGAATCTGGTAATACCCACTCTTCAAATCCAGCTTCGTGAAAATGGTAGCACCACTAATCTGGTCAAGCAAATCATCAATGCGAGGAATAGGAAACCTGTACCTCACAGTAATCTTATTGATGGCTCGACTATCAACACACATACGCCATGTACCATCCTTCTTTGGAGTCAATAGGGCAGGAACAACACACGGGCTCATACTCTCACGAACATGACCCTTGGAAACCAGCTCCTCAACCTGCCTGCGCAACTCCTCATGTTCTCCCGGGCTCATCCTATAATGTGGCCTGTTAGGCAACTGTGACCCAGGCTCTAGATCAATATGATGTTGTATGTCACGCAATGGTGGCAAACCATCAGGTAATTCATCAGGGAAAACATCAGAGAATTCCTCAAGTAAAGGAATCATGGCTTCAGGAACTTCACCATCTTCAGAAACCTCCTTCCCTATTAATACAAAAACATCACCCCCCACCTCCATCTCGTCTTCAAACTGCGAAAGAGTTAGTAAAGTACCAGTGGGTTTATTAACTACTTCCTTAGGTTTATTTGGCATCAAAGTAATCTTCACACCCCCAAACAGGAAACTATAAGTATTAGTTCTCCCATGGTGAGTTACATCACGGTCATACTCCCAAGGTCTACCCAACAATAAGTGACAAGCATCCATAGGTATCACATCACACCAAAGATTATCCTTATAAGTTGTTCCTACAGAAAACGGAACTTGGACACGCTTGGAAACTGTTATCTCCCCACCCTTTTTAAGCCACTGTAACTTATAAGGTTTGGGACGATCTTCAGTTTTCAGCCCTAATTTCTGGACTGCTCCTTCAGCTATCAAATTATCACAACTACCTGAATCGCATACAAAAGTGCAAACCTTACCCATAATGGTACAAGTTGACTGAAAGATGTTGTGTTTGAGCCAATCATCACCATCAGCTTTAGGTGTTAAGCATGAGCGCCTTACCACCAAATTCACCCCCACATCTCCAGCCACATACTCCTCCTCATACTCAGGTTCTGCATCATAAACTGCGTCTCCCACGTAGTCATCATAAGCCACATCCTCATCTTCCTCAGGTTCAATAAATAGCGGCCTCTTCCCAGACTTCTTACACTCTGATTGTCGGTGACCAAGTTCACCACAGTTAAAGCACTTGAACCCACCACTGCCGGCCGCTTTAGGAACTGGTCCAGTATTCTGACCAATTGCTTTAGCCTGAGTTGGGGCAAAACGCGATGCCATTACCCGAACCAGAAGCACATGTTATTGCAGGAGAAGAAGAACTCCCCACTCGTCGGTTCTGCTTCTCAAAAGTCAGTGCTCGTTGATACGCTTCAGAAAGTGTCATCGGATCAAACATGTTAACAGAATCCATGATCTGGACTCTTAAACCACCAATGTATCGAGAGACAAGCTGATCTTCTGTCTCTTGAACGTCATTCCTTGCAATTAGTTGGTAAAATTCGGTCGTGTAATCTTCAACAGACTTGGCCCCCTGTTTCAAATTCTGTAACCGCTGGTACATCATTCGCTGGTAGTTATGAGGAATAAAATTATCCCTCATGACTTTCTTCATCTTCTCCCAACTCGTGATATTTGACTTCCCAACTCTGTTCCTCGTCAGTTTCAATTGTTGCCACCACGCGGACGCCCGACCACGTAACTTGGTAGCGATCAATGAAACCCTTTTGTTTTCTGGAACTTCTTTGAATTCAAATACTTCTTCAACAGCAACAAGCCAATCAATAAACTCATCAGGCTTTAAAGTGTCCCCATTAAACTCGGGAATATTAACCCTCATTCCGGTCTCCCAACGCCTATCATTATTCCCACTGCGATCTCTCATCCGTCGCCCTACTGATTGTTCATCATCAGACAAACCATCACCAAATGGATTTTCTTCCAGATCTGCATCTTCTTCCTCATGACGGCGATTACGAGGCCTCCTATTGCTCATCAAAGTGTTCATCTGATCGGTCAATTGATCAAACATTTGATCGAATCACTCCTCCATTCTTTCCATCATACGCTGCTCAAATTCCTGTTCATTCACATCGTGAATAGGCCTAGTTCTCCTTGGAGGCATCTTGATCAGGAACTTTGGCTCTTGATACCAACTCATGTAGACTAAAAAACAAAGTAACGAAGGTAAGTAATTGGATTTGTTGATTCAATAAGAATGCCAGAAACAATTCTGCTAATAATCGTTGATTCTGAAGAATGCCCGAAAATTAGGGTAAAACACAGCAACACAACGGCCAGTGGTTTAACTTTTATTAAACTGATAACTGTCTTGATAGGGTTACAGCAGATTCATTAAATAATGACTGCAAATAAAGAAAAACCCTAAAAATCCAACGGGCTGGACCGTAGCCCAATGACAAAGTCCAACTGAAAGTGAAAAAAACATAAAAATGCAAAAAACTGATAGTAAAAAGGATTTTCGGGCCTTGGAAAATCCACAACCAGCTAAAAGGTGGTTACAGCGTCGTCGGTCTCCTTTTTACGCACGTTTTGACAGGTCACGGGCTAAAAACGGACTTAGGATGCAAAAGTTATGCCCATTTTACTAAACCCCTCTTCGTCACGCGATCTCGGGCCTCCAGAAACAAGTCAGCCCGTTCTTCAATACTTGGGCCTCCATCAGTAACATTGAATATTTCAAAAAGGTTGTTGATGATGACTGGAAAAAACGTGAACTTTTGAAAGGAGACAAAGAAATTTCTCACGATATAACTGTGCTTGTGAAAAGTATTTTGATTCCGCTTGCAGGAAGAATGCAAAAACATATTTTGGAATTTGAAACATTAATTAAGCAAGAAATGTTTGATGATTAGAAATATGTGGAATCTCTTGAACAAGAAGTGAACGACCATCAGCCTGAAAGAGACGAGTTTTCTACAGCATATAATCTACTTTTACATGAATGTCTCTCAAAAGATATTATGTGTGTTTATGTTACATCTTGTGCTACGGGTTAAAAGCTACGATACGTTTCTTTTGTATTACAAGACTAATTATATGAAAAATCATATTTTTTTTTATTTTGGAGAACACAGTTTCGTAACAAGGGCTATTATCTTTTTTATTTTATTTATTATTATATTTTTACAGTGTAACATTGGTTATTACTATCTATAATTCTATAAATTTAGATGAGTAGACAACACTAACAAAAATTAATTAAGCTTACAACTATATTAGCTATCGTCGACATGCATACATTTTGTTTCCTTTAACACAAATGCTCAATGTTCCTATGCGCGAGTACCTTATTATCTATATTTCTATATTATTATATAAAATGTTTGAGAACTTCTTAAAATAAAAATGCTGAAAATTCAGACTTTTTTTTTATTATTAAATAAAACAAGTTGTTTATATCTTCATCAATATTATATATATAATATAACATTTTCTAACAACTTTTGTAACAAACTTTGTAGCAACCACTTAAATAACATTTTTCTTTTAAATTAAAAAATCTTTTTATTAATTTTTATTTTTATAATTTAATTTCACCATATTATCTAAAATTTTATACTCTTTAATTCGATATCCAATTTACTATATTTTTATTAACTATTAATTTTTTTTAAATCTAGAAATTTTTTTCGATTTTTTACAATTTTAACAATACAAACTTAATGGATAAGAAATTAATATTTATTAGCCTTAAAAATCTTTATGAGTACTCGCCGCAGCATTACGCGAGTCCATGCTAGTATGATTAACACATTATCGTCCTTATCTCTGATATTTACGTAAGTTTTCTTATCTAATCTTAACCGTAAGTATCTTCTAAACTATATACCTTGTATATAAAATCAACCAAGCAAATCACAGAAATTCAGTTATTCACGTGATAATTCAAACTTTTTAAATACATTTCAATAACTAGAAACATATATAACAAAGTCACACAAATTCAGTTATTCACGGGCCGGCCTTCTTCTTAGCATAGAGATGAGCAATCCTTTGGGCCACCTCCACCTCATTTTTACATTCTCTGATCACCTTATCCACTGCTGCTTTTGGTAACCTCACCTTAACCCTAACCGGACTACATTGATCATCAAATGAAACATCCGATAAAGACCTTCGAGACAACAACATAAGCTCTAGCTTCTCTTTCGTGTTCAAGCTCACACCCGACTTCACCCTTCTAGTGACCATTTTCTTGTCCATTGTATATGGCAACTTTGGCAAATCCACAAGAAAATAAACCTTCCCGCCTTCCAAATATTCTTCAGGATCCAAAGGAGTCGCTCTAATACCATATTGTTTTACGGAACTAGATTCCAATAGCACATGGCCCGCGTAATCCTTGATTACTTCAAACACTTTTATAGGTGTTTCGAGTTTAATGATTTCGCCATCGAGCTTCACCACTTTAGCTTTCTTCTTCTTCTTACCTCCTCTAGCACTTGCTAAAGTGTTTCCCATAGGTGTTGTTGATAAAGATTTAGAGGATTTGTTGATAGTTGATTTTTATATATTAATATCAATGTAATTCAATTCAAAGTGGATACTCAGTTGATGGATATGATTAAGAATATAATAAGTGGATTATGATGATTGATGGATATTGCGTTTGGATGAGAATGAAAATGGGAAAGAAAGTGGGGTCGGCCAATAGCTCCTCGTAGACATTTTGTTTATTTGGTTCACACCACAAGTGGAACAGGTTCGGTTTTACTCAAAAGAATTAAGCCGTTGGATTTGAAACTAATTATTTTAACAATCATAAGTAGTTGGTGGTTAAATAAAAGGCCTAAAATGGTTTAACGACTTATTGTTTCGAGATCGAGTTTGATTAAGGCTAATTTTTTATGCGTAAATTTATCAGAGTTTATCGTAATATCATAATATCGTTTTTAAAAAAATAAGCTAATACAGTATTAAAAATAAGTCTCGTTTGACTCACAAAATTTAAGAAAACATATTGAAAAAATAAACTCCTAAATAACATGTTAGTTAAACTAACATGTAAAAATAAGTTTAATCTACATGTTCTAGCATATCCTAAACGCTGAAATGGTTTCGGTTTATTTGAATATTTTTGGTGTATAAGATTATACGGTAATATTTTCTAGTACATTATTTTGGATGATCTTTTGTTTTTATTGCATGAATTTGTTTTACACGACATAAGAAAAAATGATTATTTTTTGTTTTCCTACAAACAGTAGCCTATGTACAAATTTTGGGGGTGTTTGGATCGGGTTGAGTCGGGTTTTAATTTTTAAAAACTCACCCGCAACTCGACTTTATAAAAAATCGGGTTATCGGGTTCGAGTGATATTTAAGTCGAGTCTTATCGGATCGGGTGATTTAGATTATCAGATTATACTACACATGAAAATTTCTATGATCTAACTAATAAAAATAAAAAAAGTGATCAAACAAATCATTTACACGAAAGTCAAAATGCTTGTGTGCATTGCATTCCAAAATTGTATGTTTATAATTCATAAACGAAGAGGTCAATAAACCAACTATTCCAAAATTGACATTTACATGCAATACAAAAAGAGATGACTAGTGATGTGTTGATAAGATGGTTTCAAAGAGTAGGTCACCAATATCTTCTCACGCTCAACTCAAGAAGATATCCTTAATAAGGTGTGTCGGATTTTACAAAGGATTGTGTGGTGTTTTGATCACATTTTACGTGAGAGTAACATATGTTATATGGATGATATTTATACTTCTGTTTTAATTTGTTTACGTGATACAATTTTAAATTTTAATTTTAATTGTTTTACTAATAAAGATGTCGTTCTCTTTAAAACCCAACAAACATTAGCGACTATCTTTTTTAGTGAAATGGTTAAAGATATGGAGGTCTACACTTTGACAGACTTTGAGACAAAAAACGGTTTTTGAGTGTTTACGCGCATCACATGCTCAGGAGTTTCTACTAGCTATCCCTATAGACGGGCTTGATTAACATATGTCACCAGTGAAATACCGTTCTATTCTTAAGTATGGTCTCATGGTCCTATTATTTTCGGCTGATACAATGTGCCTTGTTTGTCGCAACGCATGTTTAGATTCTTTTGGAGAACATGCGGTTCATTGTAAAGAGCTCACGGGGTTCAAATATCGACAAGATATGGTTAGTGTTGGAAAATATTGTTGGCAAAATAACCTTTGACCAACTTTGGACACAATTATGTATATGTATGTATCATATATATTAGTGATACTTTATAGGTTCGCGTTCTCCTTGAAGAGAGCTTCGCAATGAGCCTTTATGTGTCCAAAATGAAGGTGATGTGAATGAGATATCGTGTCTCAAAGTTAGGTATTTGGTACCATGCTTAAAGAGGAAAATAGTTTATTTTTTGTCCCACATTGGTGGGATGAGTAAACTGGAAGGGAGTCTATTGTGTATAAATAGAGGTCTAATTCCATAGCTTTTTCACACATCAAATCAATAAGTATTATTATTGATTTCCAACATATGGAGTACGCATCTATAAAGATGAAATTCCGGGCAGTTTTGTTAAGTCCGACAGTACAACTTACTGTTTCGGCTGTTGTACCATGGGAAACAGACGGCGAATCTGTTTTAAGGTAAGCGTGTCAAACACGTGCCTCAGCTCTTTAGTGCTAAGCGTGTCTAACACGTATCTCGACTTGTTGGTGATTTAGTAAGTCTTTTCTTTATTTTATTGTTTTATTTAATTATCGTTTATAATTATGTATGTGTTTGTTTTTCTATTATTTATAATCTGTTATTTAGTTTATGTTAATTTAATTAATTTTATTTATTTGATTTATAAATAAAAGTGTTATAATTTCCCTACAGTCTTAAAACAGATTCTGTGTAACATAATTAAACACTTTTTTGCTAAAATCATATTAATTTAATTAACAGACTTTTATACAAACTGTATTCTCTCGAAACCAAGATTGTGTTTCTTTGGGAAATCAGTTTTCATGTAAACAGAATTTTAATTAACAGATCTGGTGTTACAGATCTATAAACGATGTCGAGTTTATATAAAGCATGTCGAGTTTATTAGATACCAAATTGTTTTAATAGTTCTTAACTGTATTCCGTTAGAATATTGACAACTTTACTTGTGGTAACACAATTATGACCCTAGTGAATCTTGTAAATGTAATTGGTTCGCCAGTTACAGCATGATTGGAATCATGGTGAATTTAGATTC
Source organism: Glebionis coronaria (assembly GCA_025667525.1). Classification (NCBI taxonomy): domain Eukaryota; kingdom Viridiplantae; phylum Streptophyta; class Magnoliopsida; order Asterales; family Asteraceae; genus Glebionis; species Glebionis coronaria. The sequence goes on from CM046880.1 coordinate 238,093,709, forward strand.
ATTGAAACCAACTGGAGTTTCTTTGATACAAATCTCATAAAAGATAAGTTGCTATTTTATGAGATTATTAGAACGTATTCATTGATCTCATAAAATGCAAGCTCTTATTTTATTAGACTTTTGAAACATGTTCAATGAAATCAAGAAGAATTTTTTTGAAACAAGATGTTGACAATGGTATGAGTTATCATTAAATGCCAGATTACATACACTATTTGTAACACCCCATTTGTTAAGATGGAATGCTACAGTAAAATATGGCGTGTCATCAAAGCATGCAAGGTAAATGTCTAAACATTCATGACCATAAATAGAAATACCATAATCAAACATGGGTAGTCTAAGTAACTCACACACAAGCAATATTAAGTACTGTACATGAAAGGACCAAACAATGCCCAAATGGAGTAAAGTATGACAAAGTAAGAATAAATGCATAAGGTAAAAGAGGCCGGATATCTTCCATCCGAATGCACATACTCTAGAGTTCCTACTTGCGCCCTTGGGTACCTGCCGTTTGGGAACATGAAAATGAAAAACGGCTGAGCATAACGCTCAGTGCACGGATATATAACATAACATAAAGACATACAGGAATGAAAACATATAAAGCATATAAAGCATGAGTTTGCAGCAGAAATAAATAAGTCCTGGGAAAACTTAGATGTATGTCATGTTTACTGGTTTAGTTCTGAAAACATAGCTTAAGCTACTTATGAAAAATCTGTATTAGTTCAATATACCAAAATCCAATATAGGTCATGAGGTTAACAACACGCATGAATACTTGGAGGGGTGATCTCGTCATGCAAATTAGAGGGGATGCCTCTAATTAATTGGTAATGGGTAGGAGGGATCAGCTCCTTGTGAAGGATGCAAGGCACACACCACATTCACCATGAAATCCTGACTGAAACTAAACCTAGGATGCACCGTTACCTCTTTGACTTTGTCACATTATGTACAAATCTTGCTTGAATCAATGTAATCTCACTTCATTAATTTTATGAAGCACCAGTCTTTCATTAAATTACACTGTCAATTCTAGTGTATTATTAAATATATGGGACTTTTGGCATGTTTAATTTCCTTAACCTCCACAAAGCTAAATATTAAACATTTAACATTTACCATATACTTTGATTTAGAAATTTACCTTCTACAATATACCTAGCCCTAATTAACTTAACCACTTTCACCTTATACATAAACATAAGACCCAAAAATGGACACATCACCCTTTTGAAGCTTCATACCACACGACTTGTATATGTATACAAGTATACTTTTGACAAAACTTTCCTAAGCATAAAACATTACCTAACAAACTTACCTTGTCACTAGATACTTTCCTTTCCCCTCATGTTGTATATGTTACACGGCTAGAAGCCCTCCACACAAACCAAACTCAAACTTTCCTAAACATATCTAGTACTAGGATTGCCTAATAAATGAATGTACTTGTTTGTCTCCTTTGTGCACATCATCTAGCCGAATACCACACCTCACCACCTTGTACAAACACTCTCACATAATGGCTTACTTCTAGTTACCACTTGACCCCTTGACTCTTGCAAACCGTCGGCCACATACAAACCATGAGCCAATGTACAATTGTGATGCCATTAATGGAATGTACTAAATATCTAAGTATATAGATACACATTGTACCAAAACTAGAAACTACAAACCCTATCCCTCTCTCTTATTCGTGTTCACAAACCGAACCACACCCTTTCTTCCAAACTTAGTTACTTAACAACCTTAAAAACACACCCTCAATTGAATACACTTTCCATTTTCGGATCTATATACTACCTAGACAAAAATACATTTACTCCATCTTACAAACATCAAATCTTGGTACCAACAACATTAAGTGCAAGTCCTCACTAGTATTTTGGTGGTCAAGACCAAGAAACATACTCTAGGTCACGGCTAGGGTTCAAACCGTGTAGAACTCGGCTAAAAATCAAGGAGGTTAGCTAGCTTTGTTCACCACCATCATCTTTATCTAAACAAGTAAGTGAAACATTTCCTCACCACCTTTCCATTTATTCTTACTTCTCATTGCATGTCATTTACTCAAATCCTTAGAAATCGAGGTTAAGAATGCATGCACACGTAAACTATGCTAAAACCTAACTAAGAACTCACGGCTTGAATATTGTGTTTGCAAGGAAAACGTGTCTTTATGTTTAGACTTGTAAACAACATGGATAAACGAGTGATTAACTTAGTTTTGCTCCCTAAAGAAACTAAAGTGTTAAATCTCATTGTATGGCTAGATGAATCCCTATAGGTCTCGGTTTAATATTTTAGCCGAGTGTGAACATTGATTTATTAAGCCCTCGTGACTAAGATGAATGTGTAAGAGTGGAAGATCTATTAGCAACTTAGAACACTACATAAGCTACAAAAATAAGCCATAAGCCGAACCCCATAAGCCTCGAATCAAATAAGCCATAAGGTACTATAAGACAAAACATTATAAGCCCATAAGCCCAAAATATAAGTTTAAGTTATATTGTATTGGTTAAGTTTATGTTTTCTAAATAGTTAAACTAGCCCACTATTAGCCTGTTAGGCCCAAAAACCAAGCCGGACCCTTAATGGGCCAACCGAGCCCATTAATCACCAAACATATTAATTGGAGACTAATTGGGCCATTTGTGTAATATAATGGAAGTACTAGTAAAAATGAAAAGTATAAAAATTATATATATTTTTCGTGACATAAAACAAGTATAAGGATCAAACATGTCAAATTGGAAAGTCTAGGGTTGCGTTTATATATAGCTGAGTCTTAAAATAAACCCCAAGGACTAAACCTGCCATTTTGTAAACTTATTAAAGCCCTAGAACATTTTTGTGCCCTATTGAACCTAGTTCAAGTCTTGAGGGACTAGTTTTGACGATTTGGTAAACTTATATAAGCCTAGGTACTTTTTGTGCCTTCCTTATATTTATCGAAACTATAAGGGCACATGTTGCTTCTTTTCGAATATGAACCGAGCCCTAGGGGGCTGTTGTGTAACTTGTGAACACTCCCTAACCTTAACCGAACTACAAGGATCTAATTTGCCAAACCATGAAACTTATACAAGCCCTAGGGGCGTTTGTATAAATATACCGAAAGTATATATATATATATATATACTTGAGGGACTAGAGTTGTAATTTCCCTAAACTTATATAAACCCTAATTATATACTTTCCCTAATAATTAAAAAGCGTAAACTTAGATAACACGATAAATGCAAAAACCATGTTCGTTCTCAAACTTGTCATTTAATTAAATTATATAAACTTTGGAGACTTTTATTAAATAAAATGTAACACGTTTTTGTAAACATCATTTATATAAATTATATATGTAAATACAGTTAATTTATAAGAATAGATATATTAAATTATTATAAATCTTGTACATCTTAAATAAATATAAAACCGTTTTTTGTAAATATTTAAACTCACTTTATAATGGTACAAGTACGAAAACATTAATTAAACGAAGTAGTAACTTAAATGATATTAATTACTACGCACTTGAAAGTAATTACTCTATTATTTGTATAACGATAAATTAAATTACAACGATCGCAATAAAATACTTAAAATCAGTAGAAGAATGTACAAATTGTTTCAATGACTTTTATACACCCTATTATACTTTTATTGAGACTATATAATTATTTAGGTTGTTGACTGTGTTGGAGGCACTACTTTGGGATTCTTGTGAATTTTACTGTTTTACTGAGGTGATTTCATGGCCCCACTTTATATATTGACAAACTTTTAAATCCTTTACGGGAAAGAAATCATGCAATTTATTTTATGGATGTAAACTGAACTGTACCAACTTTAATTACATGTGTCTATTGTAGAATTCCTCATGACCCGTGAACTGAAACTGTTAGAATTGTAGAATTACCTGAATGTTATAAATAGATCTATTTGGGATTGACCATCCCCACCTGATTGAGTCATTGATAGGTGTAGAAACACGTCTTTTAGGAAAAAGAGCGTATAAGTGCGGCAAGTATTAAACTCGACGATTTAGGAAAACCGATAAGTCGAATAAATGCGGGTTCGTTCTCGAAGGAGGTGTGAGTATTAATGTGCCAATTATATAAAATCAAGTTTGGATTAGTGACGTTTTTGGTTGAGAAGAGGAAAAGTAAAAACGAGCTACGACTACGATTAAACTACGACGTTGACGTAAAACGATAACGTAATTACGTAAAACGCGACAAAATTAAAAATTAAACCTAAAAATTAATTAAAAGTTTAAAATAAGTCTAAAATAATATAAATAAGAATAAAAATCCAACAAAAATATTTTAAAACCTTTTATTAATTAAATATTCAATTTTAAATGCTAATTAAAGCCCTAAAATTAAATATAATTAACAAAATGTCCAAAATATTATTTTATTGAACTAATAAATTAGTTATATTATTTAAAGGCTAAAAAGTATTTTTCCTAAATTTTCAAAACTTTTTTTCTATTTTTAAATCACTAAAAACTATTTTTAAACTAAAATAATCATAAAAAATAATAAAATAATGCTAAAAATAATTTGACAATTTTAAAAATCCTAATTTATACTAAGGAACAGTAGAAAAATGAAAAAGTTTGAAAAATGTAAAATTTTTCACTAAAAGACAAAACAAATTAATATTAAAACCTTAATTAAACTAAATTAATTATAAAAATTAATTAAAAAGATGAACAGTAAAAACTTTTTAAACTAAAAATCTTAAACTATTTTTCTAAGTCTATGAAAATTTTTAAAACTGAAAAATATTAATTTTCTACACTAAAAGACAAAAACAGTAATTTAAAAAGTAATCTAAATAGCTGTTTAATCTAAAAAATACCAAATGAACAGTAACATAAAAACTAAATAAACAGAAAAATCAAAAATAAAATAAGAAAAATAATGAAACTGGTTTCAAGTCCTAAAACCTATTTTTGGCCACAAAAGACAAAAAAACTAAGTTACTGAAAGTGACATGTGACTGTTTTTGTTTTGTAGTGTAGCAGTACCAAAGATAACACTAGCAGGGGGAAGTTAGTTCCCACTGCTAGTTATAAAAAAGGTCTGGGCACGTTTAAGCTTGTAGATTGTTGGATTGTTGGATTTGCTTCGATACAAGGGCACCCCTACACTCAGTGGAGTGTAGGGAGTCAGTAAAAATTGAAAAATGCACAATCACTTCACAAGAATCACACAAACAAAGCCAAATCAAGTGACTGTTATAACTTTGCCCTATCTGATGAACAGTAAACTTGTTTACATGCACAAAAATGAATTTTGAAAGCTCAAATCTTGCACACAAATTAACCAAATAACATATAAGCTGTCTAAAACCCTAGATGATACCAATCCCTAACAGATTTGAGAACTTGGTGGACCAAATCAACAAAAACAGTCAACTAGGGCCCTTACTGAATTTTGCTACTTGGACCAAATTTTAAACATGCACTTTGTTTCAAATCCTATTTAAATTAAAACCTATTACTGAATATAACATTAGCTAACTAGTAGAGTGTGTCTAGATGGATTCCAAACCAAAATCTGTCACTATTTTCAGTTAAAACCAAAATCCAAACACCCTCTTAAATTTTAGAAACTCAATTTATCAAACTAATTGCTAACAAATCCTACTCAAACTGAATATAACCTAATCTAACATGCATATAAGACAGAAACAACAAATCTTGATCAACAAGAACTAGCATACAAGCAACTTCACACCAAATCCATTCAAAACACAGTTTTAAGCTAGAAAAGAGGGTTCAAGCCTAGGTTTATACCTTGTGGGACCCACATCCGGGCCCCACTATTGCTACAATGCCATCTCCCATCAGCTTATAGCTGGGCTTATGGCTATTGGAACAAGGCTGCTAGTAGAGATGCTAGGTGATGACTTTAAGTAGTCCAATCACCCCAATATGCCTTCACTGATTTGTAACTTATGAACCTGCCAAGAAAAAGAAACAAGAAAATGTGAACTGATACAAAAACTTTGAGCAATAAGCTGAGCTTATTGGTTAAGCTAGCTTATGGCTAGCTTATTAAAAAAAAAATAGAAATCAATTTTTCAAATTGTAAAGTCTTTAAAAACTCCTCAAATCTTGACAAGAAGCATTTGAATAAGCTAAGACCAAGCTCCCAATCTACTTTCACTTCAAGTTGAGCTTGGAATCAAGCTGATACAAATTTCTTTCAAACAAAAATATGAACTTTTTCTGAAAATCATTGGAACATGAACACTAATGAAATCTTTAACAAACTTGCATAAACAGTGAACCTTTAAACTAAATTACACTAGAAAACGTTTAAAATGGAACTAAGATTGTACAAAGAGTTAAAATTTCATTTTCATTAATTTCTTAAAAGCTTTATACAAAACTAGAACAAGAGAAATAGAGGTACATGACACCTCTATTTATATACAAGCTAAGACTATTCTAGAATACAAATAAAAAATACAATTAAACTAAACCCTAGTTGCTGATTTGCCCAGAATACCCTTTGAATCTTTGACTGAGAATTGGTCAAAAACAGCTCCATGTGATGAGACAGTTGGCCTTTTGATCTTGAACGTATATTGGACGCCTTTGGGACCAAGAAAAGTGTTCGAGTCGTTGGATGACTGTGAGATTCGAAATTTGCCATTTTGGGTTGAGCAGGGGAACCATGGGGGTCCCATTTGGGTCACGGGTTGAGTGATTTGGTAAGTGGGTTTTGATGAGGTGAAGGTAAATCAAAGAACTGGATGTTTTGGGGTTTTAATTTTGGGTAATTAAGGTTTGAGGATTAGGGTTCTAGTGTTCTTAATCTGGGGGAAATTAGGGGTTAATTGCTACAGTTTATGTTTGGCGCCAGTTTTATTAATAAATAAACACGTTTTGAATTTACTTATTATTAATATAACTGGTTAAGTGGGTGTGAGGTGGCAGAGGTGATGTGGAATGGGGGTGTGTTGTGATTGGTTGAGGGGTTTTAGTGGGCTACGTGTCAGGCTGAGATAGAAGGATAGTACTTTGTTTTTCTGCCCAATATGGTCCCTTAACTCCTTTGTGCATGTCAAGTAACTTCCAAACAGTCAAAACAAAAAATCCTTTATATTGAAACTTTCTTTTTTCTCATATTGGCCACAAAACTTCTTCAGGCATGTATACAAGGGTATTTAATGCACTTTATGCATTCTTTAAGGGCCAATGATGTGTAAGCTTGAAATATTAGGGACCCAATGTGTAATTTGAGTGTTCACAAGGGTATAATATGACAAGTCTTCCAAAGTAGAGGGACCAAAGTTGCCAATCTTTAAAACTTCAAGGGCATTTTTGCAAATTCCATTCTTGGGCCCGGTTCTTTGTGCGGCTTCGTTTCCCGTGTTCGTTTTTCTTTGTTTCTTGTGATCTTTTGTTGATTTCACGATATCCGTACCTGAAATACACAATGAACAAACACAGGCATATTTTTGGGTATTTTATGACATTTTTAAGCATTTTAAGCCTGATTTGGACGATGAGACTATGTATAAATACAGTCTCATCACTCCCCCATACTAAACCATTGCCGTGTCCCCACGTAATGCTAGAATTAAGTATCATAGCACTTCCAAAATTCATTTTATGATGACATTTATTGAAGACATAAACTTAAATAAACTACTTCACGCGTTTTAGACATAATGTATTGTTTTCATCACAATAAAGTGACTTTTGGGATCATAGAACAAGAACACGTGAATGCTTCGTTAGAAATAATTTCGTCGTCCTCGATTTTCACCCAATTCCATGCTAAGCGTGTAACGAGATCATTGTTATTATAAGTTAGCAACACGATCACTACTCATGAGTGTTAATTACACACCTAAACTCCCTTATTCCTACTTGGTATCTCTTATATTTTATTTTGTTCTAATGATCACGAGGATACATCATTGACTTATGCGTGAATAGAGATTAAGTCTAAAAATAGAGTTCTAACGGTGTAACCAAAATCATCGAATTAATAATTCATCCTAATAGACAACGATGTCAAAAAATTAAGTCAACAAGAAGGATCGATAAACACGGTTTTATAACGGTTTTGAACATGAGACTTATTACCAAGACTTTTATACGCCCCCTAACGGAAGGGCCTTATTATCTTTGGTTTACCTCCATATTTTATTCAACTCCGCCATGGAGCTTTTATTATGACTTCGGTCTTGCCTTGCCTTTTATTATCCGCATCATCGGTGGTTTTATTAGCCAAAGACGTATATCCTCACGCTAAAGCGAATTTTGGATCTTTAAAGCTTCAAAGATTAAGGCTTGATTCACTTTCAATTTAGGCATAGATTTTTCGGCCTTGTGAGCTTCAAATTTTTGCTTAATTTAGGTGAGCACTTGAAATCTTATTATTAGGTGAAGCTTTTGATTATTCGGGTGCCAATACTTCAAAACCGTGATGCTGGCGATACCTTGATGTTTTCCCAATTTAATTACATGGAAGCTATTAAAACAAATTAGAAACCAACAATAGTGACTAAACCGCTAAATCAATATTTATTAACAATTTATTATACAAAAGCATGGGGAGAATAAGCTAATAATTACTACACATGAGATTGTGACGATTACGAGACTTATAAATAACTCTATCATTTCTCGTCCTCATTCAAGAGACTTAGCCTAAAAAGTTAAGGAATCGAAGCTAAGTGCTCAACACGCACGGTCGAGTCAAAAATTACTCTTATTCTCACCATCGGAAAACCTACATCCGTGTCTTAAACACTTATGAAAAACAAGAAAATTTTTAAAATTTGGCCATTTTTAGCCTTATTTTGCAACAATACGATAACAAAAAGATGAAAATTGGATTGCGTGGTGACGTAAGCAAGGCGAAGTATCTACTCACCCCCCATACTAAAACTAAACATTGTCCTCAATGTTTCGAGTCTAGGGGTGAAAACACCCCCATACTAGAGACGAAGTCGAATGCTTAATCTCGAGCATGGAAAGGGTAAAACGAATAACCTTAAAGACGTTTATGAATTATGCTAATAAGATAAACGTTAGAACATAAAAGGATATCATCGGATATCGGAATCTCCACAGGCAACGATCGAAGCTCGAGTGATCCGTAAAATGAACACGAGAGGCTTCAATGATGACGATGAACCTAATAAATCACAATCACAAACAACCACGGAACAAAGGTAGGAAGAGCACAAGTCCCCTCGTTACGTTAAACTAAGAAAGCGATAATATATACAAGGATAAGCATGAGAATCCCCACGAGGCACCTTGTTTTTGATAACCGAGTCAAAAGCTCGACTCGAATCCCCATAAATGTGATCATTTAGGGATAATCATGGTATGGTCATTTTTGGTGGGGCTTACATGATAAACAATGCCCAAAAGTACATGGAGTACTTTAAAAACCCGATATACGTATACCGGGGTCAAAGATAGCGTCCTCGTTTTTGGATGAAAGACGAAACACGCTACTTCAACCATTGCATAAACCTTAAAGAGGTAGAAGAAAAGAGATGAGAAGTAGAAAGGTGGGGCAATGGGTAAGTCAAACTTATGAGCTACTCGAGGTAGACTCACACCAAGCAAACGAATAAGATTTCCATTTATTGCATCGGTGGAAGACCAAGATTTCCCTTTACAAGCAATTCCGGGATCGTAAATCTCGTCCTCGGTGGAGAAATATGAGGGAACATAAGGGGCTTCCCCCATACTAGATCCACACCAACCATCGTCAAAAGGAGTAGACGAGGTGGTAGCACTCATAAAACGCGGTGATGACGGAGTTAAAGTTGTAGAAAAATCATTTAAAAATTTTTAAAATCTTTTCCTTTTTCATCGTTAAAAACTCTTTATGAAAACCCGATTTTATAATGTCGAAAATATTTGGCGTGTAAAATTCAAAACTAGTCGCGCTAAAAATCCTCACATTTAAGTCGTGGTTAGGGGGTGGTGGATGATATAAGTTCTCAAAGCGTCGATCAATAAAGAACACCGCCCCCTCGGGGTCTACATATTCGTCATCCTCATGAACGTCTATCTCATCAATTTCTTCATCAAAGATAGGCTTGTCAAACCAAGGTTTGTCATTCCCCTCCTTGAGTATCTTAGAAACTCTCTCGAAAAGATCACGATCAAGCACGAAACCATCATCCTTTTGTGGGGATTGTTGATAAGTTAAATCCTCACGAATGTGGTAAACGTAATTCTCATTTGAGGAGTGTTGATTAGGTAACTCCTCGAGAATTGGACTTTTGGTGGTCACATGAGTTGGTTCGTCATCGAAAATAAGACGTTCCAACTCATTAAGTTCATCCTCGATTTTAGAAAGATCGACCTCACTTGTAGGTGGAAGTGAAGGCATAAGAGCTAGCTCTCGTTCAATGATTTCCTCAATCTCGGGATCAAACTCGTAATCATCGTACTTCACATGTTTCTTTTTAGGAGAATCAAAAATTGCATGTGGATTTCGAAGTACGTGATCAATCTCGGCAAAATCGCCATCGTCATCGTCAAAGAAAGAGTCGATGTGAGCACTCACAACCATGGTCTTACAAGTCGAATGACTATGCTTAGGTGTCTTTTCTAAGACGAGAGGATCGATGTCGATAAACCCTTTAGCCTCAACGGGTGTTGGGCTAGGCAAAGGAGGCACTTCGATGTAGTTAGAAGTTGAAGCCTCAAAGACGTGATCCTTCGAAGGTGGTCAAGACGAGCCCATTTTGGTCATTGTCGTGATGGCACTAACGTCGCCCTTCGGAATTGGTGTTTCACTTGTTTCGCTAAATACATCCCAAAGTGAGTTTTCATCCATAAATTTACTCATACCCTTTTGAATTAGGTATACGTACTCTTTATCATTAAAATCATCATCTTTAAAACCGTTTTTCTTAATTCTTTCAAAACATGCATTAAGCCTCATTCTTTCCGCTAAAGTGAACATTTTGAAATCATTAGGATTTGAATCATTAGGTTTTGAAACCTTGGTTTTTTCATGATCATTAAAAACTTGCGATTTTCTAGCGAAAAAGTCCATTTTGTCATCCCCATATCTCATAGTAAGTCTCCCCTCGTGAACGTCGATTACGGTTCGAGCCGTCGATAAGAATGGTCGGCCTAAAATAATGGGACATTTAGGATCACACTCGTAATCGGATATAATGAAATCCGCGGGAAAAACAAACTTTCCAATCCTAACATAGACATCCTCGGCTATTCCAATTGGTATAAGTGGAGTACAATTTGCAAGCTCGATTGTCATGTTTGTGGGGGTAAGTCTAGGCAATCTCTTCAATTTCCAAAGAGAATGAGGCATGAGATTGATGCTAGCACCTAAATCGGCAAGGGCTAAACATCCCTCAATCTCGGAAAAATCACAAGGTAGTAGAAATTGGCCCGGATCCTCTTCCTTTCTCGGCATACGCCTTTTAGGTTTTTTAAGAAGGATTGAAGCACAAGTTTCTTCAAGGGTTACTTTGGTAAGGTCGATAAAGCTCTCTTTTTGAATCGTGGATGGAATTTGAGGTACACGAGGGTGTGCACTCTTTCCCTTAGTCGCCACTTTCACCCCATCGACTTTAGAACAATAAGACGTCTTAGAAGTCGAGGGTTGAGAAGAAGGAACAACTCGAAATCCTTCAAGGTTAGGGGTAATCACACGACCTTTCTCACGAGACGAGGCGGCTTTACATTGTTCCTTCGGATTTGCAACGGTGTCACTAGGTAACGAACTCGATGAAGCACCCGAGGCTTTGTTCATAATGGCCGAAAACATCTTTTTAATGTCAATTTATCCATTCTCAATCTTCGTGTTTTGCAATTTCAAAGTATTAGAAAAGTCGTTTTTCAAAGTACCAATTTCTCCCTCTAATCGTCTCATATTAACCTCATTCGTTTTCATGTAATTTTGAAAATCGTTTGACGAACTATTTTGATTAGAATTAAAGTTCCCTTGGTTTTGATTACTTCTTTGAAAATTTCCTTGATTACCACTTGAAAAATTGTTTCCTTGATTGTTGTTGTTTGAAAAATTCGAGTATTGATTATTGTCTCGATTTTGCCAATTCAAATTACGACCTTGATTATAACCTCCTTGATTTTGATTCGAAAAATTTCCTTGTTGATTGTTTCCTTGAAAATTGTTTCGATTTTGAAAATTGTTGCCTTGGTTATAATTGCCTTGTTGTGATGGACCCGCGTTATTTTGATTTTGAAAATTGTTGTTTCCATTTAACGCACTCACATTCGACGTTTGGCCATCCGTAGCCGCACATTCGTAATAATTATGAGGTCCACCACAAAACGTACACGAAACCTCAACCGCTTTCACCGTAGCGGGAGCGTCTTTCTTTTGCATCTCAACGAGAAAAGACGTAAACACATTCGTCAACTTGTCGACTTTCGCATCAACTCTCTCAATGTCGCGATTAGAACTACTAACATTGGCGACATTGGCAACACTCGGTGCGTTGCGGAGTTGGTAAACCTTGGATCGGTTTTTGATAATTATCAATGCATCTTTCGGAGTCTTACACAAAAAGTTGCCACCGGCGGCGGATTCAACGAATCTTGTTCTTGAAAATTAAGACCGTTGTAAAACGTATCGATTTGGTGCAACTCGGAAAAACCATGGTGAGGACATTGCCTAAGAAATTCCTTAAAACGATCCCACGCGTCTCTAAAAGATTCATTCGGTTTTTGCTCAAATTTCGTAATTTCATTCTTAAAAAACGTCGTCTTAGACGGTGGGAAAAAATAATTAACGAACTTGGAAACGAGATCCTTCCTCGTAACTATCGAATTAGATGGCTCTTTCTCGTACCAATCCTTGGCGGCACCATCGAGCGAGTACGGAAAAAGCATAAGCTTGACGACATCGGTGTCGACGTTCTTAAACTTGCTCGTGGCCAAAAGACTATCAAAATTCCGAATATGGTCGTGAGGATTATCGGCTTCACGACCTCGAAAATTGTAGCTTGGATTAACGAAAGCATTCCGCTCTTAATCTCAAAATTCTCCGGCGATAGCGGGAATTACGATCGCGTCTCCATAACCCTCGGTGGGCGCTTGGAGAAATTCCATCATCGAACGATTGTCGGCCATCTCCTCTACGGTCTCTTCAACAACGATATTAGGAACATCGGTTTCTAACTCTCGTCTACGTCGTCGATTCCTTCGATTACGATTGCGTCGATTCGAAGCTTCACTAGAAATGGAATAATCCTTCGATCGAGTGCGCATGCACTAAGCGTAGAATGGGTGGTAGCAAAGAAGATTCTTTTTGCGGCTTTTCGATTTTTCAATTTTTTTTTTTGGTTTTTGATTGTTTTTAATTTTTTTGGATTTTTTGTGTATTACGTAGACACAAATCTACAAATCTCTCCTCGAATTGACTTTCTCGATTAAAGGAGCCTCAAAGAATGAAAACGATCACGTGGAGTGAACGCCTTCGATGACTTTAGAACGTTGGTGGAACACCAAAACGTTCAAGAGGTTTTAATCTTGAAAACAAGCAAATATAGTATACGTAGATAATACTTGGGCGGCAAACCCTCGATTAGCCCTCTTTCTCAAAACACGCACAAGCAAGCAGGGGAAACGAGGCGGCGCTAAGCACTTAAGAGCCTTTTTCCCTTAGGTCGTGAAATACAACCGCCTTATACCCACCTTATAATTTGTGTTAATTGAAATTAAGCCTCACGAAAGTATTCATCTATTTTGCCTTTAAACTTTTGCTTTAGATTCGAATACAATGATCGAGTGATGAAATCCCAAATCAAGGTTGCGTTTTCACGCTTTTAGAGTACTTGTATATTTATTGTTCTACGTAAGTACAATATAGTAATATATTCACAAGAAAAACGAAAACGATAATGGATATCTACAATATAGTAAAATGATTGGTTTGTGTTTAGTTTAGGAAAACTAAACACGATTTATTTGGATACTATAATATAATAAGGAAAAATAACAAAAATGAGTATGTGCGATATTTACGCTTTCCAAAAATTGAAAAGCAAAAACGCACTACTCACACAAACACGATAATAATAGTAATGGCACACTAAAAACACCTCCCCGGCAGCGGCGCCAAATGATAGGTGTAGAAACACGTCTTTTAGGAAAAAGAGCGTATAAGTGCGGCAAGTATTAAACTCGACGATTTAGGAAAACCGACAAGTCGAATAAATGCGGGTTCGTTCTCGAAGGAGGTGTGTGTATTAATGTGCCAATTATATAAAATCAAGTTTGGATTAGTGACGTTTTTGGTTGAGAAGAGAAAAAGTAAAAATGAGCTACGACTACGATTAAACTACGACTTGACGTAAAACGATGACGTAATTACGTAAAACGCGACACAATTAAAAATTAAACCTAAAAATTAATTAAAAGTTTAAACTAAGTCTAAAATAATATAAATAAAAATAAAAATCCAACAAAAATATTTTAAAACCTTTTATTAATTAAATATTCAATTTTAAATGCTAATTAAAGCCCTAAAATTAAATATAATTAACAAAATGTCCAAAATATTATTTTATTGAACTAATAAATCACTTATATTATTTAAAGACTAAAAAGTATTTTTCCTAAATTTTCAAAACTATTTTTCTATTTTTAAATCACTAAAAACTATTTTTAAACTAAAATAATCATAAAAATAATAAAATAATGCAAATAATTTTAGAATTTTAAAAATCCTAATTTATACTAAGGAACAGTAGAAAAATGAAAAAGTTTGAAAAATATAAAATTTTTCACTAAAAGACAAAACAGATTAATATTAAAACCTTAATTAAACTAAATTAATTATAAAAATTAATTAAAAAGGTGAACAGTAAAAACTTTTTAAACTAAAAATCTTAAACTATTTTTCTAAGTCTATGCAAATTTTTAAAACTGAAAAATATTAATTTTCTACACTAAAAGACAAAAACAGTAATTTAAAAAGTAATTTAAATAGCTGTTTAATCTAAAAAAAATACCAAATGAACAGTAACATAAAAATTAAATAAACAGAAAAATCAAAAATAAAATAAGAAAAATAATGAAACTGGTTTCAAGTCCTAAAACCTATTTTTGGCCACTAAATAAAAAAAAACTAAGTTACTGAAAGTGACATGTGATTGTTTTTGTTTTGTAGTGTAGCAGTACCAAAGATAACACTAGCAAGGGGAAGTTAGTTCCCATTGCTAGTTATAAAAAAGGTCTGGGCACGTTTAAGCTTGTAGATTGTTGGATTGTTGGATTTGCTTGGATACAAGGGCACCCCTACACTCAGTGGAGTGTAGGTAGTCAGTAAAAATTGAAAAATGCACAATCACTTCACAAGAATCACACAAACATAGCCAAATCAAGTGACTGTTATAGCTTTGCCCTATCTGATGAACAGTGAACTTGTTTACATGCACAAAAATGAATTTTGAAAGCTCAAATCTTGCACACAAATTAACCAAATAACATATAAGCTGTCTAAAACCCTAGATGATACCAATCCCTAACAGATTTGAGAACTTGGTGGACCAAATCAACAAAAACAGTCAACTAGGGCCCTTACTGAATTTTGCTACTTGGACCAAATTTTAAACATGCACTTTGTTTCAAATCCTATTTAAATTAAAACCTATTACTGAATATAACATTAGCTAACTAGTAGAGTGTGTCTAGATAGATTCCAAACCAAAATCTGTCACTATTTTCAGTTAAAACCAAAATCCAAACACCCTCTTAAATTTCAGAAACTCAATTTATCAAACTAATTGCTAACAAATCCTACTCAAACTGAATATAACCTAATCTAACATGCATATAAGACAGAAACAATTTTTTTAAAAACCTTAAAAAACATCAATGGCTGCCAAAAAATCCCTTCTTCTCAAAACCTAATCTTCTTTTTTCCTTTAATCCGAATACCTTATAATGATGCTGTTTTCTCGAATAATCACTGATTATTCTTGAGTTAACAAAGTCTTTATTTGGTTGATTGATTTTAGGGTAAATTAAATTGGTTTTATTTTTCGTTTTTTGGCAATCATTGTCTTGTGCGATTGTTTGGTTCTCTAGTCGGTGGTTAATTGTCTCCTTTTCATGTGTTACCTAGACAAGAAGTTTTGGTTTGTGGTTAATAGTTATTCGCTTTAATTTTTTTTAGGGTTTCTCTGTGCTCGTTGAGTATTGTCTTCATTTGCAAACACTTAATTAGTTATTGGATTGGTGGGTCCCGTTCTTTATTGTCGGCTGTCCTTGGCGTTTTCATTTGGCGGCTGACCTTATAAAGTATTTGGCGGCTGACCTTAATTCGTCGGCAGACATATTTAAGTGGCATCTTATTTAATTTGGTCGGCTGACCATTACTTGCGACGGCTGACCTTAATTGGTATTAAAGTGGTCGGCTGACCCTTACTGTTTGGTATTAAATTGGTCGGCTGACCTTGTTCTACCGTGCAAATCATTAATCTTTCAATCGTTGCAACATTAATTCGTTCTTGTCTTCTTTTGTCGGCTGACCTAAACTTGAATCTGGGTTTTGGTTATCGATAAAAAAAAATAGTTACTGTTTGTTTAGGGTTTATTTTCCGTGGTTAGGGCTGTGTTTGATTGAACATGGATTCGAGCAATGCAAGTGACAAGCCATTGTTCACAGGTTGGAATGATAGGGATATGGTGTCTAATCTTAAGGTTTTAGTAACGTTAGAGGAGATATCTAATTTGTTTTCTATTCCTTTGTATACTGTGCGTGACATTGAAGTGTTTGCAAATGGTGTTAAGGCAAACAAATTTCCTAAATGGTCTACTTTACCTAAGGAGACCACTACGCTTTATTATGAAGTTTTGTGTGAACGCCATTTGAATCTTAATAGCAAAACGTCTTCACTCAGTTCAGGTGGTTCGAGTGTGCACTCAGCACAAATGGCTAAGGAAACAGATGACTCTATTCCAAATGTTTCCTCTTCTTGTGATGTATCTTTGGACCTTGCAGCTAAGGCTGCAACAATTAATGGTATGCAACCGTGTAATCTACATGAGGTTTTGAAATTATTTGGTGTAACGATTTGCACGGTTGGTGATGCGGGTGAATTTATGCATGAATTAAGAATGAAGAAACATCCTTTGTGGGGATTGATCTCACATGACCGTGCTAAAGAAATTCTGGAATTGCTTTGCAAATTTGAAGCTGATATGGTTACGTCTACTACTGGAGGTATTAATGCAGTCTCTTCTTCGTTTAATTCTGATAATGTCTGTGAAGGGGTTAATATTTCTATTCCTAAGAAGGTTGTTGAAAAAGTAAATACTCGCTACCAAAACACTTTATATGGTTACTTTCTTGGTAAGAGGATTGCATTTCCTGTGGTTGAGTATTTTGCTAAGAATAACTGGGCAAAACATGGTCTTAAGCGTATCATGATGAATGAGAAAGGTTTTTTCTTTTTTCAATTTGGGTATAGTGAGGGTCTTAATGCGGTTCTGGAAGGTGGTCCGTGGATGGTTCGTAATTCTCCAACTTTTCTTAAGAAATGGACTATGAAAACGAATCTTCTAAAGGAGGAATTAACTCGTATTCCGGTATGGGTCAAGTTTCATGATGTCCCGCTACAGGTATTTGAAGAGGAAGGTATTAGTTTAATTGCTTCGTTTCTTGGTAAGCTTATTATGATGGATAATTATACTGATAGGATGTGCAAAGAGTCTTGGGGTCGGTGTAGTTTTGCTCGTTGTCTTATTGAGATGAACGCTGATTCGGAGTTTATAGATAACGTTACTATTGGTGTCCCTGATCTTGAAGGCTCTGGTTGTACTAAGGAACTAATTCGTGTTGAATACGAATGGAAACCGCCTAGATGTCATACTTGTAATATTTTTGGTCATTCCTTTGATTCTTGTCTGAAAAATGTTAAACCTACAATGGTTGAAAATGTGACAACTCATGTTGATAATGATGGATTCCAACAAGTGCAAAGTAAGAGGAAGAAGTACAAAGGTAATTTAGGGAATCAAGTTCCGAGAGGTGTTCCATTGAGTAAGGGTTCCCAAATAGGAAAGACGGTTGTTTTTCGTCCAAAAACTCGCTTGGATACTACAAGTACGAGTGGTGATAATAGTAGAAAGTTGAATACTACATCTGGTCAGTTGCAGCAGACTAGTAATCCTAATGGTCCGAACAAGGGTACAACTCAAATGAGCAGTGTTTCTACATCTAATAAATTTTCATCTTTGTCTATGCCTGGTATTGATGAAGGGGTTCAACTAAGCGAGGACGATAATGAGGAGGGAGTCGAGGTTGTCTTTGATGAATCGGTGAATCTTCTCAACACTAATTTTGGGGCAAGCACTCCTACTGGCTGATCCCATGTTGATGTTTTATTATGTTTCTCGTAACTTTATGTTATCATCTTGGTTCTTGTCTAGTTTATTTATTTCCAGTATTCTAGGCTAGTTAATGTTTATGGCCTGTCATAAACATTTTGTTTAACAAGCTGCCTGTAGCTTGCAGTTAATGTGGCATTTCAGCCACATTCCTTGTACTTCAACGTTTTTTTGGTTCTATTTACCGGGGTCATTGTTACCCTTTTACCAAAAAACAACAAATCTTGATCAAAAAGAACTAGCATACAAGCAACTTCACACCAAATCCATTCAAAACACAGTTTTAAGCTAGAAAAGAGGGTTCAAGCCTAGGTTTATACCTTGTGGGACCCACATCCGGGCCCCACTATGGCTGCAATGCCATCTCCCATCAGCTTATAGCTGGGCTTATGGCTATTGGAACAAGGCTACTAGTAGAGATGCTAGGTGATGACTTTAAGTAGTCCAATCACCCCAATATGCCTTCACTGATTTGTAACTTATGAACCTGCCAAGAAAAAGAAACAAGAAAATGTGAACTGATACAAAAACTATGAGCAATAAGCTGAGCTTATTGGTTAAGCTAGCTTATGGATTATAACTTAATAAAAAAATAGAAATCAAATTTTCAAATTGTAAAGCCTTTAAAAACTCCTCAAATCTTGACAAGAAGCATTTGAATAAGCTAAGACCAAGCTCCCAATCCACTTTCACTTCAAGTGGAGCTTGGAATCAAGCTGATACAATTTTCTTTCAAACAAAAATATGAACTTTTTCTGAAAATCCTTGGAACATGAACACTAATGAAATCTTTAACAAACTTGCATAAACAGTGAACCTTTAAACTAAATTACACTAGAAAACATTTAAAATGGACTCAGATTGTACAAAGAGTTAAAATTTCATTTTCATTAATTTCTTAAAAGCTTTATACAAAACTGGAACAAGAGAAATAGAGGTACATGACACCTCTATTTATATACAAGCTAAGACTATTCTAGAATGCAAATAAAAAAATACAATTAAACTAAACCCTAGTTGCTGATTTGCCCAGAATATCCTTTGAATCTTTGACTAAGAATTGGTCAAAAACAGCTCCATGTGATGAGACTATTGGCCTTTTGATCTTGAACGTATATTGGACGCCTTTGGGACCAAGAAAAGTGTTGGAGTCGTTGGATGACTGTGAGATTCAAAATTTGCCATTTTGGGTTGAGCAGGGGAACCATGGGGGTCCCATTTGGATCACGGGTTGAGTGATTTGGTAAGTGGGTTTTGATGAGGTGAAGGTAAATCAAAGAACTGGATGTTTTGGGGTTTTAATTTTGGGTAATTAAGGTGTGAGGATTAGGGTTCTAGTGTTCTTAATCTGGGGGAAATTAGGGGTTAATTGCTACAGTTTATGTTTGGCGCCAGTTTTATTAATAAATAAACATGTTTTGAATTTACTTATTATTAATATAACTGGTTAAGTGGGTGTGAGGTGGCAGAGGTGATGTGGAATGGGGGTGTGTTGTGATTGGTTGAGGGGTTTTAGTGGGCTACGTGTCATGCTGGGATAGGAGGATAGTACTTTGTTTGTCTGCCCAATATGGTCCCTGAACTCCTTTGTGCATGTCAAGTAACTTCCAAACAGTCAAAACCAAAAATCCCTTTATATTGAAACTTTCTTTTTTCTCATATTGGCCACAAAACTTCCTTAAGCATGTATACGAGGGTATTTAATGCACTTTATGCATTCTTCAAGGGCCAATGATGTGTAAGCTTGAAATATTAGGGTCCCAATGTGTAATTTGAGTGTTAACAAGGGTATAATATGTCAAGTCTTCCAAAGTAGAGGGACCAAAGTTGCCAATCTTCAAAACTTCAAGGGCATTTTTGCAAATTCCATTCTTGGGCCCGGTTCTTTGTGCGGCTTCATTTCCCGTGTTCGTTTTTCTTTGTTTCTTGTGATCTTTTGTTGATTTCACGATATCCGTACCTGAAATACACAATGAACAAACACAGGCATATTTTTGGGTATTTTATGACATTTTTAAGCAATTTAAGCCCGATTTGGACGATGAGACTATGTATAAATACAGTCTCATCAGTCATGTTCACTGTGCTGTGGCCGGGACAACATGTGTTTACCATGTCAGAACGGAATAATGGGTGCATTATTTTAATTTGAAGGGCTCTTATTTGTTGAGGGCTTAACATGTCAAGTGTCAGTTTCGGGCAATAGGCAATGTACTTACCTTTAAGTATTGATGCTTTGTGCATCACTGCTTTAGTGACTGTTTTACTATCCAAACTTACTTAATAAACCTGTGAATTCACCAACTTTATGTTGACCCTCAAAAGCATGTTTTTCTCAAGTATTTGAAGTAGGTAGTTATATTGTGCATGTATCTCAGCATCGGGCAAGGCAGCATTCTAGCACGCATCTGGGGATTTTTATTACTGGGGACTCATAAACAATCTTTTATTTATGTTGGAACTATTTAAATAAGAATTTGCACTCTTAATCATGTAATAAATGTTTGATAATCTTTTATTTGATGCTCTATGTACTATCTGCTATTGATCCACCTACGTGACACCCAAATATTATCTCCGCTGCATTTGACCAATTTGGGGGTGTCATAGAATGGTATCAGAGCGATAGTTATAGAGAACCAGACCAACAATTAATAAAATATAAAAATATTATATAAACTGGACTATAACTGCTTTAAAAATCTTTTGGGATTTTCGGGACCAAAATAGCTAAGCATATAGAATGTAGAACATGCATTTATTATGTGATTTTTGTGATCGTTGATTATTAACTTTTGGTTAAATAATCTTATAAGTATTAACTAAGCCTTTTAACTCGCGATATTAAGAGAACACTCACTACAACCATTATAACTTAATGATACCATTTTTAAAACTTTTTAACTTAAGTAAGCTTATACTTACGTCAATTAAAAATGATGTTATTCCCAGATTTACTATGACATCACCAGTGATGGTTTCGTTGACTTGATTGAAAAAGCTGCCACCATTAATGGAATGCATCCGTGTAATCTACATGATGTTTTGGAGTTATTTGGTGTTACGATTCGTACGGTTTGCGATGCAGGTGTATTTATGCATAAACTAAAGATGAATAAATATCCATTGTGGGAATTGCTTTCTCAAGATCGTGCTAAAGAAATTCTGGATCTACTTTGCAAGTTTGAAGTTGGAATGGTTACATCCACTAATCAAGGTATTAACTCTGATGGAGTCTCATCTTCATCTAATTTTCATTGTGTTAGTGACAGTGTTTGTGAAGGTGTTAATATCTCGATCCCTAGGAAGGTTGTTGAGAAAGTAAATACTCGCTACCACAATACTTTATATGGTTATTTTCTTGGTAAAAGGATAGCGTTTCCTGTGGTGGAGTATTTTGCTAAGAATAACTGGGCCAAACATGGTCTGAAGCATATTATGATGAATGAAAAAGGATTTTTCTTTTTTCAATTTGGGACTTGTGAGGGGCTTAATGCGGTTCTTGAAGGTGGTCCTTGGATGGTAAGGAATTCGCCTATCTTTCTTAAGAAATGGACTATAAATACGTACCTTCTAAAAGAGGAACTAACTCGCATACCGGTATGGGTTAAGTTTCATGATGTACCGCTACAGGTGTTTGAAGAGGAAGGTATTAGTTTAATTGCTTCGTGTCTTGGTAAGCTTATCATAATGGACACTTATACTAATACTATGTGTAAAGAGTCTTGGGGACGTAGTAGTTTCGCCCGGTGTCTAATTGAAATGAATGCTAATTCGGAGTTTATGGAAAACATTACTATTGGTGTACCCGATCTTGAAGGCCCTGGATTCACTAAGGAAACTATTCGTGTTGAGTATGAATGGAAACCTTCTAGATGCCCTACTTGTAATATTTTTGGCCATTCATTTGATACTTGTCCGAAAATTGTTAAACCTAAAATGGTTGAAAATGTGACAAATCATGTTGATAGTGATGGTTTCCAACAAGTGCAAAGCAAGGGGAAGAAGAACAAAGGTAACTTAGGGAATCAAATCCCAAGAGGTGTTCCATTGAGCAAGGGTTTTCAAACAGGTAAGTCTGTTGCTTTTCGTCCAAAAAATCACTTGGATGCTACAAGTAAGAGTGGTGATAATGGTAAAAAGTTGAATACTAAATTTAGTCAGTCACATCAGTCTAGCAACCCTAGTGGTCTGAATAAAGGTACGGATCTAATGAGCATTGTTTCTACCTCTAATAAATTTTCAACTTTGTCCAAGTTTGGAATGGAAGAAGTGGTTCAAGTTAGCGAAGAAGATAATGAGGAGGAAGTCGAGATTGTCTATGATGAATCGATAAATCTTCTCAACACTCATATTGGGGCAAGCACTCCAACTAGTTGATCCTATGTTGATGGTTTATTATTTTCTTCCTAATTTTATGTTTTCGTCTTGGTTTTTGTCTAGCTTATATTTTTTATCATTCTAGACTAGTTAATGTTTATGGTCTGTCATAAACATTTGTTTAACAAGCTGCCTGTAGCTTGCGGTTAATGTGGTATTTCAGCCACATTCATTGTACTTCAACGCTTTTTTTGGTTCTATTTACCAGGGTCATTGTTACCCTTTTACCAAAAAAAAGACATCACCAGTGATATCACCGACGGTTGTACCAGATATCGACCCCACTCCAGTTGTACCACCGTCACCGACATCTGTGCTGCCAGGATGGCTGTCAGCTTCCGAGTCTGAGGACAGTCAGACCGACGGAGTATTTCCGACTGTTGCTACTCCACCTGTTGTTGTAGTTCCCTCTGTTGAGGAGGAGGACCAGGTGACCTATGCCCTATCACCCCTACCACCCTCGTCATCTCTCCAGGGCTATGCACCCGGATCTCTACTCCCTCGTAAGAGGAGGTACGAGACTGCCCCCGCCTCTATCTTCGAGGTCGGAGAGGGTTCTGGGACTAGACAGGTTGACCCTGTTCAGGCCTAGATTGCGGCATTAGTTGCCCGACAGGCCCAGGACATGGCAGATGTCCACAACTTGCTGGTTGCCGGCCAGGCTGAGCGCTCTATCTTACGGGAGCGTCTAGATTCCCTCACTTAGACCACCTGGGCTGAAGCCCAAGTCACCAAAGGGACATGGGCCACAGTCTATGATGCTCTTCAGTGGCTCATGGGGGAGTATGATTTCATCTGTCATAGCATCTACGCTGTGGAGAGCCTACAACATCAGACTCATGCCACTCTCACCGCTCAGGAGCAGACCTTCTCCCTGATCTTTGACTTGGCGACTATTCGCCACGATAGAGTGACAGCAGAGATGACTCATCTTAGAGGAGCCTTGGATACTCTTCGTGCTCAGCTGGTTCAGACGCTTCGACACGTCAAGAGGACCCGTCTTGCCATGATTGCTCTACAGGATGCCATGTCAGCACCAATAGCCCCACCAGCTCCCTCTGTACCAGCCACTTCCAGTGGATCTGTTAGACATGCATAGATTTGATGTGCTAGATTTTGTGTACATCATGATAAGCTCTTGGGTTGCATCCCAGCTATCATGATATAGGACCCTATGTATTTTCATTTCATGCATTTTTGTATCCTATCATGTACTGTATTCCATTAAATAGGTGTCTATATATATATATATATATATATATATATATATATATATATATATATATATATATATATATATATATATATATATATATATTACATTTTAGACTGTGTGTACCACCATCCCAGACAGACGTGATGTACTTCTGTCTTGGATTGGTTGTGCCTGATGATATGTTTACTTTCTGCCGAAACATGTACTCACTTTCCTTTGTTATATATCATGTGTTGTACTATATTATTGAAATCTTGACAGGTTATCCAGTTTGTTATAAATTTTGAGCATAAATATCCTTGTGCAAATAATATGTGAACTGTACTAACACTAAAGCTAATGATCTCATTTTGTGTATGACCACAGACAAATGGCAATCACTAGGCATAATCATGCCAATAATCCTACCAATAATCCCCCCAATGACGATGCCACTCATAACGTCACCACTGTCCAACTTAGGAAATTGATTGACCAAGGTATCGCCACTGCTATAGCCGCTAGCAAAAATATGGGCGATATCAAAAACTCCAATAATCGTAGGAACAACAATACCACTAGAGGCTACTCCTACCCTGATTTCCTCAAATGCAAGCCGTCCTATTTCCGGGGCAGCGAAGGCGTTGTAGAGCTGATGCAATGGTTTGAAAGACTAGAGACCGTGTTCCGCATCAGCGAATGCGCCGACGAAAACAAAGTCAAATTCTCCACCTGCACATTACTCGAAAGTGCACTCACATGGTGGAATTCTGTGGTTGCTACCCTAGGACACGACACTGCTTACAATCTCAACTGTACCAACTTGAAAGAGAGGATGACAGAAAAGTACTGCCCAAGGGGCAAAATGAAGAAACTGGAAGTCGAACTATGGGATCTTAGGTGTAAGAACAATGGCATCGTGTTATACAACCAGAGATTCCAAGAGTTGACCCTCATGTGCACCAGGATGTTTCTCGAGAAGGAGGAAAAGATTGAGAAGTATGTTGGAGGACTTCCCGACGCCATCCATGATAGCGTTCTCGCCTCTCGACCCACTACCATTGAGAATGCCTAGGAATTTTCTACTGAGCTGGTCAATAAGAGAGCCCGTACCATATCTGAGAGACATACTGAGAACAAAAGAAAGATAGATGACAATGTCCGCAGCCATTACCAGCCACCTCAAAAGAGGCAAAATGATGGGCAGGTATACAGTGCTATCCCTACCACCAACCCAAGAGCTTACGAAGGTACCAAACCTATGTGTCCGAGGTGCCACTTCCATCACAATGTGGGTAGCCCATGCAAATCCCGCTACAAATGTGGAGAGATTGGTCATTTTACTTGCACTTGCCAAGTGAATGCTTGTAACACCCCACTTGGATAAGTGGACCGTTACGTGTATTTATGGCGTGTCATCAAGGCATAAGGTAAATGTTCTATAACATTAACTAACCATAAAGGAAATAATGGAATCAAACATCCGTAATCCAAACATAAGCTCAAAACATGAAAAGTAAAATACTGAAGGAAAGGACTAAACAATGTCCAAATAAGCAGAATAATGTAAGAAGTGCATAAAGTATGAAGTCAGGATAGCTTCCATTCAATGCACGTGCTCTCAGAATCCTAAGAGCGTCCTGGTGTACCTGCCGTTAGAACATGAAAGAACTACGGCTGAGCATAACGCTCAGTGAACGGATATAAGGCATGATAAGGAATTACTAAAAATGAAACAGATGATAAAATACTGGAGCTGTAAGACTGATAAGTAAAGTTGCAGCGGAAGTCTGTGTATAATCTGTAAAGTCTGATTTATAAAATAATAAAGATGAACTGTTATCTGTTAAATCTGAAAACATGCATTCACTGTATTTTAATTGCCAGAGCTTATATAGGTCACGTGCTGTAACAATCGTGCATGAATAACTAGAGGGGTGACCTCGTCATGCTGTAGAGGGGTGACCTCTAAATAACTGTAGAGGGGTGACCTCTAAATACTGTACTGGGTGGAGGGATCAGCTCCAATGTGAAGGATGTAGAGCACACACCACATTCACCCTGATAACTTATAAACTGATAAGCCTAAGATGCATCCATACGCCCCACTAAACATACATATAAAATGGCCAAACTGAACATGAGTGGGACGATGCAGGATATCAGTCTCCTGCATGTGAGTCACGACACCGGTGCCTCTAGTGCCGTGGTTACGGTACCTCCGTAACTAGTACATAAACTGGTCATGCTTGTATATAATGCTCAGGCAATTTATTTAGTTATTAACATGATTACTGATAAGCTTAAACATATACTGGGGAAAACATTTGGCTGAAGACGGGGAATCCTAATCATGCATAAAAAGGAAGTCCTTACTAAAGGACGGAAAATCCGTACCTCGTGTTCAGTAACTGACTGAAGATGAAAAACATATGAAACTCCTACTCTGACTTCACGTGAGCTACATGAATAAAGGACGTGAATGAGTTGTCTGATTATTGGATACTATTATTGGTTCTTCCTATTCTGAACTTGGTTTAATATGTTCTTGTAGTTTTACGGTTTGTGTTTATTCTGATAACTCTGAATGTTGTTAAGTATTTCCGATTAATATATTACATGTACTCTGATTAATGTATAACATGTACCCTCGTGCTCTACATATATATACTATTAATAGTAACCTGCTAAAAATAGAAAGTTTCCTTAAATAGAAAGTTTCATAGAATAGAAAGTTCCCTCAAAGTAAAATTAACTAAGTCTTGAGTTATTAAGCTATGGTTAATTATAAGCATTATATTAATAAGTCATGTTTTAAATAATTCCAATATTAATCAAATATATCTTGATAATCCCTTTTACTAAGTCGTGAAATAATAAGATAAATTAATTAAGCCGTGTTTAAATTTTACCAATAATTAAATAAGTTAATTATTTTATAAGCCCGAATCAATAAGCCAAAAATAAATAACCCTAAAATTTATAAGTCAAAATTAAATAAGCCTAACCTTATTAAGCCAATTTAAATAAGCCGGACATCGCGATGTGCTCGACCCGTTGTTCACTGTTCATCGTACAAATACAAGATAGACATTAAATGGACGAATTGTACCCATTTCGTGTGAACACAAAACAAATGGAAGATTATAACATTCGTGTGAATGCAAAAATAAATGGAAGACTTACCGTGTGAACACAAACAAAAGGCATAATGCCATTCGTTTGAAATTAAATGGGAGGATTATCATTATACCGTGTGAACACAAAATAAAGGGAAGAATATAACATTCGCGTGAACATAAAAACAAGTGGAAGAATGATACTCCAATTCTCGTTTTTTTTTCCTTCTCTGTTCTTTGTTTTAACCGTCAGCACACCAAGGGGAAACCCTAAATCTGTTTTTGTGTTGCTGTATTATAACAAGTGAGTATGGGGTAAAACCCAATATATTTCTTTGCCACATGGGCCGGGTTTAAGGGCCTATATTCTTCTTTCTTTTCTTTTAAAAACGGCCAGCCCACAAAGGTTGTGTGGGTTTCCGTTGTTTTTTTTTTACTTTTAAATTTCATCGTATACTCGTATATATTTATCGTGTTTTAATTTCTGAAAAGGTAATAATTCTTTTCTTTAAAATAAAAATACCTACGTAATAATTTCTGAAACTTAATAATTATTTTCTGAATAATTATTTATTTGAATTATTTAACTAAAACTGAGACAACATAATTTCTGTTAACGTCTAATTTAAGCTAAGACTACGTGTATTTAATATTCGGGGATGTTAAATACGGGTTTTACAATGCTGTTACCCAGGTCCGACCCAACCCAAGTGCTAGAATCAACAACCGAGGCGGACCTAATGCCCGTGGGAACGGGAATGGACAGCCGGAAAACCGCAACGCTGCTGGAGGGAGTAAAAATGGTCCAAACAAAGGAGTTTTGTGCTACGAGTGTGGAGCACCCGGACATGGGAGACCAGGTTTCCCCAAGTTGGCTAATCAGAACAAGAACAATGGAGGAGCCACATCAAGGGTATACGGGGTAGGCAATGCAAAGGCCAACCCAGACTCCAACATTGTTACTGGTACGTTTTTACTAAACAATCGTTATGCATCCGTTCCATTTGACACTAGAGCGGACAGAAGCTTTATATCTACTGAATTTAGTAACATACTAGAAGTTACCTCTTCCATTTTGGACCACCATTTCTCCGAAGAATTAGCAGACGGTAAGATCGTAGAGGCCGATACCATCATTAGAGGTTGTACTCTGAACCTTTCCAAAAATCCATTCAACATTGACCTAATTCCAGTAAACTTAGGTAGTTTCGATGTTATCATTGGCATGGACTGGTTAACTAAGTATCACGCAGTAATCGTCTGCGATGAGAAACTAGTCCGTCTGCCATGGGGAAACGAGACCTTAATCATCCGAGGCGACGGTAACACTGACCTTACTGACACTAGACTCAGTGTTATCTCTTGTACTAAAAGCCCAGAAATATTTGTTGAGAGGATGTCCTATCTTTTTGGGTCATATTTCCCAAACAGATGAAGAAGATAAACCCGAGAAGAAGCAAATCAAGGACGTACCTATCGTCCGAGATTTTCCCAAAGTCTTTCCTAAAGAATTTCCAGGTTTACCACCACTCCGATAGGTGGAATTCCAGATCGACTTGATCCAAGGAGCTGCACCCGTGGCTAAAGCTCCTTATCGATTAGCACCATCTGAAATGAAAGAACTAGATGAACAACTTCAGGAATTGTCTGACAAAGGATTCATCCGACCCAGTTCCTCACCATGGGGAGCTCCGTTCTTATTTTTCAAGGAGAAAGATGGTTCCTTCCGAATGTGCATTGATTACAGAGAACTAAATAAGTTAACTGTAAAGAATCGTTATCTAGTCCCCCGTATTGACGATCTATTTGACCATCTGCAAGGGCCGAGTGTGTATTCCAAGATTGATCTGAGATATGGATATCACCAATTGAGGGTCAGGGAGGAGGATATTTCAAAAACAGCTTTTAGGACCCGATACGGCCATTACGAATTCCAGGTCATGCCATTTGGGTTGACCAACGCACCTGCCATCTTCATGGACCTTATGAATCGTGTGTGTAGACACTGCCTGGATAAATTCGTGATAGTCTTCATAGGTGATATACTCATTTATTCCAAGAATGAACAGGAACACGGAGAACACCTTACACAAGTGTTGAAGGTACTCAAGGAGGAACAGTTGTACGCCAAGTTCTCCAAATGTAAATTCTGGATTCCCAGAGTTCAATTCCTCGGCCACGTGATTGATAGTGACGGTATTCATGTAGACCCAACAAAGGTTGAATCTGTCAAGGATTGGGCATCTCCTAAATCACCAACAGAGATCCGCCAATTCCTAGGCCTTGCTGGATACTATCGTCGATTTATCGAAGGTTTCTCCAAGATAGCCAAACCAATGACCAAACTCACACAGAAAGGAATAAAGTTTTACTGGGGAGAGAAAGAAGAATCAGCTTTCCAGCTGATCAAGGAGAAGCTGTGTAGTGCACCTATTTTGGCCTTACCTGAGGGCAACGACGACTTCGTCGTATATTGTGATGCGTCACATAAGGGCTTGGGTGCAGTGTTGATGCAAAGAACAAAGGTGATCACTTATGCCTCCAGGCAACTAAAGAAACATGAGAAGAACTATACCACTCATCATCTAGAACTTAGATCAGTGGTTTTTGCTTTAAAAATCTGGAGACATTATCTGTACGAAACTAAGTGCACTGTGCATACTGACCATAAGAGTTGATACTTGCGTTTTGTATGGGTTTCTAGAATCGTCTCGGTATCCTCTCGAATTGATCTCGGCTCTAAGTGGAATGATTTGTTCTTGGTTAATAAAAAAGTTTTGGTTTGTTTATCTATTTTAAACTAATGACAAGTAATTAGGCGTCGAAGAGTAAATTAAAACTTTGAAAGATTAAAACTAAAAAGGCAAGTTAAAAGTAAATGCTTGAAAACTTAAAGATTAAATTAGGAAAATAAATGATCACTCAATAAAAACTAACACTTGGAAAACTTTGTTAAAATATGAACTTAATCGGAAAGTACTAAAAGAAAGTAAGAACGGAATATAGCAAATGGTTCCAACCGGAATAAATGAAAGGAGGGTCAATCGGAATGTATTCCGATCACTTTGATCAGAATATGCTCAAGGATCTGATCGGAATATAAACAAGTAGGCTGATCGGAATGTTAAGTGGTACTGATCGGAATATTCAAAAAGTCTAGATCGGAATGTGGACAAAAGTTCTCAATCGGAATAACAGGAAAATAGCATTAATCGGAATATAGGGCAAAATGCAGCAATCGGAATCTCAACAAAAGCCCAAATCGGAATGAATGTAAACCCTTTTCCGATCAACCGATCGGAAAAAGGGGTGTTCGGTCGGAATGTGCGATCGGAAAAGGGCTTTGCCTTTTCCGAAATCTATGTTGATCCGAGACTTTTGCAAGGGTAATAAGCTATCGGAATAAGCTAAAACCCAATACTAGCACGAATCTACAGTAAATCCAATCAAATAAGCTCAAATAACAATTTATCTAGATTTAGAATAAACAACATTTAAATCGAATCAATAAAAAGATGAACTTTTCATAAAAACTTTAAAAAGTAAATAAGCTAAATCAACAAATAAGCCAATAAGAACAAGGATCTTAGAGCTTATTCGTGGGTAAACTTAAGGAAACATAAAAAGAAATCAACTTTTTAAGCACAAATCATTGATGAACAACACGGATCATACTAGATTTGTACCAAAATCAATCAAAATCAAAGAAAGGAAGAATGAGATTAAAGATTAAAAGCTTAAACTAAACTTGATTAATTAAAAATAATACAAAGTTTTGATCTTGAAAGAGAAAAAAAGATGAAATCTAGTGAGAGAAAGTTTTGATCTTTCTCTCTCTAAAACTAGAGAGAATGAAAACTAAAAACTACCTAAAAAACTAAGTGTCCATTTTTTGTGAAGTAAGGTCCTATATATAGGCAAGTCTTGTGGGCTTTGTGAATGGGCTTAGTTTTGGGCTTCTTTTAATCTTCCTTCTTTAGTCTTCTCGTCTCTTTAAATAAACGTTTCCGACTTTGGATTTTGAGAAGTGTCGGTGTATAATTCCAACTCGTCTTATAATCTTTTATTTAATAGACTCGAGTTCTTCGAAATATATGAATCTTCCATCTTTGGCTCTATTCTTCGATAAATCTTCAAATAGGCACAATGACTTCAAATCTTTTGCATCTCTTGGACAATAGACTTCGTCTTGAGCCTTTTTCCTCGATAAAACCCGTGCAATCCCATGTTTTCTTCAATATTCATCCGGTTGACTCTGAAAACACAATAAACACAAAAACCACGCATAATTCCAAACAAATGATATTAATTACGTGTTTTGGTCTCGTTTTAGCCAGAATTAAGTGGTAAAAGGATGGGTGTTTTCACACCTATCAAATCCCCTATACTTAACCATTGCCATGCCCTCATGCAATGCTTAGTAACAAAGCACATTTACACTTTCTCATAATCAATCAACCTTGGCCTTATTAATATACTACTAAGCAAAAATGAAAGTACTAAGAGAAATTAAAACTTTAAAGTAAACAAAAGGGTGGAAATAACTTGCAAAGAGATCAAGGACTTACATTAGGGCTTCGGTGCTGCGAAGATTTATCACCCTCAAGTTTCACGTTCCCCAAACTAAGCTTAAAACGAGATCATTGTTATTATAAGTTAGCATATCAAACACTTACACACATGGCTTAATTAAATGCTTAAACTCCCTTATTCCTAGAGGTATCTCTTATATTTTATTTTTGTCTTAGAATGATCATGAAGATGCATTTTTGGACTTATTTCGATAGTTTATTTAGGCTGAAAGCAAAGTAAGACGATTTGATCAATAGTTAGCTAAAGGACAAAATCTCTTAAAACTGCTTCTCGGGATATCAAAAAGTTCATATCTTGGCATAACTTGGTTCACGATTTGAGACCTTTCTCGGGCCGATATTTGGCATGTACTTCATACTTCATATCTTGAGAGACGTTCTTGAGATAATGGTCTTCTCATTGTAATAGAGTTTCTTCACTTGGAGACTTTTGAGGGGTTCTCCAACTTTGTTGACCACGACTTCATGATTATTCTTCAATCTCTAATTGGGATTTTGAGATACAACGATCCGCCTCCTTTTCGGACTTGGATCTATTTATCCTCATACCTTGTTAGGGTCTTTTCGGATAGACTTCTCCATGATCTTTATGGGAGTTGATTGCTTTTCGTCGTGAGTCTTGATCCTTTATATTGATTTGGGAATAATGCTTTTCACATCACTTTGGATCTTCAACAATAAAATGGAATCCTCATGCCTTGTTAGGGCCTTTTCGGACTCGCCAATCTTCGCGCCCCGCTTCATAAGTTATGCCTTGGCTATGAACTCTTATCATTACCGAGCAACTTTTAAACGATCTTGGGCTAGAAGCTAAGTAACTTTTCAAATCGTACGACCTTACTTATTGCAGATAAATTATTAGCAAGTGATGGGAGAATAGGCAAATAATTACACCAAGTGAGCTTGTGCAAGAATACCGACTTATAATTGACTCTATCATTTCTCGTCCTCCACAATTTAAAATCTCAAGTAATGAGACTCGTGGATGCTTAGCCTAATAAACCAATTAAGGCCTACATGGTTAAGGATACTAGCTAGAATAAACTTGAATAAGTCTATTCGGGTTGAGTCAAAATAATCGCAACGGGCCTAATATGTCAAAGATTTCTAAACTAGCTACACCACTTTATTAATATTTTTGACTTTATTGCGGGGTATATACATATGCAAGCAACGATAAAAATTTAAAAATTACGACTAAATGGCCAATAGTTAATTAAAAATTTGAAAAATGTTGAAAAAGATGATTTTCTGGTTAAATGAAGGCATTTTCATGGAAAAATCCACTTAAAACTTCGATAGAAGTCCCCCTACACTTAAGAGAAACATTGTCCTCAATGTTTAAGCATGTGGGAAAAGTCTCCCCTACACTTATGACATTGTGCACGTTGGTTAACTCGAGTTAAGGAAGAGACGACTAAAGTGATCAATTTCAATATGTAAGTATGAAGAAAATTGAATCACGATAGTTGAGAGATAGAACCGGATTTCGGATAACACGGGAGCACGGTTCTTCAAAGGTTCCAAAAGTGCACTTATCCCTGTAATCACATCACCACACAAATACAAACAACTAAACAGGTCCCCCTACACGTAGGAGGTAAAAACATAAAAGGATAGATACTCGGGCTGCCTCCCGAGGAGCGCTTGTTTTTTATAACCGAGTCACGAGCTTGACTTAACCCAAAATTAGTTCATGGGGAACGTGGTGAGGGATGAAATCATCTCCTGAGAGACGTCCTATATGGAAAGACTTTGGCGACGGTGAATGGACCAGACCAACGGCTCTTCAACTTGCCAGAGAAGATCTTCAACCGAGAGTTAAAAAGTAAGACTCGATCACCAACGTGGAACTCTCGGTTCTTGATTTTTGCGTCATGAAGGATCTTCGTCTTCTCCTTGTAGATTAGCGAGTTCTCATAAGCCTCATTCCTCATTTCGTTGAGCTTGTTGAGTTGAATCTTGCGATGATCACCGGCTTTGTTGATGTCGAAGTTAGCCCACTTCAAGGCCAAGTGCGCCTTATGTTCCAGCTCGATGGGAAGGTGGCATGCTTTCCCGTACACAAGACGATAAGGTGTACAACCGATCGGGGTCTTATAAGCAGTACGGAAAGCCCACAGAGCATCATCTAACTTATCGGCCCACGCGGCACGATGCTCTCCCACAGTACGCTCCAAAATTCGCTTCAACCCGCGGTTGGATATCTCGGCTTGCCCATTGGTTTGGGAATGATAGGCGGTGGAAAGACGGTGATTGACACCATACTTAGCCATGACTCTAGCAAATTGAGCCTTGCAAAAATGAGTCCCGCGGTCACTGATAATAGCACGAGGAACGCCGAATCTAGCGAACAACGATTTCAAAAAGTTACAAACCACCCTTGCGTCATTAGTGGGTAAAGGTTTGGCTTCAACCCACTTTGAAACGTAGTCAACGGCTACAAGGATGTATTTGTTTCCTTTAGATGAAGGGAATGGCCCCATAAAGTCGATACCCCAAACATCAAAGATTTCACATTCTTGTATGAAATTTTGAGGCATCTCATCTTTATGAGTGATCTTGCCTTGTTTTTAGAAGGCATCACAACGTTTAACCATCTCGTGAGCATCACGATAGATGGTGGGCCAATAAAATCCCGAGTCAAACACTTTTTTGGCGGTGTAGTTGGGACCAATGTGACCACCGGTGGGTCCTTTGTGGCAAGCGTCAAGGATTTCTAAAGCCGCCGGTCCATCAACACATCGACGAATAATCAAGTCAGCACATTGTTTGAATAGATACGGGTCATCCCAAAAGTAAGTCTTAATGTCGTTAAAGAACTTCTTCTTTTTCTAGGATGTTAACCCGTCAACGAGAATTCCACCCGCCAAGTAGTTTGCAATGTCCGCAAACCACGGGGTTTCATCAGCAGTCGAGTTGATAGACATTAAGGTCTCCAGGGGAAAAGAATCATTGATTTCTTTGTTCGGATGATCCCCTTAGTAAGGATCCTCAAGTCTACTGAGATGATCCGCGGCTAGGTTTTCAGCTCCTTTTTTATCGCGAATTTCGATTTTAAATTCTTGGAGTAGCAAAACCCAGCGAAGAAGTCTTGGTTTGGAATCTTGCTTAGTCAACAAGTACTTCAACGCGGAATGATCGGTGTAAACGATTGTGGTGGAAAGGACAAGATAGGGGCGGAACTTTTCAAAGTCATAGACAACAGCTAAAAGCTCTTTTTCGGTTGTCGTATAATGTAATTGAGCCCCAGTCATTGTCTTGCTAGCGTAATGGATTGGTTGGAAGTGTTTGTTCACTCTTTGGCCCAAAACCGCACCAATAGCAAAGTCACTAGCATCGCACATCAACACGAAAGGCAGCTCCCAATTAGGGGTAACCAAGACGGGTGCCTTAGTTAGCTTATCCTTAAGCGAGTTGAAGGCTTCAAGACACTCTTTGGAGAAGACAAAAGGAGTGTCTTTTTCCAAGAGGTGGGTCATCGGGCGAGCGATTTGAGAAAAATCTTTGATGAATCGACGGTAAAAGCCCGCATGACCAAGGAAACTTCTCACACCCTTCACGGTTGAAGGTGGAGGCAACTTAGCAATAACATCGACTTTAGCACGGTCCACTTCAAGACCGGCTTTGGAGATCTTGTGTCCTAGCACGATGCCCTCTTTTACCATGAAATGGCATTTTTCCCAATTAAGAACAAGGCGAGTGTCTTCACACCGCTTCAGCATACGTTCTAAATTGGCATGGCAAGTAGAGAAAGAATCGCCATAAACCGAAAAATCATCCATGAATACTTCCATAGTGTCTTCCACCATGTCATGGAATATAGCCATCATACACCTTTGGAATGTCCCAGGAGCATTACATAAACCAAAAGGCATGCGTTTGTAAGCGAATGTTCCATAGGGACAAGTGAATGTGGTCTTTTCTTGGTCCTTGGGATCGATGGGAATTTGAAAATACCCGGAGAAACCGTCTAAAAAGCAGTAATAGTCATTACCAGCAAGACGCTCGAGCATTTGATCCATGAAGGGAAGAGGAAAGTGATCTTTTCTCGTGGCATCACTGAGCTTGCGATAATCAATACAAACTCTCCACCCAGTAACGAAACGAGTGGGAATCAACTCGTTGTGTTCATTGGAAACAACGGTTATTCCGCCCTTCTTGGGCACACAATGGACGGGACTTACCCACGGCGAATCCGAAATAGGGTAGATCAAGCCGGTATTTAGAAGTTTGATAACCTCTTGTTTGATGACGTCATGAATTTTAGGATTAACCCTTCTTTGGCTCTGGATTGCGGGTTTAAAGTCATCTTCCATGAGAATTTTGTGAGTACAAAAGTTCGGATCAATTCCGCGGATGTCGGAAATTTTCCAAGCAATTGCATTCTTATGATTTTTAAGCACGGCGATGAGGCGAGATTTCTCTTCTTCTTTCAAGTCCTTAGCAATGATGACGGGCGAGTTCTTCTCTTCTTCAAGGAACACGTACTCGAGATGGGGTGGCAACTCCTTAATTCTAAATCCGGAGGATTTTCGATGGGAGGCGTTTTCAAAGTCGGAGCATCGATAGCAATAACCGTGGGAGATGTGGAGAAAGATTGTCTTCTTTGAGAAGGTTTTCGAAGAAACTCATGTCGTCAGCCAAATCGGTGGGAGACTCGTCATTAGTTAAGTTCACATCTCCCATGGTGGCTTCAAGATCTTTCCAAAAGAAATCACTTTCTCCAAATAGAGACAGTGATGAATCAATAGAGGAAACGGTCTCATCATTGGGAAGAGAAGTAGGAATACTTTTGCAAGCATTTTGGAAGTGTTCTTCACAAGCCTCGTCCAGAACGTCAATACAATTAACACTCTCGTTGGAATAAGGTTGTTTAGACAACTTTCCCATGTTGAAGACAATTTTATCATCACCCACTCTCATGATAAGCTCACCGGCTTCAACATCGATGAGAGTGCGACCGGTCCTCAAGAATGGACGACCAACGATCAATGGCACACGAGGGTCCATCTCGTAGTCGACGACGACGAAATCAGCAGGAAAAGTGAATTTGTCGACTCCTACAAAGACGTCTTCAGCTATCCCCACTGGATAAGCAACCGTATGGTTAGCTAATTCCAAAGTCATTTTGGTGGGGACTAGCTCAGGGAGAGATAATTTCTTCCAAACTCTTAGAGGCATTAGATTAATACTGGCACCTAGATCGGCTAAGGCCATGCAATTCTCTACTCCCCGGAAGTTACAAGGGATTAAGAAACGACCCGGATCACCAAGCTTGGTTGGCAATTTCCTTAAGAGTACTACAGAGCAATTCTCATTAAGTTGGGTGTTAGCAATATCAAGAAGCTTCTCCTTGTCGCTCAGAATATCTTTAACCATTTTTGCGTACTTAGGCATGTGAGCGAGAGCCTCAGCGAAGGAGATGTTGAAATTCAATTGTTTAAACATTTTGAGAAAGTTCGAAACCTGAATATCGTCCTTGCTTTTGAGCTTCTCTTTACTCAACCTAGATGGATAAGGTATATCGGAAGAAGAGGAAGGCTTTGGGATCGAAGGATCACTCACATCCTTGGGTGGAGGAGGGGTAGAAGTAAGAGGTGGAGGAATTTAGGAAGGCGAAGGATGAGGAATAGGAGCAGGTGACTCGTTCTCCTTAGTCACAACCACCGGTGGAGGTATAGGAAGCTCGGGTTCCTTGGTACCTTTGCCATTGCGAGTGGTGATTGCTTTCATCTCCCCTCTTGGATTCGCAACGGTGTTACTCGGAAGAGTACCCGAAGAAGAGGGTTGATTACCGTGGAAGAAACTAGCCATCATGTTTCTTAAGTCATTCGTTTAACTATCCATAGTATTTCTCATATCAGCTCTCAGATCGTTCCCTTGTTTCATCAGGTCGGCTTTCAAGTTGCGCACTTCCTGTTGAAGATTTTCCACGATCACATCGTTAGTTCTCATGTAGGTCTGCACTTCTTGGTGTAAAGCGGTGGGTTGGTTGAGAGGAGCATTATATGCGGGTGGTTGATAAGCAGGTTGCTGGTAAACTTGGTTGTTTCTTTGAGTTGGTTGTTGTTGTTTGTGAGGGGGTATGTATGGTCCACGAGATTGTTGTTGTTGTTGAGGAGGGCGGTTAAGGTTTTGTTGTTGGTTTGGGTTGTTAGGAGTAGAACCAGTTGGTGAGAGATAGTTGTTGGAGCGGTAGCTAAGCAAGTTGCGGTCACCTTGAGGTCGAGCTTGATAAGCAGGTTGAGGATAGGTGCCATAAGGTGCATTCACATTTTCAGAAGGGTAGTCTTGGGTGGCAGTACAAGTGGTGTAAGAGTGAGGACCCCCGCATATCTCGCATGGTTGGCTAACAGCGTTGACTTGAGCGTCTTTAGCGTTTCTAGCATTGATGCTGTTGGTGTTGCTGGCGGTTTGGGTAGCAAGCGATTCAAGAAGCGTAGTGATTTTGTCAAGTCGCTTGTCGCTGTCACTAGTACTAGCACTAGCGACATTGGTCCGAACACTCTTGGTTTGCACACGAGACTTATTCTCAATGATATCCCAAGCAGCATTGGAAGTCTTAGCCAAAAGATTACCCCCCGAGGCACTGTTTAGTGAATCTTGGTCATTCATGCTTAAACCATTATAAAAAGTGTTAATTTGATGCACTTTGGTAAAGCCCTTGTGGGCATTTTCTTAAAAGGTCTTTGAAACGGTCCCAAGATTCACTAAACGACTCATCGTACTTGTTCACAGTTTATGATTTCATTCCGCAAAGCGGTAGTACGAGAGGGTGGGAAAAAGTAATTGATAAACTTGGTCTCCAAATCCGTCCACGAAAAAATACTCTGTGGCGGTTCCTTAGCAAGCCAATGCCGGGCTTGTCCCTCTAAAGAAAAGGGAAAAAGTTGTAACCGGATTACCTCTTGTGGAACACCATTGAATTTGACCGTATTGGTGAGTTGCAAGAATCTCTTGATGTGGTCATGTGGATCATCAATGGTACGCCCCAAGAATGGTTGAGTAGAGACCATCTGGATAAAGCCGGATTTGAGCTCAAAATTGTTGGCGGCAATCGGGGGTATGACAATTGGATCATTGTTGCCGTCTACATGAGCTTGCAGCAGTTCAATCATCGGGCGATTATCCGGTAGAGGCTCATTGTTGTTGTTATTATTCATGTTGTTGAAAGGTGGATTATTATTGTTGTTTTGTACACCGGCCATGTCTAAGTCTTCGAGAGGCTCGGGCTCTTGATAAGACGTGGATCGAGTGCGCATACACCTGCAAAAGAACTAACAAAGAAAAACAAAGCAAAAATATTTTTGGTTTTAATGTTTTTTAAATTTTTAGGATTTTTGAAAATTTTATATTTTTTTTTGGGTTTTTTTTTTTTTTTTTTTTTTTTAAAGATTTTTTATGAAAAAGTAACGTTCACGGGGAACGGATCCCAAAATCCAAGTTCTCACAAAAAACTGTTGATCTTAACGAGAAGAGCCGGCAGCGGCGCCATTTGATACTTGCGTTTTGTATGGGTTTCTAGAATCGTCTCGGTATCCTCTCGAATTGATCTCGGCTCTAAGTGGAATGATTTGTTCTTGGTTAATAAAAAAGTTTTGGTTTGTTGATCTATTTTAAACTAATGACAAGTAATTAGGCGTCGAAGAGTAAATTAAAACTTTGAAAGATTAAAACTAAAAAGGCAAGTTAAAAGTAAATGCTTGAAAACTTAAAGATTAAATTAGGAAAATAAATGATCACTCAATAAAAACTAACACTTGAAAACTTTGTTAAAATATGAACTTAATCGGAAAGTACTAAAAGAAAGTAAGAACGGAATATAGCAAATGGTTCCAATCGGAATAAATGAAAGGATGGTCAATCGGAATGTATTCCGATCACTTTGATCGGAATATGCTCAAGGATCTGATCGGAATATAAACAAGTAGGCTGATCGGAATGTTAAGTGGTACTGATCGGAATATTCAAAAAGTCTAGATCGGAATGTGGACAAAAGTTCTCAATCGGAATAACAGGAAAATAGCATTAATCGGAATATAGGGCAAAATGCAGCAATCGGAATCTCAACAAAAGCTCAAAACGGAATGAATGTAAACCCTTTTCCGATCAACCGATCGGAAAAAGGGGTGTTCGGTCGGAATGTGCGATCGGAAAAGGGCTTTGCCTTTTCCGAAATCTATGTTGATCCGAGACTTTTGCAAGGGTAATAAGCTATTGGAATAAGCTAAAACCCAATACTAGCTCGAATCTACAGTAAATCCAATCAAATAAGCTCAAATAACAATTTATCTAGATTTAGAATAAACAACATTTAAATCGAATCAATAAAAAGATGAATTTTCATAAAAACTTTAAAAAGTAAATAAGCTAAATCAACAAATAAGCCAATAAGAACAAGGATCTTAGAGCTTATTTGTGGGTAAACTTAAGGAAACATAAAAAGAAATCAACTTTTTAAGCACAAATCATTGATGAACAACACGGATCATACTAGATTTGTACCAAAATCAATCAAAATCAAAGAAAGGAAGAATGAGATTAAAGATTAAAAGCTTAAACTAAACTTGATTAATTAAAAATAATACAAAGTTTTGATCTTGAAAGAGAAAAAAAGATGAAATCTAGTGAGAGAAAGTTTTGAACTTTCTCTCTCTAAAACTAGAGAGAATGAAAACTAAAAACTACCTAAAAAACTAAGTGTCCATTTTTTGTGAAGTAAGGTCCTATATATAGGCAAGTCTTGTGGGCTTTGTGAATGGGCTTGGTTTTGGGCTTATTTTAATCTTCCTTCTTTAGTCTTCTCGTCTCTTTAAATAAACGTTTCCGACTTTGGATTTTGAGAAGTGTCGGTGAATAATTCCAACTCGTCTTATAATCTTTTATTTAATAGACTCGAGTTCTTCGACATATATGAATCTTCCATCTTTGGCTCTATTCTTCGATAAATCTTCAAATAGGCACAATGACTTCAAATCTTTTGCATCTCTTGGACAATAGACTTCGTCTTGAGTCTTTTTCCTCGATAAAACCCGTGCAATCCCATGTTTTCTTCAATATTCATCCGGTTGACTCTGAAAACACAATAAACACAAAAACCACGCATAATTCCAAACAAATGATATTAATTACGTGTTTTGGTCTCGTTTTAGCCAGAATTAAGTGGTAAAAGGATGGGTGTTTTCACACCTATCAAGAGTTTGCAACACATACTGGATCAAAAGGAGCTAAACGTAAGGCAACGCCATTGGATTGAATTGCTAAGTGACTACGACTGCGAGATCAAATACCACCCCGGTAAAGCGAACGTGGTTGCTGATGCTCTAAGCCATAAGGAAACCGATCCTCCTATGAGGGTCCGAGCACTAGTCATGACGATTAGCCTGGACCTACCCAAGAAAATTCTAGAAGCTCAGACTCAAGCTCAGAAGCCAGAAAACCTCGTGAAGGAACATATTAGAGGTATGCTTAAAACCGACCTCACCAAAGAGAAATTAGAGCCAAGAGCGGATGGAACTCTGTGTTTGCACGGGAGGAGTTGGTTACCTTGTTATGGGGACTTGAGAAACGTGATCATGCACGAGTCTCATAAGTCCAAGTATTCCATACATCCTAGATCTGAAAAGATGTATCAGGATATGAAGAAGTTATACTGGTGGCCGAACATGAAACCAAACATTGCCACTTATGTTCACAAGTGTCTGACATACTCACGTGTCAAGAACGAACACCAAATACCATCCGATTTTCTAGTACAGTCTGAGATACCAA
This sequence comes from Glebionis coronaria, assembly GCA_025667525.1. Lineage (NCBI taxonomy): Eukaryota > Viridiplantae > Streptophyta > Magnoliopsida > Asterales > Asteraceae > Glebionis > Glebionis coronaria. Next base: position 238,135,178 of record CM046880.1, read on the forward strand.
AGTGGAAATGGGAGAACATCACTATGGACTTCATCACCAAGCTTCCAAAGTCGTCTCACATTTACGACACCATCTGGGTAATCATCGATCGACTCACCAAATCCGCGCACTTTCTACCGATCAGGGAAACTGACTCCCTGACAAAACTAGCAAAGACATATCTTAAGGAGGTAGTGACCAAGCATGGAATACCCGTCTCAATAATATGTGATCAAGATGGTAGGTTCACATCCAAATTCTGGAAGGCTTTCCAACGAGCTTTGGGGACAAACCTAGACATGAGCACGGCTTACCAACCGCAGATTGACGGTCAAAGTGAACGGACCATCCAGACCCTTAAAGACATGTTGCGAGCATGTGTGATTGACTTTGGGAATGGATGGGTTGATCACATTCCTTTGGTTGAGTTATCCTACAATAACAGCTATCATGCTAGTATCAAGGCTGCCCCTTTCGAAGCACTATATGGTAGACAATGTCGTTCACCTGTGTGTTGGGCAGAAGTAGGCGAATTTCAACTCACCGGACTAGAACTAATCCAGGAAACTACCGACAAGATCGTCCTCATAAAACAAAGGATCCAAGCTGCTCGCGACCGACAGAAGAGCTTTACGGACCAGAAACGAAATCCTATGTAGTTTGAAGTAGGTGATCGTGTCATGCTCAAGGTATCACCATGGAAGGGAGTTGTACGCTTTAGAAAACGTAGAAAACTGAACCCACGTTATGTAGGCCCTCTTAAAGTGATAGCCAGGATCGAGGAGGTCGCCTACCGTTTGGAGTTACCACAACAATTAAGTCGAGTACACTCCACCTTTCACGTATCTAACCTGAAGAAGTGCTATGCTGATGAACTTCTAGCTATGCCATTGGAAGGAGTACACTTCGATGACAAACTTCAGTTCACAGAAGAACGGTAGAAATCATGGAGAGGATAGTAAAAAAGTTGAAGCGTAGCCGCATCTCGTTGGTCAAGGTACGATGGAACTCGAGGAGAGGTCCTGAGTTTACTTGGGAACAAGAAGACTCGTTCAAAACCAAGTACCCACATTTGTTCACCTAACCAGTGACGTTAATCTAAGCTTTGAGGACAAAGCTAAAATAACGGGAACATGCCGTAAAAACCCTGTTTTTACCTCTTTGACTTTGTCACCTTGTGTATATATCTTGCTTGAATCAATGCAATCTCACTTCATTAATTTTATGAAGCACCAGTCTTTCATTAAATTACACTGTCAATTCAGTGTATTATTAAATATATGGGACTTTTGGCATGTTTAATTTCCTTAGCCTTCACAAAGCTACATATTAAACATTTAACATTTACCATATACTTTGATTTAGAATTTTACCTTCTACATTATACCTACTCCTAATTAACTTAACCACTTTCACCTTATACATAAACATAAGACCCAAAAATGGATACATCACCCTTTTGAAGCTTCATATCACACGAATTGTATATGTATACAAGTATACTTTTGACAAAACTTTCCTAAGCATAAAACATTACCTAACAAACTTACCTTGCCACTAGATACTTTCCTTTCCCCTCATGTTGTATATGTTACACGGCTAGAAGCCCTCCACACAAACCAAACTCAAAATTTCCTAAACATATCTAGTACTAGGATTGCCTAATAAATGAATGTACTTGTTTGTCTCCTTTGTGCACATCATCTAGCCGAATACCACACCTCACCACCTTGTATAAACACTCTCACATAATGGCTTACTATTCTAGTCACCACTTGACCCCTTGACTCTTGCAAACCGTCAGCCACATACAAACCAAGAGCTAATGTACAATTGTGATGCCATTAATGGAATGTACTAAATATCTAAGTATATAGATACACAGTGTACCAAAACAAGAAACTACAAACCCTCTCCCTCTATCTTAGACGTGTCCACAAACCGAACCACACCCTTTCTTCCAAACTTAGTTACTTAACAACCTTAAAAACACACCCTCAATTGAATACACTTTCCATTTTCGGATCTATATACTACCTAGACAAAAACACATTTACTCCATCTTACAAACACTAAATCTTGGTCCCAACAACATTAAGTGCAAGTCCTCACTAGTATTTTGGTGGTCAAGACCAAGAAACACACTCTAGGTCACGGCTAGGGTTCTAACCGTGTAGAACTCGGCTAAAAATTAAGGAGGTTAGCTAGCTTTGTTCACCACCATCATCTTTATCTAAACAAGTAAGTGAAACATTTCCTCACCACCTTTCCATTTATTCTTACTTCTCATTGCATGTCTCACTCAAATCCTTAGAAATCGAGGTTAAGAATACATGCACACATAAACTATGCTAAAACCTAACTAAGAACTCATGGCTTGAATATTATGTTTGCAAGGAAAACATGTCTTTATGTTTAGACTTGTAAACAGCATGCATAAACGAGTGATTAACTTAGTTTTGCTCCCTAAAGAAACTAAAGTGTTAAATCTCATTGTATGGCTAGGCGAAGCCCTATAGGTCTTGGCTTAATATTTTAGCCTAGTGTGAACATTGGTTTATTAAGCCCTCGTGACTAAGATGAATGTGTAAGAGTGGAAGATCTATTAGTAACTTAGAACACTACATAAGCTACACAATAAGCCATAAGCCGAACCCCATAAGCCTCGAATCAAATAAGCCATAAGCTACTATAAGCCGAAACATTATAAGCCCATAAGCCCAAAATATAAGTTTAAGTTATATTGTTTTGGTTAAGTTTATGTTTTCTAAATAATTAAACTAGCCCACTATTAGCCCGTTAGGCCCAAAAACCAAGTCGGACCCTTAATGGGCCAACCGAGCCCATTAATCACCAAACATATTAATTGGAGACTAATTGGGCCATTTGTGTAATATAATGGAAGTACTAGTCAAAAATGAAAAGTATAAAACTTATATATATTTTTCGTTACATAAAACAAGTATAAGGACCAAACATGTCAAATAGGAAAGTCTAGGGTTGCGTTTATATATAGCCGAGTCTTAAAATAAACCCCAAGGACTAAACCTGCCATTTTGTAAACTTATTACAATCCCTAGAACATTCTCGTGCCCTATTGAACCTAGTTCGAGTCTTGAGGGACTAGTTTTGACCATTTGATAAACTTATATAAGCCTAGGTTACTTTTTGTGCCTTCCGTATATTTTCGAAACCACAAGGACTCATGTTGCCTCTTTTTGAATATAAACCGAGCCCTAAGGGGTTGTTGTGTAACTTGTGAACACTCCCTAACGTTAACCGAACTACAAGGACCTAATTTGCCAAACCTTGAAACTTATACAAGCCCTAGGGGCGTTTGTATAAATATACCGAAAGTATATATATATATACTTGAGGGACTAGAGTTGTAATTTCCCTAAACTTATATAAACCCTAATTATATACTTTCCCTAATAATTAAAAAGCGTAAACTTAAATCACACGATAAATGCAAAAACCATGTTCGTTCTCAAACTTGTCATTTAATTAAATTATATAAACTTTGGAGACTTTTATTAAAAAAAATGTAACACGTTTTTGTAAACATCATTTATATAAATTATATATGTAAATATAGTTAATTTATAAGAATAGATATATTAAATATATTCATTATAAATCTTGTACATCTTAAATAAATATAAAACCGTCTTTTGTAAATATTTAAACTCACTTTATAATGGTACAAGTACGAAAACATTAATTAAACGAAGTAGTAACTTAAATGATATTAATTACTACGCACTTGAAAGTAATTACTCTATTACTTGTATAACGATAAATTAAATTACAAGGATCACAATAAAATACTTAAAATCAGTAGAAGCATGTACAGATTGTTTCAATGACTTTTATACATCCTATTATACTTTTACTGAGACTGTATATTTATTTAGGTTGTTGATTGTGTTGTGGGCACTACTTTAGGATTCTTGTGACTTTTACTGTTGTACTGAGGTGAGTTCATGGCCCCACTTTATATATTGACAAACTTTTAAATCCTTTACGGAGAAGAAATCATGCAATTTATTTTATGCATGTAAACTAAATTGTACCAAATTTAATTACATGTGTCTATTGTAGAATTCCTCATGACCCGTGAACTGAAACTGTTAGAATTGTAGAATTACCTGAATGTTATAAATAGATCTATTTGGGATTGACCATCCCCACCTGAGTGAGTCATGCTAACTGTGCCGTAGCCGGGACAACAGGTGTTTACTATGTCAGAACGGAATAATGAGTGCATTATTTTAATGCGAAGGGATCTTATTTGTTGAGGGCTTAACATGTCAAGTGTCAGTTTCGGGCAATAGGCAATGTAATTACCTTTACGTATTGATGCTTTGTGCATCACTCCTCCAGTGACTGTTTTACTATCCAAACTTACTTAATAAATCTGTGAATTCACCAACTTCATGTTGACCCTTAAAAGCATATTTTTCTCAGGTATTTGAAGCAGGTAGTTATATTATGCATGGATCTCAACATCAGGCTAGGCAACATTCTAGCACGCATCTGGGGATTTTTATTACTAGGGACTTATAAACAATCTTTTATTTATGTTGAAACTATTTAAATAACAATTTGCACTCTTAATCATGTAATAAATGTTTGATAATCTTTTATTTGATGCTCTATGTACTATCTGCTATTGATCCACCTACGTGACACCCAAATATTATCTCCGTTGCATTTGACCAATTTGGGGGTGTCACACATACGCCCCACATGATAATAATAATATAATAATCGCCAAATAACTGAAAGGGACGTCACGAGCTATCACTCCGCCGTGGTGAAGTCATAACACTAGTGCCTCTAGTGTTATGGCTATGGTACCTCCATAATTAGGTGAAACTGGTCATGCATGTATATGGATAAGGTAACTAATAAAACATAAGCATTTAATCTGTAACTACTAGGGAAAACAGTTGGCTGCATACGGGAAATCCTAATAAAGGAAGAGGTTGTCCTTACTGAAGGACGGGAAATCTGTACCTTATGTCCAGTAGAAGCTAACGAAAACGCTGAAGAGCCTACTCCGCCTTGACGGATAGTACTACATAAGAATGGGAACGTGTATGAGTTGTCTGAATTACATGTGTTTTATTGGTTCTGTGTGTTATTAGCTTGTTATACTTATTCTGTCATGTTTTAGTATCTTATTGTGTTATTTGTAGCTATACTGATGTTCTGTAGTGTATTATGCATGTTCTAGTGTATTATAATACTTGTATTGTAATACTAAGTAACTTTTTAAAAATAGCAGGTTTCCATAAATAGTAAGTTTCTAAAAATAGAAAGTTTCCAAAAATAGTAAGTTTCCATAATTAGAAATAAGTTGGATTATTAATAATAAGTAAAGTTGAATTAGTATAATACAAGTCATGGTTTAAAGGTAATAGCTTATTAATTAAATAACTTGGTTAATTAATTACACTATACATTATAAGAATTTAATTAAAATACATGTTTTAGTTAAATTAAGATAACTAAAATACTTTAGGTTATGCGTGAAATATTAATTTTAATATTTAACCTAAGTCATGAATTTAATTAAATTAAAAAGTCTAGGAATTAATTTAATTAAACATATTTTCTGATTTTAATATTTCCCGAAACCCGAACCCGTGTTTTAAAAATTAACCCGAGCCCAAAACCCGTGGTCACACGTCAGCCGAGCCAAAACAGCCCTACCAGTGGCTAGACCGGCTAGCCGGTTGCCACTGGTGGATCTCGGTTCCCACTCCCGAGCCACGACAGCCCGGTTCACACCGGTTCACATCGATTCCCATTGTTTCTTGTTTGTTCGGTTCCTACTGTTAACCAAAAAGCCCCACCGAGACCCTATTGGTCTCGGTTGGCACTTGGTCCAAAACAAAACCACACCCCGACCTCAAGTTGGGGTCCCCTTGCGTGCGTCCGAGCCTAAACCAACCAAGCCGAGCCCTTAGAGGGTCTCGGTGGTGGTGATGAAGACAAGCCGAGAGCCCCTTGGCTCCCGGTGGTGTCCCGGCCGAACCAAAACACAACCAAACAACCCCTTTTTCCATGTTTAATTAATCCCCATGTTTTATCATCTTGTTTTTATGATTAATTAACTAAGAACATGAATTTATTAAGAATTAAAAAGAAAATAAAAGGTTTTTGATTTACCGAACACGTGGAAGAAAAGATTAAGATCACGATCACGTACACACAAGAATCAATAATCAAAACGTCTGGTTGCTCCTTGTGGTTTGATGTGGCCGGCGGCAAGAGAGACAAAAAGGAGGCAAGGAAAAACTTTTCTGTAAACCTAAATTATGTTTAATGTTTTCCCTGTGTTTTTACTTAACATGGGTTTTAAGTTGGGTCATGGGCCAAGCCCACTTCTCCTTTCTCTCTTGTCTTGGCCGCGGCATATGGGGAGCCCACGGGGAAACCCGTAGTTTTCCCGAGTTAAATTATTTACGTGTACGTTCATGTTTAATTATCGTGATTTTTATATGTCGTGTACTTAACACATTTATAATATATACGTAATTACATGTTATTAAATATCGTGACACGTGAATTATATTATAAATGGAAAGTTTAAATTTTATCCTATTTTTGTATGTTCACTGTTCATGTGTACTGTTCATGGTATTTTAATACGGGTTTTACAACTCTTCCCCTCTAAAGAACAATTCGTCCCCGAATTGGAGAATTGGTGTAGTAAAATCGTACACGTTTTAGGAAAAACGCGTATATGTGGCAAGTATTAAGCGTTACGTTTTAGGAAAAACGCAAAACCGAATAAATGCGGGTTCGTTCTCGAAGGAGGTGTGTGAATTAAGTGTCAATTATATAAAATCAAGAGTTTTGATTAGTGTCGTTTTTGGTTTAAAAGAGGGAAAATTAAACACGAGCTACGACTACGATTAAACTACGATGAGTGACGTAAAACGCGAACGTAAATACGTAAAACGTGACAAAATTAAAAAATAAACCTAAAAATTAATTAAAAATGAAAACTAAGTCTAAAATAATATAAATAAGAATAAAAATTCAATAAATAAATTTTAAAACCTTTTATTAATTAAATATTCAATTTTAAATGCTAATTAAAGCCCTAAAATTAAATATAATTAAAAAAAAGCCCAAAATATTATTTTATTGAACTAATAACTCACTTATATTAGTTAAAGACTAAAAAGTATTCTTCCTAAATTTTTAAAACCATTTTTCTATTTTTTAAAGGCTAAAAACACTTTTTAAACTAAAATAATCATAAAAATAATAAAATAATACTAAAAATAAATTTTATTTTTCTAAAAATTATATTTTAGCTAAATTAACAAGAGAAAAATGAAAAAGTTAAAAAAATGGCTAAAAATGAAAGTACCCCAAAGTACTCCAATGTGGAGTACTTCTGTGTTGTTCAAGATCCCACCAGACAACAAGCTTGTCCAAGATCAGTGTTTTACGATATCGGACAACACTAAAAAACAAAGGAAATGCAGCGTTCTGGGACAACACATAGAAATGCTACTGTATGATTTTTTTGGCTCGTTTTGGGTTGTTTCGAGCTTGTTTCTTGCTGTTTTTGGGCACAAACGGCACCCCCACAAGCATGGGCTTGTGGGGAGTCAAGATAAACAGAAATACACCAAAAACAAACACAATATAACAATCAAATCACCAAAATCAAACTTAGAACATACAAAAAAGAACACTAAGGTTTGGTGGTTGAATAAGGCTAACAGTGACTTAACTTAGCTGAATTTTATCCACCAAAACCTCAAAACCTGAACATTTGAGCCTACGCCTATCCTAACGCTACCTAAGTATCAAAGATCAAACCACAAAATGTCTACAAACAGCTCACTGTTACTGTTGACAGAAAGTGGGGAACACGGGCTGGGCACCACTTTTGAGCTATGTTTGGTGACCTTTGAATCCATTTTTTTTACCAACCAAATGTTGCAACACTTAAATGATCGGCTAATAACAGCCTAGTTTGGCCTAAAATCTACTTCCTTGCCAAAACTCAGCATCTAAGACACCATATAGAGCCTTAAGAGGCTGTTGATGTGTATAGTTCACAGAAAAGTGGGCGTATGGTACTAACGTGCTAAACAGTGGGTATGAAACGTGATACTCACACCTCCGCAACACGCCCCAATCCTATAACCACCAAATCCAAACTTCTACTGTCCTAAGTTCTAACCTACTGACAAGATTGCAGCGGACATAAAAACAATCTAACCTACCCTACTGATGAATATGCAGACAAAAAAATGGTGTCCTGTGATACTTTGCGCAAAATGCTAAGTTTGAACTTAAGCTATTATGATGCAGGCACACAAAGTTACTGTTTAAATCGCCTACAATCTACCCTAACAAAACCCCTAGCTGTAAACCAAGTATCAACAATCAAATTCTCAAAATGACTTAATCAAGCTTGCTGTAGACTAACGAGTGGAAAAACAAGTAAAAATGAAAACATGAACCTTCAATTTTTCTTTAAATCTTTCAAATGACTTTTCTAAAACCTCTACCTCCGCCTATAGAAAGATGCCCAATCCGCTTATATCCTACAAAATTGTTTCTAATGGAAACTAATAATAAATCCAAACACCCTAAATTAAACTAATCTTAGGATTCACTAGGACACAAACAAATAAATCAAATCAACAACTTAAAACCTAAACTAACACACATAAAACCTCCAAATATCAAGAAAATAATAATGAAACAGGTATAAACAGACAAAATCACAAACTCAACAAAAACCTCATAAAAATCTTTTGAAAATAGGAAGGGAGTTCAAGTTCACCTGCCTTAGACTTGTTTAGTCCAAGGTAACAAAACTGATGCCGCCGGCTTGACCTATCAACCAAGGATGAAATGATTCTTGTTTGCAGCGAGAAGGATGCAAGAACCTTGGGGGACTACAACAGTCCAAAGCCCAAAATGCATAGACTGAAAGTAAAGTAGGTTGCGTCTTATGATACCTGCTAAGACAAAACAAACCAAACCAAACACAAAGAAAAGAAAACTTTGAAACTCAAACCTTTCAAACCAACAGACCTTGAAAACTGATTTTTTTTTAATCCACCTTTTGAAAAAAAGTAAAAAAATAAGTACCAAATGGATCAAGTAAAGAACTCAGCTTATAAAAGCCTATTACACTGTTTGATTGTCAGTCAAACAGCTCATAAGCTTCTATAAGCTCTTAACTAAAATTCACAGCTAAAGGGCAAGTGTCCTTGGCCCTTTTTCTGAGTTTGATGAAACTACACTAAACCTTTGCAAAACGTCACTATTACACTACGAAATACATGTAAATGGAACACAGCTAGAACTTGCAAGAATTTTTTAAAAAAGCTTTAACTATTTCATTGATTAAAAAAAAGTTACAAAGTAGAAGCTGGAACAAGAAAATATGAAGAACCCTAAGGCCTTATATATACGGATACATGAAGATTCTAGAAAAAATAAAAATACAAACCCTAATGAAATATAATTCCATTGCTGACCTTGGATATTCGTTTGAAGATGCCATATGTTGATTTTGAATCTCGTGGTCAATAAGGATTCTTGTGACTCTTGTGATAGAACATGTGATTTGGCAGTTATGAAAGGATCTAGGTCGTCCAACAAAAAGTGGGGAACAAGAAAACTTATGTGAGCCATGGATCATCTGTTCAAGTTGTCTTGTTCTTCACATCGGGATAAGTTGGTGATGGTGATGTTCCTTTTAGCTGAGCTGGAGCCAACAGGGTCACATGGGTGTGTCTTGTGTGATGCCAGCAACAAAACCCTTAAACCAATTTACAAAAACCCTTTGCTTTGGATAATCAATTTCTGGTAATTGATTTTAGGGTTTATAGGAGGATTTGGCCATGTTTGATTAGTTTAAGGGATAATTAAGGTGTTTCCCTCTTTTAACCAAAATTGACCATTTTGACTGAGTTTATTAAGTAAACAGGTTATATGAGGGAGTGGGTTGGGTTGGTTTCGGGTATAGGTTTATGTAGACTGGGCTTGTGGGTTTAGGTGGGCTAAGGATGGGTAATAAACGGATTTGGGTTTGGTTAATGGCATAAATGCCCCCTCAATTTCTGGAAAGTGAGCATAATAAGTTTGGCCAGAAACATGTATATTTTCTTTAGTAAACAACTTTCACCAAGTTGTCAAAAATAGCACATGCATAATGATAACTTTCACCAAGGACTATATTTGCATATTTTGCATTCTTTAAGGGACAATAATGTAAACTCTCATCATTTTAGGGACCCCATGTGTAATTTTGAGTTTTGCAAGGGTTTAAAATGACAAGTCTTCAAAAGTAGAGGGACCAATCTTGCCAAATCTTCAAACGTCAAGGACTTCAAAGGAAATTCATGATTCGGGTCCGGTTCTTTGTGCGGCTTCGTTTCCCGTGTTCGTTTTTGCTTCATTCTTGTGATCTTTTGTTGATTTCACGATATCCGTACCTGAAATACACAATGAACAAACACAAGCATATATTTGGGTATTTTGATGATATTTGTAGCATTTTAAGCCCGATTTGGACGATGAGACTATGTATAATTGCAGTCTCATCACTCCCCCATACTAAACCATTGTCGTGTCCCCACGCAATGCTAGAATTAAGTATCGTAGCACTTCCAAAATTCATTTTTATGTGACATTTATTAAAGATATAAACTTAAATAAACTATTATTTTTTTGGTAAAGGGTTTTCCCGGTAAATATATTAACCAAAAAAGCGTTGAAGTACAAAGGAATGTGGCTAAGATACCACATTAACCACATGCTACAGGCAGCATTTTAACACGTGATTATGTCATGGCATAAACACAATCTAATCTAGAACTACAATGCAAGTAAACTAGAAAGAAACCAAGATGCAAACATGAAGTCACACAATGTCTTCAGCTTCCACCAACAGCACGAAAGGAGCAAATGATTTCCAAATGAGCCTGCCTCCTTAAAAAACCTTGCCAAAGAAACCCCAATGGGAAAAACCTTGGACAAGGAAAAAAGAGTACAACCCTCACCCAACACTCCCATCATGAAGAACTCTAGAGCTCGGCACCCTCTATTTGTCAAGCAGCAAACTCGACCTTGCAGACAACTTCTTAAAACGAAATGAAATAAACTTCAACCGAATAGTATCACAAATAAGCTGAACAATCTGATCAACGACCAACAACCTTTTCTTGAAAAGTATTGAATTACGTTCCATCCATATAAAGTACGCAGTAGCAGCCAGCACAAGACGGGCAAGGACGCTAGGACAAGACTTCCCCTTAGAAATTGGAATAACATAGGCTGAAATATCATCAATCCGAGGGGGGATGCTATCCATATCACATAGGCCCCTAACCTTAGACCAAACCTGCATAGAATAAGAACATTCAAAGAAAAGATGGTCATGAGAATCCGACACCAATTTATACAACGTACATCGTAGAAGGCTTAGATCCACCAAAGGGCCAACATCCCATTGCCTAAGCCGATCTTGTGTCTTCAATTTTCTTCTAACCACTAACCACAAGTGGATAGAGTGACGAGGAATACAATGAGCAAACCAAACAACATGATACCAATCAACCATCAAAGCCCTATCTCGAATGGAGTCCCAAGCTAAAGAAACAGAAAAAGGATGTAGAACCCCATTTATATCCCACCACATCAAAACGTAATCCTGAGCATCATTAATAACATAGACAAGGATAGAGACAATGTTCGAAATCTAACATACCAATCCTGCGACCACTGCCAAATACCATCAGTAATAAGATCCCTCACCTTATTAGATAGAGAGAGCCCCGATCTTGTAATACTTAGAAACGTAAGAACGTCCCGTAACGGACATAAATCTGCCCATTTGTCAAACCACATAGAAGCCAATCTACCATTATTAATCTTGTACCAAATAAATTGACGAATGCGTGATCTAATCTGTAGAAGTTTTCTCCAGCCACAACTCATATCACCTATACATGGAACGTCCCATAAACTTCGATCCTTTAACTTGTAAGAATAAATCCTTTAACCCATAAAGACTCTTTACGAGTGAGGATACACCAGATATGAGAAACCATTAAAGCAGTATTAAAATAAAAAAGCTTACGAATACCAAGTCCACCTTCATAAAATGGAGTACAGACAGAGTCCTAAGAAACATTAGCCTTACCTTTCTTCATTTCACCTTGACACCATAAGAAGCCTCTCATATGCTGTTCCAAATCATGAATAATCCGAACAAGTAAAATAAAGACAGACGCCCAGTAGATATGCATAGATGAAAGAACTGAACGAACTAACTGGAGTCTTCCTGCTAAAGAAAGAAATTTATTGCGCCAATCATTAACTCTACTCTCAAGTTTTTCAACAAGAACTTTACAATCCCTATATAGAAGCCTGGACAAAATGAGAGGAACACCAAGATATCTGACAGGTAACTCGCCTTCAGCAAATGGCATGATATGTAAAATACTTCTTTTAACAGCAGTAGCTACATTACAGAAGAAAACTGTGCTCTTTGGGATACTTGGAAACAAACCTGAAGCTATCTTAAATTCCTCCAACGTATGCATAATAACCTGCACAAAGTCCAAGTGACCCCTAGCAAACAAAAAAAGATCATCTGCAAAACAGAGGTTGATAATACGTTGTTGTTCACAACGGTGATGAAAATAAAAGTCCTCTGCATTAAGAACCCTCCGCTGCAACATAAGTGAAAGGATATCCATGACCAACGTGAAAAGATATGGAGATAACGGATCACCTTGCCTGAGACCTCTTTTTCCTTGATACCAGCCATATAAATTACCATTTATGCAAATGGAATACGAAGTAGTAGAAACACACATCATAATCCAATCAACCATTAAATGGTGGAATCCAAAACCAATCAGAATATTACGCAGAAACTACCAGTCCACCGTATCGTAAGCTTTCTGAAAATCCACCTTAAAAGCACATCTTGGAGGACCAAAATTTATGTGGTAATTCCTCATCAACTCTTGCGTCAATAAGATGTTATCCGAGATCCTACGCCCCGGAACAAAAGCAGATTGATTAATATTAACCAAACCGCCCAAATCCCCTTTAATACGTTTAGCAATTATCTTACTAAGGCATTTGAAAATAACATTACAACAAGAGATGGGGTGATAATCAGTAATCTTATTTGGAACAGAAACCTTAGGGATAAGAGAAATAATAGTATGATTAACCTCTTTAAGAAATTTTCCATTAGAGAAAAACTCCCGAATAACACATGTAAACTCATCACCCACAATATCCCAAGACTTCTTAAAAAACGCAGCAGTAAAACCATCTGGACCAGGCGCTTTGTCATCACTCATGGAGAATAACGCACTTTTAATTTCAGAATCAGAGATGACTCTAACCATATGGGCAGATTTCTGAGCACCAAGCTTTCGAACAAACAAATCAGACGTATTAAAAGAACCTGAAACACTTGCCTGACCAAGAAACTGCTCGTAATGAGCAACGAAAGCTCCAGGCACAGCATCTCCATCATGAAGCACATTATGAGAATCACGAACCATTTCAATACGATTACGAGCAACCCTACTCTTAACCGAGTTATGAAAATAAGCCGTAGTTGAATCACCTGCATCAAGCCATTCAATTTTAGATTTCTGACGTAAGAAGCGTTCCTCATCAAGAGAAGCTTCCTTAAAAGCAACTAGATAATGAGCATGATCTTCTTTCAACAGCACATTGGATGGGTCTCTATCAAGGGCTTGTTGAACAGCATCTAATTCCACACGTAGTCTAGTAACACGATCATGAAGATTACCCTGTTCAAATAGCAGTTTACGAAACGGAGCCTTTAAACCTTTTAAGCGTTTAACAAGCCTAAACATAGCACAACCATGAACATTTGCCAACCAACCGTTAACTACCACTGCATGAAAACCCTCCTTATGCACAAGAAAATTAGTGAATTTAAAAGGTTTATGCTTAGGTTTGCTAATTGTAGGGATTCGTAACACACAAGGAGAATGGTCAGAAATCCTATAAGGTTGGAATATCGCAAAACATCCTGGAAACTCATCAAGAAACTTAATGTTAGACATAATCCGATCAATCTTTTTAAGAATACCATCATCACCCTGTGGTTTCTCATTCCAAGTAAAATGTAAACCTGTAGCATTAACGTCCATAACTTCCATAAGATTAACGCACTCCTTGAATTCCCGCATGGAAATATTAGGAGTGTAGCCGCCGCATGAGTGATCCTCAATATTAAGAGCAGCATTAAAATCACCCAAAACAGCCCAAGGCTTATCCCGCATAAAAGTAGCATGAGCAACCAGATTATTCCAAAGAACACGCCGATGGATATAATAGTTATCAACATAAACGAAAGAGCAGAACAAAGTACGGCCATCCATACGCGTTTTAACCTGACAATGCATAACTTGACTTGTTGGAGACAACACCATAATATCCACATTATCATCATTCCAGCCAAGAATTATACGTGTCCCTTTAGGACACAAACCACCATTTGACGTCCACTTCCATCTGCTAAAAATCTTACGACACATATCATAAACACCCGAAGCATCAACATGAGACTCCAAAATAGCACAAACACTCAGATTATTTTCATTAATAACCTACTACATGCGTTTTAGACATAATGTATTGTTTTCATCACGATAAAGTGACTTTTGGGATCATAGAACAAGAACACGTGAATGCTTCGCTAGAAATAATTTCTTCGTCCTCGATTTTCACCCAATTCCATGCTAAGCGTGTAACGAGATCATTTTTATTATAAGTTAGCAACACAATCATATCTCATGAGTGTTAATTACGAACCTAGACTCCCTTATTCCTAATTGGTATCTCTTATATTTTATTTTTGTCTTAATGATCACGAGGATACATCATTGACTTATGCGTGAATAGAGATTAAGTCTAAAAAGGTCAAAAGCCTCAGAAAAGCAAACCTAAAACCTCCTAAAACACTAATGGCGGCAGAATGTCTCTTTCCTTCCTAAATTCGATTTTTTTAATCGTGTTTGCCTTTTCTGCATGCGATTAGTATAACTTTGTTTTTTGTTTTGTCATTGGTCGGTTTCGTGGGTATTAATATATTGGGGTCAACTGGTAATACCCCCACGATTGGTTACTTTATTGTTTTTCATATGTTCTAGCTATTCTCGTTTTAGGGCTTTGGTTTAGGTTGTTTTGATTGGTTACTTGGTTCGGTGGTGCTTCCTTAATTGAGTGTCCTTCATTATTGACTCATCAGTTTTGTCTCATCTTGTCGGCTGACCCTTTTTCCCATTTAAGTGGACGGCTGCTATAGATTTAAGTGGTCGGTTTATGTTACTTGGTGGTTGGCTAACACTAATTTAAGTTTTCTTTCGTCGGCTGACCTTATTAAGATTGGTGTCGGCTGACCTTTGAGTGCAAATTAATTAATCTGAAGGGGTCCTTGATTCTTTTGGTTATCGTTTGTTTTACGATTAAAAAAAAATAGTTACTGTTTGTTTAGGGTTTATTTTCCGTGGTTAGGGCTGTGTTTGATTGAACATGGATTCGAGCAATGAAAGTGATAAGCCATTGTTCACAGGTTGGAATGATAGGGATATGGTGTCTAATCTTAAGGTTTTAGTAACGTTAGAGGAGATATCTAATTTGTTTTCTATTCCTTTGAATACTGTGCGTGACATTGAAGTGTTTGCAAATGGTGTTAAGGCAAACAAATTTCCTAAATGGTCTACCTTACCTAAGGAGACCACTACGCTTTATTATGAAGTTTTGTGTGAACGCCATTTGAATCTTACTAGCAAAATGTCTTCACTCAGTTCAGGTGGTTCGAGTGTGCACTTAGCACAAATGGCTAAGGAAACAGATGACTCTATTCCAAATGTTTCCTCTTCTTGTGATGTATCTTTGGACCTTGCAGCTAAGGCTGCAACAATTAATGGTATGCAACCGTGTAATCTACATGAGGTTTTGAAATTATTTGGTGTAACGATTTGCACGGTTGGTGATGCGGGTGAATTTATGCATGAATTAAGAATGAAGAAACATCCTTTGTGGGGATTGATCTCACATGACCGTGCTAAAGAAATTCTGGAATTGCTTTGCAAATTTGAAGCTGATATGGTTACGTCTACTAATGGAGGTATTAATGCAGTCTCTTCTTCGTTTAATTCTGATTATGTCTGTGAAGGGGTTAATATTTCTATTCCTAAGAAGGTTGTTGAAAAAGTAAATACTCGCTACCAAAACACTTTATATGGTTACTTTCTTGGTAAGAGGATTGCATTTCCTGTGGTTGAGTATTTTGCTAAGAATAACTGGGCAAAACATGGTCTTAAGCGTATCATGATGAATGAGAAAGGTTTTTTCTTTTTTCAATTTGGGTCTAGTGAGGGTCTTAATGCGGTTCTGGAAGGTGGTCCGTGGATGGTTCGTAATTCACCAATTTTTCTTAAGAAATGGACTATGAAAACGAATCTTCTAAAAGAGGAATTAACTCGTATTCCGGTATGGGTCAAGTTTCATGATGTCCCGCTACAGGTATTTGAAGAGGAAGGTATTAGTTTAATTGCTTCGTTTCTTGGTAAGCTTATTATGATGGATACTTATACTGATAAGATGTGCAAAGAGTCTTGGGGTCGGTGTAGTTTTGCTCGTTGTCTTATTGAGATGAACGCTGATTCGGAGTTTATAGATAACGTTACTATTGGTGTCCCTGATCTTGAAGGCTCTGGTTGTACTAAGGAACTAATTCGTGTTGAATACGAATGGAAACCGCCTAGATGTCATACTTGTAATATTTTTGGTCATTCCTTTGATTCTTGTCCGAAAAATGTTAAACCTACAATGGTTGAAAATGTGACAACTCATGTTGATAATGATGGATTCCAACAAGTGCAAAGTAAGAGGAAGAAGTACAAAGGTAATTTAGGGAATCAAGTTCCGAGAGGTGTTCCATTGAGTAAGGGTTCCCAAATAGGAAAGACGGTTGTTTTTCGTCCAAAAACTCGCTTGGATACTACAAGTACGGGTGGTGATAAAAGTAGAAAGTTGAATACTACATCTGGTCAGTTGCAGCAGACTAGTAATCCTAATGGTCCGAACAAGGGTACAGCTCAAATGAGCAGTGTTTCTACATCTAATAAATTTTCATCTTTGTCCATGCCTGGTATTGATGAAGGGGTTCAACTAAGCGAGGAAGATAATGAGGAGGGAGTCGAGGTTGTCTTTGATGAATCGGTGAATCTTCTCAACACTAATTTTGGGGCAAGCACTCCTACTGGCTGATCCCATGTTGATATTTTATTATGTTTCTCGTAACTTTATGTTATCATCTTGGTTCTTGTCTAGTTTATTTATGTCCAATATTCTAGACTAGTTAATGTTTATGGCCTGTCATAAACATTTTGTTTAACAAGCTGCCTGTAGCTTGCGGTTAATGTGGCATTTCAGCCACATTCCTTGTACTTCAACGTTTTTTTGGTTCTATTTACCGGGGTCATTGTTACCCTTTTACCAACAAAAAAAAAAAAAAAAAAAAAAAAAAGAGATTAAGTCTAAAAATAGAGTCTTAACGGTGTAACAAAAATCATCGAATTAATAATTCACCCTAATAGACAACGATGTCAAAAAATTAAGTCAACAAGAAGGATCAATAAACACCATTTTATAACGGTTTTGAACATGAGACTTATTACCAAGACTTTTATACGACCCCTAACGGAAGGGCCTTATTATCATAGGTTTACCTCCATCTTTTACTCAACTTCGCCATGAAGCTTTTATTATGACTTCGGTCTTGCCTTGCCTTTTATTATCCGCCATCATCGGTGGTTTTATTATGGCCAAAGACGTATATCCTCACGCTAAAGCGAATTTTGGATCTTTAAAGCTTGATTCACTTTCAATTTGGGCATAGATTTTTCGGCCTTGTGAGCTTCAAAATTTTGCTTAATTTAGGTGAGCACTTGAAATCTTATTATTAGGTGAAGCTTTCGATTATTCGGGTGCCAATACTTCAAAACCGTGACGCTGGCGAATCCTCAATGTTTTCCCAATTTAATTACATGGAAGCTACTAAAATAAATTAGAAACCGACAATAGTGACTAAACCGCTAAATCAATATTTATTAACAATTTATTATCAAAAGTGTAGGGAGAATAAGCTAATAATTACTACACATGACATCGTGAAAGATTACGAGACATATAAAAAACTATATCATTTCTCGTCCTTATTTAAGAGACTTAGCCTAAAAAGTTAAGGAATCGAAGCTAAGTGCTCAACACGCACGGTTGAGTAAAAAATTACTCTCATTCTCACCATCGGAAAACCTACATTCTTGTCTTAAACACTTATGAAAAACAAGAAAATTTTTAAAATTTGGCCATTTTTAGCCTTATTTTGCAACAAAACGATAACAAAAAGATGAAAATTGGATTGCGTGATGACGTAAGCAAGGTGAAGTATCTACTCACCCCCTCCCCCATACTAAAACTAAACATTGTCCTCAATGTTTTGAGTCTAGGGGTGAAAACACCCCCATACTAGAGACGAAGTCGAATGCTTAATCTCGAGCATGGAAAGGGTAAAACGAATAACCTAAAAGCTTTTTATGAATTATGCTAATAAGATAAACGTTAAAACATAAAAGGATATCATCGGATATCGGAATCTCCAAATGCAACGATCGAAGCTCGAGTGATCCGTAAAACGAACACGAGAGGCTTCAATGATGACGATGAACCTAATGAATCACAATCACAAACAACCACGGAACAAAGGTTGGAAGAGAACAAGTCCCCTCGTTACACTAATTAGAAAGCAATAATATTTACAAGGATAAGCATGAGAACCCCCCACGAGGCACCTTGTTTTTGTTAACCGAGTCAAAAGCTCGACTCAAATCCCCATAAATGTGATCATTTAGGGATAATCATGGTTTGGTCATTTTTAGTGGGGCTTACATGATAAACAATGCCCAAAAGCAACCGGTATTAAGGACTAAGTCCTTTGATGATGCAAAATACCGGGATCGAAAATGGGGTCTTCGTTTTCATGGGATAAACGAACCAACGCTACTTCAACAAGTGCTAGAACCAAGACCCCAAAGGGGTCTAAGAAAAGAGATGAGAAATAGAAAGGTGGGGCAATGGGTAAGTCAAACTTATGAGCTACTCGAGGTAGACTCACACCAAGAAAACGAAAAGATTTTCTATTTATTGCATCAGTGGAAGACCGAGATTTCCCTTTACAAGCAATTCCAGGATCGTAAATCTCGTCCTCGGTGGAGAAATGTGAGGGAACATAAGGGGTTTCCCCCACACTAGATCCACACACATCATCGTCAAAAGGAGTAGGCGAGGTGGTAGCACTCATAAAACGCGGTGATGACGGAGTTAATCTTGTAGAAAAATCTTTTAAAACATTTTTAAAATCTTTTACTTTTTCATCGTTTAAAAACTCTTTATGAAAACCCGATTGAATAATGTCGAAAATATTTGGCGTGTCAAATTCAAAATTAGTCGCGCTAAAAATCCTCACATTTAAGTCGCGGTTAGGGGGTGGTGGATTATATAAGGTCTCAAAACGTTTATCAATAAAGAACACCGCCCCTCGGGGTCAACATACTCGTCATCCTCATGAACGTCGATCTCATCGATTTCTTCATCAAAGATAGGCTTGTCAAGCCAAGGTTTGTCATTCCCCTCCTTGAGTATCTTAGAAACTCTCTCGAAAAGATCACGATCAAGCACGAAACCATCATTCATTTGTGGGGATTGTTGATAAGTTAAATCCTCACGAATGTGGTAAACGTAATTCTCATTAGAGGAGTGTTGATTAGGTAACTCCTCGAGAATTGGATTTTGGGTGGTCACATGAGTTGGTTCGTCATCGAAAATAAGACGTTCCAACTAATTTAGTTCATCCTCGATTTTGGAAAGATCGATCTCACTCGTAGGTGGGAGTGGAGGCAAAAGAGCTAGCTCTCGTTCAATGATTTCCTCAATCTCGGGATCAAACTCATAATCATCGTACTTCACACATTTCTTTTTAGGAGAATCAAAAATTGCATGTGGACTTTGAAGTACGTGATCAATCTCGGCAAAATTGCCATCGTCATCGTCAAAGAAAGAGTCGATGTGAGCACTCACAACCATGGTCATACAAGTCGAATAACTATGCTTAGGTGACTTTTCAAGGATGAGAGGATCGATGTTGATGAAACCTTTAGCCTCAACGGGTGTTGGGCTAGGAAAAGGAGGCACTTCGATGGAGTTAGAAGTTGAAGCCTCAAAGACGTGGTCCTTCGAAGGTGGTGAAGACGAGTCCATTTTGGTCATTGTCGTGATGGGACTAACGTCGCCCTTCGGAATTGGTATTTCACTTGTTTCATCGAATACATCCCAAAGTGATTTTTCATTCATAAATTTACACATACCCTTTTGAATTAGGTACACGTATTCTTTATCGTTAAAATCCTCATCTTTAAAACCGTTCTTCTTAATTTTTTCAAAACATGCATCAAGCCTCATCGTTTCCGCTAAAGTAAACATTTTGAAATCATTAGAATTTGAAACATTAGGTTTTGAAACCTCGGTTTTTTCATTATCATAGGACACTTGGGATTTACTCGTGAAAAAGTCCATTTTATCCTCCCCATATCTCATAGTAAGTCTCCGCTCGTGAACGTCGATTACGGTTCGAGCCGTCGATAAAAATGGTCGACCTAAAATAATGGGACATTTAGGGTCACACTCGTAATCGGATATAACGAAATCCGCGGGAAAAACAAACTTTCCAACTTTCACATAGACATCCTCGGCTATTCCAATTGGTATAAGTGGCGTACAATTTGCAAGCTCGATAGTCATGTCCGTGGGGGTAAGGTTAGGCAATCTCATCAATTTCCAAAGATAATCGGGCATGAGATTGATACTAGCACCTAAATCGGCAAGGGCTAAACATCCCTCAATCTCGAAAAAATCACAAGATAATAGAAATTGGCCCGGATCCTCTTCCTTTCTCGGCATATTCCTTTTGGGTTTTTTAAGAAGGATCGATGCACAAGTTTCTTCAAGGGTTACTTTGGTAAGGTCGATAAAGCTCTCTTTTTGAACCGTGGATGGAATTTGAGGTACACGAGGGTGTGCACTCTTTTCCTTGGTTGCCACGTTCACCCCATCGACTTTAGAACAATAAGACGTTTTAGAAGTCGAGGGTTGAGAAGAAGGAACAACTCGAAATCCATCAAGGGTAGGGGTAATTACACGACCTTTTCCAATAGACGTTGTGGCGACTTTGCATTGTTCCTTCGGGTTTGGTACGGTGTTACTAGGTAACGTACACGAAGACGAACTCGCTTGATTGCTCATTATGGTCGAAAACATCTTTTTAATCTCACTTTGTCCTTGATCGATTTTATTATTTTGACCTCTCAAAGTGTTGGAAAATTCGTTTTTCATCTCACCAATTTGCGTTTCCAATCTCTTCATATTAGCGTCATTTGATTTAACATTATTTTGAAAATCATTTGAGCCATTAAAATTTTGATTGAAACCTTGGTTTTGATTCCCTCGTTGAAAATTCCCTTGATTAACGTTGTTTTGAAAATTCGAGTTTTGGTTGTTGTTATCTGATTTTGCCAATTTAAATTACGACCTTGATTATAACCTTGATTTTGATTCGAAAAATTTCCTTGAAAATTGTTTTGGTTTTGATTCGAAAAATTATTGCCTTGATTATAATTTCCTTGTTGTGATGGATCGACGTTATTTTGATTTTGATTAGAATAATTTTTTTAGCACTCACATTCGACGTTTGGCCATCCGTAGCCGCACACTCGTAATAATTATGAGGTCCACCACAAAACGTACACGATGTCTCAACCGCTTTCACCGTAGCGGGAGCGTCTTTCTTTTGCATTTCAATGAGAAAAGACGTAAACACATTCGTTAGCTTCTCGACTTTCGCATCAACTCTCTCAATGTCACGATTAGAACTACTAACATTGGCGACATTGGCAACACTCGGTGCGTTGCGGAGTTGGTAAACCTTGGATCGATTTTCGATAAACATTAAAGCATCTTTCGGAGTTTTACACAAAAAGTTGCCACCGGCGGCGGAATTCAACGAATCTTGTTCTTGAAAACTAAGACCGTTGTAAAACGTATCGATTTGGTGCAACTCGGAAAAACCATGGTGAGGACATTGCCTAAGAAATTCCTTAAAACGATCCCGCGCGTCTCTAAAAGATTCATTCGATTTTTGCTCAAATTTCATAATTTCATTTTTGAAAAACGTCGTCTTAGACGGTGGGAAAAATAATTAATGAACTTGGAGACGAGATCCTTCCACGTAGTTATCGAATTAGGTGGCTCTTTCACGTACCAATCCTTGGCGGCACCATCGAGCGAGTACGGAAAAAGCATAAGCTTGACGACATCGGTGTCGAAGTTCTTAAACTTGCTCGTGGCCAAAAGACGATCAAAATTTCGAATATGGTCGTGAGGAGTATCGGCTTCACGACCTCGAAACTTCGTAGCTTGGATTAACGAAAGCATTCAGCTCTTAATCTCAAAATTCTCCGCTTCGATAGCGGGAATTACGATCGCGTCTCCATAACCCTCAGTGGGCGCTTGGAGCAATTCCATCATCGAACGATTGCCGGCCATCTCGTCTAAGGTCTCTTCAACAACGATATTAGGAACGTCGGTTTCTAATTCTCGTCTACGTCGTCGATTCCTTCGATTACGATTGCGTCGATTCGAAGCGTCGCTAGAATTAGAATAATCCTTCGATCGAGTGCGCATGCACTAAGCGTAGAATGGGTGTTAGCAAAGAAGATTCTTTTTGGGGTTTTTCGATTTTTTAATTTTTTGGTTTTTGATTGTTTTTTTAATTTTTTTGGATTTTTTTGTATTACGTAGACTCAAATCTACAAATCTCTCCTCGAATCGATTTCTCGATTAAAGGAGCCTCAAAGAATGAAAATGATCACGTGGAGTGAACGCTTTCGATGACTTTAGAACGTTGGTGAAACACCAAAACGTTCAAGAGGGTTTAATCTTGAAAAAAAGCAAATATATATGATACGTAGATAATACTTGGGCGGCAAACCCTCGATTGGCCATCTTTCTCAAAACACGCACAAGCAAGCGGGGGAGACGAGGCGGCGCTAAGCACTTTAGAGCCTTTTTCCCTTAGGTCGTGAAATACAATCGCCTTATACCCACCTTATAGTTTGTGTTACTTGAAATTAAGCCTCACGAAAGTATTTATCTATTTTGCCTTTAAACTTTTGCTTTAGATTCGAATACAATAATTGAGTGATTAAATCCCAATTAAGGTTGCGTTTTCACGCTTTTGGAGTACTTGTATATTTATTGTTCTACGTAGTACAATATATTAGTAATATTCACAAGAAAAACGAAAACCAATATATCTACAATATAGTAAAGATTGTTGTGTGTTTAATTCAGGAAAATTGAACACGATTTATTTGGATATTAGAGTATAATAGAGAAAAATAACAAAAATGAGTATGTACGTTATATACGCTTTCCAAAAATTGAAAAGAAAAAACGCACTACTCACACAAACACGATACTAATAATGGCACACTAAAAACACCTCCCCGGCAGCGCCGCCAAAAATTGGTGTAGTAAAATCGTACACGTTTTAGGAAAAACGCGTATATGTGGCAAGTATTAAGCGTTACGTTTTAGGAAAAACGCAAAACCGAATAAATGCGGGTTCGTTCTCGAAGGAGGTGTGTGAATTAAGTGCCAATTATATAAAATCAAGAGTTTGAATTAGTGTCGTTTTTTGGTTTAAAAGAGGGAAAATTAAACACGAGCTATGACTACGATTAAACTACGACGAGTGACGTAAAACGCGAACGTAAATACGTAACACGTGACAAAATTAAAAATTAAACCTAAAAATTGATTAAAAATGAAAACTGAGTCTAAAATAATATAAATAAGAATAAAGATTCAATAAATAAATTTTAAAACCTTTTATTAATTAAATATTCAATTTTAAATGCTAATTATAGCCCTAAAATTAAATATAATTAAGAAAAAGCCCAAAATATTATTTATTGAACTAATAACTCACTTATATTATTTAAAGACTAAAAAGTACTTTTTTCTAAATTTTTAAAACTATTTTTCTATTTTTAAAAGGCTAAAAACACTTTTTAAACTAAAATAATCATAAAAATAATAAATAATGCTAAAAATAAATTTTATTTTTCTAAAAATTATATTTTAACTAAATTAACAAGGGAAAAATGAATTTTTTTAAAAAAACTAAACAAAATGGCTAAAAACGAAAGTACTCCAAAGTACTCTAATGTGGAGTACTTCTGTGTTGTCCAAGATCCCACCAGACAACAGGCTTGTCCAAGATCAGTGTTGTCCGATATCGGACAACACTAAGAAAACAAAGAAAATGCAGCGTTCTCGGACAACACATAGAAATGCTACTGTATGATTTTTCGGCTCGTTTTGGGTTGTTTCGAGCTTGTTTCTTGCTGTTTTTGGGCACAAACGGCACCCCCACAAGCATGGGCTTGTGGGGAGTCAAGATAAACAGAAATACACCAAAAACAAACACAATATAACAATCAAATCACCAAAATCAAACTTAGAACATACAAAAAAGAACACTAAGGTCTGGTGGTTGAATAAGGCTAACAGTGACTTAACTTAGCTGAATTTTATCCACCGAAAACCTCAAAACCTGAACATTTGAGCCTACGCCTATCCTAACGCTACCCAAGTATCAAAGATCAACCACAAAATGTCTACAAACAGCTCACTGTTACTATTGATAGTAAGTGGGGAACACGGGCTAGGCACCACTTTTGAGCTATGTTTGGTGACCTTTGAATCCAATTTTTTTACCTACCAAATGTTGCAACCCTTAAATGATCGGCTAATAACAGCCTAGTTTCGCCTAAAATCTACTTCCTTGCCAAAACTCAGCATCCAAGACACCATACAGAGCCTTAAGAGGCTGCTGATGTGTATAGTTCACAGAAAAGTGGGCGTGTGGTACTAACGTGCTAAACAGTGGGTATGAAACGTGATACTCACACCTCCGAAACACGCCCCAATCCTATAACCACCAAATCCAAACTTCTACTGTCCTAAGTTCTAACCTACTGACAAGATTGCAGCAGACATAAAAACAATCGAACCTACCATACTGATGAATACGCAGACAGAAAAGGGGTGTCTTGCTGATACTTTGCGCAAAATGCTAAGTTTGAACTTAAGCTATTATGATGCAGGCACACAAAGTTACTGTTTAAATCGCCTACAATATACCCTAACAAAACCCCTAGCTGTAAACCAAGTATCAACAGTCAAATTCTCAAAAGGACTTAATCAAGCTTGTTGTAGATTAACGAGTGGAAAAACAAGTAAAAATGAAAACATGAACCTTCAATTTTTCTTTAAATCTATCAAACGACTTTTGTAAAACCTCTACCTCCGCCTATAGAAAGATGCTCAATCCGCTTATATCCTACAAAATTGTTTCTAATGGAAACTAATAATAAATCCAAACACCCTAAATTAAACTAATCTTAGGATTCACTAGGACACAAACAAATAAATCAAATCAACAACTTAAAACCTAAACTAACACGCATAAAACCTCCAAATATCAAGAAAATAATAATGAAACAGGTATAAACAGACAAAATCAAAAACTCAAAAAAAACCTCATAAAAATCTTTTGAAAATTGGAAGGGAGTTCAAGTTCACCTGCCTTGGACTTGTTTAGTCCAAGGTAACCAAACTGATGCCGCCGGCTTGACCTATCAACCAAGGATGAAATGATTCTTGTTTGCAGCGAGAAGGATGCAAGAACCTTGGGGGACTACAACAGTCCAAAGCCCAAAGTGCATAGATTGAAAGTAAAGTAGGTTGCGTCTTATGATACCTGCTAAGACAAAACAAAACAAACCAAACACAAAGAAATGAAAACTTTGATACTCAAACCTTTCAAACCAACAGGCCTTGAAAACTGATTTTTTTTAATCAACCTTTTGAAAAAATGTAAAAAAAGAAGTACCAAATGGAGCAAGTAAAGAACTCAGCTTATACAAGCCTATTACATTGTTTGATTGTCAGTCAAACAGCCTCATAAGCTTCTATAAGCTCTTAACTAAAAGTCACAGCTAAAGGGAAAGTGTCCTTGACCCTTTTTCTGAGTTTGATGAAACTACACTAAACCTTTACAAAACGTCACTATTACACTACGAAATACATGTAAATGGAACACAGCTAGAACTTGCAAGAATTTTTTAAAAAAGCTTTAACTATTTCATTGATTAAAAAAAAGTTACAAAGTAGAAGCTGGAACAAGGAAATATGAAGAACCCTAAGGCCTTATATATACGGCTACATGAAGATTCTAGAAAAAAATAAAAATACAAACCCTAATGAAATGTAATTCCATTGCTGCCCTTGGATATTCGTTTGA
The DNA here is from genome assembly GCA_025667525.1 of Glebionis coronaria. Taxonomy (NCBI): domain Eukaryota; kingdom Viridiplantae; phylum Streptophyta; class Magnoliopsida; order Asterales; family Asteraceae; genus Glebionis; species Glebionis coronaria. Next base: position 238,161,702 of record CM046880.1, read on the forward strand.
AGATGCCATATGCTGATTTTGAATCTCGTGGTCAATAAGGATTCTTGTGACTCTTGTAATGGAACATGTGATTTGGCAGTTATGAAAAGATCTAGGTCTTTCAACAAAAAGTGGGGAACAAGAAAACTTATGTGAGCCATGGTTCATCTGTTCAAGTTGTCTTGTTCTTCACATCGGGATAAGTTGGTGATGGTGATGTTCCTTTTAGCTGAGTTGGAGCCAACAGGGTCACATGGGTGTGTCTTGTGTGATGCCAGCAACAAAACCCTTAAACCAATTTACAAAAACCCTTTGCTTTGGATAATCAATTTCTGGTAATTGATTTTATGGTTTATAGGAGGATTTGGCCATGTTTGATTAGTTTAAGGGATAATTAAGGTGTTTCCCTCTTTTAACCAAAATTGACCATTTTGACTGAGTTTATTAAGTAAACAGGTTATATGAGGGAGTGGGTTGGGTTGGTTTCGAGTATATGTTTATGTGGACTGGGCTTGTGGGTTTAGGTGGGCTAAGGATGGGTAATAAACAGGTTTGGGTTTGGTTAATAGCATAAATGCCCCCTCAATTTCTGGAAAGTGAGCATAATAAGTTTGGCCAGAAACATGTATATTTTCCTTAGTAAACAACTTTCACCAAGTTGTCAAAAATGGCACATGCATAATGATAACTTTCACCAAGGACTATATTTGCACATTTTGCATTCTTTAATGCCAATAATGTAAACTCTCATCATTTTAGGACCTCATGTGTAATTTTGAGTTTTACAAGGGTTTAAAATGACAAGTCTTCAAAAGTAAAGGGACCAATCTTGCCAAATCTTCAAACTTCAAGGACTCAAAGGAAATTCATGATTCGGGTCCGGTTCTTTGTGCGGTTTCGTTTCTCGTGTTCGTTTTTGCTTCATTCTTGTGTTCTTTTATTGATTTCACGATATCCGTACCTGAAATACACAATGAACAAACACAAGCATATATTTGGGTATTTTGATGATATTTTTAGCATTTTAAGCCCGATTTGGACGATGATATGTATAATTGCAGTCTCAGCAAGAAACATAAACTAAAAGAAAACATACCTGAATTAGAACTAGAAATGAGGGTAAGAAGTCCGTATAGACTCATCCATCTCCCAAGTGGCTTCCCGCTCAGGATGATCCCTCTAGAGGATTTTGACCAAAGGGATCGTCTTCCTCCGCATGACACGATCTTGTCGTTCAAGAACTCTCTCGGGTTCTTCGACATATGAAAGATCCTCTCGAATCTGATCAAGCGGATAATGGACAACATGAACTGGATGATAGTTGTATCCTCTGAGTAAGGACACATGGAACACGTTGTGAATGTGTGATAGTTGAGGCGGTAACGCTAAACGATATGAAACTTCACCAACGCGTTCTATGATGTCGAACGGTCCGATGAAGCGAGGACTGAGCTTCCCTCTGATTCCAAAATGTTTAACTCCTCGTGCAAGTGATACCTTGAGGAAAACGTGATCCTACGTCCAAAGATACATCTCTATGACGTTTATCAGCATAGCTCTTCTGACGAGCACGAGCTTCCTGAAGCTTCGCCTTGGCGGCGACGACCTTCTCATTAGTCACCTCAATCATCTCTGGACCCTCAAGCAGTCGTTCGCCCACCTGATCCCAGCAGATTAGGGCGCGACAGTTCTTACCATACAACATCTCAAAAGGAGCACACTTGATGCTAGCGTGCCAGCTGTTGTTGTATGCAAATTCCACTAGGAATATATAAACATCACAGCTTCCTGACCACTCTAGGCACAAGCCCGCAACATGTCCTCCAATGTCTGAATGGTACGTTCCGTCTGTCCGTCGGTCTAGGATGAAAGGCAGTGCTGAGCTTAAGTCTGGTGCCCCAAGCTTTCTGCAGACTCTTCCAGAAACGCGATGTAAAACGAGGATCTCTGTCAGAGATGATTTTTTATGGAGTACCATGCGGTCTAATGATCTCCTTCTAAATAGTGTCTGCTAATTTACTGACCGGATGCTCCTTGCGGATCGGCAGAAAATGAGCAGTATTAGTCAACCTATCAACAATAACCCAGATAGCGTCATTCTTCCTCTGAGTCACAGGAAGACCAGTAACAAAATCCATGGCGATTTTGTCCCACTTCCATGCTGGAATATCTAATGGTTGTAGTAAACCACTAGCTCGCTGGTGTTCGATCTTAACCTGCTGGCAGATCATACATTTAGAAACGAAGGTGGCAACATCCTGCTTCATACCACTCTACCAAAAATGTTGCTTGATGTCGTGGTATATCTTGGTAGAACCAGGATGTATGGTAAATGGAGAGCTGTGAGCTTCAGTCAGCACAGCTTCCCTGAGTGTAGAGTCATCAGGAACCACTAGTCTAGTGCGCTGCCATAAGAGACCGTCATTGTCAACATGAAACTCCGTCTGCTGATCAAGGTTCTGAATGATAGCCCAAATCTCACCATCGTAAGTCTGGTTCCACCCTAAGATTAGCCCAGTAATCGTGCTGTCCTCGTATACAAAACTCAATATCAGTCATCTCTAGGTCAAGGATGATCTCCTTTGCAATCCAGATGCCAGAAATCATACCTAACCTTTTACTTAGAGGATCTGCCACCACATTCGCCTTACCAGGATGGTATTAAATGTTGGTGCGGTAGTCCTTCAATAGCTCTAACCATCTCCTCTGTCTCATGTTCAGTTCCTTCTGGGTGAAGATGTACTTGAGACTCTTGTGATCGGTGAATATGTCACATGATTCACCATACAAATAATGTCTCCAGATCTTCAATGCGAAAAAAACTGCTGCAAGCTCCAAGTCATGTGTAGGATAGTTTTCTTCATAAGGTTTCAGCTGTCGTGATGCGTATGCAATAACCTTCCCATGTTGCATGAGAACGCAGCCTAAGCCCTTTCCCGAAGCGTCACTATATATCTGAAATCCACCTGAGCGAGATGGGAGAGTAAGAATAGGTGCAGTCACTAAATTCTGCTTAAGATCTTCAAAGCTCTTCTCTCTCTCTTCCGGCCAGACGAATTTCTCTCCTTTCCTCATCAGCTTAGTCAAAGGTAAGGCTAACCATGAAAAGTTCTTTACAAACCTGCGGTAGTAGCCAGCTAAACCCAAAAAACTTGTGATCTCTATTGCAGATGTAGGTCTCTGCCATTTGGTGATAGCTTCAACCTTTGCAGGATCCATGATGATCCCCTCTGCAGATACAATATGGCCCAGAAATGCCACCTTGCTTAACCAGAACTCACATTTGGAGAACTTGGCATACAACTGCTTCTGACGAAAAATACGCAAGACTATACGAAGGTGTTCCTCATGTTCCTCCTTGGATTTAGAGAAAATCAGGATGTCATCAATGAACACGATAACGAACTTGTCTAGAAACTCATGGAAGACACGGTTCATCAAATCCATGAAGACACTTGGTACATTTTTGAGTCCGAATGGCATGACTACGAACTCGTAGTGCCCATAACGTGTATGGAAAGCAGTCTTAGAGATATCTTGCTCTTTAACCCGTAACTGATGGTAGCCGGATCTCAGATCGATCTTGAATAAATAATTGTCGCCCTGAAGTTGATCGAAAAGGTTGTCAATACGCGGCGAAGGATAACAGTTTCTGATCGTGATCTTGTTCAGCTCATGATAGTCTATACACAAACGCATGTTGCCGTCTTTCTTCCTCACGAATAGTACCGGTGCACCCCATGGCGATGCACTGGGACGGATGAAACCTCGTTCCAGAAGTTCCTGCAGCTGATCTTTTAGTTCTTTAAGCTCTATAGGAGCCATGTGATAAGGAGCTTCAGAAATTGGCTCTGCACCTGGGATGAGCTCAATTTCAAACTCGACTTCACGAACAGGTGGTATGCCTAGAAGTTCATCAGGAAATATGTCAGGAGATTCTGACACAATAGCCTGATCTTGGATCGATGGAGACTCGGCAGTAATGTCATGAATATTGGCTATGAAGCCCTGACAGTCGTGTGTTAGTAATGCACTCGCCTCCATGTATGAAGTGATTTATATCGACCTCCCTGGTAGAAAACCATAGTGTATGTACTTTGGAGATTTAACATCACCAAAGATAACCCGATAAGTGTGGTAGTCAATCGTAACCTGGTGTTTGGATAACAAGTCCATGCCCAAAATCAAGTCAAAATCACACATGTCCAAAGGAAGTGTGTCAACTTTGCGGATCTTATCATCAAATTCTAGGGGAAGATCTATGTACATCTGAGTGACTCGTACAGAGTCCCTAAGTGGCGTGGAAATGTATAAGGCATTATCTAATGGCATAGGGGAAATCCTAACACGTACAGTAAAAGTAATGGTTATGACTGAATGAGTCGCTCTAGTATCAAATAGAACATATGCTGCCAATCCATTCATAAAGAGATTTCTAGTGATGGTACCTGAAGTCTTGTTCGCCTAATCTCTAGTAGTAGTGAACACGCGTCCAGAAGTAGGAGGTGGCTTGGAGTCGGCATGTCCAGAGGTGCCTTCTATCTCACCCTGACGACAGTCCTTCTGCTGATGGCCTTGTTGGCCACACTTGAAACAACCACCAGTACCTCGGCGACAGACACCAGAATGTCTGCGCGAACAAGTAGGACAGATAGGATGCGTGATACCTCCAGCAGGCGTCCTAGTTATCTGAGAGCCTGTTTTAGGATTTCATGCATGAAACATGATCATGGAACATAAACATGATTGCATAGAAGGTTTGAAAATTACTATATGAGGTAGAACAGTTAGGCTGTGAACCTCTACGGTCCTGATCCCTGCCGTTGTTGTTGTTCCTGAATTAAAATTGTTGGAGTGTCAGAATACCATAACATAATATAGTTAAACATGAAAGAAGGTTAATGTAGGGACCTGCTATTGTTCGAGTTATTAGCGTTTTTACGGTAATTATCATTACTGCCACGCTCTCAGAACCAGAACGGTCGTTGGTCTGACCATTTCCCTTAGATGCTTGCTGCTGAATGGCCGCAGGCTTACGGTCGTTAGTCTTCTTCCTGGAATATAAAGTTGAACAGAGGATGATATGAAAACGAAAATACTGATGAAAATGAATGGTTTACAATTGGTTATTGAAGATACCTCTTCACTGCTCTATCATCACCAAACTCCTTTGTTCCTGAAGCATTTCAAGCTTATGGGCTGCATCGGTCACCTGTGCTACTGTAGTGAACGTATCACAAACCAAACTGTTGGCAACCGAAGTGCGAAGAGCCCAGCGAAACTTCTCAGCTTGCTCCTCAGCTGTACCAGCTGCTGCTCCCAAGAAACCAGCCAAACGGAGAAACATCTGCATGAATTCGTTGCTATTCTACCTAGCAACCTGTCAGATATTATGATAATCTCGCTTAAGCTTCTCCTGTTCAGCATGTGGAAAGTACTGGTTAAGGAAGAGCTCTTTAAACTGGTCCCATGTCAGAAGTGCAACCCAATTATCACCACCATTGGACTGTTTGACAGACTTCCACCACTGCAGCACATCACCTTCAAACTTATAGCAAGCCAGTCTTGCCTTGAAAACGCCATCACAACCCATCGCATTGAATATCTTCTCGATGTGAGAAATCCAAGCTTCAGCCTCATTGGGTTTGTCATTCTGCTCAAACGAACGGGGTCGTTGTTTGTTGAATCGCTCCAACCAAGTCATAAGAGTAATAGGTGGTGGTGGTAGAGGATTGTTGTTGTAGTGGTTTTCAGGATGAGTGCCATACTAAACGCCCTGGGCTTGAATTTCAGCATGAACTTCGTCCCTGATTTCATTGCGAAGTTGGGGAAGGATGACTTGCAAAGCTGCATTAACAGATGCAACCAACTCTTGAGCATTGCGTGTGTTTACCATCTGACAGCTTAAAAACAAAATGCAACATAAATGACAAGTCTGAAATGAGATGAACATAAAAATGTATGAACAATGTATAAATCAATGAAGCAGTTTATAATGCATGAAATAGTTTAAAATACATGATGCAGTTTATAAAAACTTTTATATGCGCGAGGGTAAACGCCTATGGCCAGTTCACCCAAAACAAAAGACATAACGTGGGGACGCCCATGGGTCAGTCCTAAAGTTTAAAGTTTCGATAAAAGCACATGCGACTAAACAGGGCCAGTCCTGTACCAACGATTACTTAGTCATAAACCTGCGACAATGATATGAATGCATGAAATGAAACGAAAATGAATGAATGCATGAAAAACTACTGTCAGTTTTAGGAAGACGCTGTTGACTACCCGTAAGTCACAGGTCATGTTTTATAGATACAGGTCGAAACCTCTGCTCTAATACCATAATTGTAACACCTCATTTGTTAAGATGGAATGCTACAGTAAAATATGGCGTGTCATCGAAGAATGCAAGGTAAATGTCTAAACATTCATGACCATAAACAGATATACCGGAATCAAACATCGGTAGTCTAAGTAACTCACACACAAGCAATATTAAGTACTATAAATGAAAGGACTAAACAATGCCCAAATGGAGTAAAGTATGAGAAAGTAAGAATAAATGCATACGGTAAAAGAGGCCGGATAGCTTCCATCTGAATGCACATACTCTAGAGTTCCTACTTGCGCCCTTGGGTACCTGCCGTTTGGGAACATGGAAATGGGAAACGACTGAGCATAACGCTCTGTGCACGGATATATAACATTACGTAAAGACATAAAGGAATGAAAACATATAAAGCATGAATTTGCAGCAGAAATGAATAAGTCCTGGGAAAACTTAGATGTATGTCATGTTTACTGGTTTAGTTCTAAAAACATAGCTTATGCTACTTATGAAAAATATGTATTAGTTTAATATACCAATAGCCAATATAGGTCATGAGGTCAACAACGCGTATGAATACTTGGAGGGATGACCTCGTCATGCAAATTAGAGGGGATGCCTCTAATTAATTGGTAATGGGTAGGAGGGATCAGCTCCTTGTGAAGGATGCAAGGCACACACCACATTCACCATGAATTCTGACTGAAACTGAACCTAGGATGCACCCATACGCCCCACATGATAATAATAATATAATAATGGCCAAATAACTGAAAAGGACGCCACGAGCTATCACTCCGCCATGGTGAAGTCATAACACTAGTGCCTCTAGTGTTATGGTTATGGTACCTCCATAACTAGGTGAAACTGGTCATGCATGTATATGGATAAGGTAACTAATAAAACATAAGCATTTAATCTATAACTACTGGGGATGATAGTTGGCTGCATACGAGAAATCCTAATAAAGGAAGAGGTTGTCCTTACTGAAGGACGGGAAATCCGTACCTTATGTCCAGTAGTAGCTAACGGAAACGCTGAAGAACCTACTCCGCCTTGACGAATAATACTACATAAGAATTGGAACGTGTATGCATTGTCTGAATTACATGTGTTTTACTGGTTGTGTGTGTTATTAGCTTGTTATACTTATTCTGTCATGTTTTAGTATCTTACTGTGTTATCTGTAGTTATACTGATGTTCTGTAGTGTATTATGCATGTTCTACTGTATTATAATACTTGTATTGTAATACTAAGTAACCTTCTAAAAATAGCAGGTTTCCATAAATAGTAAGTTTCTAAAAACAGAAAGTTTCCAAAAATAGTATGTTTCCATAATTAGAAATAAGCTGGATTATTAATAATAAATAAAGTTGAATTAGTATAATACAAGTCATGGTTTAAAGGTAATAGCTTATTATTTAAATAACTTGGTCAATTAATTAAACTATACGTTATAAGAATTTAATTAAAATACATGTTTTAATTAAATTAAGCTAAGTAAAATACTTTAGGTTATACGTGAAATATTAATTTTAATATTTAACCTAAGTCATGAATTTAATTAAATTAAAAAGTCTAGTAATTAATTTAATTAAACATATTTTCTGATTTTAATATTTCCCGAAACCCGAACCCGTGTTTTAAAAATTAACCCTAACCCGAAACTCGTGGTCACACATAAGCCGAGCAAAAACAGCCCTAGCAGTGGCTAGACCGGCTAGTCGGTTCCCACTGGTGGCTCTCGGTTCCCACTACCGAGCCACGGCAGCCCGGTTCACACCGGTTCCCACTGTTTCTTGTTTGTTCGGTTCCCACTGTTAACCAAAAATCCCCACCGAGACCCTATTGGTCTAGGTTGGCACTCGGTCCAAAACAAAATCACACCCCGACCACAAGTCGGGGTCCCCTTGCGTGCGTCCAAGCCGATCCCTTATAGGGTCTCAGTGGTGGTGATGAAGACAAGCCGAGAGCCCCTTGGTTCTCGGTGGTGTCTCGGCCGAACCAAAACACAACCAAACACCCCATTTTTCCATGTTTTAATTAATCCCCATGTTTTATCATCTTCTTTTTATGATTAATTAACTAAGAACATGAATTCAATAAGAATTAAAAAGAAAAGAAAAGGTTTTTGATTTACCGATCATGTGGAAGAAAAGATTAAGATCACGATCACGTACACACAAGAATCAATAATCAAAATCATCCGGTTGCTCCTTGTTGTTTGATGTGGCCGGCGGCAAGAGAGACAAAAAGGAGGCAAGGGAAAACTTTTCTGTAAACCTAAATTATGTTTAATGTTTTCCCTATGTTTTTACTTAACATGGGTTTTAAGTTGGGTCATGGGCCAAACCCACTTCTCCTTTCTCTCTTGTCTTATCCGCGACATATGGGGAGCCCACGGAGAAACCCATAGTTTTCTCGAGTTAAATTATTTACGTGTACGTTCATGTTTATTTATCGTGATTTTTATATGTTGTGTAATTAACACATTTATAATATATACGTAATTACATGTTATTAAATATCGTGACACGTGAATTATATTATAAATGGAAAGTTTAAATTTTACCGTATTTTTGTATGTTCATTGTTCATGTGTACTGTTCATGGTATTTTAATGCGGGTTTTACACTATTTTTGTTAAATTAGTGGAAGAGTTTGTTTGAGTTGTGTAATTCATTATAAACTGGGCCGAGTTTAATTATAAACCAAATATAACTCTTGAAACCTTGTTGAGTTTATAGATATATCTATAGAAACCTTGTCGAGTTTAAAGGTAAATCTGTAGAAACCTTGTGGAGTTTCTTTAGAAGAATGGATCTACTGAAACCTTGTTAAGTTTCATTGTAGAAATAGATCATGTGAAGTTAAGATCTTCTGAATGAAGATTGACAACATAATATTACATATGTGTTTTTTTGGTAAAACATTATGTTCTAGCTGATATTTTCTTTAATTGTTTAGTCGAAAGACTTCCTTTAAAGTGTGTTTTGAAAAACGGATCTTACAAAACGTTTGCGTTTTAAACAAAAGTCGATGTAATTCGCTTTTGGTTAAGAAACACTATGTGATTTAGCACGTTGTTAATAGTACTACAATTAGTGTCAACTAAATCATGCGACCTCTTAATAACATTCGAATGTCACGAGTAACATCAAAAGGGAGACCGATACTTACTTGTACGGTAGATGCTTTGAAGCATTCAGAAACTTCTTGTGCCATAACTATGCGTTATATGGTCTGAATGACATGAAAACCGAGGCCATGATGGAATCCAACCATAGCTAATGGCAGTGCCGAAGCCATAAAGTTTGGCTTATGGGGTCAAAATTTGATATTTTTTATAAACTACACTATAAAATGGTTATTAAGGGGGTCAAATTTTAAAAAAACCCAAAAATTTTCGAAAATTTACACTACGATATTTTCGCTAGGGGGTCACATGACCCTCTTACCCCCCCCCCCCCCCCTCCCTTTGCCTCCGCCTCTGGCTAATGGTGCTTTCGCACTTCAGTATCATGTCATGTATATGGTGATAAGAGTTTGATTAACTCTTATAATGTAGTTGAGAATGGAGAGAACGAGTTTGAGCAACTCTCCAACTGTGAATATCAAGGAAAAAGAAGATGTGATTCACATTTGGAAAAGACACTAAGTTAACTAACGTTGTGTGCTTGGTTTAAAAATGCGTTTTGCGATCCATTGCGCTAAAGGTCCCAAAAGCCATTGCGTGATGCGTGATGCGATTGCGAGCGCAATTTAGACGCGATGCGTTTAGTATAAAAAAGGTAAAATAAATAGTTTAGAAATAGTATAGTCTACCAAGTACCAAGTAAATGCAAGAAAGTTAAAAAATAAATTACTATCATATTGAAATTAGGCCTACAATCCCGTGTAAAACAAATAAATCGAAAGTAAAGCTTGAAAAAAGCACTTAGCAAAATGAAAGATACTTTATTTTTGTTATTGTGTTTGTTTTAGATGTTTTTAACAAGCCTTATCTTTAAAAAAAACCTTTAAAATGTGTTGGTCTCTTTCATATGGTTAAAATTTGACAAAAATAACCTAAGTACTAGATTGCGAAAACTGATACCGTTGCTAGCATTACACAAATTCTATAAATTGCGTCTTAATGCGAACGCATTCTAGGATGGCAATGCATTAGGAACCTTGATGTGAAATTTTGAATGCAACGCATTGATGCGTGCAATTTACGCAATGATGCGCGCATTTTTAAACCAAGGTTGTGTGTGCCGAAGATTCGTAGGAATCTTATGTCCGGATGGTTGCTTAACGAAATGTGGCTTTCATATGTGTTTGAATAAAATAAAAAGCGATTTAACGAATAACATAAATTTAGTGCATACGGGTTATGCCTTTAAAATGGTTAAGTTGATTATATTTTATAATGGTCAATTTTAAATGTATGTTATGACTTACTTTGACATGTTTTAAATTTTTACTCAACATGTTGTCCAATTAAACCAAATTGGATACCCATTTTTGTATTGACACGGATTACAAAACCAAAACTTATGTTGAAGCCAAATTGATAAGTCTTTTCTCTTGGTTGAACAGAAATAACCAAAAACCTTGATATGATTCACATGGTTTTATTTGATTTGGAATTGATACCTACTAAGGTAGATAGTATCGTATACTTCATCATATTGGTTGAATGTGGTACAAAATATTGCTAATTACACTTACTTGAGAGTAAGGATATAGACAAGCTTGAACTTTATACATAAGTTGAGAACCAACTTATTATCGATAATAAGGTGATTCGAAGTTATTGAAGGTGAATATGTGTCTTCATTTCTAAATTTTTATGCTAAACTTAGAATAAGACACAAATTCATTGCTCTTGATATAGAAAAGAATCGTGCCTTAGAAGAAATGGTTAATGCCATGTTCTTAAGTCCAGGTTTAAGCCATGGCATTTGGGGAAAGCGATTATATCGATTACTTATCTTTTAGATAAGATCCCTTGTAAATAAAATAAGATACTTCTTACGAACTATGGGTGAGAAGAAAACTATCTTATAAGTACTTATAAATGTGGGGGATATCTAGCTAAGATATCCGTATGAAATTCATGGTTCGAAAGATTGGACCTAAACCCATGGATTGTATGTTCACAGGATTTGTTATGAATAGTAGTGCTTATTGTTTCATTGTACATGAATCGAAAATAGACATAGTAATGGAATTAAAGAATGATTCATTCTTCGAAAATATATTCCTTGTTTACGAAGGAAATTGAAAGATCATCTAGAATAGATGACGAGGTTGTCCAAGGTCAGAGACAACAAGATGATATTGATCTCTTAGAAGAGAAACAAGATTGATTAAATTTGGTTTTTGTTTCTTTTATGGTAAAAAAAATGAAAAAATGAGTCTACTTCTTACTGAGAATCAGTAACTTCTTTGAAAGGGTATCAATAGAAAGAAGCCATTAAAAGTGAAATAGATTCTATTTTACAAAAGTAAACTTAGAAGCTCGTGGATGTACCTTAAGTTGTAAACCACTATGCTATAAATGGATTTTCAAAAACCAGATAGAATTCGATGTCACCATTGACATGTGCAAAGCAAGATTAGTACTCAAAGAATTTAGACAACAATAAGGTCTATCTTCCTTTGATGCTTACTCACATGTTACACGAATAACCTCAATTATGATGGTACTTTATTTCCGCATTAAGAAATTTTGGATGTTTCTTATGTGGATGTGAAAACGATATTTCTAAACAAGGATTTAGAAAAGGAAATATACATGAACCAACCTGAGGGTTTCATGGTTCCTATGCTAGAGAGAAAAGTTTGTAGGCTAATTAAGTCATTATATGGTTTAAGACAAGCTATCAAACAATGACATCAAACTTTTTGACCATATCATGTCAGAATGTGGATTCAAAAGTAATGTATGTATGTGTGTTGAATAATAAATATGTACTCTTGTGTTTATACAGAGATGGTATACTTATCACTAGAAGTGATAACGAGATGAATAAATCCACTAATGATATGTTGGAGTCAAGATTTGACATGAACTTCATTAGTTATTCGGTTTGTTTTGTACCCATATGGATTTGTTTTGAAGTTAAACATTAAGATAACCTTTTATTGAGAGGTTCAATGTGGGGGATTTCGCCCTAGCTAGAGTCCAATGACATCTTTTTAAATCTATTTGAAATAGAGGTAAAGTTGTTGCCCATTTTGAATACTCAAAGAATATTGAGCATCTTATGTGTCTAATGAAGTGTGTATGATCTGATTTTGAACTTATAATCAGGAAAGCAGATATATTAGTAATTCAAGTGGGGACCATTTGAATAAGTATTACTTGAGTACTATGATACTAATAATATTTCATTGTAGAATATATCCTGCTACTATCAAGTGATAGAGTAATGCAAATATAGATTCTTACATATAAGAATCTAGATCCATTAGAGTGGATGTATTTATCCTAAGTGGAAAGCTATGTCTTAGAAATCTTGAAAGTATTTCAACGAGACAATTATAACTAAATATATGTTGAAATATGAATTTATTATTTGAGATAAATTTATAGAATATGTAGGAAAGTTTACGCTAATTCGTAAAGGACATACCAAGATGGCGTATACCGGTAACGGCCATGTTTATAAAGTGTGATAGTCAATAGAATTTGACAGAGCTCATATCACAAATGTAAAACGGTAAGTCGAGACATATCCATCATAGATTGTGATTGTTGCGATAACTACTCTCAACTAGAGTTATCACGATTGACTACGTAACGTCAAATGATAACATCGCGGATCCACTTACGAAAGGCTTAAGCAGAGAGTTAGTTAGTGAGTCGTCTAAAGGAATGAGACTAAAGCCCTTGAAGGAATGAGTTTCTATGAAGGAAAACCTAACCCACTTGACTGGAGATCCCAAGATCTGGGTTCAATAGGACAACCTAATCATAGAAATGTGAAGGAAGTCACGTCAATGTGGGGGAGTTATTTAATACAATAACTTTCCTAGTCCATTCCTAGAACAATGTGACTTATTGAGAGGTTAAACATATGGCTTAAATGATTTAGGATGAGATCATAAAGCATGATGATTCAAGATGAAATCATAAAACATATGTTTTTAATGATTCAAGATGAAATCACCTATGTGAGAGAGAAGTAGGGGTCGCTTCGAAGGAAATTGTGGGGGCGAAATTTCTAAGAGCTCTTGCAGAACCAGGCTAGTGTTCATGACCATAACGAACACGACCATGAGGACTTGACAATGTCAGAGAGAGTCTTGTGTGAGTGTGTATTGTCGTCTACGTAAACAGAGGCTAAGTTCAAAGACATCACGTCTACTTAGATCTAGGAGACTAAGCGCATCTCACAAGGGAAGGTTCAAAGGGTCACACCTCCCTATCCTATGCAAGATTCAACTGTTGGAATTTTATTGAAACTTTTTTGTATTACAACCATCTCTATTCATGTGGGGGATTATTGGAAAATATTGTTGGCAAAATAACTTTTGACCAAGTTTGGACACAATTATGTATATGTATGTATCATATATATATTAGTGATACTTTATAGGTTCGCGTTCTCCTTGAAGAGAGCTTCACAATGAGCCTTTATGTGTCCAAAATGAAGGTGATGTGAATGAGATATCGTGTCTCAAAGTTAGGAATTTGGTATCATGCTTAAAGAGGAAAAATAGTTTATTTTTTATCCCACATTGGTGGGATGAGTAAACTGGAAGAGAGTCTATTGTGTATAAATAGAGGCATAATTCCATAGTTGTTTCACACATCAAACCAATAAGTATTATTATTGATTTCCAACATATGAAGTACGCATCTTTAAAGATGAAATTTCGGGCAATTTTGTTAAGTCCGACAGTACAACTTACTGTTTCGGCTGTTGTACCCTGGGAAACAGACGGCGAATCTGTTTTAAGGGAAGCGTGTCAAACACGTGCTTCAGCTCTTTAGTGCTAAGCGTGTCTAACACGTATCTCGACTTGCTGGTGATTTAGTAAGTCTTTTCTTTATTTTATTGTTTTATTTAATTATCGTTTATAATTATGTCTGTGTTTGTTTTTATGTTATTTATATTATGTTATTTAGTTTATTTTAATTTAATTAATTTTATTTATTTGATTTATAAATAAAAGTGTTATAGTTTCCCTACAATTAGAGACGTTCTTTTTGACATATGTAAGCGTGCTGGTATCTCCGCAAAAAAAAAGCACTTGTGAACATCTTGACTGACCCGTTAGATGGAAGATCCCCATTTAGACCGACGGGCATTTTAGGGTTTGGATGGGTTGGAGAAAGCATACGTGTGTCGATCTGACTGGGGTTTCTCCTCTTGTGGGGTTGAGTACCCAGGGTTTTATAGCGAGTCGAGTTGTTTTGAAAGTCGCCTCATGTAAAGTGACAAAACACGAAAAGACATGCATTGAAAATTAGCACGTGTTTATTCCTTTTGCATTTGATATCTTCGATTTCTTTGCACCTGAAGCGGTGAAGCTTCTGAAGAGAATTCAGCGCGTTATGAATAACCATGTTATGACGCCTGAATTTACAGATATGATTTTTAATAGAATTAGTTTTGCAGATTGTTGGTCGCTTGCCTTCAACAATTATGTAATTAAATACTACTTTTATAATGCAATAAAGTTAGAATACGGTAAAATTTACTTATGAATTATGATCATCATGTTTTGTTGTAAGGGATTTACCTTTCTTTATTATTTTTTTCACTCTATAAAATAATTATATACCATCAAATCATGCCAATAAAAAATTGTACTCAGTAGTACCATTGAACAAGGTCATCAGATTATACTAATATTACATAGTGGGCTAAACATAGGAGCTGAAATAGTTTAGATATGAAGGTTGGGCGAAACTATTAATTACCGAAGGTCGTTTGTCCATTATATCTGCTATGCTTTTAGATAGACCATTAGATTTTGGAGTTACATATGGTCGTGGAGTTGCAAATTATGTTAACTTAACTAATATATTAAAACGAAGGGAAGATATATGTACTAAAACTACTATAGTGCTACATGGGCTCATCGTGGAATGCTGCGGAATTCAGTTATCAAGTTCGTAGGATTTGAAGCTTAAGTGAATAAAATAAATAAACTGCATTTAAATTTTTTATGTAGGTTGGTATATATTGCCACCATTCCACGAAGCATGAGCGCAAATAAATTTTGGCAGTGACCGAGGGGAAGCACTTTCGGTCCTTGCTTGTTCTTTCTCGTTCCCTTTAGTACAATAGAACAATTTAAAATACTTTCTTGTTTAATCTTTTAACCAATGACTTGAGTTATTATGGATACTTATTTTTTTTTTGCATTGTAAGGTACAAATCTAGACCTTTCATCATCTAAGACCAGATCAAATAAAAAAAAACACGTAAGGGTTAAAGTTGTCAAAATACTAAAGATGTTTTAGGGACTAAAAATAAAAATACGTCACATTTTTACCAACCACTCAACTTTCTGAAGAAAAAAAAAACACTCATTCATTCTTTACATCAAACTCTTAACAAACAAATCTAAAAATCTACACAAATTAACTGTGAAAATCACAAAATATACACAAAAATAGAATAAGAGACTGGTTAATCAACCGATCCTTGAAAAAAAAAACGGTTCAAACTAAACTTGGGACTTCAGACAATAAGGTTTTGACTGATGATGATAAGGTGTTTGATGAAATGCCCAAAAGAATTGAAGTTGAAAATGATGTGAAATTTAATCTGGGTAATGTGGTTGAGTCTGATTTTGGATCGTCTGTGATTGATGTTGCATTGTTGGTGATGCGAAATTTGAGGAAAACCTGTACTGCGAGAATGATGATGTATATATGATACTTTTCTAAAAAAAAAAAAATTTCTCAAAAATTAAACTCCACCCATGACACCATATCAATTGTACAAAAATTTATGTGAGAAATAGAAATGCTGTCCGTAGCCTCCGTTGAAACTTTTTTTTAACAAAGATGCCATAGTATCAATAATATTAAAAGAAAAGGTTTAAACATAAAATCTCAAATTGAAATACTCGGTAACATTGTTTTTTTTCAAGTAGCCGTGATGTATCCGCAAAATAGAAGTATCAAAACGAATGCTGGTTTCTCTTTGTTTTTACAAATGCAACATAAAAGATAGTATCTAATAATACCAAAAGATAAAAGATTTTTGTAGAAGTATTTATTTTTTCTTGAAATGCAAAGATAATTCTGAAGAACATGAACACGGTTTGCATTAGAACTACCGGTATGCAACGAATAAGGGAATGGAATAATAATGATGCAAAGGAGATTAAAGATTGTTCTTTTGGTATACAAGGAAAGGCAAGTTAGCCCCTTGATCATCACTTCTTTACAAAGGGTATATGATTCTCACATACCTTTTCGAATGCTTCTCTCTCAACCATTACTTCTTGCTAGCTTACCCTTTTCTTCTAAAACCCAACTTCGCTTTTCTACTTCTTTGGACATTATGTTGCTTTGCTGTAAGATTATTCTTATAACTTATAAGGTCAATGGCTCGGGTTTAATTTGTCTTTTTGAGTCGACGGTTTCATAGTCTAGCACCTTATAAGACTGAAAATGGGGCACGCATCCATAATTTTGAAAAGCTAATCAACAGGATATACAAAACTTAGTAACTTACTTGATCGATGAAAGCTACTACAAAACAACAAATCACCGATACGTACCTATCCAATAGTAAGCTCGTATCAGTTCATAAATTCAAATGTATTCATTCAAAAAACTAGCTTGTTTGATGAAGGGATAACCTTGATTTTACTTCGAAGAGCCAAAGTTCCCGTTAGTCACTGCCAAAGTTCAAAAAGGCGCGCCTTTGCGACGCCTAAGCGTGAGTCGTGGCCTCACCGTTACGATATACACCTTTGCGTGGCGCGAGTCTAGGCGCTAAAAGGCGGGCAAAGCCGCGCAAAATGGCAATGCGTGGCGCTTTTTTTGTTCGTTTTGCAAAATTTTTAGGTTATTTTGTATTTGGACTATTAATTGGGTTATTTTGTATTTGGGCTTTTAAGCCTAACTAGATTTTGTGTAGAAAGTTGATAACGTAATTAAGAGATCTAAGGTTTTAACTTTTAAGTCTATACTACAAACATTACTAGTGTATTACAAAAATAAAAATTTATAAAAATATGATATATGATAGCTACAAACATTACTAGTGCACTTTTTGTAAACTCGATGTGTATATGAAATATTATATTATTAGTATATTTCAAAAAAAATTTAAAAATCTTGCCGTTTTTGTCACGTCTTAAAAACGTCATTGCTTCGTCATGGCTCTTAAGGCTTGAGGTTTGGATGTGCCGTCACGTCACGTCTCACGCTATCTGAAACCTTAGTCACGACTATATTGGTCATGGTTGATACACCTTTTTGAGTCCAGCCATCACTTCATAGGGTAGCCCTCCGAGCTTGTTGATCACGGTTAACATTTTCTTTTCCGGTCCGAGCAACCATTTTATAGGCCATCACTCCAACTATTAGAATCTCTAAAAATAAGGCTAGCTCTCATACTAACTGATATAAACCTATCTCATACAAAACTCTTATCGAGCTATTAATCCAAGTTGAGATAGGTTCGTATCAATCACAAACACAGCTAGCTAAGAATGCCCACAGCAACTAAAACTTAATGAATTAATTACTTGAAGAAAATGTAAAATAACACGAAACAAATTAATATACAAAAATAAATATGTTATCTCGACGATTACTTAACCTCCTACCAAATCGCTAGATTACAAAAAAGAATATATGCTTATGAGAACTCATTTTCTGGAATCACCTTTTGATATCTCTGGAATAATACTAGTAATGCATGCATTCTGTACATTTATATATAGACATACTAGTGCTCCCATGTTCTGAGTTCAATGTGTTACAATTGTGCCACACAACTAGAAAGGTGAAGTGGTGTAAAATGACTCCATCAATCAAAACTAGAGCTTTCCTCATCGTTATACTCGCAACATTACTAACTATCAATGGTGACGATCTTCAAGACCCGAATATGGCACCTCAGTCACCTGATGACCCATCGATTAAATGTGGGTCATGTCCATGCATAAACCCTTGCGATAACCAACTTCCACCACCATCACCGCCACCACCACCACCACCAGAGCCATGTCCATCACCACCACCACCTCCACCTCCACTACCACCTCCGTCACCACCACCAGTAGTCTTATGTCCTCCTGTTGTAGTAGTAAAACCACCTCCACCACCGCGGTACATTTATGTAACAAATCCACCTAATAATGATTATCATCCTTTCACTTTGCAAATTTACTCTGGTGGTCGTCGACAATACACTGGTGTTGCTGCTTGGATTATTCTGCTTGGATATGTAGTTTTAGATTGGATGTTGCTTTGATGTGTTAGTAGTTTTATTTGTTTTATTTTTAGCGCAAATATCACAAAGTCCAAACATAATTTGATTGAATTATCAAAAAGAGGCACATAATTTGATTGAATTATCAAAAAGAGGCACTCCAAAATACATTTTGTCGATTAAGTTGTTCGATTATATTTTAATTTTTGAAAAATTCCTTTTCATAGAACTGATATATTTTCGGTTAAATTGTATTGGTTATATTGATGCTCTAAACTTTTTACAAATACAAATAAAAAAACAGTGTCGAATGAGTTTTCACATCGCGATAACCAATCCATGTTAACTTGAAAAATAAGTCAAATTCGTCAAGAGGATCTTTTCAACAATTAAGACATAACTAAAGTGGCTTAATCGAAAAAATATATTTTTGAGTGGCTTTTCCGACAAGATGATCAAACTATTTTGGACTTTTTGTGACATTTACCCTATTTTTTATTAACTTGTAATTCTGTCGTTATAATTAACTAGGCGAGTACCCGCGCATAGCGGCGGGAATTTCTAGTGGCAAATAATTTACGATATGCGATATTGTGGTGCGAAACTATTGAATTGTTGTTGTTCATTGCCACGAAACTATAATAGGAGTGATCACTGATGACGGAGTTGAAGGAGTGCGATTTACGAGATGGATTGTGAGTAGAAATGGGATTATTTAAAGAATGCTCATGTTCTTGAGTCGAAGGACATTGCGTTACTATGTATTGTAACGCTTTTCATCGGTGTTGTCTTAACTAATTTTGGGTCAATGATTGGTTGATGTTTCATTGTGCATATACTGATATACCTGCTTGAAAATAATGCTTAACCTAAAAAAACTAAAGATTTTAGCAACGAATATAAGAATTGAATTATCACACATGTGTATCTTATCTTTATAGGTACTTAATACACATAAATCCATAAATCATTGACCAGTAATACAAGTAGGTATGTAACAAATGGATACACAAGTACCTTAAGATCATGGGTACAGTTAGATTATTAATCGTCACCCGAGTTGGCATTCAACCGTCATGCTTCCTCTTTCTTATAAACCGAGTCACCTGCGGTTTCGTGTAGACAATCGAAATGAACACAATTTATACCATAGGTCATAAAAGAAGTGATTTTGATTTAGGTGGCCATCAAAACTTGATGAGTAACAGCACACAACTGAGAATTTGTAAAACACTTATGCCAATTCACAATCACTAAACATGTACGATGTGGTTATTATTGAGATCCCATCAATAATGTAAAAGCAAACCAGCTAAAAAGACATCAAAATGAGGATCGACCTCTGTAACTCAAAAACGTAATCAGTCGAAATTCATTTATTCTTAAATAGTCTGTTCATGTAAATCCTGAACTAAAAAGTGAAAAACTGGACATAATCCTGTCAATTGGTATATCACTCCTTTTCAATAATCATACATTGAAGACCTCAGAACGGAGGCATAAACGATGAGCCTCAATCCATTTTGAGCAAGCTGATTCACCATGCTCCACAACGCATTCGTCCCTCAGCTTCTTAGTGTCAGGACAGGCACAACAGATTTTCTTTTTCGGCTTTGTTTCGGATGATGTTGTTACAGCTGGTTTTTGGTCTGTTGATGCTTTGGTTAATCCTAAGGCGGAAGATATGTCTTGCGTCTGTAAGCCACTCATGATTACAAGTTCCTGAAATTTTGATATACGTGAGTACAAGTCATAGCCTAGAAGGGACTTAAAACAACCTCCTTGAAAAGATGATATGCTTAGAATCAACGAGAAACAATTCTTAAACAAAACTAATAGCACTCTAAACATACTGAAGATGACTGAGTGGGTGTTTCGGATTGCTTAGTTAAGTGTTTATATGCTTATTTAAAGCAAATAACTATTTTTGAGTGTTTAGATGACCGATATCTGATTCTTCGGAACAAAATAAACACTTAAAAATCAGCAGGTTGGTATTTAAGCAGTTTAAAATAAGTGTTTGGGATTGCTAAACTGAAGCTGTGAATCTGATTAATCTGCTTCAGCATAGAAGCAGTTTTATCCAAACGCACACATTTCTTGTTTGCGAAGAAAGTAATTCGATAAGAACTTGCATATGCAATCCCAAACACCCCCTAAGTTCCCTAACAAACAGATTTTTAGCAATTAAGAGTGCATTTCTTCATCATTTATCTGTGTATAGTTTTTAGCTCATCGTAATAAGTAATAACAATGAATAACACACATTACTTATATCACCGCGAGTCATACTACATATATACTGTAATATATAGACCAGTGTTGTAAATATCGGTCATGGCGGCCGATATATCGGTGATATATCGCTTGGCGGTGGTCCACCGCCACGCCATGGAGCATATCAGCCAACTTGACGTTTTGGTCAAATATCGGTCAATATCGGTCAAAATCGGTAAAAAAAATGGGTTGACTTTTGGTTTTTTGATTGTTTTTTATTGTGTTTTTATTTTTTAATGTAAATTTTACAAGATATATAACTAAAACTAATGAATACATTAATAAAATTATAAAATTATTTAAGAATTTCAGATTTATATTAAATAAATATTAAAAATATTTAAAATAATGAAAGAAATATATAAAATAATGATACTTTATAGTACCCGCCGAGAAACCGATATATCACCGCCAAGACGATATATCGCTTGGCGGTGGTCGACCGCCGAGACCCCGCCGAGCGATATTTACAACCTTGATATAGACAGATAGACATACTTCATAAATCTATAATCATGATTTTATATATCTTATTCACAGGTTGACGTACTCAAATAGCTCACCTCACCTCACAATCGTATTCCTAATATGAAAAACTATAATTAATCGCATCATATAGTTACATAATACTCTGTTCAAGGCCAAATCCTTAACCAAATGTGAGTTTCCTCTTGAATCCACAAAGATTAACATGAATTTCAATTGTCATTTTTTGCTAATGTGTTTTGTTTGATGAGTCTAAGCCATTAAAAGATAGTTTTGTATCCCGTTTGGGTGATTATAGCCAATCATCTAACACTTTACATTATACTACAAAGTATAATTTCTAACAGCTTATTCTTGATTACCAAATGACGGAAATGAATAAAAGTCTATCAACCATTAGCAAAAACACACAAAAACAATATAAATAGCAACTAAAATGGAACAACCTTAGGAGGTGTTTGTTTCGGCTTATATCTAGGCTTATGAGCTTATTTGATTTCGGCTTATATTTCAATTTCCCGTCTTATTTGAGGACTCATGGTCTTAAATAAGTTTAACGTATCGTAATAAACTTATATAAGCCCACAGATATCAAAATAAGCCGGAAATTTAAAGCTTATGAAATATAAGGCGAAATCAAATAAACTCAGAAGCCCACATATAAGCCGAAACAAACACCCCATTAGAGATGAAAAATGGGTAGGCAAAACCTATATAATTCTAACTCAATTCTCAAAAGCAAAAATATAAAAAGAAACCTAAATCATAAATACGCAAGCTCAACCTAAAATCGCACAAAATACAAAAACTCAAAACCCTCGGGTCTATTTGTGATTGCTTTTTTTTGCGCGTTTCTGCTTATTGTCTTATTTTCTTATCAAAACCCACGCCAACATGCAACTTTTAACACTTTTGGACCAAATCGGTTTTCCGCCAGGTCCAGTCTTGGTCGATCTGGTTTTCGGACAGTGATCATAAATAAACAGAAACCTAAGATATGAAAAGCGGGTAGGCTAAACCCTGAATTCTAATTCAATTCTCAAAAGCAAAACATATAAAACGAAACCTAAATCATTAATAACCAAGCTCAACCTAATCTTGCACAAATTACGAAAACTCAAAACCCTCGGGTCTATTCGGGATTGCTTTTCTTGCGTATTTCTGCTTATCATCTTATTTTTTATCAAAAGCCATGCCGACAAGCGACTTTTAACGTTTTTTATGAAATTAATCATTTTCACAAAAAGGGTTTTTGATAAACATAAAAGTACAACAAAAGAAAACCTTAAACCCTAGAAAAACCCCAAATTATATAATCCTACATCAAGAAACAAATAAACAAAAAATTTTATATAAGAAATTAAGAACCAAATAAAAACAACTAATCTGATTCATTTTTATCATTAAAAAACAAACCCAAATCATAATTAACAGGATCAAGCTAAAATGGGTAGAAATTAATAGAATAAAAGATTAAAAATTGTACCTTTTTTGAAGAAACAGAGTGTTTGAAATTAAAAAGGGGGTTTTGATGAATTGGTTAGTTTATAGTTGTTGATTTAAGAACGTGTTGCGTTTGAAAGCCGCGAGTATTAAAGAAGCTGAGTGATATAGAAGTAATGTACTTTACGGTTTAGGCTAACGTCGAGTATTAAAGAAGCCGAAGATCAAACCAAAGAAACTAAAAAAGTGAACTTGAAGTTACCGTTTCACCAACTTTACATTGGTCAAGAATTCTGTACAGACCTCTTCCGTTAGCGACCTTCTTTGTGATGACAAAACTATATTATTCTAATTTATTTTTTCAATAAGATAGTTAAAACTTTGTGCGTTGAAAACATTTAGCTCGTTTGACCTCTCTAACCATTTCCGTTTAAACAAAGTTTACCTATATGACCCATTACATGTAGAAGATAATCCAAATAGACTTGACTAATTCAGTTGGGTAAATTGTCACAAGGTAATAAGCTTAGGTATAGTATAAAATCATACCATAGTTCAGAATGTAACTTGTCAAAGTGATCCAAAACAAACAAAATGCAGGCGTTCCTTAGTGACGAAGCATTGTAGGTTTCTGATAAATCGTACATGAGTGCTAAGTTGTCGGCTTTGATATCCTAACAGAAAGAAAATAGGAAAAAGCAATCATATGTTAACGTAATACACAAAACAAACATCAAAACAGGTGTTGATGGAAAAAGAAAGGGTAACTCACCCGTGCCATGGTGTACTCACAAAGTCGCTTCAGCCTATCTAGAAGATACTGATCAGCAGCCTTTAGAAGATCCTGGGCTATTCCCATATTTACTTCTACCGATCCAGTATATATAAACCTGTAAACATTATATTAAAGGTGAAAAATGGGTTTGTCAAATAACAAGACATTATGTAAACGCGTCGGAATTGCCAGTTGCACGAAATTTATCAAGAAAACTATCCATCAAAATGAGACACGTACCTCGTCATCAACTCAAATGTCTCACATCCGATATTTGGGATCCGGACATCTTTAGCATCTCTTTCCTAACAACGCATGGTTCAATACGTCACAAACAATTATATGAATGATAGAAAAGGAAGTTGTCGTTATTCTACAGTAATGTCTAAGCCTTCAAAGTCATCTTCCTTATTTTGTCATGGAACCAGAATAACGTGTAATGATAATTTATCAACTTTTCAAAACTATGCTAATGATATAAACAAAATAGTTCTATAATTAAATTTTCCTAAAAGCGAAATCTAATCGAAAAAATAAGAGAATAAAACAGTCATAATGAGTATTTCACACGCTAGGCAACCTCCACTAACGGAGAATGTTGGAATATCATTTCATATACAATAAAAATTGTTTCGCTCGGACATGGTGTGTTTGACCCAATTCTACACGAATCATTTTTTTAACACAACTCAATTTCAAAAATACATAGGCATAAGTGCATAACAGTCAAATTCAATTCTATTATGCATCGCTAATCATAACCCGAAATTCTGCCGAAGGACTCGGTCAAACCAACCAAACAACTTATTGTTCCTCTATTTTGTGTCTCGTGGTAGTTTTAAGCACATCGAAATAGGATCAAGAATAATATAAATTTTGGTATTGAATAACTTTCTTACTTATGTTTGATAGTCACTTCTCCATAGACAACTTATGGCTTTTTCCACTAATTAGGGTTCATAACAGTGCCTTCAAACTTAGTTAAGCATAATCCCTCATTATAGTGAGTGTGTGTATCAATAAAAGAAAGGCACGAAATAAAGCTCAGATTTGATATACAAATTGTAGTGGAACAGTAAACACATATCTAAATAAAAGGATGCAACATCATTATAGTATATATAATGAACTTATAATCATGGAGTAAGGATCTCAAATACAGTATTTTCATAAATTTGTTCATTTATGCATTTTATCAAACATCTAATGTGCGTATGAATTGATTGTGAATTTATCTTCGTACCAGCCTAACTCAAAACTTGTAAATATGCATATAAACATAATTCATACCTTTTAATGATTATACCCAACATTTTTTTGATTTTGAAACTTCCATTTCTAGTCGGATGTGGATGATGCCACACACGTATCTCTTTTCCATAATCTTGTGTATTTTTCCCTTATTAGTATATACGGTTTCTTTTTAATTTGAGTTTGTGGTTCTAGAGAAGTTACACAGATCGTGGCTTCGATTTGTTTTCAGTTACAAAACTTTTGAAAAACCTTTACAAGTCAGGATTTTTACATATTCCTTCATCGTGGGCTTTCGACAAAGGGTGGTATTTGGTGGTGGTATGGTTGGATGGTGGTGGTATGGTTGGATGGTGGTGGTATGGTGGCGGCTGTAATATTAAAGGGGTAGGGTTTTTGTTTAGAGAGAGAGAGAGAGGCGACCAAGAGATATGGTTGAAATTTTTTGTTACAGATAGTGTTGATAGTACAACCATTATAAACAGATAGTACAAGTCTTTTAAACACATGGTGGGGCCATGCTAGTTTCAACCATTCAACATTCAACCATATACATTTTTCCTTTATAAAGGAGTAAGATTGGTCGACTAATAATACATTCTTCTTCTTCTTGCTTGTTTGTTAATGATTTGTTTTATGACTGTTTAAAACTAGATTGAGTTGCCACCATATATAGATAATATTGTGAATGTGTTTTCACTAGTACAAAACAGGTCAATAGCGACAGCTATTTTTGTCGGAAATCCGTCGATAAAAGTCATTTCCGACAGACTTATAACGCAAATAGATCGTCGCTACATCAGTGGTCGCTAACTATTATCCGTCGGAAATTTGGAGGAAAGACGGACTGAGAATAGGGGTCAGAATCTGTTGCTGACTTTCCCGTTGGAAGTCTGTCTGTAAACTTCCTTTGGAAAATCGTCAAAAAAAAGTTAGTCAGAAATTCGTCAGAAAGATGTAATTGGTAAGTGGTCATTGTTTTGTCACAAAATATACATATAGTTTCGCTCAGAAAAGCTCACATTTATTTCATTCTGCTTCCAGATTAGTTAAAACAAATATAATTAATAAAATAGATAATTTAAACTTAAGATTCATTACGGAAATTTAGCATTCAAATCACATAAATTGTTGTCAAATCAAGATGCAAATCGAAACATTCAAAACATTCAAGATAAAACAAGAGCTTATAATCCAAATAATGACAATTAGAGATTTCTTTAACACCGAGTTAATGCTATTCATCCTTTGTTGTCATCCTTTCTCGGGCTAGTTCGAGGTAATGACAATTAGAGTTTGATTACTTAAGAACGACTGTTGTATTTCTGAGAGAAACATAACTTTGCAGATACTCATTAGGAATTAGGTGCATGCATTCAAGATCAAACCGGCGTTTTTATATTGCAAATATCATGCATATATGAACATAAGGAAATACTCTAAATATATAAGATTGTTTATGTTGTGGCACTTCATGTATAAGTCACTTCTGATTGTGAAAGCTTGGTGTTAAAAATTGACACATTGAACATCAACAAAGCTGTTGTCAAGCATATATCCAGTTTATTGCAATTTTAAATATATCCTGAGCAGCGAATAATGAAAGGCCGAAGCCTGAAATGAGATAACATTGACTGGTTTAACATGGTTTGAACCTGACCGAGCTCCTTAGTCGTTACAAAGAATATTAAGATCATTTTACTGGATATTGAAAAACAGACGCTCCCTATAAGGATATGGTTATTGGTTATGATGCAGAACAGAAGTAAGACAATAGTACATGAAGACGGAATAATTCGTAGAAGTGATTCTAGTTTTTGCAGGTTTGGTAAAACACGAAAAACTAGATATAAACTAATGTCTACTGAAAACGATTACCTTTAAGAAGCGAATCACAATAAAAAGAATTTTAGACAGACGAAACATGTTAGATTCAGAACCTTGAACAAAGAGACTTGTGAAACCATCATAGATTCACATAGTATATCAAAAGGGACCGAGGCTGAAAATTTCCTAACGAATTGATGGTAAATATTTATCTTGAGTAACAAACATTAGGTCAGGTGGGTTCTTTTGATCCTTCTCACCAAGATGCGCGGGTGAACCTATGGTTGTTATTATGTGCGCGCGAACAACAAAAATTTTCGGCCACTTTCCGTGTTTTATCATGTTCCCATTGATCATTCAACTTGACGATTATTTGACAAGATTTTATCCTTCAATGAAATTTGGACCGAACTAAACTAGATGTACGTGTTTTTATAGGTTGTTCTTCGGATGACTCGGTCACCTTATTCTTTAACAGGATATAAATGAAAATCGAAAGGAAAGGAATTCAAATAAGATTAAATCGAATCCTATAACCAAACGTACCGAGTCACTCAAATTATATTTACATAATTCTAATATTTGATTCACACATCGATATCAATTAAAAATTTTTAAAAAAACAATTGCATAAGTGCTCATCTTAGAGTAGAACAACCAAACAGACAGTTTTATGGGTGGTTGGTTGATGACTTGGATAACTATCACTTAAAGGAGCTACATTGTTGTACTCAGTGTCACACGCATAGTCGATGTGGATAATTTCAAGAGGTGTTGTGCTTATATACTTCTTCATTAATGTATTGCGCACGTAGAAATTTCTCAGGGATAATTTCTACACCGTTCCCCATTCAACAATAGTGCAAGCTTAAGTCACAAGATCGAGGAATTCTTATTCAGTTTCACGTTTGGTATATCTGGTTCATTCCATCAGTGGTCACTTCAAATTGCCTACAAGGGGGTTGGTAAAGATAGCCATGGAGAGTTTATGAGTAGAGAATTTCGATCAACAACTGATTCTCGTCAAATATAATTAATCTTATTTATTATTCTCACGAGATTTTCAGGTACATGTGCGTACGATTTATTGCTGGCTCCGAGATTTCGAAACCATCAAGGGAGAAGAAGAAGACATATTGAACGCACAACGAGTACACGTGATGAACTTCATACCTTCTTTGATTTGAAGACATTCTGGGAAGACAGTTGTCATAACCGCAGAGAAAATCAGTGTCTTAACTCGTGGCGTTATCAGTCTCTAAACGGTACACTATTGTTCGATGTTTAATTGTTTTGATATTGAAATTATTCATCATCATTATCCTATATGGAGAGATATGCATTTTCGGGACTTAATTGATTGTGGTGCATCTTCGAAAGAAGTTTTGTGCATTTCCGGGACTTAATTAACTCTTGTGTTATGATGTCAACTTCATGAATGGGATAAAGTGTCTACTTCAGTATTTGGGCTTCATACATGGGATTGGTTTCCTTTCTTCAACTACGTGGGGAAGAAATGTCTTGATTCTTTCTAGTATGCATAACTTGAACTCTCAAGGGGAAGAAAAATTCAGAAGAATTATTCAAGCGTGAGAAGAGAAGTTGTTGATCTACTTGGTGTGCACCAAACTTTCAATCGCTCATAGAAAAATTATCATTTCATATGATGGAGTTTGCTTGTTAACTTCCGTTGTGCGCTTAATCATTTTAAGCTTTATTGAAAGCTTTGAAACTGCTTATGAGGATTTTCGGTTTAGGGGGAAGCTATTAAAAAGATTGTACATCAAGAAGATGTGGCATGAATTAGGGGGAAGTTAATTCAGAAGATTCTCCTTAACTAGAAGTATATGGATTACTTAGCTCGTGCCTTTACAGTATTTCTACTACAAGTTACTATAAAGATGAGTCGTTTTGAAGTGAAGACTTGAAGTTAAAGGCCTCAGAAGACATCATCAGCATTAGACGCTTCATGAAAGCTCTTGTTCTTAATCATTATGTACTTGTTAGGAAAAATATTGTAAAGAATTCTACACGTCGTCCCATGCGGGAAGATTGCTGGAAATTCACTTTATGTGACGACATTTAAGAATTCCCATTAGTTATCATAGTCACTAACACAAGAATTAGACTAGGAACGATGTATAGTATGTATGCGTGAGTGACTATAAATATCCCTCCAAGGCTTCCAAGGAGGGGTTGTTGATTCTGATTTTTTCTTTTCATTTTATACATTGCCATTCTCTCTCTAGAAACACCTACAACCTTCTCTCTCTATCTCCAACAATGGTTTCTATCTTTTTTCATAACCATAGACCACCGGATCTAGTAAAAAGCAAACCCACAGTATTTTATAAAGTTAATGATAAGTTCTATAAACTATATATCAAAAAATCAAAGACATCAATATTTTTAGTTAGGGGGTTTGGTTTTTAATAATTTGATTTTTGGTTATTGGGTTCCGTTAGAGCAAAGGTCGTACATAAATTACATATATATGGAGTTATGTTTTAAAATTTCATCATGTTATATCTATTTTGAAGTATTTGCTTTAAAAAAGTAGTCAATATATTAAATATTACATAGAAATTAGCAATAAGACAAAAAAAAGTTTTATAAATTTCCTTCGGTATTCAGTAGGAAATAATATAATATGTGACGGATTTTTGTTGGAATTTTGACGGATTGTCGATGAAATTAAATAAATATAAAAAGTTAATCATAGATTAAACAATTTTGACGAAATAGCGAAAGATAAAGATAAGCGTCGAAACGTGGTCGGAAAATTGACAGTAAATAACATGAATTAGTGACAGATTTCCGAGGAAATAATTTCTCTTGAAAATCTGTTAGAACTCAGTCGCTAAAGCACGTTTGTTGCTAATCTGACAAAATGTTGTCGATAAATTAGCGACAAACATCTTTCTGGAAATTCCGTCGCTGAAGGTCTTTTTCTAGCAGTGGTTACTCTTTGGTACTTAAATCCATCGACAAATTTGATTACTCGTACTCGATTACATTGACAAATCATTAAGTGGCACAATCTGGAATTGCTTCAAGGTGTGTCATCTTTTCTTCCCTTGAGCTAAACTAGTTAATGGACTTTAAAATGAGTAATTTATCTTATGACAAGTACTCTATTATTTAATCATCCAATATGAATATATTACATAAAAATGTCATGCCTCTGGCGTCATAGACAAGATTAGAATTGGGTAAACTGCAAATTTCGTCTCTTGACCTTTCAAATCGACAAATAAACCACTCAGTGCAAAGGTCCCGCAATTTTGCCATTGAACTTCTTAAATTCGTGTAAAAAGACCCTTGAGTTGAAATTTTCTAACTTTCAGCCGTTATCCCACATTATCTCTCTCACGAGCCACGCACATGAGAGCACTTTCGTCATTTCCGCTCCTTACTATTGCGTCAGCACATCTCTCAGCTTTCCCTTATGCCAAATTCGTCCCCGAAACCATTGATCCCCTACATAGTTAAATCATACACATGTGCCTATATGTTATACGCAAAAAACCTTGGTTTCCAAAAACTATCGCAACAGTAAACTGATTTCATCCCCAATTGTGAATCGAGTACATGATGCTTAATCTAACGGAAATTATTCTACCAGCCTTTGGTGTTAGGCAAGAAGATAATGCACATATCCCCCTTTCTGTTGGTTTCTATGGTTAGATTTTTCTTACTTTGAATAATTTTATAGTTTTTGTACATGTTTATAGCATTCATTACTCCTTCAATCTAGTTAACTTTGTATGTATACATGTTAGTATTTGTGTGTTTAGACTCGTTGGTTGTTGATTATGTTTTGCTTAATTTCATAGACAAGAACTTGTTTACCCTAGAAATCAGTCAGAGTGACCATTTTATAGCAACGCCTGCAAAGACATATTGTAACACCCCACTTAGATAAGTGGACCGTTACGTGTATTTATGGCGTGTCATCAAAGGATAAGGTAAATGTCCTAAAACATTAACTGACCATAAAGGAAATACCAGAATCAAACATCGGTAATCCAAACATAAGCTCAAAGCATTAAAAGTAAATACTGAAGGAAAGGACTAAACAATGTCCAAAAAGCAAAGTAATATCCGAAGTGCATAAAGTAATAAGTCTGGATAGCTTCCATCCAAATACACATGCTCTCAGAATCCTAAAAGCGTCCCAGTGTACCTGCCATTAGAACATGAAAGGAACTATGGCTGAGCATAACACCCAGTGAACAGATATAAAGCATGATAAGAAATACTGAACTGAAGCAGATGATAAAATATTGAAGCTGTAAGACTGACAAGTAAAGTTGCAACGGAAATCTGTGTATAATCTGAAAGATCTAATTGATAAATAATAAAGCTAAACTGTTATCTGTTAAATCTGAAAAGGTCTGATTTATAAATAATATTTCCGAACTTTTATCTGTTAAATCTGAAAACATGCATTTACTATATTTTAATTGCCAAGAGCTTATATAGGTCATGTGCTGTAGCAATTGTTGCATGCATAAATGAAGGGGTGACCTCATCATGCTGTAGAGGGGTGACCTCTAAATAATGTGCTGGGTGGAGGGATCAGCTCCAATGTGAAGGATGTAGAGCACATACCACATTCACCTGATAACTGTAAACTGATAGTCTAGGATGCATCCATACGCCCCGCTGATACTACTGATAAAATGGCCAAGCTAAATAAATGGGAAGCTATGAGAAATCACTCCCTCGCAGAGGAGTCATGACACCGGTGCCTCTAGTGTCATGATTACGGTACCTCTATAACTAGTACATAAACTGGTCATGCTTGTATATGAAGCTCAGGCAATTTTTTAGTTATTTAAATTATTACTGGTAAGCTTAAACATAGGGAAAACATTTGGCTGCATACGGGGAATCCTAATCAGGCATAGAAGGAAGTCCTTACTGAAGGACGGGAAATCCGTACCTCTTGTCCAGTAATTGACTGAAGAAAACTGAACGAACCCTACTTGGACTTCACAGAAGCTACAAGAATAATGGGCGCGAATAAGTTAATTGATATTTATTTAATTTTACTGATCTTAACTGTTTCTCGCTTTATTTATTTTATTCTTGAAATACTGTATGTATATAAACTGATAAATCTGAGCCTTTTAATATTTCCTTTTAACACATTTTCATTCTATTATTAATCACGGTACAATACCTATTCTGACGTTATACTAATTCTGTATTTGGTAACCTGTTAAAAATAGAAAGTTTCCTAAATTAGAAAGTTTCCAAAATAATTATTTTTTTTGGGTAAAAGGGATTTTATACCCCGGTAAAATGCATTACTCCAAAAAACGTTGAAGTACAACGGATGAGGGTGAAATCCCTCATCTCAGCCCGTTACATAGGCACAAACAAAAAGCATATAAATGCTACTTTCCTTTGCATACTATAAGATCGACATGCCGATCCTATGTAAACAGAAATTAAAACTACTTCCTACCACGATTTTTAAGATTAAAATCAAATTGATCACAAAATTCTTGAAACTGTCCCGGATATTCTGCAATTTGATCATCATAACCATCATAATTATAGGGAATATCTTCCTTCAATCTAGGCTTCAACATTCCCTCATCGTGTGGGAAATCAACATCTTCATCTGAATCTGAGGGATTAAGTACCTCATTAGATGAACTAGGGTAACCAAATGAACTAGTACCCCCATAATCCGTGTGCACCACAGATGATTTAGAACTCAAAACAACACCATCACGGTGCTTACATTTCTCATCCTTTACACCTTCCTTAGAATTACAACTATCCTGACCAGAATCAGTATTAACATCAAGTACCTTATCTTCCTCCCTTAGTTTGTCGACAAAATCTTTGTTCGACTTAGCCTTAGAATCCGAAGGAAAAGTTTTGTTAGTTGTAACCTTAGGGGACTTACCATTAGAACCAACAGCCTGAGTCTTCTTCTCAATAGCACGATACACAAAATTGGCTTTAGGTTTCGTAAATTGAATACCTTTAATATGACGTTTAATGCCATCCTTTGTATCATTTCCCTTCCTACTTGCATCTCTAACAGGTTTATTAATCAGCTTAACAGCTGATTTCGCCTTATGCTTAGGACACTCAGCCCCCACATGGTCAAAGATTTTGCAGAATGCACATCGTGGTGGCTGCCATTCGTATACAATATCCACAGTAGCCATTATGTGTCCTTCCCCATGTACAAGTGGAATCGCCACATCAACCAAATGAACAAGAGGAAATTCAGCTGATACTTCCACAAGCGCTCTTGCATAGATACTACGCCCCCACGAATGAAGACATAAGTTACTAGTATGAGCATCAAATCTCATAAGCTTACCAACCTTCGCAGTAATCAACTCAAGCCCCACCTTCGAATAAGCTACTATAGGAACATTAATCATTTTCACCCATAAAGGAAGCGCATAAACCATCTCCTTCTTAAGTAGCATGTCCGGTTTCCAAATATCCAGCAATAATGGGACTTGTTTAATATGCCAAGGACCACCCTTAACAACCTTATCCATACCTGAACTAGACTCGAATTGAAAAAGAAAAAACCCATCATGCATCTTAACGCGCTTCAATCCGTACTTAGCCCATGCATACTTGACATAATTTTCAACTAACGGAAAGGCCAAACGTTTACCTACAAAGTAGCCATACAACGTATCTACGAATCGTTCACTTATTTCCATCATTTCTTCCTTTGGCAAAGAAACAACAGCAGCCATTCTTGCATTATTAACGTGAACCTTATGCACGTGAGCCCCCTCCTTAGAACTAGTCGGCTTGACACCAATCAATTCTGTCATAACATCTATACCCTTACTCGACTGATGAACGTCCAAAGTCTCTAGAGTCGATGATGATGCATCGTTTTGAGGTTTAGAAACCTCAATTGTATCCTTAGTAACCACCAATCGATCATCTCCCTTGTCACCAACTGTATCCGTAAAACGGACACATCTACGGGTAATCAACGGTTTTCCATCTTTGCCCAATATTCTACCATCAATACTCTTAATTTTGCTGGCAAGTTGACTTAACCCTGACCGCGACTTCTTCGAATCAGTATTCTGATTCATTGCCCTGGTTTTCTTATTCAGAAAGCCTTGTTCCATCTCTACGTAACCCACTTCCCAACCACAACAAGCAGCAATACCACTGGTATAGAAATTAACCCTAATAAAAGGATTTTAATAATAAATACAACCAGACCCAAACGCCACACTCGATCCCAAAACTAGATTTAGGAAACGATTTGGGTAATGTAGGACACAGAATAATCCCTACACAAGAGGATTATAAAAAACCAGATGATTTCAAATGATTTCAAATGATTTCAAATGTAGGACACAAAATAATTAAATCATTTAATAATATTATACCCTTTTAAATTTTATAAAACTTATTTAATATAAATAAATTAGTTTACTACATAAATCATTTAAAACATTTATTTATAAAAGTGAATTAAATAAGGTATAATTAAGTCGTCGTTTTTATCCTTATAAATATAGTCCCGAGCCTACCGAGATACCCCCTCTCGGTCGCACTAAAACAATTCAATATATATATTAAATTATGCCTACTGGAATTAGCAAAGAAAATTTCTGTCACTAAAACTGTGACTAAAAGCTGATCAAAATCTGTCACGAAAATTGCGACAGAAAAGTCGTCACTAAACTGTCGCTAATTTTAAATAAAAGTCATTAATTTCTGTCCTGAATTTTTCCCACTGACAAACCCTATCGTTCGCACTGTTTTAATAGAGTTTCCCACTGTTTGTTGTTTGTTTCCCACTGCTAGTCCTTGGTTCCCACTATTATCAAACAACACCCCCTGACAATGCCAAACATCCCTGCTGACAGTCCCAAACACCCCTGCTGGAACTGCAGCCCCAAACGCACCCTGATGATCTACTTTTCCCCACTGTTTTACATAAAACAACCCCGCATAGGGGTGCTTGGCTGCGGCCTGAATAAGCAAACACCACCGAGACATTACCATGTCTTGGTTTTCGTGCAACTGTTGATCCCAAACTCAGATCTTAAACCTTAGCTTGTTTAAAGGTTGTGATTGAAAGAATGAATTCCAACTAACACTAGAGAAACTTTGCAATACACAAAGTAACTAAACAAGATGCGGAATATAGTGTTTAGCACAAGAACAAATATTAAGATCAAACGTTAAACTTTAATATATCAAAGATATACGAATACCCAATAGTGGTATTAGGGTTATACAACCTTAAAGTCTGAAATGAAATGAACAGAGAAAGATATGTTTACATGAAACCCTAGTGAGTCCTTTTATAGCACAAGGACTCACGTATAAGATTACTACTAACAAACTAGGAAACTATCTTGGAGTAGTAAAAGAAACGCGTTATAATCTCTTCCAAGTTTATCTTGTAGCAGGGTCTTTGACTTTCAGCAGGGGGACCAATCCTCCTGCCTTTGTTATTTAGCAGGGGGAACTTACTCTAGCAGGGGAAACTCTGACCAACCAGCAGGGGAACTAATACCCATACATTTATTCCCAACAATCCTCCCCTAAACTTGTACATTACCCTAAAGACAAGTTTCTGAATAAATACTGGTTGATGAGGATGCTTACAAACTTCCTAGCCAAAGATGACTATGAATAAATGTTACCATATCATAAGCAACAAGTTCTTTGGCGTCTACAATTAAATCAACCTGTGCCAGCTTCTTCAAGGTCTCTTAAGTGAAAGGATACTAACGATTATTAAGCAGTTAAACACTTACC
Source organism: Glebionis coronaria (assembly GCA_025667525.1). Taxonomy (NCBI): domain Eukaryota; kingdom Viridiplantae; phylum Streptophyta; class Magnoliopsida; order Asterales; family Asteraceae; genus Glebionis; species Glebionis coronaria. The sequence continues at coordinate 238,197,261 of CM046880.1, forward strand.
CCTTCCAGAATTGGTAAACAACTTCCAATACAGCAACTCTTCCCATTCACTACATCAAAGAAAGGTTCAATCAACTCATGCGCATACATCCTGTGCATGCAGTCCCAAATTACCTAGTCTTTATCTACACCATCTAAAGTAGGAGGATTTACAACAAACGCCCCCTTCAAGATTCTCCAAAGATCATCTAGATCTTCTCTGTTCAATATTTGAAATAACAGATCCAGCCTTAGAAAGATCTGTGCTGTGTTGTCAGCTCTAGTAAGCTTCCACCAAGACATTCCATTGTGCTCATGAACTGCATACTCTACTATGGAGTATTTCTTCCCAAACTCACTTGGTGCAATTTCATCATTCTCTTCCACAATCAAATGCTGCTCTATTTCTTCATTGGAAGGATGCTGAGTTTCTTTAGTAACTGGACCAATCTTCTCCATCCTCTTTAACCTTTTTGCTTCTCTTTGTGAATTGAGGACAGATCTTTCACCTGCTGCTTGGGATGATGCACCTGCTTGTGTTGTTTCCACTGCCACTCTTTCAGCCTTTCTCTTTCTAGTCTCCCTAGCTTTCTGTTCCATCTCATCTTTCCTCCCGAGATACTCAGTCTCTTCAGGAGTACCTATGCCTATGAAGTCATCTACATTTGTCTCCCTTAGTATTGGCCTAGCTGCTCTCTCTATCTCCTCAAAGCTCATATCTTTGAAATGAGCATCAGTCCACCTCTTGTGTCTTTTAAGCATAATCGTGTAATGTGCCAACCTTCCTTTTTCAGACTTCAAGTACTTCTCCTTCTGAATCTGACTCATTCTTCTTTCCAAGTAATCTTTTTGAAAATTAAAGACCAGAAGAAGCAATTCATACCTTTCTTCCAAAGGAGCATTTACCAACTCCTTGTCCCATTGTTCCAGAAATTCTTGAACATGAGGTACCCTGTCATCCAGCTCTCTATGCATGATTTCAACCTATTTAAGCATTTCTCTGGGCCTCATTTGTACCTGTTCCTGCTCCATTTGTGCTCCTTTTCTCATCTATTTCATTCTCTGTTCTTGCATGTGTAGCTCTTCTTCATGTACTCTTAGAGCTACCTGTTCATCATGTTCCTCTTAAGCCCTTAGTTGTTCAGATGTTTTATGTTTGTACTTCCTCTTGGGTTGTTCAATCATCTTCCCCTTTCCTTTATCTTTTGGATCCACTGCTGGTATTGCTTTGGGTGTAGTTTCTCCAATCTTTATCCCCTTCTGAGCTGGTTGCCTTCTGTTCTTCCTAACAAATGTTTGAGTAATGGGTTTAGTAGGGGAAGGACTTACAGCAGGGGGTCAATTGTAGCAGGGGAAACTTTTGTAGAAGCAGGGGCTTCTTCTTGATTGCCCATATTCACCAAGGCTTGGGCAATATCTTTTGTGGCACTCCCCTTATCACTCCCTTTCTCATCACTTGCCACCTTCTCTTGTCCTAGATCTTGACCATTAGGAAATGCATACCACTGAGTAGACTCACCTGTTTGAGGAACTTCCTCCCCTTTGGAAGCATCCTCATCTATAGAAACAATAAGCTTTGGTCTTCTCCTCCCCTCAAGTGTAGCAAGTCTGGTCTCAAAATTATTAATAACCAGACCTTTCTTTTTGACAGTTTGTACCAGTTGTGCATTTTGCTCTTTCAAGCTAATGCACATATTCATCAATTCCAAGATGGATAGTGGTTTCATTCTGCTCACAACCCTAGGAGGAGATTGCTCCCCTCTTTGGGCATCACTGAGTGAGAGAGAGTACTTACTTATGGTGTCACTATCATGCTCATCCCTTGGGGATGAGACAATAGTGGCAGCCAAACCCCCAATGTGCTCCAACCTATTGGAGACTCTCCTATCTGCTCCTTGTAAAGGTTTACCAGGCAAGGGAGACCTAGCAAAACTGGTTTTAGTTCTTCTTTCTGATTGTGGGTTGGCAGGGGGAAGTTGACTGGCAGGGGCATCACTAGCAGGGGCATCAGCAAGAGTAGTTTTGGCTGCTCTTGGGTTGGAAGCAACTTTTCTTCTAATCTGATCCATCATGATTTGTGTAAGGGGAACTGTGTGACAATCCGTCTATTTATGGTTGATATTTTATTCTCAAGTATTATTTAAAAACATTATTTTAATGTTATATTATGAACTCACTCATTTATGGGAAGAAATTTGGGTTTACGTTTTGAAGTAGCATCGACTACGTCAAAATCGGAGGACTCTACGTTACGTGCTTACGTTTACATACACCGTGTTTGGTGACAGTCCGACATTTCAGGAAATAAATTTATCCGTGAATATTACTTTGGGATTTTAAATTTGTGTTGGTTCATATACTCACAAATTTACGAGAAGAGATTAGGACTTACGAGCATAATTTAACGTCCTTTACGACTAAACTGGAAACCCTAGGTTTACGTATTTACGTTTTTGAACTCCATTTTTGTGAGACAATTTTTATTAGATTCGTTTTTTGCTGTTGATTCATAATTTATAAACTTTTTTTTCGTAAAACAACCCGAGGGCACGCAAATCGAGGAAACTAAAATCGAGGAATACCCGTAAATTAGTGGGATGAGACAAGTTTTACACTTTCCCCACCCCACTATATGGGACGGTTTAAACAAGCCAACACACCACAAAGGTGTCAACTTCTTATAACTAGGAAGGACACTTGTCCTCCCTTTCACACCAAAACTAGCTAATGCATAAAACAAGCTAACACATACCACTAGCTTCATTTTCTCTCATGCAAACACACTCCTCTCTCTCTCCCTTGGCTCTCCTTGTGCCGTCCACCACCACCCATAAACCACCACCATTTATCAAAATTCATCCATGAATCATATGTTAATCTTGCATAAGATGATGTTCTTTTGAAGACTTGTTGATTGAAAGTTATTTTAACAACTAGCAAGGAGTTTCCATGGAGATCAAGGGCTGATTTTTGGAGAAGTCTACAAATATCTGGTGATCCTAGAAATGGTGTTGATATCTCATAAGATTGGTGTAAAACCTGTAAATTCAGGTTTTGACTATGTCATCATTGTATATGTCACTTTATGATATCTGAATAAATAGTACCACCTTTGCATGAGATCTCTTGAACAATCATATGCATCATACACAACATACATTATTTTAGTCATCAAAACATGAGAACATTTAAATCTTAGAGCATACATTATGATTCTCATCACTTAAGCACCAGAACAGTCACACTTGGATGACTACATTTTATAAACATGAAGGACTTTAACCAGTCACTCCTTTTTGAACATTTTAGTCACTTGAACATACATAAGCATTCATCACATTTGTTCATACATCCAAACTCATGATCACAATTAATACACAATTACTTAAGTGTAAATTCTTAAGCTTTAAATATATTAATGAATATGTATTTTTCCTTACACTATAATTGACTTTACGCTACGACACCAACTACTTAAACATTACCTTTGACCATTTTTACCTTTTTAAACTAAGTTGATATACTTTTGATGTAATAAAATCTTTTCTCATATGAAAATGACCATACTTTCACCAAGGGTCCCAAACTTAACCAAAATTAACCTAGACTTATACATACTCACCCAATATAACACCTATACTCCTAGTGACATTACCTAGACACAAAACTAAACATAAAAACCCCATAGACTAAATTATAGCCGAAAATATACCTACACTCAACATTTAAATACTAAGAACCCTTACCATGTCCAACCTTGACTTTTAGACTTGTACAAAACTAGTTATTTAAGTGTTACACTATGGAAAACACTCCCTTGCCTTTGACTAGACCCAATACTGCCGGTATTAACCTAAAACTATGTGTCTATGTACAATTTTGGGCAATTAAAACGTGTACTAACCTTACTATACACATACCACAAGTCCAAGACACCTATCACTCTCTTTGCACCCTTAGACGTGTGATAAGCCACCGCCATACACCAAAGTCCTTGTACAACTCCTACATTTAAGTTAAACACTATACACACCCCTTTTGTCTCCTTGGGAGACATACATGCGATAGGTTTTTTAACAAACAAGGACCAATGTACTCTTGCTTTCATTTAAAACATGTACTACAATGGTACACTCTCAAAAATCCTCATATCTTGCCATTTCTCTTTCTTGCCGTGGCATAACCCCAAGCCACAACATAAGTTCAAACACCAAGATATTTAGTAAGCCTCATTCACTCTTCTCTTACCATATTCGGTTATCACTCTCAAACAAAACACCTAGATATCTCAAGCATTTACTTTAACTAGTTCTTAGTCCTCTCAAGCATTTAGAGCTCCTCATTCAAGATACTTGGCATTTAAGACGAATCCAAGACCCTTCAAGTAGAACCCGACGTCTAGAATCATCAAGCCATTGTCACCATCTCATTTTTCTTGAAAACAAGTAACTGTAAACCTCCTTTAAGCTTTTCCTTACTTATTTCATGTGTCATGCATATACATGTTATGGAAATGGAGTTTAAGATGCATGCACACGTTAAAGTCTCATGAACAAACCCTAAAACGACATACAAGCCCACATCTTATATGAAGTTCATGGGTATTCTTTCCTTAAAACCTTGAAAACGTGTACATATAAGCTTATGTAACCTATTTAAGCCCTAGTATAATCACTTGCCTTGAAATGTGTTATGAACTTAATATAAGCCGAAACCATCAACCTTATATAAGCTCATAAGACCTAAATATAAGACAAGGATTTAAGTTACTTAAGCTAAGTTATTTAAGCCGTGACATGAAGCCCTAAAAGCTTATATAAGCCAAGACTTAACCTAGCTTATTTAAGCCACTAATAAAATAAGCCGTAGCTAAATAAGCCCATAAGTCATTTATCTTTAAAATTAATATAAGCCCTAGATTTGTTAAATAATCCGAAATATATAAGCTAAATATAAGCCTTAAATAAGCCCATTTGAATATAAGTTTAACTCAGTTTAGGAGTAAGTAAATTAATAAAAGCCCATGGTAAAAATTTGGCCCATTTAGTAAAGCCCAAAAGTTACTAGTTACCTAGTTAATTTACCTAATGAAATTATATAAGCCCAATAGGCCCATAGCAAATAAGCCGAGACCCAAAATGCGCTAGTCAAGCCCATTTACAAAATTTTGGAGACTTTTTGGGCCACATTTGACAAATGGTGAAAGTTAGGTCCAATTTCATAAATTAATGAAACTTATATAATCATTTCGTGACTTTTTGTAAGTATAAGGTCCAAACGTGTGAGTTTCTAAAGTGTAGGGGGGACGGTTATTCAAACCGTTAGTGGTATGAAACCACAAGGACCATATTTGCCAAAAACCTAAACTAAAATGAGCCCTAATTAATTTTATAAACAAACCGAGACCTTGAGGGGTCATTTCTGCCATTTGGTCAAAGTTTTACAAGCCCTAATCCTATTTAATTAATATCCAAAACTTAAAGGGCTATTCCTGCCACTTTTGAAACTTAACTCAAACCCTAGACCCTCTATAAAATATTTCCGAAACTTAAAGGACTAATTGTGATAACTTGGAAACTTTAAACAAGCCCTAACTCCTTATAATATTAATTTCGAGACTTAGGGGGGGGGGTGTTTTGTCATTTCCCTAAAGTTTTACAAGCCCTAGGGGCGTTTTTATAAATAAACCAACTAACGAGGATTAACGGCGTAATAAAGTTAACGAACGAAACTTTAAAGGCTATTTTTGTAAATTGTCATATTTACAAGGGTTTACTAGTACTTGTCTTAAAATAATTAAAAGTACTAATAAAATACTTAACCAAAATTAGTTATTGGAATAATTAAATAAATCACTAAGTTTATTTACAAGACTTTATAAACTGACGAAACTCGTTAATTATATTTTTGAGACTTAAGAAAATAATATAATATTGCCTTACAGTTTATTTAATTCAAATCCATTTATTTAATTTATTCCCGTTTACTAAGTCAACTTATATATTTTTAGACACTAAAAATATACGTTTATCACAACCCTTTATAAGCGCAAAAATTTATCCAATTGTTATTACATATTAATTTGTGATCTTGCATTCTTTAAAAATCATACATCCATCATGCATTGTTAAATTATGCATTGTCTAAGGCACTTAAAATTACTTAGGTAATTTCTCCGGTTCGTGATCATATTGTGCCAGTTGTTCAGTGACATCATCTTCACCACATTATTACCACTAAGGTGAGTTCATGGCCCCATCTTTACTGTTTTATAACTGGGAGAGAAAACATACAAAAACTATATTTATATAATATGCAAAACATGCACTGACAACAACAACAGCTTATTGCCTATTGTTTGCCCCATACCCGTGGACTATAATAGTTAATAGTGTAGCGCGAAATGTGTGAATAGATCTATTTGGGTGTTGACAACACCCGGCCTGCGTGACTTGCTATCACGAAACGCTTAGGCCAAGCAACATGTTTACATCATTGTCGGACTGAGGGAACAACATCGGGACAGATCCAAATGGGCGTACCGAACAACTTACTTTGTCTAGCTTCCATTACAGGGCAATATGAACTACTTTAGTATGTAGCTTAGTGCTCTACTATCCTTGTGATGTTTTGGCATATTATTAACTTATTATTTAATTAAATCTGTGAATTCACCAACTTCGTGTTGACCCCCACATTTACTTTATATGTTTTCTCAGGAAAATAAAGTAGGTTCATGCATTGGATTCCAGCATTTTAGGAGCATCATGTATACCATTGGGATGGGATATTTACTTTAGTTTTTGATAATAAATGTGGTTTACAAACAAGATACTAAGTGTGTACAACTAATTCATGTAATTAGTATTAAATGACTTTTATGATCATTGCTCTATATACTATGTGCTATCGATCCACCCAAGTAACACCCCAATTACTATTCCGCTGCATTTGACCAACTTGGGGGTGTTACAGAAATGGTATCAGAGCGCATAGTTATAGAGAACTAGATCGATAATAAAATTTTTAAATATAATAAAAATTTGAAACTGGACTATAACTGAATTTTAAAAATCAGTAAAATAAAAAGAAAGTTAATTTTTGGGGAACCCTTATAAGTTATGCATATAGTACATAGAGCATACACATTATGTGAACTAGTTTCACACTGATTTATAACCTTTGAGTTAATAAATCACCTAAGTATCTACTTATACTTTTAACGATCATAGTTAAAAGACATACACTGCATCGCATTGCATTTTAATAACTTTTTGAATTGTGTAAGCTAAAAACTTACTCAACTTTAAAATGCTATTTTAAGATATCATGACGCCACCTACTATTGTGACTACCTTTGAGGAGCTCATGGCTCCTACCACTACTCCAGTATCGCTGACGTTAGTATTTGTTGGACCCGCATCTGACACGGACTCCAGAGATGACCAGCCAGACAGGGTCATCATACTCACAGATTCATCTACTCCATCACCACCTACTGTATCCCCTACTTCACCATTGCTTGTAGTACCTGCATCTCCTCCTAGGGAGATGGATCAGGTTGTACCATCCTTACCACCACTGCCACCACCTTCTGCACATCACCCTTACCCCACCAGCACTCTGCCACCTCGCAAGAGGAGGCGTGATTTCATTCTTGACTCGACATTCGAGGTAGGAGAGGGATCTGGAGCTGGGCAGCCCAGCCTTGGCGCACTGTGGGCACATGTCGACGCACTTGAGGCCCGCCAGGCGCAGGATACCGCTCTCATTCATGCCCTATTACAGGCGGACCAGCAGGGTCACGCCTTGCTTTAGGAGAGGTATAGATCTCTCTATTGGGTTGTGGCCAGTGAGTCACACACCACGCAGAGTTCTCTGGGTATGACCCAGGGAACTATGCATTGGTTACTGTGTAACACCCCCAAATTTATGCAACTCAATACAGCGGAAGACTAGTTGGTGTTACGGGATAGCACATTACTCACATCATAGACAACACTTAAAAATAGCGTCGTTTAATAATAAAACGTTTCCATTCATAAATATCAAATTTACATAGGTCCCAAGTCATTGTATTTTTTATACAGGTTTTACAAAGCATTTGAATGGAAATTAATATTTAAGTGCGGGCCATGAATTCTTGTTGTCTTCCCGAGAATTACCTTCAAGTCCCTGAGATAAAACATGTTAAAAGAAAAGGTCAGCGATAATGCCGAGTGAATTCATAGAGTTTAATAAAATCCATCAATATAACATCGGTATAAAATTATTACCGAAAATTATTTTTGTACAAATCATTGTAATAGGCCATAAAATAGTCAAAGTCATTTTATACAAATCATTATCAAAATCATAATATAGGCTTTCGCCTTCAAAATCATTATACGAACCATTGTCGTTAAAAACATCATACAATACGTTTTATAACGTTGTATAGATTAAATAAAAACCGTTATATGAATATGGTTATATAAAACCAAAACACGAACATAATATCAATAGTATGACCCCGTATTGCTAGTCAGGCAATACATCGTAATTCAGTGCGTATAGCAGTATTTCGTTAATTTGACTATTATAAGCCGCATGACATTGTTACCTTACTAAAACAAACAATGGGTAGCTAGCCCGAAACTCAATTTGCCCATCTAAATTTAGCGTGTCGTCACAAAGGTCACGCTATGTAAATATTCTCATACATAAATTCTCTTACCAATCAACGTGGCACGACGGGGATCAACCGTCAAGGCGCGAACTGGGGTGATCGTCCCCAAATAGTACTATTATATGCATAAGCGTCTACCAAATCCCGGTAGTTCACAATTCATGCTAATGGGACTTTTAGTGACATAACCTAACTTTAATAATCCATTTTATTTCATCTATCGGGTCATTTAATCATTGATCAGGGCATACAATCGGGTCATACAATCATTCGGGTCCAAATCAATAAACAAACAATCGGGACAAATGGTATCCTATTTTATAAAAACTAACATGTTATCTCCCTCGCGGGTTTATAAAACATATATAAAAACATTTAAAAGAGTGCGAGGCTATGAACTCACGTTGATGTGGGAAGGCGGGTTATCAGCAATTCGGACGTACGGTGCGTGCTTCAATCACGGAAACCTAGACAAATAATACTCGTCTTAGACTCTTGTCCAATGACTTTATAAAAATAACAATTATGTATACATATGATGATTATATATATATATATGATGATCAAGTGGGTTTACATATTCTCATTTACTCATTTTAGTGTTATGTGTCGATAACTTTTATACTAGTTTACTAGTTTTACCTACTTACATATTTTAAGTCCAATAAACTTATTATAAGTTCTTTAACTTGTATTAATCCATTTTATACTTGTATTATCAGTATTTACACTTTTCATGTTGGGCCCAAGTGGGTTAAGCCCAATGAGTAAATTTATAAGTGTTTTACTAACTAGTCGGGTTTATAGTCCAATAAGGCTACTTTGGCCCGTTAATGGCTATATGTTGTAAAGCTCGGGTTTTATCGGTTTTTACTTGTTATATAAGTTCATATATCAGTATGTGAGTTTATAAAAGTTTATATTAGACGGTTCCGACCGTCTAAGTTTTATTTGACAAAAAACGTTAATTTTACGGTAATAGCCGAAAAAGTCGTAAAAATCATGTTTATAGTTTTATAACTTATAAAACTTATCAAATTACCATTATTATAAAATTTATCATTTATTTATCCTTATACATATTTATATAAATGTATTATATAAGTTAGTGGGTTTTAATTCACATTTTATACTATTTTTATTTGAGTGCTTATATAATACTATTATACTTTAATTTCCAAAAATCTGATTTTTACTTTCACTTTCACCATTTTTACCATATCTTGAGTTCTACAAGGAGATAGAAGCTCATTTTTGGACACCATAAACTACATGATATGTTCTACAATTAACTTAGTTTTACCTACTGCTCAATCCAACTCTAAATATCCTTAACAGCCCGTCCAGAACTGACTATTCAGATTGGTACTCTAAACTTGTTTTGATCATATCTCACTCATTATAATGATTCCATTGCATGGACAACTCTCACATGTGTACAAGACATATTACTTACTGTATATCCATTAATCTATGCCATTTTATCAGTTCATCACATGGTTCTTTACTGTTTTATACAGCCATCAATTTAAGCATGATTTTAACCTTTTTACATATAGTTTTTCATCTTTTTACCCATGATTATCAACACCAAATCCCCATATAATATTTTTATCATCATATAATCATCATATACATATACAATAGGAAAGAAAATACATGATTACATAATCAAAATAACAAGAGGATGGGGAGGACAATCTTTATACCACCATGATGATGTAGGTTGTGATCAAGACATGGATTTTGATGGAGAAACTTGTGATAAACCAAGACCATCTTCAAGACCACCATTCTTCAAGAACTCCTTGTGGAAAATCAGCCCCAAGACTCCATAGAAACTCCTCCTTGGATGTTATAACTTGCACCAATCTTCATCTCTTTTGAAGGAGATTAACATATGTAAGTTATAACAATAGTTTGTGGTTAAATTTAGATCAAATGGGGGTGTTGAATGGTGAAGTGGGACAGCATAATGAGAGAGAGATGAGAGAGTTGTAAGTTTTGCATTAGTGTGTGTGGGAAGTGGTTTATGATTTACAAGTTAGTGGTTTTGTAGCTAGTTGCTTACAAGTTAAGCACTTAAGCAACAAGTGTATAAGCTTCTTTGTGAAGCTTTGACACCTCATGGGTGTTGTAGCTAGTTATGGACGGTTTTGAGTGGGGGTGGGACAAGTGTCCCACTTGTCTCATCCCCATTTATTTACGGGTACTCCTCGATTCTAGTTTCCTCGATTTGCGTGCTCTCGGGTCGTTTTACGAAAAACGTTTTTAAAAATTATGAATCAACAACACAAAACGAATCTAATAAAAATTGTCTCATCAAAAACGGAGTTCGGAAACGTAAATACGTAATCCTAAGGTTTCCGGTTTAGTCGTAGAGGACGTTAAATTAAAATCGTAAGTCCTAATCTCTTCTCGTAAATTTGTGATTTTATGAACCAACACAAATTTAAAACTCCAAAATAATATTCACGGATAAATTTATTTTTTGAAATGTCGGACTGTTACCAAAGACGATGTATGTAAACGTAAGCACGTAACGTTGAATCCTCCGGTTTAGACGTAGTCGATGCTACTTCACGACGTAAATCCAAATTACTTCCCAAAAAATAAGTGAGTTCATATTATAACATTAAAATAATGTTTTTAAATAATATTTGAGAATAAAATATCAACCATAAATTGACGGATTGTCACAGCATTTACCCCTAAACAGGATCTTTGTCCTCAAAGATCATCTTACCTTACTACTCGCTTCTTATAGAGTTAAAGCTATGTGGGTATTTCCTCCACATTCGGTCTTTTCTCACAAGTGTAATCCATTAGAATACGCGAGTTTCATCAAACATAACTACAGGAATAAGATGAGGTTTAATGTTGACTTACTTTCTCTATCCATGATGTTCACGGGTTTTTGATGAATGCAACTTTTCGTCGATGTAAACATTACTAAGAAACTATCAAATTCTCACTTGATATACATTTTATCAAGTTCGATCTACGAAACATAATTCACGCAGCTCTTGAAGTCCTAAGGTAGATCCAGATTATATGCCTTTCAAACCAATTCTTACATCATCTCAATGGTCTCATACAACGGGGACTTATATCCCATGATCTTTCAGATCATCAATTCATTTTTCCATGGTTAAATTTTTTGGCATAACTTCGCTACCCATCTGGCACTTCAAGATCTACATTTCATATTCACATAAACTCCTGCCCACTACCGGCAGTTAATAATTAGATCCTAATTTCGACAATCATTTCAGGTCTCGCGGGTCGAGTATTTTGTAAGGTTAGGTTTGCCATCATAGGAAACCTTAAACCTAAAAGACATGTCCAACTCACAGTGGTTGTATGTCGGGTGTCTTCATCCCAACTCCTGCTTAAAGATGCTCTAATATATAAATCTTAACAAGATTCGATCTCGATCCTAACACGATAATTATCAATGATAATCTCTCCAAAGGAAACGGTTATACGGTTTATTACCAAAGGTCAATCGTTCAAGCATAAAACAACACTTATAGCATTTTGTATCGTTACTTTACCTCGTCCCTTCGATTGGGATGGTACACAGTACTCTCATCAAGATTCGTTCTCAATGACTTCTGAGCAAATCTCTAGAAATTCGATGCGAAGCGAGGATCTTGATATAGATGATCGATACAGGCAGACCATGTTTACATAACTCTTTTAAATACAAAAGAGTCTATTTCTTCATCAAGAATCTATCATTAACAGGAATGATATTACTAGATTTGGTCAGTCTGTCGACGATGACCCAAATCGAATCAAATTCAGATGATGACCTTTGTAATAGTTAGATGTTTACTAATGTATGAGGCGATGTCTGCCTTCATAGTTTGCCATCAGTACAACTTCTTCTGATAATGATACATTAAATCAGAAATGACAAGAATAGAATACTTATACTTACAAGATTCCAATATAACTACATCTCACAATCCTTCATATTTAGGCAACCATAAGTGGCCTTTTATATATTTAACGCCATCGGTTTCTTAATGCTAATGGTTCACATTAGCCGCGAACCACTTTTTATTATCTATATTATCCTTCTTACAAGCATTGTTTATTTTTACATTGTTCGGCAATTTATTTTGCACATTCATTATTGAGAAATACATCGTAATTGATTCTTTATCCTTTTTATATAAGGTGTCAGGATCTACATTCATCTTCCCTGATGAAATAATTATCATGACCGTATTTATTCAAAATTTCTTTCTTCATATTTTCTAAGTTTTAGTTTCATCTCAACTATTATTTTTATCTGTTTTACTCAATCCGACGTCTAAAGCGTTGATAATTATTACAACTAATTAAATATTAAATATTCAATTTTTATGAAACGTAAACGTAAAGATTTTAAATTTCTTAGTCCATCCAATTATATGAAAATGTTCAAAAAAATTTTAAATTTAATTAACACGATTTTTGCTGATTTATCGAAAATAATTAATAAGATTCGTAAATGTTTGAAAAATCTTTGGTTATACTTTGGTCAAAATTTTCTTAGTTGGAAAGCAAAAATTGTCGTTTAAAATTCAAGTTATGGTTTAAATGGTTTCCTCAATCCCTCTTAGGTTGTCTTGAGGTATACACGAACATTTACCCCTAAACAGGAGTTTAGTTAAATGTTCTGGGTATAAGGGAATAATCCCTCAAAAGTTCTTTTTGATAAAACATTTGTCAAAACACATTTGCACTTTTTTTTTGGTAAAGCCCAAAGTCTTAATGGCTCTATTTTTTGAAAAGTCAATATAGATTCCATTATCTTTTAATCACACGGTCAATTAATGTAAATGATTAAGTCTTAAATCACATGTTAAATATTCAAGATACAGGTTTTCATTGTTCGGCCAATTCAGGGAAATCTATAATAATTTATTAACTTCTTCTTATTCTTTTAAACAAACAAATGGTCCTTAATGATCACGAGCATGAATTTATCAAATTACAACCTACACACGAGATTCAACAAATTTTATGGATGCCACATGTGCACTAGTCAATCCAAACGACATCACGTGAAACTTATAATGTTTATTACAAGGTCTGGATGTAATGATTGGAATGCATAATCTTTTTCGCAGATGCGAAGTTGATGATAACCATGCTATGGATCAAATCTTTAAAACATACGCTAGAACCTTGTAAATGATCGAACAAATCTTCCATTTCGAGTTATGGATATCGTTTTCGATTGTCAATTTACTCAGTTCACAGTAATCTATAAATATAAGGAATGATAACACCATAGCTCTTCATGATGACGAGCTTGGTAGAATAAAATTTTTCTCCGACAACTCTCTCAGTTGTACGGTAATTCTTTTAATTTAGATGGTACTGACGTACAGTGCACGTGCCATAGGTGCAACATCGGGAATATAATCAATACCAAATTCAACTTGCCTTAATGGCAAAAGTCTAGGTAATTCACCAGCAAATACCTCCTAAAGTTTCGGATAACATAAACATCTTTTATTACTTTTAAGTTCTTCTTAGATTACAAGATCTATGACTAATTCACAACCATTCACGGTATAATTTCAAGTCTAAATGCAGGATATGGTCATCCATCAAGAATTATTTAGATCACTTTTGATAATCAACATCTTATTTTAGGGGAATTCTACTCGAGTTCCCATCATTTAAGACAATGTCGTCATGTCATAATCAATCAATCCATTCTACTAGCACTATCAACTTTTCAGTTTTATTGCCATCGATAAGATGTGAACTTCTCAAGAGACTAATAGTAACTCATAATACTTCACAAATTCAAGGATATATGGAGACACAACTATCATCAAAAGAGTAATGTCAACGCATAATTTACGGGAGAGAATCTCAATTCAGATAAAGACGAAAACATTTAACGAATATGAATATATCCCATGTTTTCATAATTTGAGTACGCATTCGAAAGCTCCTCGGATCGTTACCCAGGTCATTCAAATGAAACCAAATTAAAAGAAATGATAGGAACGTTGATACATCCAGTCGGGTATCAACACTCGGTAATCAGTTATTTTTCCTAAGAATCTCACTACGGGAGAATTGGATAAGAAGGGAATATCAATTGTCAAATAAGACAAGTTCCACAGATGAGTAAATTTGACTCAGAAGAATAGATGCTACAGGCACATATATAGGTGTCCCTAACATTATGTCCCTATTTTTCACTTCTTGCAGATCTCATAAAATTTAATCTTTCACAATCTTCAAAGAAAATGTAGTATTTATTCATTAGTTTTATGGTGACTACTAATCAGCCTTGCATGGTCCATTCCAAATTGTATGTAGGCGCGCAACTATATATAATTTCAAGATTAACGATGCAATACTCAGTTCGTCAAAATTTTATCATCATGTTTATAATAAAAACATTTTCATGCTTAATTCTTAAATAAGAATCAAAAATAAATTTACAAAGATTTTCTTTGTTATGAAAACAAATAAGTTTTCCAAGGTATTTCATAATCAACTTTATTTCAATAATGATTATTTATAAGTCTCACTTTAAATAATGCATATAGTGATGAAAATTAAATTTTCTCAAAGGATACTGTTTTATCTTATAAAAACAATGAGTGATCTGCAAAAGAGTGATGAAAAGTTGTTCACCAAGAACTAACTATAATATAATAGGAAATGAGCTTAACCAAATAATCATGAGGTTCATAACCTCGATGGCACTCAAAAAGAATAATCCACAACGTAACTTAATTCGAGATGAGTACTTGTTCAATGGTTGCATCACTAATGCGAGCATTAGGAAGAAGCAAGAAAAGATAGATATCATCGATACATGTAGAATTTAGCAATCAAAGGTAGTCTTTTCATTAATCACAAACAAGTCAAATTGTACCGTAACACATTACGTGTCACTATGTCATACAATTTCCAAAACTCATCCTACCAACTAATATCTCAGTTAAGTTAGGGATTTTTAAAAGATATCACAATGAATACTAATCTACAAGAGTCATTAGGTATCCCACCTGTCCCGGAAGATCCATCGGTCCCAATTTAGAGGAAGATTTCTTCAATTTATTTATTGGACACTGGGCATCCTCGTCATTGGACAATGGCCTAGGAACAACACTTAACACGAATCAACAATCAATTAAAACCTTATAATTCAATCACATAACTTAACGACTTCCTCTTAACAATTTCTTATTCCATACAAGTTAAATTTTACTTTATTCAAGTTTCAACCAAATCATACTCAATGTGATATCCTACCTCATTTTCCAATATTTTCAACCTTATTCATAAATCTTAAAAGGGCAATAAAAGCTCGATATGATCAACACTTAATATCCAATCCTATAGCTCTTACAACAATAGTTATCAAATGAGTCACTAGTATGAAATGACTCACACATTCAATTAGACTTCTCGGAAAGGTACTAGTGGCATGAGGCTTTTGGGTAATGGTTCCAATGACAGCCTCAAGTGCAACATTCACCCTTTCGATTTCAATTTAAGAATTGGATGACAACGAATCAGATGATATCCTTCTAGGTGGTAAAGTTTTGTCAAACTCCACTCTATAAGGAAAGATCGTCATGACATCGATATCAGATTTAATCTTGCCAATTCTTCTTTAATATCATAATCAACTAATATCTACATTTCTACGAGTATCAACCATTTGTTGGGATCATAAATATCCACAACTTGGTTTAGATCTAGGATAGCTAGAATTATTACGAGAATAGCTTCGATTAATTTACTAGGGGATTTAGGGTTCCTTGTGACAATCTACGTCGTATAAATACCTCGTATAAATATCAAAATAATCATCAAACAATCATGTAATCAATTTACAACATATATATATATATATATATATATATATATATATATATATATATATATATATATATATATATATAAAATCCAAGTTATATATATATTAAAATAACACTTCTCAGTCTGGCCTTGTCGGTAACTCGGGAATTCTTCGGCACCGTTATAGTCAAAAGATCTTTAGACATTTTTAGAAAAATGTTTATAGTTAAAAGATTTTGAAATGTTTTATTCAAAACCTTGGTTTTAAAAATATTTCGTTCTCTATAACGAGAGCTCTGGTACCAAACTGTAACACCCATACAGCGGAAGACTAGTTGGTGTTACGGGATAACACATTACTCACATCATAGACAACGCTTAAAAATAGCGTCGTTTAATAATAAAACGTTTCCATACATAAATATCAAATTTACATAGGTCCCAAGTCATTGTATTTTTATACAGGTTTTACAAAGCATTTGAATGGAAATTAATATTTAAGTGCGGGCCATGAATTCTTGTTGTCTTCCCGAGAATTACCTTCAAGTCCCTGAGATAAAACATGTTAAAAGAAAAGGTCAGCGATAACGCCGAGTGAATTCATAGAGTTTAATAAAATCCATCAATATAACAACGGTATAAAACTATTACCGAAAATCATTTTGTACAAATCATTGTAATAGGCCATAAAATAGCCACAGTCATTTTATACAAATCCTTATCAAAATCATAATATAGGCTTTCGCCTTCAAAATCATTATACGAACCATTGTCGTTAAAAACATCATACAATACGTTTTATAACGTTGTATAGATTAAATAAAAACCGTTATATGAATATGGTTATATAAAACCAAAACACGAACATAATATCAATAGTATGACCTCATATTGCTAGTCAGGCAATACATCGTAATTCAGTGCGTATAGCAGTATTTCGTTAATTGGATTATTATAAGCCGCATGACATTGTTACCTTACTAAAACAAACAACGGGTAGCTAGCCCGAAACTCAATTTGCCCATCTAAATTTAGCGTGTCGTCACAAAGGTCACGCTATGTAAATCTTCTCATACATAAATTCGCATACCAATCAATGTGGCACGACGGGGATCAACCGTCAAGGCGCGAACTGGGGTGATCGTCCCCAAATAGTACTATTATATGCATTAGCGTCTACCAAATCCCGGTAGTTCACGATTCGTGCTAATGGGACTTTAAGTGACATAACCCTAACTTTAATAATCCATTTTATTTCATCTATCGGGTCATTTAATCATTTATCGGGTCATACAATCAGGTCATACAATCATTCGGGTCCAAATCAATAAACAAACAATCGGGACAAATGGTGTCCTATTTTATAAAAACTAACATGTTATCTCCCTCGCGGGTTTATAAAACATTTATAAAAACATTTAAAAGAGTGCGAGGCTATGAACTCACGTTGATGTGGGAAGGCGGGTTATCGGCAATTCGGACGTACGGTGCGTGCTTCAATCACGGAAACCTAGACAAATAATACTCGTCTTAGACTCTTGTCCAATGAATTTATAAAAATAAAAATTATGTATACATATGATGAATATATGTATATGATGATCAAGTGGGTTTACATATTCTCATTTACTCATTTTAGTGTTATGTGTCGATAACTTTTATACTAGTTTACTAGTTTTACCTACTTACATATTTTAAGTCCAATAAACTTATTATAAGTTCTTTAACTTGTATTAATCCATTTTATACTTGTATTATCAGTATTTACACTTTTCATGTTGGGCCCAAGTGGGTTAAGCCCAATGAGTAAATTTATAAGTGTTTTACTAACTAGTCGGGTTTATAGTCCAATAAGGCTACTTTGGCCCGTTAATGTCTATATGTTGTAAAGCTCGGGTTTTATCGGTTTTTACTTGTTATATAAGTTCATATATCAGTATGAGAGTTTATAAAAGTTTATATTAGACGGTTCCGACCGTCTAAGTTTTATTTGACAAAAAACGTTAATTTTACGGTAATAGCTGAAAAAGTCGTAAAAATCATGTTTATAGTTTTATAACTTATAAAACTTATCAAATTACCATTTTTATAAAATGTATCATTTATTTATCCTTATACATATTTATATAAATGTATTATATAAGTTAGTGGGTTTTAATTCACATTTTATACTATTTTTATTTGAGTGCTTATATAATACTATTATACTTTAATTTCCAAAAATCTGATTTTTACTTTCACTTTCACCATTTTTACCATATCTTGAGTTCTACAAGGGGACAGAAGCTCATTTTTGGACACCATAAACTACATGATATGTGCTACAATTAACTTAGTTTTAGCTACTGCTCAATCCAACTCTAAATATCCTTAATAGTCCGTCCAAAACTGACTATTCAGATTGGTACTCTAAACTTGTTTTGATCATATCTCACTCATTATAATGATTCTATTGCATGGCCAACTCTCACATGTGTACAAGACATATTACTTACTGTATATCCATTAATATTTGCCATTTTATCAGTTCATCACATGGTTCTTTACTGTTTTATACAGCCATCAATTTAAGCATGATTTTAACCTTTTTACATATAGTTTTTCATCTTTTTACCCATGATTATCAACACCAAATCCCCATATAATATTTTTATCATCATATAATCATCATATACATATACAATAGGAAAGAAAATACATGATTACATAATCAAAATAACAAGAGGATGGGGAGGACAATCTTTATACCACCATGATGATGTAGGTTGTGATCAAGACATGGATTTTGATGGAGAAACTTGTGATAAACCAAGACCATCTTCAAGACCACCATTCTTCAAGAAATCCTTGTGGAAAATCAGCCCCAAGACTCCATAGAAACTCCTCCTTGGATGTTATAACTTGCACCAATCTTCATATCTTTTGAAGGAGATTAACATATGTAAGTTATAACAATAGTTTGTGGTTAAATTTAGATCAAATGGGGGTGTTGAATGGTGAAGTGGGACGACATAAAGAGAGAGAGATGAGAGAGTTGTAAGTTTTGCATGTAGTGTGTGTGGGAAGTGGTTTATGATTTGCAAGTTAGTGGTTTTGTAGCTAGTTGCTTACAAGTTAAGCACTTAAGCAACAAGTGTATAAGCTTCTTTGTGAAGCTTTGACACCTGATGGGTGTTGTAGCTAGTTATGGCCGGTTTTGAGTGGGGGTGGGACAAGTGTGCCACTTGTCTCATCCCCATTTATTTACGGGTACTCCTTGATTCTAGTTTCCTCGATTTGCGTGCCCTCGGGTCGTTTTACGAAAAACGTTTTTATAAATTATGTATCAACGACACAAAACGAATCTAATAAAAATTGTCTCATCAAAAACGGAGTTCGGAGACGTAAATACGTAATCCTAAGGTTTCCGGTTTAGTCGTAGAGGACGTTAAATTAAAATCGTAAGTCCTAATCTCTTCTCGTAAATTTGTGAGTTTATGAACCAACACAAATTTAAAACTCCAAAATAATATTCACGGATAAATTTATTTTCTGAAATGTCGGACTGTTACCAAAGACGGTGTATGTAAACGTAAGCACGTAACGTTGAATCCTCCGGTTTAGATGTAGTTGACGCTACTTCAAGACGTAAATCCAAATTACTTCCCAAAAAATAAGTGAGTTCATATTATAACATTAAAATAATGTTTTTAGATAATATTTGAGAATAAAATATCAACTATAAATTGACGGATTGTCACATACTGGATGAGGTTGCTTACCTCCGCTGCCGGTTAGCTACACTCGAGGGTCACTCATACGAGACCCAGGCTGCTATCCTCACCCAGGAGGAGACCTTTCGGACATTCATAGACCTAGCAGACCTCCGCCATCAGGGACTCACTACCGAGACAGACCATCTACGGAGAGCCGATGCAGCACGTCAGCACCAGTTGCTAGAGACTATGAGATTCTCATGTGAGACTAGGAGGGCGATGATCCGTATGCAGGATGATCATGCACCTACGCCACTAGCCGGATCAAGTGCACCCGCAGACAGCCATGCTAGTGTAGGCTAGATTTCATTGTACATCATGAGTTGCATCTCAGCTCGCATGATTTAGATCTTTTGTACATGTATCTCTATTTCAGTTGTATCCGTATCGTAGCACCTAACCTTAGTAGGTAGGTTATCTTTTGTAGTATTACAAACATTTGTACCACTATCTCAGATAGGATGGTTGTATCTCTGTCTTAGATCGGTTGTATTGTATTATATTGATGTTCACCAGTATTGATATATCATCCTTTACTTGTTTGTTTGAATTTATATTATTATGAAATCTTGACAAGTTATCTAATTTGTTGTGAATTCTATGCATACCCATTTTATGCAGCTTAATATTATAATTCTACTAACTAACTGATAAATCTCATCTTTGTGTATAATAGAACAATGGCACAAAGAGTCACTCGACAGAACACTAACGCTGCTCCTTTAACGACCGTTTCAGAAGCACAACTTAGAGTGCTTATCGGTCAAGGCATTGCTGATGCCCTAGCCGCAAGGGAAACACACCCCAGCGGGAACTAGGGCGACAGTCAAAACTCGAATGCTAGAGATCGAGTTGCCAGAGGATGTACCTATCCCGACTTCCTGAAATGCAAGCCCAGTTACTTCAAGGGCAAGGAAGGGGTAATAGGACTCATGCAATGGTTCGAAAGGACCGAGACAGTATTCCGTATTAGTGATTGCACCGGGGAGAATAAGGTGAAATTTGCCACCTGGTACCCTCTTGGAACATGCTCTCACCTGGTGGAACTCCCTAGTTGCTACTCTTGGACATGACGAAGCCTATGGAATGACCTGGAATGCATTTAAGGAAAGACTTACCACGAAATACTGTCCTCGAGGCGAAATCAAGAAGTTAGAGATTGACTTGTGGAACCTCAAATGCTTGAACCATGACATCACGACTTACAACCAGAGATTTTAGGAGCTAACTTTGATGTGTAGTCGGATGTTCCCTGACGTGAAGGACAAGATAGAGAAGTATGTCAGTGGACTTCCGGATTCTGTGCACGATAGTGTACTCGCATCCTGACCCACTACAGTCGAGGGTGCCATAGAGTTTGCCACAGAGCTGATGAACAAACGGGGACGTGATCATGTGATTAGGCAGACTGAGTACAAGAGGAAGGTTGAGGATAACTACCGTGGTTACAACCAGGCCCAACCACCAAAGAAGCAAAACTTGGGCCAGATCTGTAGTGCTGTTTCCTCAACACCACCACCATATGCAGGCAACAAGCCAAAGTGCACCAAGTGCTATTTCCATCATTTCTCTACTGTTGAATGCCGAAGGCCCGGACAGGGCAACTCTTATGTTCCAGCCATCAGGAACAACGCCAGCACCAACTACAAGCCCCGCAATGGCAACAGTCAGAACTTTCGTGGAAATGGACAACAGGGAAACCGCCAGCACACTGGCGGCGGTAACAAAACCCGTAGGGAAATTCGTTGCTATGGTTGTGGAGAGATCGGACACCTCAGCCCTGATTGCCCAAAGCGAGCAGTTAGGAACGAGAGCAGAGGAGGAGCACCATCTAGAGTCTATGTGATAGGAGACGCCAAGACCCACCCAGACTCCAATGTGGTTACTGGTACGTTCCTTCTAAACAATCTCTATGCAAATATATTGTTTGATACAGGAGCAGATAGGAGTTTTATATCCACAGAATTTAGTAGCTTACTAGACATCACACCTACACCGTTAGAAGACTGTTACAGAGTCGAATTAGCAGACGGTAAGATCATTGAAACTAACACTATTTTAAGAGGTTGTACCTTAGACCTTTTAAATCATCCATTCGATATCCAGTTAATACCTGTAATTTTGGTTAGTTTTGACGTCATTATTGGTATGGACTGGTTAGCTAAATATCACGCGACCATTGTGTGCGACCAAAAGCTAGTCCGTATACCATGGGGAAAAGAAAACCTAATCGTTCGAGGAGAATGAAACTCAGATAGAACTGACACCAGACTCAGTGTTATCTCCTTCACTAAAGTCCAGAAGTACATACTAAAAGGATGCCCTATCTTTTTAGCACATATTTCAAAAACCGACAAGGAAGAGGAACCAGAGAAGAAACAAATCAAGGACGTGCCAATTGTCCGTGATTATCCTAAAGTTTTTCCAGACGACTTACCTGGTTTGCCTCTGGCTCGTCAAGTAGAATTCCAAATCGACTTGATACTAGGAGCTGCACCTGTAGCTAAAGCACCATACCGATTAGCACCCACCGAGATGAAAGAACTCGCACAACAACTTCAAGAACTGTTCGACAAAGGTTTTATCAGACCCAGTTCCTCACCTTGGGGAGCTCCAGTGCTCTTTGTCAAAAAGAAAGACGGATCTTTCCGAATGTGTATCGATTACTGAGAACTGAATAAGCTAACTGTGAAAAATCGTTACCCACTACCACGAATCGACGACTTATTTGATCAGTTACAAGGATAAAGTGTATACTCCAAGATCGACCTACGATCCTGGTATCACCAGTTGAGGGTCAGAAAAGAGGACATACCGAAAACAGCTTTCAGAACTCGTTACGGTCATTATGAATTCCAAGTCATTCCATTTGGCCTGAATAACGCTCCAGCCATATTCATGGACCTCATGAACCGAGTGTGTAGACCTTATCTAGATAATTTTTTGATTGTGTTTATCGACTACATACTCATCTATTCCAACAACGAGCAAGAGCACGGAGAACATCTTGCTCAAGTACTAAAAGTACTTAAGGAAGAGAAGCTGTTAGCAAAATTCTCGAAGTGCGACTTTTGGATTCCTAAAGTTCACTTCCTCGGTCATGTGATCGATGACAAGGGAATTCAAGTGGATCCCGCAAAGGTCGAATCCGTGAAGGATTGGGCATCACCCACTTCTTTTTTGGTAAAAGGGTAGCAATGACCCCGGTAAATAGAACCAAAAAAAACGTTGAAGTACAAGGAATGTGGCTGAACTACCACATTAACCGCAAGCTACAGGCAGCTTGTTAAACAAAATGTTTACGACATGCCATAAACATTAACTAGTCTAGAATACTGAAAATATATAAACTAGACAAAAACCAAGACGATAACATAAAGTTACGAGGAAAATAATAAAATATCAACATGCGATCAGCCAGTAGGAGTGCTTGCTCCAATATGAGTATTGAGAAGATTCACCGATTCATCAAAGACGACCTCAACTCCATCCTCCTCCTCATTATCTTCCTCGCTTACTTGAGCCCCTTCGTCAATACCAGGCATGGACAAAGATGAAAATTTATTAGATGTAGAAACACTGCTCATTTGAGCTTTAGCCTTGTTCGGACCATTAAGATTGCTAGACTGCTGCAACTGACCAGATTTAGTATTCAACTTACTACTATTATCAGCACTCGTACTTGTAGTATCCAAGTGAGTTTTTGGGCGAAAAACAACCGTCTTACCTGCTTGGAAACCCTTGCTCAATGGAACACCTCTCGGAACTTGATTCCCTAAATTACCTTTGTACTTCTTCCTCTTGCTTTGCACTTGTTGGAACCCATCATTATCAACATGAGTTGTCACTTTTTCAACCATTATAGGTTTAACAATTTTCGGACAAGAATCAAAGGAATGACCAAAAATATTACAAGTATGACATCTAGGCGGTTTCCATTCGTATTCAACTCGAATTAACTCCTTAGTACAACCAGAGCCTTCAAGATCAGGGACACCAATAGTAACGTTATCTATAAACTCCGAATCAGCATTCATCTCAATAAGACAACGAGCAAAACTACAACGACCCCAAGACTCTTTGCACATATTATCAGTATAATTATCCATCATAATAAGCTTACCAAGAAACGAAGCAATTAAACTAATACCTTCCTCTTCAAATACCTGTAGCGGGACATCATGAAACTTAACCCATACCGGAATACGAGTTAGTTCCTCCTTTAGAAGATTCGTTTTCATAGTCCATTTCTTAAGAAAAATTGGTGAATTACGAACCATCCACGGACCACCTTCCAGAACCGCATTAAGACCCTCACTAGATCCAAATTGAAAAAAGAAGAAACCTTTCTCATTCATCATGATACGCTTAAGACCATGTTTTGCCCAGTTATTCTTAGCAAAATACTCAACCACAGGGAATGCAATCCTTTTACCAAGAAAGTAACCATATAAAGTGTTATGGTAGCGAGCATTTACTGTTTCAACAACCTTCCTAGGAATAGAGATATTAACCCCTTCATAGACATTTTCATTAAACGAAGAAGAGACTGCATTAATACCTCCATTAGTAGACGTAACCATATCACCTTCAAATCTGCAAAGTAACATCAGAATTTCTTTAGCACGATCAGGTGAGATCAATTCCCACAACGGATGTTTCTTCATTCTTAATTCATGCAAAAATTCACTCGCGTCACCAAACGTGCGAATCGTTACACCAAATAATTTCAAAACCGCATGTAGATTACACGATTGCATACCATTAATGGTAGCAGCCTTAGCTTCAAGGTCTGTTTCCTTAGCCATTTGTGCAGAGTGCACACTCGAACCACCTGAACTGAGTGAAGAAGTGCTGCTAGTTAAATTCTTATGGCGTTCACACAAAGCTTTATAATAAAGCATAGTGGTCTCCTTAGGTAAAGTAGACCATTTAGGAAATTTGTTTGCCTTCACACCATTTGCAAACACTTCAATGTCACGCACAGTATTCAAAGGAATAGAAAACAAATTAGATATCTCCTCTAGCGTTACTAAAACCTCAAGAGTAGACACCTTAACCACATCCATCCAACCTGTAAACACTGGCTTATCACTTTCATTACTCGAATCCACCATCGCTTAAAAAATCAGAAACTCAACCGAACCACTTAGTATTTGATACTTAAACAATTAATGCCAAACAATGTCACACTTAATTGAATAAACAATAGGTCAGCCGCCTCAAGAAAGTCAACCGCCACTTAATTGCATAAACAATGTCACACTTGATCCTTAAACAATAAATGCCAAAGGTCAGCCGCCACAATGATGAGACAAGATAATGGACAGTCGATTTAATGAATCACCACTTAGTCGCACTAAATAATTGCAACACTAATTTAATGAGAACCTTAAAATTAAGGTCAGCCGCCGACCAGATCTTTAATGCGAGCCAATTACAATCGATCCTTAAACTATAATTGTTGCAATGAATATAGGGTCAACCGACAAGATATGGGTCAGCCGACCACTAAAGTATGCCCTGCAATGATTATAGAACGATTTAATGCTACCACAACCCAAGCACAGCGAAACCCTAAAAAAAAAAAAAAATGCGAATTCTATTTAGGCCAATTTTAGGCCTTGCTGGTTACTACCGGAGATTCATAGAGGGATTTTCTAAGATAGCTAAATCTATGACATATCTTACTCAGAAAGGCATAAAGTTCGATTGGGGAGAAAAAGAAGAGGCCGCATTCCAAACCATTAAGCAGAAATTTTGTAGTGCACCCATTTTAGCTTTACCAGAAGGCAACGAAGACTTCGTCGTCTACTGTGACGCCTCACACAAAGGCTTAGGAGCTGTCTTGATGCAGAGACAGAAAGTGATTGCCTATGCTTCAAGGCAATTGAAGAAACACGAGCAAAATTACTCTACCCATGATCTAGAGCTTGGATCTATAGTTTTTGCTTTGAAAATTTGGAGACACTACCTGTATGGAACAAAGTGCACAGTGCATACTGACCACAAGAGTTTGCAACATATCCTAGACCAGAAGGAGCTAAACATGAGGCGACGTCGTTGGATATAATTTCTCAGTGACTACGACTGCGACATCAAATACCACCCAGGAAAAGCCAACGTAGTTGCGGATGCTCTAAGTCGAAAGGGAACTGATCCTCCCATGAGAGTTCGAGCCCTAGTCATGACCATTAGTTTGGACCTACCCAAGAAAATACTAGAGGCTCAACTCCAAGCACAGAAACCTGAAAACATTGGAAGAGAAGACATAGGAGGAGTGCTTAGGACTGACCTAAGCAAGGAGAAACTGGAAGCTAGAGCAGATGGAACGTTATGTTTACACGGAAGAAGTTGGCTACCATGCTACGGAGACTTGAGAAACGTGATCATGCACGGATCTCATAAATCCAAGTACTCAATACATCCCGGATCTGAAAAGATGTATCAGGACGTGAAGAAGTTATATTGGTGGCCAAACATAAAAGCAGACATTGCCACATACGTGAAGAAATGTATGACTTGTGCCAGAGTAAAGACAGAACATCAGAGGCAATCCGGTTTGTTAGTCCAACCTGAAATACCTAAATGGAAATGGGACAACATCACCATGGACTTCATTACCAAGCTCCCTACTTCATCTCACGGTTACGATACAATTTGGGTAATCGTCGACCGACTCACAAAATCCGCTCATTTCCTGCCCATCAGAGAGAATGATTCTTTGAACAAGTTAGCTAAGTTGTACCTAAAAGAAATAGTGACTAGACACGGCATACCCGTCTCAATCATTTGTGATCGAGATGGTAGATTCACGTCAAACGTTTGGAGAGCCTTCCAACGAAGTTTAGGAACAAACTTGGACATGAGCATCGCATACCACCCGTAGACTGACGGCCAGAGTGAACGAACAATCCAAACCCTAGAAGACATGCTAAGAGCATGTGTGATCGACTTTGGAAAAGGATGGGTCGAACATATACCATTAGTTGAATTCTCCTACAACAACAGCTACCATGCCAGTATTAAAGCAGCACCATTTGAGGCCCTGTATGGCCGCAAGTGTAGATCACCAGTGTGCTGGGCAGAGGTGGGGAAATTTCAACTGACTGGACCCGAACTAATTCAAGAGACGACAGAGAAGATCGCCCTCATCAGGCAGCAAATTCAGGCTGCCCAAGATAGACAGAAGAGCTATGCAGACAGGAAACGGAAGCCTATGGAGTTTGAGGTAGGTGACCGTGTTATGCTGAAAGTATCACCTTGGAAGGGCGTCGTCCGATTTGGGAAACGTGGGAAACTAAATCCACGTTATGTGGGACCCTTCAAGGTGATTACCAGAATAGGTGAAGTCGCCTATCGTCTAGAGTTGCCCCAACAGCTGAGCCGGGTACACTCTACATTCCATGTCTCAAACTTGAAGAAGTGCTACGCGGATGAGCCGTTAGCCATGCCATTGGAGGGAGTCCACTTCGATGACAAACTCCAATTCATAGAAGAACCGGTGGAAGTCATGGAGAGAGTAGTCAAGAAACTAAAGCGAAGCCAAATCCCGTTGGTTAAGATACGATGGAACTCTAAGAAAGGTCCTGAGTTCACGTGGGAACGTGAGGACTCATTTAGAGCTAAGTACCCACACCTGTTCACCTAAGCAGTGACGTCATCTTAAGCTTTTAGGACAAAGATAAAATAACGGGTTAATGCTGTAAAACCTGTAAATTCAGGTTTTGACTATGTCATCATTGTATACGTCACTTTATGATATCTGAATAAATAGTACCACCTTTGCATGAGATCTCTGGAACAATCATATGCATCATACACAACATACATTATTTTAGTCATCAAAACATGAGAACATTTAAATCTCATAACATACATTATGATTCTCATCACTTAAGCACCAGAACAGTCACACTTGGATGCCTACATTTTATAAACTTGAAGGACTTTAACCAGTCACTCCTTTCTGAACATTTTAGTCACTTGAACATACATAAGCATTCATCACATTTGTTCATACATCCAAACTCATGATCACAACTAATACACAATTACTTAAGTGTAAATTCTTTAGCTTTAAATATATTAATGAATATGTATTTTTCCTTACACTATAATTGACTTTACGCTACGACACCAACTATTTTATACTTAAACATTACCTTTGACAATTTTTACCTTTTTAAACTAAGTTGACATACTTTTGATGTAATAAAACCTTTTCTCATATAAAAATGACCATACTTTCACCAAGGGTCCTAAACTTAACCAAAATTAACCTAGACTTATACATACTCACCCAATATAACACCTATACTCCTAGTGACATTACCTAGACACAAAATTAAACATAAAAACCCCATAGACTAAATTATAGCCGAAAATATACATACACTCAACATTTAAATACTAAAAACCCTTACCATGTCCAACCTTGACTTTTAGACTTGTACAAAACTAGTTATTTAAGTGTTACACTATGGAAAACACTCCCTTGCCTTTGACTAGACCCAATACCGCCGGTATTAACCTAAAAATATGTGTCTATGTACAATTTTTTTTTGGTGTCTATTTACAATTTTGGGCAATAAAAACATGTACTAACCTTACTATACACATACCACAAGTCCAAGACACCTAGCACTCTCTTTGCACCCTTAGACGTGTGATAACCCACCACCATACACCAAAGTCCATGTACAACTCCTACATTTAAGTTAAACACTATGCACACCCCTTTTGTCTCCTTGGGAGACATACATGCGACGAGTTTTTTTAACAAACAAGGACCAATGTACTCTTGCTTGTTGGAAATACGTTTTTACGTATTTAGAAAGGATCGGTCACTCCAATAATATATTCAAGCAATAGGCTCGTGATCCAGTTTGTAAACAGTATAGTCCATATAGCCCACATGTAGGGTGGGCTATATATAACCCCTCCTAGCATGTTAGGAGGGGTTGCTCATTTGGTCATAATACTTTTCATTTTAATAAAACTACTTTCTCTCTCAACCTCCCTTTCCTCTCCTCTTTCTCTCTCTAGTTCATATCTTGTTCTTCCTCCTTCTCCATTCCAATCAACAGATAATCATAACTTGCACAATCCTAAGAAACTATGGACCTACAATTGGTATCAAGCGACATGGTTAAATCTTAAGATTTGCGTATTCTCTCTATTGATTTACTTGGTCAAATTTTTTATTTTTATTTTTTATTTTTTTCTCTTTTCTTTTGTCCGAAATCTGATACAACATTTGGTGTGGCGCGGTTATCAATTTCACCTCCGAATCTGTTCTCAAAATATGTTTTTTTTATCATTTTTTGGTGTTAGGTGTTATCAACTTTTCTGGTCATATCAATTTTTTTTCCAATCAACTCTTGTCCACACAAGATATTATTTCTCTCTCTCTCAAATTCTGTCAACAGTCTAACATTTTTTTTTCCGGATAACAGTACAAGCCATTTTCCAAATCCTTTTTCTGGATAACAGTACAAGCCGTTTTCTGGATAACGGTACAAGCCGTTTTCTGGGTAAGGGCCAAAAATTCGTTTTCCGGATAAGCATTCCAATTTTTTTCCGGATAAGACCTTAATCTGTTTTCCGGATAAGGACTTCAAAACCATTTTCCGGATAACCATCGCAACCTGGATTCCGGATAACGCCCCGAAAACATTTTCCGAATAAGGGCCAAATACTTGTTTTTCGGATAAGCTTTGAACTATGTTTTCCGTATAAGCCTTTGAAAATGTTTTCCGGATAAGCCGAAACTATATTCCGGATAAGGACCCCCATAAATCGATTCAAATCTAACGGGACTCCAAAAACACCACTCGACACATTTTCAAAACCCTTTCGACTCACACCCTCGACTCTAAACATGACTCGACTCACATCAATCAATCTTACCGACACTCGACTTTTTTAACTCGACTCGACCAACACCTCTCGTATAACCACCCACCCTCACCAATTCGACAATCAACTCTCAGACTCGACACACTCGACTCTACTCCCTCATCTCTCAAAACACAAAACAAAACTTTCGAACCAAACTGACACCCTCGAACTCACACCTCTCGTCAACAAAACTCGAACCCTCTCGTCTCACACAACAAAATTCTCACCCTCACACTCTCGACTCGACACTATCCCCACGAAACACCCTCGACTCACACGACACCAAACTGTCACACCCATCGACACTAACAAAAAGATCTCAGTCAACACAACTCTCATCGATCCAAAACCAAAAATTGATAACAAAAACAAAAGAACCTACCCGAGACCTTAACTTTGAAAGATCCTGAAGTCGTGCCTTTTCCTCCTCTCACGGATCGTATACAAAGTGTCAAAAAGGGGGTTCAAAGAAATCTTGTCAAGAAGGTTTTGATTTGGTGTAGACTATGATCTAACTTGGTGTATGTTGGGTGGGATTGTTCTGATTATAGAATGATTTGAGGTGAGCATTTGATTTGAGAGACGGTGGAGTATAGATTTTTTTTAGGAACGAAGGATACAAGGATTTGGGATTGTTTTTTGTTTTGGGAGTAATCAAGAGATGGTGGCTGAGGTGATAAAACAGAGAATGGGGACGGAGATAGCTAGAAGAAGTGTAGGGTTATGAGGGAGAAGCGCATAAAATGCAAGACAAAGTTAGTGATAATGGCATCACTTCATTTCAAATGCTTCAGTATCATCTAGTTACTATTTCACGGATTCAAGGAGGGAGCGAATTTGTGACACTCTTTGGTCAAGATCGTCATATATTTATGGAATCGATGTTCACCATCTTGAACCAACTAGCAGAGCAACTCCACAATGAAGACTTTAATCACTCTGCATCAAAAACAGCATATCAGGCTCTTGTGACACAACTCACGCCTTTCCTCCAATTCAATATCATCAAGTCTGACAATTCAGCCGGTCATTTTTTTGAGACACACAAACCGAGCTTCAAGTTTTCCGTGGTACAATATTGAAACTTTTGTCATCGGTCTCGTCTTGGATTTATGACAAATCCCGAACTCAGCAAGCGTATGATAATGAAGTGCAAGAATCTATGATGTCGATGCAAGAGGAGAATAGTCATACGGTTGACAAATTGGCGCCTAACGATGGCAAGAGCACGGAATCAAAAGGACAATATGATACTAGTGGCACGTCAGGGAATGTTCACGAGATCTCTTTTGATGACACCTTACCCGTTTATGACGAAGAGCCTGCGAACATGGTACAATGTAATGTTGGTTATGATGTATATGCTGATGACATGCCGCATATTGAGCATTCTGAACCTAATTATGACAAACATGGGATGGAAAGAGTGATAGAAATACCATTTTTGATTCATCCGATGTGAGTTATAATGGGGGAGAAAGTGTTCAAAATGCTAAACATCATGATAATTGTCTTATAACTGTTTCTGATTCCAAGATTAGAGAGCTCGAAACGATTGTAGCTCAACAATCAAAAGATCTTGAGGATGCCAAATTAGAATTTTCCAAGAAACGGACAAATTTAAAACATATTTTGAAAAACTTGAAAAGTAAAACGTTGTTCTTGAAATAAAATTGGATCAAAAAGTTTTAGATTCTAAAGCTGAAAAGGATAATCTTTTGAAACAAATTCAACTGCTTGAATCTAAGTTGGCATCCTAAGATAGATTGCTCAAAGAGAATGAGACTTTAAAAGCTCAAGTTCAGGAAAAGGTCTTTGCAATAGCGGCTTTGAAAAACGAGTTGAGGAAAACTAAAGGAACTAGTGTGGACACTAAGCTTGAAAAACCATCAATCTTGGGGAAACCGCCTCAAATTCAGTCTGTTAGACAACCGACTGCATTTAGATCCGAGCGACCAAAATCCTCGAGACCGCGGTTTGCCTCCCAAGTTGATATGGTTCATCTTTCTAGACCAGTCATTCCACTATCTAGGCCCATTGTGACTAAAACAGCTTCTGCAAGACCTAATCACATGATTGCCTCTAGTCTCCCTAGACATACTCCAAAGAACACGTCTCAAACTAGTTCAAATGACGTTCACCATACATTTGGTCTAAGGGAAGCTAAGCTAAAGACACAAGTAAGAGATAGGAATTTCAAACCTAGTCAGATGCCTTCTAGTTTACCCAACACTGCTAACCGTAGCATGTCACTTCCTAGGAGCATCAATCAATCATCTAGGAATTCTAGATCTTACTCGGACATTAAATATGCTACTTGTAAAACATGTAGGAAATGTGTCTTTAAAGCCAATCATGATTCTTGTATCAAGAAATTACTTAATGAGGTGAACTCCCGTGCTAGATTTAAATCCCAATGGGTTGCTAAAATCAAACCCATTGGTAAAATGTGGCGCCCTACTGGTAGAACTTTCACTCTTGTAGGAAACGAGTGCCCTCTAACTAGAATAGTCTCCGATTCTACTAAGACTACTAGGGAGGAAATTGAAGAGGATGACACATTACTTAAGCCTCTTAAGGTTTTCTATAAAAGGAAACGTTTGCCAACTAAGACAAGTGAATCATCTCCTCAGGTCACCTCAGGCACAAGTAAGGCCGACTGTGATCCTCCACATGGTTCTAAAATAGATATCGCTAATCCACATACAAGTATCCAACTTTCTAATGAGAATGCAGGTACCAAAGTTAACATTCAACAAGCACACAGCGTTCCAATCGTTGTATACCATTCAATTAAGGACACTCTCAGAGTTTGGTTGCTGAA
Source organism: Glebionis coronaria (assembly GCA_025667525.1). Lineage (NCBI taxonomy): Eukaryota > Viridiplantae > Streptophyta > Magnoliopsida > Asterales > Asteraceae > Glebionis > Glebionis coronaria. The sequence goes on from CM046880.1 coordinate 238,230,225, forward strand.
GAAGCTGATATCTAAGAAACAAGTGTCTCAGGGGATTTGCAGTTAAGCTTACAATGTGTAAAGGACTTACAGTCACATAACAGACTGTAACTCGCTCTCACAAGAAAGGAAAGTTTATCGCCGATGATAAACTTATCCTAACAATGAGAAATTCATTTTTCTCGGGCATGAGCTTATATAAAAAACATTCAACGTTTTTAAGCTCATGCACAAAGGCTTATAGATAAATCACAGTCTGTAACCCGTTCTTCAAAGAAAGGGAAGTTTATCTCGCAACGATAACTTACCCTCTTAACAAGAAATTAAGTTTCTTTGGACACGAGCTTATCCTAAAACCATTCAAAGGTTTTAAGATCGTGTATAAGGCTCATCATTAAATAACAGATGATGCCCCGTTCTTCAAATAAAGGAAAGTTTATCGACGATGATAAACTTATCCTCACAACGAGAAATTAATTTTTCTCGGGCATGAGCTAATAATAAAAACATTCGAAGTTTTTAAGCTCATGCACAAGGACTTACAGTCACATAACAGACTGTAACTCGATCCCAAAAGACAGGAAAGTTCATCCCGATGATGACTTATCCTCAAAACGAGAAATTCAGTTTTCTCGGGCATGAGCTTATGATTAAAAACATTCCAAGTTTTTTAAGATCATGCACAAAGGCTCACATTCAAATCACAGTCTGTGCCCCGTACTTCAAAGAAAGGAAAGTTTATCGCCGATGATAAACTTATCCTAACAACAAGAAATTCATTTTTCTCGGGCATGAGCTTATATAAAAAACATTCCAAGTTTTTAAGCTCATGCATTAAGGACTTATAGTCATATCACAGACTGTAACTCGTGCATCAAAGAAAGGAAAGTTTATCACCGATGATAAACTTATCCTAATTAACGAGAAATTAAATTTTTTCGGACACGAGCTTACATTAAACCATTCAAAGGTTTTAAGCTCGTGTAAATGGTTCATCATTAAATATCATATGATGACCCGTACTTCAAATAAGGGAAAGTTTATCTTTTATGATATCTTATCCTCATAACAAGAAATTAACCTTTCTCGGTCATGAGCTTGTCTTAAAACATTCGAAGTTTTAAGCTCAGAAAAGAAAGTGTATCTTTTGAATAAGAGAACTTTTCCTCATAACGAGAAATTAACCTTTCTCGGTCATGAGCTTTCCGTTAAAACAGTCAAAGTTTTCAAGCTCATGAAAACGACTTCTAAGTAAATGCCAGCTTAGAACTCGTCCTTCAAATAAAAGGAAAGTTTATCGCTGATGGTAACTTATCCTTACAACGAGAAGTTTACAACTTCTCGGACTTGAGCTTTCCTAAGATATTCCAAATCTTAAGCTCAAGTAATTGGTTTTCAAAACTTTGAACACAATTTTTCAAGAATTTCTCAAAAGGTTTTTCTAAATCTTTCAAAATTGTGTGTTCAAAAACGTTTTGATGAAAAGAGCATGTCTTCTGGAATCGATAATATTTACGAACCTAGAAATGTCATTCAATAATGACACGGGGTTGTAAATAAAGTTCGAGCAGAAGTTTAAAAGATTTAAAACATGCTCCATATGGTTTGCTACTATTTCCGATAGTAACCCGCTTTTCACATTGAAGTCAAGCATTTCACCAGAAAGCTTTGACTTCAGAATCCAAAGTTATCAACTCCAGAATCCGAAGTTCGTTGCAATTGATATCTACATACTAGACGATGCGACTACTCAAACGACGACTACAGCTCTTTAAGTAGAACACGGGTCAACAATTGAGGGGGATCAATTGTCAAGCGTTCAAACTCTTCGATGCCGAAAGTGCCAATGTTCACAAGTTGGTGTCAAGACAACAATATCAATTGTCCATGTGGTGTAAAGAAGAAGATAATTTCAGAAGTTACGAGGAAGACCAACGTCCGCAGACAAGAACCACGTGATCTTATCACATGATGTTCTCATCATTTCAGGTCCTAACTCGTATACTATAATCTTGTGAATTCATTTTTATATATGATCTTTGCTCGTGAATATTATTATTTGCGAATCAAGTGCACCCTTATTCATTTGAGGGGGAGCTTGTAAAAAATCATGAAGATATCTTCCCAATTTTTTCTTAAAACATCATTAAATCAATTGATATTAAAAACATCGATTGGGTTAATATTTTTAATATGGGTGAGAAAATGTGATTTAATACGACTCAATGGTTTGACTTAATGTGCTGGCTCATTCCGACATGTGCGAAATGTTTTCGAATATCGTGGCATATGTTAAGGGGGAGCAAAATGGATTTGGATATTAAAATGGATTTCATGGTGACATACGACGGTGATGATTGTGGTGACATAAGGATGGTAGGATAGGTTAAAGTCCAATGATTCCTCTAGAACCGGAGGAATCTTCCCAAGGACATTCCATAGCTAGAAATAGAAGTCCTTAGGAAAAATGGAGAAAGATTGTGAACGTAGCTGAATGCCAACCAAGTACTTAAGTTAGCACTGGAACAATCACAACAAGGTGCTAGTTATGACGTTTTGGTAAGCATTGAAGGGGTTGAAGAATGAAAAAGAATTGTAAACATAAAGGGTGTAAAGAAAGTAGCCCTCCTTACAACTTAGGTAGAAACCGGGTCAATTCATATGCTATTGAGATCATTTATGATTCTCGATATTGAAGATAGACATCATGGACCCAGTGATGCAAGGCACAACCCATCCCAGCTAACTCAGATATCTCTCAAAATATATTTGTTTTAATCACACGGAGACAACACATTATCTATTGATTTGTTCACTCCGAATAAATTGGTATTGAAAAGGTGGCACTCCTCTCCAGCCTCCGATCACTAAAATCCAAAATGCACGATCGAGTCTAGAGCCAGTTGAGATCATCAAATATCTCATTAAGACACACTTTCATTATTCCTTGCTTGTTCACACAATGTGAAAAGTAAGAAAGATATTAAGATTCCTATACAAAATCTTCATGATCTTTCCTGAACATCCGAGTAATACGAAAGTATTTACAATGAAGATGGAAATCCTTCTTGAGCTAACGTCAAAAAGCTCATGGTAGGTGCTTGTGCGATTGTTTATGAATCAAACATGTGATAACTGGAAAGCAACAGTGGTTTAAACTCTTAAATGAGTTTAAACACGTTCCAGGCCTCTACGCAATATCTTAGTGATCTTGCCAGAACATTCAGAGTAATACTATTAAGTATTTACATTGACGAATGAAAATCCTTCTAGTGTTAACATCAAATAGAACTTGGTAGGTAACTTGCAAGATTCTATATGAATCAAGCTCGTGACAACTGGAAAGCAACGATGGTGCGGTTCTTAATTGAACTTCACTTGTTCCAGGAACATGAATTGACGGCTTCAAATCATGCGGATAATATTATCCAAATGATTCACTCTTTACGTTCGCAGTCAGCTTTGGACGGTTGAGTAAAGAGAACGGGTTTACCCGTGAAATCTTGTCAAGGAGGTTCTTTATTGAAACTTGATTGTAGCTTTTTGTATACCCTTTTAGGAAAAAGAGCAACAAAATAGGGCAAGTGAGCACGACGATTTAGGAAAACCGTGTGTGAATGACCCTAAATAAGAGTGAGTTCGTTCTCGAGGAGGCACGTGTGTTGTGTAATGAATTGATTAATGATGATTTTATTAAGAAGAAAAGAAAGGAGAAATAAGAAAGAAATGACAGTTACGAAGACGGATCGAGCTAAGACGAAAAGGCGTTCACGTAAAACCGTAAAAAACTACAAAATTAAAAATTTTAAACCTAAAAATTAATTAAAAGCTAAAAGTAGTCTAAAATAATATAAATAAGAATAAAAATCCAATAAAAATATTTTAAAACCTTTTATTAATTAAATATTTAATTTTAAATGCTAATTAAAGCCCTAAAATTAAATATAGTTAATCAAAATGTCCAAAATATGATTTTATTGAACAAATAACTTATTTATATTATCTAAAGACTAAAAAGTATTTTTCCTAATTTTTGAAAACTATTTTTCTATTTTTAAATTACTAAAAACTATTTTTAAACCAAAATAATTATAAAAAAATAATAAAATAATGCTAAAAATGATTTAAAAATCCTAATTTACTCTAATGAACAATAGAAAATTGAAAAAGTTTGAAAAATAAAATTTACCACTAAAAGACAAAAACAGTTTAATATAAAACCCTAATTAACTTAAATTAATTCTAAAAAATAAAAAAAAGATGAACAGTAGAATATTTTTAAACCAAAAACCTTAAAATGTTTTTCTAAGTCTAGGAAAATTATTAGAAATAAAAAAAAATAATTTTTACCACTAAATTCCAAAAACAGAATATTAAAAAGTAATAAAAATAGCTAATAATTGTGAAAAATAGCAAATGAACAGTAATAAAAATTTTATTTAAACAGAAAAATCCTAAATAAAATTAAAAAATTTAGAAACAAAAATCAAGTCCTAACTCTAAAATTTGAGCACTAAAGACAAAATAGAAAGAAAGCTAAAAGTGACATGTTGCTGGATTTGTCTTGTTGCTTGGCAGTACTAACAAGTGAGCTAGCAGTGGGAAAGGAGTTCCCACTGGTAGTGTTAATTTTTGTTCAGAAAAGCAATAAGCTTAGGAAAGCTTATTTTGAGTGCTTATTTGGACAATAAGGCACCCTTATACTCAGTTGAGTATAAGGAGTCTATGCAAACACAAAAACACAAAGGTCACTTAACAAAATCAAGCACAATTAGCAACAAAAGTTTCTGATGAAGCTTTCATGTTTCTGATGAATAGGGTGCTGATACACTTGGCACAATAATGACTTTCACTTGCTAAAATCTTGCATACAATTCTATCTACTAGCATAAAACTGATTCAGAACACTTCTATGCACTTAACCCTAACAGATTTCAAGGTTTGATGAACTAATTCACAAGAAAACTGGCAGAAAAGTCACTGAATATGTTTGACTGATTTTTATTTTTTGGTAAAAGGGTAACAATGACCCCGGTAAATAGAACCAAAAAAAATGTTGAAGTACAAGGAATGTGGCTGAAGTGCCACATTAACCGCAAGCTACAGGCAGCTTGTTAAACAAAATGTTTATGACAGGCCATAAACATTAACTAGTCTAGAATACTGGAAATATATAAACTAGACAAAAACCAAGATGATAACATAAAGTTACGAGAAACATAATAAAAAATCAACATGGGATCAGCCAGTAGGAGTGCTTGCCCCAAAATTAGTGTTGAGAAGATTCACCGGTTCATCAAAGACGACCTCGACTCCCTCCTCATTATCTTCCTCACTTAGTTGAACCCCTTCATCAATACCAGGCATGGACAAAGATGAAAATTTATTAGATGTAGAAACACTGCTCCTTTGAGCTTTACCCTTGTTCGGACCATTAGGACTGCTAGTCTGCTGCAACTGACCAGATTTAGTATTCAACTTTCTACTATTATCACCACTCGTACTTGTAGTATCCAAGCGAGTTTTTGGACGAAAAACAACCGTCTTTCCTGTTTGGGAACCCTTACTCAATGGAACACCTCTCGGAACTTGATTCCCTAAATTACCTTTGTACTTCTTCCTCTTACTTTGCACTTGTTGAAATCCATCATTATCAACATGAGTTGGCACATTTTCAACCGTTGTAGGTTTAACATTTTTCGGACAAGAATCAAAGGAATGACCAAAAATATTACAAGTATGGCATCTAGGCGGTTTCCATTCGTATTCAACACGAATTAATTCCTTAGTACAACCAAAGCCTTCAAGATCAGGGACACCAATAGTAACATTATCGATAAACTCCGAATCAGCGTTCATCTCAATAAGACAACGAGCAAAACTACACCGACCCCAAGACTCTTTGCACATATTATCAGTATAATTATCCATCATAATAAGCTTACCAAGAAACGAAGCAATTAAACTAATACCTTCCTCTTCAAATACCTGTAGCGGGACATCATGAAACTTGACCCATACCGGAATACGAGTTAGTTCCTCCTTTAGAAGATTCGTTTTCATAGTCCATTTCTTAAGAAAAATTGGTGAATTACGAACCATCCACGGACCACCTTCCAGAACCGCATTAAGACCCTCACTCGACCCAAATTGAAAAAAGAAAAAACCTTTCTCATTCATCATGATACGCTTAAGACCATGTTTTGCCCAGTTATTCTTAGCAAAATACTCAACCACAGGAAATGCAATCCTTTTACCAAGAAAGTAACCATATAAAGAGTTTTGGTAGCGAGTATTTACTTTTTCAACAACCTTCTTAGGAATAGAAATATTAACCCCTTCACAGTCATTATCAGAATTGAACGAAGAAGAGACTGCATTAATACCTCCATTAGTAGACGTAACCATATCAGCTTCAAATTTGCAAAGTAATTCCAGAATTTCTTTAGCACGGTCATGTGAGATCAATCCCCACAAAGGATGTTTCTTCATTCTTAATTCATGCATAAATTCACCCGCATCACCAACCGTGCAAATCGTTACACCAAATAATTTCAAAACCTCATGTAGATTACACGGTTGCTAGTTGATACCATTTTTATCATGCAAACTTGCTTGTTTCTTTACCAAACTGAAAACTTAAACCAACATACAACCTAATGATACTATATTGAGTGAAGAAAACAGGATTTCAAGCAAGATTTAAAACGTTTAAACCATGTTAAGCCCTAGTCCAAACACCCCTTTAAACTGAAAATCAAGATTTTAACAAATCAAATGCTTTCAAATCACACTCAAACTGATTTAAACAACTTATAACATGCATACAACCAACCAATCAGTGAAATCAAACACTTAAACAAACAAATGAACAACCTGCAGTCAAAATCACATAAACCATAAATTTTGAAAACTGAAAATGGAACAAGGGATTTTACCTTGTTGGACCTACATCCAGGCCCAACAATGGCTGCTATGCCACTTCCTAACAGGGCCGGGCCTGTGCAGAACCTCTTGGACAACAAAAGCTCCAATGGAACCTGCAATGAACAATGAAGAACACAAGCAAATATCTAATGTTTCTGATTTTTCTCCCAAACTTTCAAATCTTTTCAAAAACTTCTCAAATAAACTTCTTTTAACACACTTAAACAAACCAGTTAACCACTTGGAAAACCAAGATTCAGAACAAGATTTTGCCAAAAACTCACTTTTTCAGAAGCTTGAAGAAAAATGATTTTTGAAAACCTTGAACTAATGTCAAATATGGAACTCAGATTTCTAGCTTAATACCACACCAACTTTTATAAAACAAAAGGAATTAAACTTTTTCATAAAAATTACCAACTTTATTTAAATAAAAAGGGATTACAAAGTTTTTTAAACTAGACCTGGAACAAGAGATATAGGGTCACATACGACCTTTATATATACTACTCAATAGAACAATGTAGAACCCTAAACCCTAATACATGGAATTCCTAAAATGTCCTTGGACTTTTGACTGAAAATGGTCAAATTGTGCCTCATGTGATGTTGTTGATGTAGCCAGCTGTTTGAAGTTGATCATAAGCGTTCAAATCTTCTTGGGGGCCAAGGAGTCTATCTTATTCGTTCATTTGGTCGGGTATTGGGGTTTGGGGATAGAGACGGGTACAGGGGAGGTACAAGGTGGGGTCCTCAACCCATGTGAGGGTGTTTTGTGAGGTGGGTTGTGATGACAATAAGCTTAATCAACCATCTGCACAAATGGGTGAAAAACCCCTTTGTTTTGTGGTCAATCGATCCTGGGGTAATTAGGGTTTATAGAGTGTTTAGGGGTTGGTTTAATCTGAAATGGGATTAAGGATTTTTAAAAATGTTGTTAAGTGGGAAAAAATGTTGACTTTGTTGACCAGTTTATTAAATAAACTGGTTGGGTTTAGGTTGTGGGTTTTGGACGGGCATGGGTAGGGTAAAATGGGTAGGGTCGGGTTGATGGTGACGTGGAGGTTTGTGAGTGGGTGTGTGGGTTTGGTTGTCTGGCAAAAACAGCCCCCAAGTCTCTTTACTTTGGCACTTTCCATAAAACAGCTATAAACTCTTTTTCCCTTTATAATGACTTTGGACAGTTGGCATATTTGGCCCTTGTGTTTGGTAAAAAACATGAACAAGGACTTAACATGTACTTTCTTCAATTTCTAAGGACCTTTAATGTCAAAACATGAATCTTCAAAGACCATAGATGTTCAATCTTGATTCTTCAAGGGTAAAAAGTGACAACTTGCAAATCTTGAGGGACCAATCTTGCAATTTCTTCAAACTTCAAGGGCAATTTTGGAAATTCTTGATTCGGGTCCGGTTTATTGTGCGGCTTCGTTTCCCGTGTTCGTTTTTGATTGATTCTTGTGATCGTTTTGTCTTTTCCTCAATATCCGTACCTAAAATACACAAGCAACAAACACGAGCATATATTTGGCAGTTTTAATGATATTTTATGCAATTTAAGCCCGATTTGGACGATGAGACTATGTATAAAAGCAGTCTCATCACTCCCCCATACTAAACCATTACCGTGCCCTCACGCAATGCTAGAATAAAGTATCTTAGCACCTCCAAAATTCATTTTATTCACTTTATTGAACGATAAACTAGCTACACTACTACTATTGCTACTTCTACTTGCGTTTTAGACATAATGTATGATTTTCATCGCAAAATGAGACGTTTAGGTTCATAGAATAAGAACACGTGAATGCTTCGTTAGAAATAATTTCATCGTCCTAGATTTTCATCCTAATTCCATGCCAAGCATGCAACGAGATCATTGTCATTATAAGTTAGTAATGCTAACACTACTCATATGCCCTAATCACGTACTTATCCTCCCATTATTCCTAAGTTGTATCTCTTATATTTTATTTTGTCTTGAATGTTTCACGAGGATACATTGTTGACTTATGCGATGATAGAGATTTAGGTCTAAAAATAGAGTCCTAACGGTGTAACTAAGACCATCAAATCAATAACCCCTCCTAATAGACAACGATGTCAAAAAATTAAGTCAACAAGAAGGATCGATAAACACGGTTTTATAACGGTTTTGAACATGAGACTTATTACCAAGACTTTTATACGCCCCCTAACGGAAGGGCCTTATTATCTTTGGTTTACCTCCATCTTTTATTCAACTTCGCCATGAAGCTTTTATTATGACTTTGGTCTTGCCTTGCCTTTTATTATCCGCGTCATCGGTGGTTTTATTAGCCAAAGACGTATATCCTCATGCTAAAGCGAATTTTGGATCTTTAAAGCTTCGAAGATTAAGGCTTGATTCACTTTCAATTTTTTCATAGATTTTTCGGCCTTGTGGGGCTTCAAATTGTTTGCTAGATTTAGGTGAGCACTTGAAATCTTATTATTGGGTGAAGCTTTCGATTATTCGGGTGCCAATACTTCAAAACCGTGACGCTGGCGATACCTTAATGTCTTCCAAATTTAATTACACGGAAGCTACTAGAAAAGACTAGAAACCCAACAATCCTAACTAAACCGCTAAGTCAATATTTATTAAGCAAAAAATATTTACAAGCGAAGGGAGAATAAGCAAACAACGAGAACACATGAGTTTTTGAAAGAATACGAGTACTCTACGTTTAGCATAGTAACTTATAATTAACTCTATCATTTCTCGTCCTCATTTAAGAGACTTAGCCTAATGTGTAGTTAAGGAATCAAAGCTAAGTGCTCAACACGCACGGTCGAGTCAAAAATTACTCTTATTCTCGCCATCGGAAAACCTACATTCGTGTCTTCAAACACTTATAAAACATGAGAAAAATTTAAAATTTGGCCATTTTTAGCCTTATTTTACAACAAAACGATAAACAAAAAGATAAACTTTGGAAAGCGTGAAGGTTTGGCAAGGCAAGTATCTATTCACCCCCCATACTAAAGTTAAACATTGTCCTTAATGTTTCGAGTCTAGGGGTGCAAACACCCCCATACTGGAGACGTAGTCGAATGTCTAATCTAACATGGAAAGGGTGTAACCAATAAATTAATAGCCGTTTATGAAGTGTGCTATAAACGTAAGGTTAGAACATCAAAGGATATATCATTTGGATATTGAGAAATGTCTTCAAAGCAAACGATCGAGTGCTCCCATAAAACGAACACGAGAGGCTCCAATCGTGAAGATCATGATCTAAAAACCACAATGCACAAACAACCACGGAACAAAGGTTGGAAGGGCACAAATCCCCTCACATTAAACTAATTAGAAAGCAATAATATTTACATGGATAAGCGTGGGTCTCCCCCACGAGGCACCTTTTTTTTGATAACCGAGTCAAAAGCTCGACTCGAATCCCCATAAATGTGATCATTTAGGGATTATCTTGGTATGGTAAATTTGTAGTGGGGCTTACATGATAAACAAGGCCCAAAAACAACCGGTATTAAGGACTAAGTCCTTTGATGGTGCAAAATACCGGGATCGAAGATGGCGTTCTCGTTTTCATTGGAAAAACAAATCAACGCCACTTCATCATGAGTCAACAAAAACCCAAAGGGTTTCAAGAAAATAGATGAGAAGAAATAGAAGGGTGGGACAATGGGTAAGTCATGAAAACATTGAGCTACTCGAGGTAGACTCGCACCAATCAAATGAAAAGATTTTCCATTTATTGCATCGGTGGAAGACCGAGATTTCCCTTTATAAGCAATTCCAGGATCAAATATCTCGTCCTCGGTGGAGAAAGGGGAGGGAACATAAGGGGATTCCCCCACACTAAGTCCACACAAAGCATCGTCAAAAGGAGAAGACGAGTTTGTAGCACTCAATTCACGTGGTGATGACGGAGTTAGAATTGTAGAAAAATCTTTTAAATTCAATTCAAAATCTTTTCCTTTTTCATCTTTTAAACTCTCCTTGTGAAAACCCGATTTAATTATGTCAAAAATATTTGGTGTTTCTAAAGCAATGTTAGTCACACTAAAAATTCTCACATTTGAAAAGCGTTTTGGTAAAGGTGGTGGCAAGTTTTCAAAACGTTTGTCAACAAAGAAAACTTCCCCATCGGGATCAACATATTCATCATCCGAAGAATCATTCACAATTGGAATCGTAGGCTTAACACTCTTATCCTCCACCGGCGGAGGGGACGGAACTTCATTTTTCTCAACAACTCCTAAAACTCTATTTGAAATCTTTTTGCAAATGTTTTTGATGGGATTGACATTGTACAAAGACGTGATAGAATACACATGAGAAAGTGTGGAGTTTTGAGTTGCTTTAATGACGAGTTCTTCCTCATTGAAACGAAGAGTGATTTTCCTTGCATGCACATCGATAAGTGCTCTCGAGGTATCCAAAAATGATCGAACTAAAATTAGCGGAACTTTAGGATCGATAGGAATGTCAACAACAATAAAGTCTACAGGATAGTAGAACTTTCCAACTTTCACGAAGACGTCCTCGGCAACTCCACAAGCTAGAATCGTAGAATGATCGGCCATCTCGATTGACATTCTTGAAGGAGTGAGATTGGGAAGATTGAGCGATTTAAAAATCTCAAGAGGCATCAAATTAATACTAGCACCAAGATCGGCCAAGGCGTAGCATTCTTCCATGTCTTGTATAGCACATGGGATTAAAAACTTGCCGGGATCACCGACTTTTTGAGGTATGCGGCTTAGAAAAACCGATGAACAACTAGACGATTTTTGCAATTTCTCTTTTTATTCAACATAATTTTGAAGTTTGCGGCAAATCGAGGCATCATGACTAAGGCGTCGGCAAAACTTATATTAAAATGCAAGTCACGAAACATTTTCATAAAGAGTTCAAATTGATAGTTATTTCATTCTTGTGCCTTTTCCTTGTCTCGTCTTGAAGGGTATGGTAAGGGTGGTGTGGGTTGGGGCATAGGCATAGGCATCGGCCTTGGAATCTCGGGTTCCATGATTGGTATTGGTTCAACCGTAGGTGTGGTTTGAGCGGTACTTCGTGGGCTTGTGATTTGCTCCTTTTTGACCACCACCTCGGGTTCTTTCTATTTTTCCTTCTCCATAGAAGTACTTGGACGAGAAATGGGTTCTTTGAAAGTTTTACCACTACGAGTAGTAATAACCTTCAATTCTCCTTTCGGGTTCACGATGGTATCACTAGGAAGACCACCCGAAGAAGAGGGCTTAAACATGATAGCTTCAAACATTTTAGCCATTCGGTCTTCAAATTTAGATTGCCTAGCATCCGCTTTTAACAATTCTTGCTTAATCTCATGTTGACCTTGCTCCATTTTTTGTTGATTTTGTTGGAGACCTGTGACATTTCCTTCCATTTTATTAGCATGAGTTTTAAGTTCATTAGCAAGTTCGTTTTTAAGCTCGTTTTTCAACTCGGATCTTAAGCTAACCATTTCACGTTGCATATTGTCAAACTTAGCATTGTTTTCCTTATCATAATTTAAAAATTCTCCTTGAAGATTTTTGGTGTGATCATTTTGAAAACCTTGTGTAGTAGTTTGAAAATCACGGTTTTGGTTTTGGTTTGAAATTTGCCCATTTCCACTTTGATAATTACCCTTGTTGTAATTCCTTTGATTGCCTTGATAATTACCACCTTGGTTGTTGTTTCGATAGTTATTAGCATTTTGATTTGGTGGAGCTTGATTTTGGCGGGAACCTTGGCCGTTTTGGTTATAAGTTCCCGTGGATATATAAGCACTCGAAGTGTTACCATCCGCGGTAATGCACTCGGAAAGATCATGAGCTCCACCACACGACAAACAAATCTTAGAAACCGCTTTAACCGAAGCGGAATTTGAAGCTTCTTGAGCTTTCCAATGGGACATAAGGCTAACAAATCTATCAAAAAACCGATTTTCTTCATTTGCTTCATCATGTAAAGCATTAATGCTACGAGACGATGATGAGCCCATTTTGGCAACACTCGGTGTGTTACGAGGGCTATAAACCTTAGACCTATTCTCAATTATGACCAAAGCTTCTTCAACCGTTTTACACAAAAAATTACCACCCGCGGCGGCATTTAAATAATCTCTTTCACGATCGTTAAGTCCATTGTAAAACGTGTCAATTTGATGTAAATCGGAAAAACCGTGATGAGGACATTCATGCAACATTTCCTTAAACCTATTCCAAGCCGTTGAAAAACTTTCATTTGATTCTTGTGAAAATTTAGAAATCTCATTTTTCAAATGCGTAGTCTTAGAGGGCGGAAAAAATTGGTTCACAAATTTCGAAACGAGATCCTTCCACGTCAATATAGAATTGGGTGGCTCTTTCTCTAACCAAATTTTAGCGGGCCCCGCTAAGGAATACGGAAAAAGCATCATCTTAATCGAGTCATTCGAGACATCCTTAAATTTGCACGTGGCGGTAAGACGATTGAATTGGCGGATATGGTTGTGTGGATTGTCCTTCTCATCACCACGGAATTTTTTGTTTTGGATCATCGACAACAAACCCGTTTTCACCTCAAAATTCTCCGCAAGGATAGCGGGAATCACAATAGCTTCTCCATAACCCTCGGTGGGTGCTTGAAGTAACTCCATCATAGTTCGATTCGCCATGGTTGGTGCTTCTCGTACAATGGGTTCGTCAATAGGAGACTCCTCACTAGAATGAGTTGGAGTGGGAGTTTTGTTCTTTCGTCTACGTGCACGTTTTGCTTGCTTACGAGTTAGCATAAACGTCACGTACAAAGAGGAGACGAGCAAAGAAGATTCTTTTTGGTGTTTTTAATTTTTCAATTTTTATTTTTTTTGTGGTTTTTGATGGTATTAACTTTTTTGGAAATTGGTGAATGTATTAAGTAGACACAAATCTACAAATCTCCTCCTTAATCAAATCTCTCGATTAAAGAAGCCTCAAGGAATGAAAACGATCACGTGAAGTGAAGGCCTTCGATGACTTTAGAACGATGGTGGAACACCAAATCGTTCAAGAGGGTTTAATCAATAGAAACCAAGAAAATATATGATATGTAATAATACTTTGGGCGGCAAAACCCTCGATTCACTCTCAAAATCAAATACACACAAGAAAGCGGAGGAAACGAGGCGGCGCGAAGCACTTAAGAGCCTTTTTCCTTTAGGTCGTGAAATACAACCGCCTTATACCCACCTTATAGTTTGTATTTTTCAAAATCGAGCTTCACGAAAGTATTTATCTATTTTTGCCTTTTTTTCTTTGGTTTGAGATTCGAATACAATGATTGGGTAATGACCTCCCAAGTCAAGGTTATGATTTCTCACGTATTTATAGTACCTGTGAATTTATTGTTCTACGTATACAATATAGTAATAGTATTCACACAAAAACCAAAAAACGATAATACGTATTAGTAGAGTGCTACTAATACAAATACTAATTATGGCTATATAAAAAAAACAATTGTTCAATCAAAACACAACACGCCTCCCCGGCAGCGGCGCCAAAAATGATTGCAGCTTTTTGTATACCATTTTAGGAAAAAGAGCAACAAAATAAGGCAAGTGAGCACGACGATTTAGGAAAACCGTGTGTGAATGACCCTAAATAAGAGTGAGTTCGTTCTCGAGGAGGCACGTGTGTTGTGTAATGAATTGATTAATGATGATTTTATTAAGAAGAAAAGAAAGGAGAAATAAGAAAGAAATGACGGTTACGAAGACGGATCGAGCTAAGACGAAAAGGCGTTCACGTAAAACCGTAAAAAACTACAAAATTAAAAATTTTAAACCTAAAAATTAATTAAAAGCTAAAAGTAGTCTAAAATAATATAAATAAGAATAAAAATCCAATAAAAATATTTTAAAACCTTTTATTAATTAAAATTTACAATTTTAAATGCTAATTAAAGCCCTAAAATTAAATATAATTAATCAAAATGTCCAAAATATGATTTTATTGAACAAATAACTTATTTATATTATCTAAAGACTAAAAAGTATTTTTCCTAATTTTTGAAAACTATTTTTCTATTTTTAAAATACTAAAAACTATTTTTAAACCAAAATAATTATAAAAAAATAATAAAATAATGCTAAAAATGATTTAACAATTTTAAAAATCCTAATTTACTCTAATGAACAGTAGAAAATTGAAAAAGTTTGAAAAATATAAAATTTACCACTAAAAGACAAAAACAGTTTAATATAAAACCCTAATTAACTTAAATTAATTCTAAAAAATAATAAAAAGATGAACAGTAGAATATTTTTAAACCAAAAACCTTAAAATGTTTTTCTAAGTCTAGGAAAATTATTAGAAATAAAAAATAATAATTTTTACCACTAAATTCCAAAAATAGAATATTAAAAAGTAATAAAAATAGCTAATAATTGTGAAAAATAGCAAATGAACAGTAATAAAAATTTTATTTAAACAGAAAAATCCTAAATAAAATTAAAAAATTTAGAAACAAAAATCAAGTCCTAACTCTAAAATTTGAGCACTAAAGACAAAATAGAAAGAAAGCTGAAAGTGACATGTTGTTGGATTTGTCTTGTTGCTTGGCAGTACTAACAAGTGAGCTAGCAGTGGGAAAGGAGTTCCCACTGGTAGTGTTAATTTTTGTTCAGAAAAGCAATAAGCTTAGGAAAGCTTATTTTGAGTGCTTATTTGGACAATAAGGCACCCTTATACTCAGTTGAGTATAAGGAGTCTATGCAAACACAAAAACACAAAGGTCACTTAACAAAATCAAGCACAATTAGCAACAAAAGTTTCTGATGAAGCTTTCATGTTTCTGATGAATAGGGTGCTGATACACTTGGCACAATAATGACTTTTACTTGCTAAAATCTTGCATACAATCCTATCTACTAGCATAAAACTGATTCAGAACACTTCTATGCACTTAACCCTAACATATTTCAAGGTTTGATGAACTAATTCACAAGAAAACTGGCAGAAAAGTCACTGAATATGTTTGACTGATTTTTAGCTAGTTGATACCATTTTTATCATGCAAACTTGCTTGTTTCTTTACCAAACTGAAAAGTTAAACCAACATACAACCTAATGATACTATATTGAGTGAAGAAAACAGGATTTCAAGCAAGATTTAAAATGTTTAAACCATGTTAAGCCCTAGTCCAAACACCCCTTTAAACTGAAAATCAAGATTTTAACAAATCAAATGCTTTCAAATCACACTCAAACTGATTTAAACAACTTATAACATTCATACAACCAACCAATCAGTGAAATCAAACACTTAAAAAAACAAATGAACAACTTACAGTCAAAATCACATAAACCATAAATTTTGAAAACTGAAAATGGAACAAGGGATTTTACCTTGTTGGACCTACATCCAGGCCCAACAATGGCTGCTATGCCACTTCCTAACAGGCCCGGGCCTGTGCAGAACCTCTTGGACAACAAAAGCTCCAAAGGAACCTGCAATGAACAATGAAGAACACAAGCAAATATCCAATGTTTCTGATTTTTCTCCCAAACTTTCAAATCTTTTCAAAAACTTCTCAAATAAACTTCTTTTAACACACTTAAACAAACCAGTTAACCACTTGGAAAACCAAGATTCAGAACAAGATTTTGCCAAAAACTCACTTTTTCAGAAGCTTGAATAAAAATGATTTTTGAAAACCTTAAACTAATGTCAAATATGGAACTCAGATTTCTAGCTTAATACCACACCAACTTTTATAAAACAAAATGAATTACACTTTTTCATAAAAATTACCAACTTTATTTAAATAAAAAGGGATTACAAAGTTTTTTAAACTAGAAACTGGAAGAAGAGATATAGGGTCACATACGACCTCTATATATACTACTCAATAGAACAATGTAGAACCCTAAACCCTAATACATAGAATTCCTAAAATGTCCTTGGACTTTTGACTGAAAATAGTCAAATTGTGCCTCATGTGATGTTGTTGATGTAGCCAGCTGTTTGAAGTTGATCATAAGCGTTCAAATCTTCTTGGGGGCCAAGGAGTCTATCTTATTCGTTCATTTGGTCGGGTATTGGGGTTTGGGGATAGAGACGGGTGCAGGGGAGGTACAATGTGGGGTCCTCAACCCATGTGAGGGTGTTTTGTGAGGTGGGTTGTGATGACAATAAGCTTAATCAACCATCTGCACAAATGGGTGAAAAACCCCTTTGTTTTGTGGTCAATCGATCCTGGGGTAATTATGGTTTATAGAGCGTTTAGGGGTTGGTTTAATCTGAAATGGGATTAAGGATTTTTAAAAATCTTGTTAAGTGGGAAAAAATGTTGACTTTGTTGACCAGTTTATTAAATAAACTGGTTGGGTTTGGGTTGTGGGTTTTGGACGGGTATGGGTAGGGTAAAATGGGTAGGGTCGGGTTGATGGTGACGTGAAGGTTTGTGAGTGGGTGTGTGGGTTTGGTTGTCTGGCAAAAACAGCCCCCCAAGTCTCTTTACTTTGGCACTTTCCATAAAACAGCTATAAACTCTTTTTCCCTTTATAATAACTTTGGACAGTTGGCATATTTGGCCCTTGTGTTTGGTAAAAAACATGAACAAGGACTTAACATGTACTTTCTTCAATTTCCAAGGACCTTTAATGTCAAAACATGAATCTTCAAAGACCATAGTTGTTCAATCTTGATTCTTCAAGGGTAAAAAGTGACAACTTGCAAATCTTGAGGGACCAATCTTGCAATTTCTTCAAACTTCAAGGGCAATTTTGGAAATTCTTGATTCGGGTCCGGTTCATTGTGCGACTTCGTTTCCCGTGTTCGTTTTTGATTGATTCTTGTGATCTTTTTGTCTTTTCCTCAATATCCGTACCTAAAATACACAAGCAACAAACACGAGCATATATTTGGCAGTTTTAATGATATTTTATGCAATTTAAGCCCGATTTGGACGATGAGACTATGTATAAAAGCAGTCTCATCAAAACTACCTGCCACAAGTACGATATTTAATATCGTCCAACGGTCTTTACCGACCGGAGGTAAAATGCTACCGAATTAGACTGAAATGTTCAAGGCCATTTCATCCGTGTATATGGTTTGTTGCTAACTGTCTTATGCAGCGTAACAAGAAGGTGGCATTGCGGTGTATAATCCAGAAGAAGTTGTCACCACATGCTTATACTACATAAACTTAGTACTTCAACAAATTTAAGAAAGTCTGAAGGTCAAGTCTTCCACTATATCAAACTCTGAAGCTTTCAAGAATTTAAAGATATAAGTATGTGGAACATGAAGTCACGAAGAGGCGAATGACGTGACGAATGCACAAGGTCAAGGTAAGAAAACATGCTCAAGACTTAAGTCAAAGATCACATCAAGCATATTCACAAGAACAAGATCGAAGACTCAAGCATAGTATGCTAGGTTTAGGATTTTGTAAAATGGTGTGACCTCCCTTAGGGGAAGATTGTTGGAAATACGTTTTCCTAAAGAAAGTATCGGTCACATCATTGTTAGCATAGATCACGAGCTATAGACTATTTAGGACATTGTAACTTGGAGTGACCTCCCTTAGGGGGAGATTGTTGGAAATACGTTTTTACGTATTTAGAAAGGATCGGTCACTCCAATAATATATTCAAGTAATAGGCTCGTGATCCAGTTTGTAAACAGTATAGTCCATATAGCCCACATGTAGGGTGGGCTATATATACCCCCTCCTAGCATGTTAGGAGGGGTTGCTCATTTGGTCATAATACTTTTCATTTTAATAAAACTACTTTCTCTCTCTACCTCCCTTTCCTCTCCTCTTTCTCTCTCTAGTTCATATCTTGTTCTTCCTTATTCTCCATTCCAATCAATAGATAATCATAACTTGCATAATCCTAAGAAACTATGGACCTACATTGCTTGCATTTAAAACATGTGCTACAATGGTACACTCTCAAAAATCCTCATATCTTGCCATTTCTCTTTCTTGCCGTGGCATAACCCCAAGCCACAACACAAGTTCATACACCAAGATATTTAGCAAGCCTCATTCACTCTTCTCTTACCATATTCGGTTATCACTCTCAAACAAAACACCTAGATATCAAGCATTTACTTCAACTAGTTCTTAGTCCTCTCAAGCATTTAGAGCTCCTCATTCATGATACTTGGCATTTAAGACGAATCCAAGACTCTTCAAGTAGAACCCGACGTCTAGAATCATCAAGCCATTGTCACCATCTCATTTTTCTTGAAAACAAGTAAGTGTAAACCTCCTTTAAGCTTTTTCTTACTTATTTCATGTTTCATGCATATACATGTTATGGAAATGAAGTTTAAGATGCATGCACACGTTAAAGTCTCATGAACAAACCCTAAAACGACATACAAGCCCACGGCTTATATGAAGTTCATGGGTATTCTTGCCTTAAAACCTTGAAAACGTGTACATATAAACTTATGTAACCTATTTAAGCCCTAGTATAATCACTTGCCATGAAATGTGTTATAAACTTAATATAAGCCGAAACCATAACCTTATATAAGCTCATAAGACCTAAATATAAGCCAAGGATTTAACTTACTTAAGCTATGTTATTTAAGCAGTGACATGAAGCCCTAAAAGCTTATATAAGCCAAGACTTAACCTAGCTTATTTAAGCCACTAATAAAATAAGCCGTAGCTAAATAAGCCCATAAGTCATTTAGCTTTAAAACTAATATAAGCCCTAGATTTGTTAAATAAGCCGAAATAGTAAGCTAAATATAAGCCTTAAATAAGCCCATTTGAATATAAGCTTAACTCATTTTAGGAGTAAGTAAATTAATAAAAGCCCATGGTAAAAATTTGGCTAATTTAGTAAAGCCTAAAAGTTACTAGTTACCTAGTTAATTTACCTAATGAAATTATATAAGCCCAATAGGCCATAGCAAATAAGCCGAGACCCAAAATGGGTTAGTCAAGCCCATTTACAAAATTTTGGAGACTTTTTGGGCCATATTTGACAAATGGTGAAAGTTAGGTCCAATTTCAAAAATTAATGAAACTTATATAATCATTTCGTGACTTTTTGTAAGTAGAAGGGCCAAACTTGTGAGTTTCTAAAGTGTAGGGGGACGGTTATTCAAACCGTGAGTGGTATGAAACCACAAGGACCATATTTGCCAAAAGCCTAAACTAAAATGAGCCCTAATTAATTTTATAAACAAACCGAGACCTTGAGGGGTCATTTCTGCCATTTGGGCAAAGTTTTACAAGCCCTAATCCTATTTAACTAATATCCGGTACTTAAAGGGCTATTCCTGCCACTTTTGAAACTTAACTCAAACCCTAGACCCTCTATAAAATATTTCCGAAACTTAAAGGACTAATTGTCTAACACCCCACCAAATGCTATGCGCAGCGGAACCACAACATTTGGGTGCTAGGCAGTTATCATCGCACACAAGATATATCAAACGACTCCAAAGAGACGTAAAAGTTTGAACTTAAATTAAAAATTGTTAAAAATGTACATGTCTACGGTTTTCCAAACCCAAATGATACCACACAGAGTTAGCGTCTCGGTCCCCATGAATCTCAACCCCAAAAGATACAGTTTTCACAACAACATGACATAAAGTTTAAAATATTCAAGTAAGAATGGGAGGAAAAACAAGTAGACGCCAAGCCACACACACAACTTCCATCCAATGCATGCTCCATGCTACACTTCATCGGTTACCTGAAACACATGCTAAATTTGGTCAACAAATAATGTTGAGTGGAATTCATAGGTTTTACAATTTCTTTTGAACATATGTGTATAAAAATCATTCACGATCATTCATAGACTTGTCGATCAAACAATCTATTTTCAAGGTTATGACAATTGTGTTTAAGCTCATGACACTAATCCGTTAACTCAATCACCCGCGTAATAATTACCGGCGTGATTCAGATGAAACCAGTGCCCCTTCTAAAGGCATTAGTTGCAAATATACCTTATCTCTTATCACAAATTATCCGTCCGCAGGGGGTACCCAACGTACTAGCCCTCGTCTCGTGTGGAAACCTTGGTTTCCGGATCTTTGAAGCTACTAGGAATGATCATTGTTCATATGATTAACATAATCAAAGCGGAATTAGAACAACAACCATTAACAAGGTGTTTAGGGCACAAGAACATGAATTAAAACACAATTGGATTGTTCATTATATTAATAACAAACAATCACTAGGTGTGTGTACATTGAATCCCACACCTAGTCGACACACGCTTTAGGTTTACATTGTATATGAAAGTTGTGAATAAAAGCTAAGACCCTTGGTTCCTTTTATAATGTAAGGATTAGGGTTTACAAGAGATAAGAATGAATAAACAAGTAAATCTTTTATTTAAATAAACTTATGCAGAATATCTTTGCATGTTTATCTAAATAGAAGCTTCCATAAGCTTCTTTGTCTACGTTTTGTCAATGCTTGAATTACATGTGACAATGCTTAGATTGTACATGACAACTCTTGAGCCAACAACGCTGGATTTGTTCTTGTCAACGCCTAAATTGCTCTTGACAACGCTTAGACAGAATCTTCATGTTTTCTTCGTTTTTGAGTTTCTGCCACATCAACTTTTTGACCCAACAATCTTCCCCTAGTTGATAGTGGCAAAACTCTATGTGTATCTCTTGTAAGTTGTACATGATCTTCAGATTGCTTCCCCTCAAGTGTAGCATGTATTTCTTCCCCTTTTTGTCACATCAACAGGAAAGTAAACAATGTTGTAATCTTTGAAGATTCTCCAAATGTAGCTCTATGTAATGATCTTGAAGAACAATTAATATAATATTTTTGATGTAGAAGAAGAATAACCCAACCTTGTGTTCCATGTCTTGTACTATCCACGTGATAAAGAACTTATACCTTTAGCATTATAAGCAGACCTCGATCTCTTGTCAATATTCTCATCCTATGTGAGACACTGAGCACGATAATGTTACTCCTTCAAGTGTTATGACAAGCCTTCATCACAAACCATGTAAAGCACGAACAAGTTACCTTTAAAGTCGCAAGTGCATGACTTTAAGATATGATAGAACACAAACTCGCGAAAATCTTCTTCAATCATCAAACTTATCATAAGAATTCTTCTCCTTAAGCCAACACCTCTTCATGATGAACCAATATCTTTGTATGTAAAAGCAAACATGGATAACTCTCTTTCACAAGGCTATCCCGATTACATACTCCAATAAATTACTTCATGAATCATTGGTAACTCGCATTAAAATCATTAATCCATTTAAAAATATCTGAGCCATAAATATCACCATGATATTCTGAATTAAAATGGAGATTCCATGTACCTTCGTGTGTATAATCTTCCTTTTTGTGTGCTTAAAACGTACTAATTTTCTGAAACAGCAGCCTTCTCTGTGTTGTCCAATATCCTCCTTTATCCAACATCTTTGGCAGTTGTATTGTCCGATATCGGACAATACTTATCAGCGCTTGAAATACCATATATCGGACGACACTGTCAACCTATCAGCGTTGACTTATTCTGTCAGCGTCAAAATACCTTCTGTCAGCGTCAATATCAACCTTGTCAGCGTCTATTTTCTGCTGACGTCACCTAGGGCAATAAATCACGTCCAAAAACTTTCCTTCACGTGACTTCTTTGTTCTTTAACCAACATTCCACGTGATACATTCTCATTCAAACAATGGTCTTTTATCTTGCTTTATACGATCTTTGTATTCACGTGATAACATTATTCAGCCCATAATCGAATAAACAATTAATACCATAAGATCAACATACTACCTTAAACATCACGTGTCATCATATCTTAACTAATGACAGCACAACTTTGTTGACCAAAATTCTTTATACTTTGACCACATCAAAAACTTCACGTGAAATCACCACTTTTGTATTATACCATGGTCAGTACCTCGTCCATTAATTATTCCTTGTACTTTGGTGTCCCCTTAATCCAAGCAGACACACTCATTTACTCCTTAGAAACATACTCGTTGACCAGTATATGAACACAACAACTTTTCTTCAATAAATCATGTGACGCTTTTTCTCTTCTCGTCTCTTGTATAATGGGACCATACGAACATGATTAACAAGTCCAGCATCGTCTTTAAACTAACACATAAGTTTAACAACCAGGATAGCATTACCATTATTAGTTAAGAACCAAATATGGAAAAGATAAATGCATATCCCTAAAGATCAGCAATTATCCCCATGTAACTACATATAATTCGTCCAAATATAGGAGATTTTATAGGACCAGTGATAATTCCTAAAAATTCGCATGCTAACCTGTGATCTCAAAAATTCACGTATCCAACAAATCATATCCATGACCAGAAACAATTATTTTCCCATAAGAACAGCGAATATATGAAACATATAAGGTCACCTGATTTTTAGGAAGTGCACGTCTAAAGCATATCCCATAAAATGGAAGATTTTATATGAAAAATCATATCTCACTGTCTGGTGACACGTGAAGTCTGGAACTACAGCCACCAGATCGTATAAACTTGTGCAGACTTTATGAACACAACTCACACGAGCAATCATCACTGGATTAAGTTCCTTTTTGACCTAATGTTAATACCCACATCACAGAAACTTTCATCTTCATCAGCAGTTGCAACAAAGCCGACAAAAACTTATGCATCTGTTGTAGGACCAGCGAACCAAGTATGTAGTCCTTCACGTCAATAGGCAATATCCACAATCAAACCATATCCTGCTGCTTGAAGTCTACTGGATCATGACTTAAGACGTGCAGCTAGGGTTCATCATTAATTCATGATGAATCAATTCCCCAAAGCTAACAACACGTCACGTTTAATCAGCAACAACAAGCCATAGATCTAGGATTTTTATATCAAGACCTAAAGACGAAGACCACAGCTCTACTTCGATCTAGTGTTTTGGACGAACCCTTAATATTTTAACACCTCCAATTCATCATAAAACTTCATCTTTTCTGTTTAAAAACGTCCTAGGGTTTGTAGAAAACCCTAGTTTATTATTTTATGTGAAACAGAAAATCTGAAAAACCACCTTTACAGCCAACTTTGACGCCTAATAACTTTTTCCTGGGGATAAAACTTGACAATCCCTCCGGTGGATGTCTAGATATATGTGTATAGAACACACAAGAAATTTCGTGACGATCCAACGGTCCAATAAAAAGTTATGACCTTCTGAATGCTGCTGCGCACACAAAAACGTCCAGAAAAACCCTAGACGGATTTTTCTTCTTTTCACCATACACGAACACCTTGTTGGTCCTAGCATCACGAGCCACGAGGCTCTGATACCAATTGTGGAAACCTTGGTTTCCGGATCTTTGAAGCTACTAGGAATGATCATTGTTCATATGATTAACATAATCAAAGCGGAATTTGAACAACAACCATTAACAAGGTGTTTAGGGCACAAGAACATGAATTAAAACACAATTGGATTGTTCATTATATTAATAACAAACAATCACTAGGTGTGTGTACATTGAATCCCACACCTAGTCGACACACGCTTTAGGTTTACATTGTATATGAAAGTTGTGAATAAAACCTAAGACCCTTGGTTCCTTTTATAATGTAAGGATTAGGGTTTACAAGAGATTAGAATGAATAAACAAGTAAATCTTCTATTTAAATAAACTTATGCAGAATATCTTTGCATGTTTATCTAGATAGAAGCTTCCATAAGCTTCTTTGTCTACGTTTTGTCAATGCTTGAATTGCATGTGACAATGCTTAGATTGTACATGACAACTCTTGAGCCAACAACGCTGGATTTGTTCTTGTCAACGCCTAAATTGCTCTTGACAACGCTTAGACAGAATCTTCATGTTTTCTTCGTTTTTGAGTTTCTGCCACATCAACTTTTTGACCCAACAATCTTCCCCTAGTTGATAGTGGCAAAACTCTATGTGTATCTCTTGTAAGTTGTACATGATCTTCAGATTGCTTCCCCTCAAGTGTAGCATGTATTTCTTCCCCTTTTTGTCACATCAACAGGAAAGTAAACAATGTTGCAATCTTTGAAGATTCTCCAAATGTAGCTCTATGTAATGATCTTGAAGAACAATTAATATAATATTTTTGATGTAGAAGAAGAATAACCCAACCTTGTGTTCCATGTCTTGTACTATCCACGTGATAAAGAACTTATACCTTTAGCATTATAAGCAGACCTCGATCTCTTGTCAATATTCTCATCCTATGTGAGACACTGAGCACGATAATGTTACTCCTTCAAGTGTTATGACAAGCCTTCATCACAAACCATGTAAAGCACGAACAAGTTACCTTTAAAGTCGCAAGTGCATGACTTTAAGATATGATAGAACACAAACTCGCGAAAATCTTCTTCAATCATCAAACTTATCATAAGAATTCTTCCCCTTAAGCCAACACCTCTTCATGATGAACCAATATCTTTGTATGTAAAAGCAAACATGGATAACTCTCTTTCACAAGGCTATCCCGATTACATACTCCAATAAATTACTTCATGAATCATTGGTAACCCGCATTAAAATCATTAATCCATTTAAAAATATCTGAGCCATAAATATCACCATGATATTCTGAATTAAAATGGAGATTCCATGTACCTTCGTGTGTATAATCTTCCTTTTTGTGTGCTTAAAACGTACTAATTTTCTGAAACAGCAGCCTTCTCTGTGTTGTCCAATATCCTCCTTTATCCAACATCTTTGGCAGTTGTATTGTCCGATATCGGACAATACTTATCAGCGCTTGAAATACCATATATCGGACGACACTGTCAACCTATCAGCGTTGACTTATTCTGTCAGCGTCAAAATACCTTCTGTCAGCGTCAATATCAACCTTGTCAGCGTCTCTTTTCTGCTGACGTCACCTAGGGCAATAAATCACGTCCAAAAACTTTCCTTCACGTGACTTCTTTGTTCTTTAACCAACATTCCACGTGATACATTCTCATTCAAACAATGGTCTTTTATCTTGCTTTATACGATCTTTGTATTCACGTGATAACATTATTCAGCCCATAATCGAATAAACAATTAATACCATAAGATCAACATACTACCTTAAACATCACGTGTCATCATATCTTAACTAATGACAGCACAACTTTGTTGACCAAAATTCTTTATACTTTGACCACATCAAAAACTTCACGTGAAATCACCACTTTTGTATTATACCATGGTCAGTACCTCGTCCATTAATTATTCCTTGTACTTTGGTGTCCCCTTAATCCAAGCAGACACACTCATTTACTCCTTAGAAACATACTCGTTGACCAGTATATGAACACAACAACTTTTCTTCAATAAATCATGTGACGCTTTTTCTCTTCTCGTCTCTTGTATAATGGGACCATACGAACATGATTAACAAGTCCAGCATCGTCTTTAAACTAACACATAAGTTTAACAACCAGGATAGCATTACCATTATTAGTTAAGAACCAAATATGGAAAAGATAAATGCATATCCCTAAAGATCAGCAATTATCCCCATGTAACTACATATAATTCGTCCAAATATAGGAGATTTTATAGGACCAGTGATAATTCCTAAAAATTCGCATGCTAACCTGTGATCTCAAAAATTCACGTATCCAACAAATCATATCCATGACCAGAAACAATTATTTTCCCATAAGAACAGCGAATATATGAAACATATAAGGTCACCTGATTTTTAGGAAGTGCACGTCTAAAGCATATCCCATAAAATGGAAGATTTTATATGAAAAATCATATCTCACTGTCTGGTGACACGTGAAGTCTGGAACTACAGCCACCAGATCGTATAAACTTGTGCAGACTTTATGAACACAACTCACACGAGCAATCATCACTGGATTAAGTTCCTTTTTGACCTAATGTTAATACCCACATCACAGAAACTTTCATCTTCATCAGCAGTTGCAACAAAGCCGACAAAAACTTATGCATCTGTTGTAGGACCAGCGAACCAAGTATGTAGTCCTTCACGTCAATAGGCAATATCCACAATCAAACCATATCCTGCTGCTTGAAGTCTACTGGATCATGACTTAAGACGTGCAGCTAGGGTTCATCATTAATTCATGATGAATCAATTCCCCAAAGCTAACAACACGTCACGTTTAATCAGCAACAACAAGCCATAGATCTAGGATTTTTATATCAAGACCTAAAGACGAAGACCACAGCTCTACTTCGATCTAGTGTTTTGGACGAACCCTTAATATTTTAACACCTCCAATTCATCATAAAACTTCATCTTTTCTGTTTAAAAACGTCCTAGGGTTTGTAGAAAACCCTAGTTTATTATTTTATGTGAAACAGAAAATCTGAAAAACCACCTTTACAGCCAACTTTGACGCCTAATAACTTTTTCCTGGGGATAAAACTTGACAATCCCTCCGGTGGATGTCTAGATATATGTGTATAGAACACACAAGAAATTTCGTGACGATCCAACGGTCCAATAAAAAGTTATGACCTTCTGAATGCTGCTGCGCACACAAAAACGTCCAGAAAAACCCTAGACGGATTTTTCTTCTTTTCACCATACACGAACACCTTGTTGGTCCTAGCATCACGAGCCACGAGGCTCTGATACCAATTATGGAAACCTTGGTTTCCGGATCTTTGAAGCTACTAGGAATGATCATTGTTCATATGATTAACATAATCAAAGCGGAATTTGAACAACAACCATTAACAAGGTGTTTAGGGCACAAGAACATGAATTAAAACACAATTGGATTGTTCATTATATTAATAACAAACAATCACTAGGTGTGTGTACATTGAATCCCACACCTAGTCGACACACGCTTTAGGTTTACATTGTATATGAAAGTTGTGAATAAAACCTAAGACCCTTGGTTCCTTTTATAATGTAAGGATTAGGGTTTACAAGAGATAAGAATGAATAAACAAGTAAATCTTCTATTTAAATAAACTTATGCAGAATATCTTTGCATGTTTATCTAAATAGAAGCTTCCATAAGCTTCTTTGTCTACGTTTTGTCAATGCTTGAATTGCATGTGACAATGCTTAGATTGTACATGACAACTCTTGAGCCAACAACGCTGGATTTGTTCTTGTCAACGCCTAAATTGCTCTTGACAACGCTTAGACAGAATCTTCATGTTTTCTTCGTTTTTGAGTTTCTGCCACATCAACTTTTTGACTCAACATCTCGGATAGGGTCGTCAACCCCATACTACTATCACTTTGTATAAGCGGCTATTTTCAATCCACGCTAGGATTAAACAATAGTTAATAGTTCATGAAATTAGGGCCTTTTGCAACTAGGTACTCAACACAATTTCTAAGGCAACATTCGGGTCCAACAATCATTCATGACATATGTTCATTTTGGAAAACTAACATGCATTTCCCTCGCGGGTAAAACAATTTAAAACAATATTAAGCGAGGCTATAAATTCACACCTTATATAACAAAGTAGTCGACGATTCGAGTGACGATCACTGACGATGATGAGGATGCCCGGGGAAATCAACACCTAACAAACCAATAACGCGTAATGAGTAATCTCATTTATAAATCTTAAGCACTGTATATAATTCATACATATTAGTCAATTGTGATAATTACAACTCACACCAAAGCCAAACAAATAAGTGTTACTCGTTTTATACTATTCGTCCATGTTATTAACGTTATTCCCTTTTTACACATTTTTCGTCGATACTTACCAAAAGTACGGACTGTTTTACTAGACTTAAACCTTTTTATAAAAATTGGGAAAATTCTCAAAAATACCTTAAGTACTGTAGAAAACTCATTTTTAATCCCATTAAAAGTTTTCGCATTTACGACCCGTTACTCAACACTTTACCAAAACTGCGTTTTTCGGACTGAATTTGCACATTGACCAAGTCGGACTCATTTGACCCATTTAAAATATACCATTGACCCATTTGACACCTAAGTCTAATAATAGACTCAAATATGCAGGTTTGAGACCAAAAACCAACCTTTGACCATTTACCAAACTATACCTATGGTCCCTGGGATTTGACCTAAAACCAAGCATAATTTCGGATTATGAAGGTTTTCATCTCCCGGTACACGATTTTCAAAACATCATAACTTTTGACTCGTTAGGAGTCGTAAGCTCTATCTTATACCAAATCGAAGCTAAGAAGACGCTCTACAACTATATCCTAGTCACATGACATGTTTACAAAATAATTTTTATGAAAACATCCCAAACTTTCTGCCTAAAATTACCTATCCCAAAATCAATCCAACACTCGTTTCCAATCCCATTTATCAACACTAGACCTCAACTTAATCACTCCTAATCATACCTAACCATACTAATCAGTCCTAAACACTCTAATTATCATATCCATCTCAAAACCCAAACACAAAATCAAACATGCAATGGGTTCTACCCATTCAAAAACATCTAAAAACAAGAATAAATACATAATCCATAAACAAAATAACAATCACCATGATCCCCCAAACACCCCCTTTGTGCCGTGGGGTTTGGGTGATCAAAAACCCCCAACCAAATTGATCTTGGTTGGTTTGTTGAGTGATTAAACATCCTATATACATGAATTAAACATGCATACATCCAATTAACATCAAAACCACTTTTGAAAAATCCATTGATTCTTGGAAAATTTTTTGTGGATGCATGTATGATTAAAGTAGATGAAAAGGAAGGGAAAGAAGTAATTAAAGGTGGTCTAAGCTTACTTTTAATCAAAACAAGCTAGAAAAAAGATGGTGGTGGTGGTTTGGGTGGTTTTGGCCGTCGGCCTAAGGAGAGAAAAGGGAGGGGTTTGAAATTTTTTTAAGTGAAATGTGTTGTGTGTGTGTTTGTTTCTTCATTTTGTAAAATTGGGAGGGACTTGTGGTGAAATTTTAGCTTTCTTTGGCCCTTAAGTGAAAATGACATCACAAGTTTACGGGATTGACTCATTAGTCATTTTTGGAAAATTTTACGGGAGTCGGGGATCTTCCTGAACACTACAAAATACTTTTAGGACAATTTAAATGTACCCGAAAAGCAATAAAACTCACCCGACTCGACTTAACACGAACCGAAAGTAAAATTCTCGAAAAATTATAGTATCGATAAAACGACAATAAACATAGAAATTTGGGCATCCACCGGGATCGTAGTCGTCATCGTTCTTCTTAAATCGTCAATCGTCAAAATTATGACCTCGAATATCGGTTTCAACCAAAATGATAAAATATATAGCAAATAAAATTTATTAAAAATTTCAAAAATAAGCGTAATTTAGGGTAATGTAAGTGACCTCGGTTCTAGGGCATCCACCCCTCCTTAAAGAGAGCGACGTCCCGGCGCTCGCCTCTTCTTATACTCACATTTCGTGCCGCTGGAACATATGAGGATACCTTTCCTTGAAAAAGTCCTCATGTTCCCAAGTGTATTCCGGTCCACGCCTAGAATTCCATCGAACCTTCACAATGGGAATTCTACTATGCTTCAGCCTCTTGACCTCTCGGTCCATAATTTCCACGGGTTCTTCCATGAAATGCATTTTGTCGTCCAATTGAATCTCGTCCTAAGGAATCACCAATTCCTTATCCGCCAAACTCTTCTTCAGATTTGATACGTGAAACGTGTCGTGAATAGCACTAAGCTCGTTCGGCAACTCTAACTTATACGCTACCGGTCCAATTCGTTTAACGATCTTAAATGGTCCAATATACCTCGGACTCAACTTTCCTTTCTTCCCAAAATGAATTACACCCTTCCACGGCGAAACCTTAAGCATAACCATATCTCCGACTTCAAATTCCAACGGTTTTCTTCTGTTATCGGCATAACTCTTCTGTCGGCTTCTCGCAGCAAGTAATCGGTTCTTGATTTGCACAATCTTCTCTGTCGTCTCCAAAACCATTTCGGGTCCAGTCAACTGACTTTCTCCTACTTCACTCCAACACAAAGGTGATCTACACTTCCTTCCATACAACGCTTCGAATGGTGCAGCCTTGATGCTCGCATGGTAACTATTATTATACGAAAACTCCACTAAAGGCAAGTGGCGTTCCCAACTTCCTCCAAAATCGATCACGCATGCTCGGAGCATGTCCTCCATCGTCTGAATAGTTCGTTCGCTCTGGCCATCAGTCTCCGGGTGATAAGCCGTGCTCAAACTCAATTCAGTGCCCATCGCACGTTGAAGTGATTTCCAAAATTCCGAAGTAAACCTACTATCGCAATCCGAAATGATCGATAAAGGTACACCATGTCTGCAGACAATCTCCTTCACGTAAAACAGCTTCTACAAGACCTAATCACATGATTGCCTCTAGTCTCCCTAGACATACTCCAAAGAACACGTCTCAAACTAGTTCAAATGACGTTCACCATACATTTGGTCTAAGGGAAGCTAAGCTAAAGACACAAGTAAGAGATAGGAATTTCAAACCTAGTCAGATGCCTTCTAGTTTACCCAACACTGCTAACCAGAGCATGTCACTTCCTAGGAGAATCAATCAATCATCTAGGAATTCTAGATCTTACTCGGACATTAAATATGCTACTTGTAAAACATGTAGGAAATGTGTCTTTAAAGCCAATCATGATTCTTGTATCAAGAATTACTTAATGAGGTGAACTCCCGTGCTAGATTTAAATCCCAATGGGTTGCTAAAATCAAACCCATTGGTAAAATGTGGCGCCCTACTGGTAGAACTTTCACTCTTGTAGGAAACGAGTGCCCTTTAACTAGGATAGTCTCCGATTCTACTAAGACTACTAGGGAGGAAATTGAAGAGGATGACACATTACTTAAGCCTCTTAAGGTTTTCTATAAAAGGAAACGTTTGCCAACTAAGACAAGTGAATCATCTCCTCAGGTCACCTCAGGCACAAGTAAGGCCGACTGTGAACCTCCACATGGTTCTAAAATAGATATCGCTAATCCACATACAAGTATCCAGCTTTCTAATGAGAATGCAGGTACCAAAGTTAACATTCAACAAGCACACAGCGTTCCAATCGTTGTATACCATTCAATTAAGGACACTCTCAGAGTTTGGTTGCTGAAGAAGCTGATATCTAAGAAACAAGTGTCTCAGGGGATTTGTAGTTAAGCTTACAATGTGTAAAGGACTTACAGTCACATAACAGACTGTAACTCGCTCTCACAAGAAAGGAAAGTTTATCGCCGATGATAAAGTTATCCTAACAATGAGAAATTCATTTTTCTCGGGCATGAGCTTATATAAAAAACATTCAACGTTTTTAAGCTCATGCACACAGGCTTATAGATAAATCACAGTCTGTAACCCGTTCTTCAAAGAAAGGGAAGTTTATCTCGCAACGATAACTTACCCTCTTAACAAGAAATTAAGTTTCTTTGGACACGAGCTTATCCTAAAACCATTCAAAGGTTTTAAGCTCGTGTATAAGGCTCATCATTAAATAACAGATGATGACCCGTTCTTCAAATAAAGGAAAGTTTATCGACGATGATAAACTTATCCTCGCAACGAGAAATTAATTTTTCTCGGGCATGAGCTAATAATAAAAACATTCAAAGTTTTTAAGCTCATGCACAAGGACTTACAGTCACATAACAGACTGTAACTCGATCCCAAAAGACAGGAAAGTTCATCCCGATGATGACTTATCCTCAAAACGAGAAATTCAGTTTTCTCGGGCATGAGCTTATGATTAAAAACATTCCAAGTTTTTTAAGTTCATGCACAAAGGCTCACATTCAAATCACAGTCTGTGCCCCGTGCTTCAAAGAAAGGAAAGTTTATCGCCGATGATAAACTTATCCTAACAACAAGAAATTCATTTTTCTCGGGCATGAGCTTATATCAAAAACATTCCAAGTTTTTAAGCTCATGCATTAAGGACTTATAGTCATATCACAGACTGTAACTCGTGCATCAAAGAAAGGAAAGTTTATCACCGATGATAAACTTATCCTAATTAACGAGAAATTAAATTTTTTCGGACACGAGCTTACATTAAAACCATTCAAAGGTTTTAAGCTCGTGTAAATGGTTCATCATTAAATATCATATGATGACCCGTACTTCAAATAAGGGAAAGTTTATTTTTTATGATATCTTATCCTCATAACAAGAAATTAACCTTTCTCGGTCATGAGCTTGTCTTAAAACATTCGAAGTTTTAAGCTCAGAAAGGAAAGTGTATCTTTTGAATAAGAGAACTTTTCCTCATAACGAGAAATTAACCTTTCTCGGTCATGAGCTTTCCGTTAAAACAGTCAAAGTTTTCAAGCTCATGAAAACGACTTCTAAGTAAATGCCAGCTTAGAACTCGTCCTTCAAATAAAAGGAAAGTTTATCGCCGATGGTAACTTATCCTTACAACGAGAAGTTTACAACTTCTCGGACTTGAGCTTTCCTAAGATATTCCAAATCTTAAGCTCAAGTAATTGGTTTTCAAAACTTTGAACACAATTTTTCAAGAATTTCTCAAAAGGTTTTTCTAAATCTTTCAAAATTGTGTGTTCAAAAACGTTTTGATAAAAAGAGCATGTCTTCTGGAATTGATAATATTTACGAACCTAGAAATGTCATTCAATAATGACACGGGGTTGTAAATAAAGTTCGAGCAGAAGTTTAAAAGATTTAAATCATGCTCCATATGGTTTGCTACTATTTCCGATAGTAACCCGCTTTTCACATTGAAGTCAAGCATTTCACCAGAAAGCTTTGACTTCAGAATCCAAAGTTATCAACTCCAGAATCCGAAGTTCGTTGCAATTGATATCTACATACTAGACGATGCGACTACTCAAACGACGACTACAGCTCTTTAAGTAGAACACGGGTCAACAATTGAGGGGGATCAATTGTCAAGCGTTCAAACTCTTCGATGCCGAAAGTGCCAATGTTCACAAGTTGGTGTCAAGACAACAATATCAATTGTCCATGTGGTGTAAAGGAGAAGATAATTTCAGAAGTTACGAGGAAGACCAACGTCCGCAGACAAGAACCACGTGATCTTATCACATGATGTTCTCATCATTTCAGGTCCTAACTCGTATACTATAATCTTGTGAATTCATTTTTATATATGATCTTTGCTCGTGAATATTATTATATGCGAATCAAGTGCACCCTTATTCATTTGAGGGGGACCTTTAAAAAAATCATGAAGATATCTTCCCAATTTTTTCTTAAAACATCATTAAATCAATTGATATAAAAAACATCGATTGGGTTAATATTTTTAATATGGGTGAGAAAATGTGATTTAATACGACTCAATGGTTTGACTTAATGTGCTGGCTCATTCCGACATGTGCGAAATGTTTTCGAATATCGTGGCATATGTTAAGGGGGAGCAAAATGGATTTGGATATTAAAATGGATTTCATGGTGACATATACTTACCTATAACATCTTAATTCACGATGGTGATGATTGTGGTGACATAAGGATGGTAGGATAGGTTAAAGTCCAATGATTCCTCTAGAACCGGAGGAATCTTCCCAAGGACATTCCATAGCTAGAAATAGAAGTCCTTAGGAAAGATGGAGAAAGATTGTGAACGTAGCTGAATGCCAACCAAGTACTTAAGTTAGCACTGGAACAATCACAACAAGGTGCTAGTTATGACGTTTTGGTAAGCATTGAAGGGGTTGAAGAATGAAAAAGAATTGTAAAGATAAAGGGTGTAAAGAAAGTAGCCCTCCTTACAACTTAGGTAGAAACCGAGTCAATTCATATGCTATTGAGATCATTTATGATTCTCGATATTGAAGATAGACATCATGGACCCAGTGATGCAAGGCACAACCCATCCCAGCTAACTCAGATATCTCTCAAAATATATTTGTTTTAATCACACGGAGACAACACATTATCTATTGATTTATTCACTCCGAATAAATTGGTATTGAAAAGGTGGCACTCCTCTCCAGCCTTCGATCACTAAAATCCAAAATGCACGATCGAGTCTAGAGCCAGTTGAGATCATCAAATATCTCACTAAGACACACTTTCATTATTCCTTGCTTGTTCACACAATGTGAAAAGTAAGAAAGATATTAAGAGTCCTATACAAAATCTTCATGATCTTTCCTGAACATCCGAGTAATACGAAAGTATTTACAATGAAGATGGAAATCCTTCTTGAGCGAACGTCAAAAAGCTCATGGTAGGTGCTTGTGCGATTCTTTATGAATCAAACATGTGATAACTGGAAAGCAACAGTGGTTTAAACTCTTAAATGAGTTTAAACACGTTCCAGGCCTCTACGCAATATCTTAGTGATCTTGCCAGAACATTCAGAGTAATACTATTAAGTATTTACAGTGACGAATGGAAATCCTTCTAGTGTTAACATCAAACAGAACTTGGTAGGTAACTTGCAAGATTCTATATGAATCAAGCTCGTGACAACTGGAAAGCAACGATGGTGCGGTTCTTAATTGAACTTCACTTGTTCCAGGAACATGAATTGACGACTTCAAATCATGCGGATAATATTATCCAAATGATTCACTCTTTACGTTCGCAGTCAGCTTTGGACGGTTGAGTAAAGAGAACGGGTTTACCCGCGAAATCTTGTCAAGGAGGTTCTTTATTGAAACTTGATTGTAGCTTTTTGTATACCCTTTTAGGAAAAAGAGCAACAAAATAGGGCAAGTAAGCACGACGATTTAGGAAAACCGTGTGTGAATGACCCTAAATAAGAGTGAGTTCGTTCTCGAGGAGGCACGTGTGTTGTGTAATGAATTGATTAATGATGATTTTATTAAGAAGAAAAGAAAGGAGAAATAAGAAAGAAATGACGGTTACGAAGACGGATCGAGCTAAGACGAAAAGGCGTTCACGTAAAACCGTAAAAAACTACAAAATTAAAAATTTTAAACCTAAAAATTAATTAAAAGCTAAAAGTAGTCTAAAATAATATAAATAAGAATAAAAATCCAATAAAAATATTTTAAAACCTTTTATTAATTAAATATTCAATTTTAAATGCTAATTAAAGCCCTAAAATTAAATATAATTAATCAAAATGTACAAAATATGATTTTATTGAACAAATAACTTACTTATATTATCTAAAGACTAAAAAGTATTTTTCCTAATTTTTGAAAACTATTTTTCTATTTTTAAATTACTAAAAACTATTTTTAAACCAAAATAATTATAAAAAAATAATAAAATAATGCTAAAATTGATTTAACAATTTAAAAAATCCTAATTTACTCTAATGAACAGTAGAAAATTGAAAAAGTTTGAAAATATAAAATTTACCACTAAAAGACAAAAACAGTTTAATATAAAACCCTAATTAACTTAAATTAATTCTAAAAAATAATAAAAAGACGAACAGTAGAATATTTTTAAACCAAAAACCTTAAAATGTTTTTCTAAGTCTAGGAAAATTATTAGAAATAAAAAATAATAATTTTTACCACTAAATTCCAAAAACAGAATATTAAAAAGTAATAAAAATAGCTAATAATTGTGAAAAATAGCAAATGAACAGTAATAAAAATTTTATTTAAACAGAAAAATCCTAAATAAAATTAAAAAATTTAGAAACAAAAATCATGTCCTAACTCTAAAATTTGAGCACTAAAGACAAAATAGAAAGAAAGCTGAAAGTGACATGTTGCTGGATTTGTCTTGTTGCTTGGCAGTACTAACAAGTGAGCTAGCAGTGGGAAAGGAGTTCCCACTGGTAGTGTTAATTTTTGTTCAAAAAAGCAATAAGCTTAGGAAAGCTTATTTTGAGTGCTTATTTGGACAATAAGGCACCCTTATACTCAGTTGAGTATAAGGAGTCTATGCAAACACAAAAACACAAAGGTCACTTAACAAAATCAAGCACAATTAGCAACAAAAGTTTCTAATGAAGCTTTCATGTTTCTGATGAATAGGGTGCTGATACACTTGGCACAATAATGACTTTCACTTGCTAAAATCTTGCATACAATCCTATCTACTAGCATAAAACTGATTCAGAACACTTCTATGCACTTAACCCTAACAGATTTCAAGGTTTGATGAACTAATTCACAAGAAAACTGGCAGAAAAGTCACTGAATATGTTTGACTGATTTTTAGCTAGTTGATACCATTTTTATCATGCAAACTTGCTTGTTTCTTTACCAAACTGAAAACTTAAACCAACATACAACCTAATGATACTATATTGAGTGAAGAAAACAGGATTTCAAGCAAGATTTAAAACGTTTAAACCATGTTAAGCCCTAGTCCAAACACCCCTTTAAACTGAAAATCAAGATTTTAATAAATCAAATGCTTTCAAATCACACTCAAACTGATTTAAACAACTTATAACATGCATACAACCAACCAATCAGTGAAATCAAACACTTAAACAAACAAATGAACAACTTGCAGTCAAAATCACATAAACCATAAATTTTGAAAACTGAAAATGGAACAAGGGATGTTACCTTGTTGGACCTACATCCAGGCCCAACAATGGCTGCTATGCCACTTCCTAACAGGCCCGGGCCTGTGCAGAACCTCTTGGACAACAAAAGCTCCAATGGAACCTGCAATGAACAATGAAGAACACAAGCAAATATCCAATGTTTCTAATTTTTCTCCCTAACTTTCAAATCTTTTCAAAAACTTCTCAAATAAACTTCTTTTAACACACTTAAACAAACCAGTTAACCACTTGGAAAACCAAGATTCAGAACAAGATTTTGCCAAAAACTCACTTTTTCAGAATCTTGAAGAAAAATGATTTTTGAAAACCTTGAACTAATGTCAAATATGGAACTCAGATTTCTAGCTTAATACCACACCAACTTTTATAAAACAAAAGGAATTACACTTTTTCATAAAAATTACCAACTTTATTTAAATAAAAAGGGATTACAAAGTTTTTTAAACTAGACCTGGAACAAGAGATATAGGGTCACATACGACCTCTATATATACTACTCAATAGAACAATGTAGAACCCTAAACCCTAATACATAGAATTCCTAAAATGTCCTTGGACTTTTGACTGAAAATGGTCAAATTGTGCCTCTTGTGATGTTGTTGATGTAGCCAGTTGTTTGAAGTTGATCATAAGCGTTCAAATCTTCTTGGGGGCCAAGGAGTCTATCTTATTCGTTCATTTGGTCGGGTATTGGGGTTTGGGGATAGAGACGGGTACAGGGGAGGTACAAGGTGGGGTCCTCAACCCATGTGAGGGTGTTTTGTGAGGTAGGTTGTGATGACAATAAGCTTAATCAACCATCTGCACAAATGGGTGAAAAACCCCTTTGTTTTGTGGTCAATCGATCCTAGGGTAATTAGGGTTTATAGAGTGTTTAGGGGTTGGTTTAATCTGAAATGGGATTAAGGATTTTTAAAAATGTTGTTAAGTGGGAAAAAATGTTGACTTTGTTGACCAGTTTATTAAATAAACTGGTTGGGTTTGGGTTGTGGGTTTTGGACGGGTATGGATAGGGTAAAATGGGTAGGGTCGGGTTGATGGTGACGTGGAGGTTTGTGAGTGGGTGTGTGGGTTTGGTTGTCTGGCAAAAACAGCCCCCCAAGTCTCTTTACTTTGGCACTTTCCATAAAACAGCTATAAACTCTTTTTCCCTTTATAATGACTTTGGACAGTTGGCATATTTGGCCCTTGTGTTTGGTAAAAAACATGAACAAGGACTTAACATGTACTTTCTTCAATTTCCAAGGACCTTTAATGTCAAAACATGAATCTTCAAAGACCATAGTTGTTCAATCTTGATTCTTTAAGGGTAAAAAGTGACAACTTGCAAATCTTGAGGGACCAATCTTGCAATTTCTTCAAACTTCAAGGGCAATTTTGGAAATTCTTGATTCGGGTCCGGTTCATTATGCGGCTTCGTTTCCCGTGTTCGTTTTTGATTGATTCTTGTGATCTTTTTGTCTTTTCCTCAATATCCGTACCTAAAATACACAAGCAACAAACACGAGCATATATTTGGAAGTTTTAATGATATTTTATGCAATTTAAGCCCGATTTGGACGATGAGACTATGTATAAAAGCAGTCTCATCACTCCCCCATACTAAAACATTGTCGTGCCCTCACGCAATGCTAGAATAAAGTATCTTAGCACCTCCAAAATTCATTTTATTCACTTTATTGAACGTTAAACTAGCTACACTACTACTATTGCTACTTCTACTTGCGTTTTAGACATAATGTATGATTTTCATCGCAAAATGGGACGTTTAGGTTCATAGAATAAGAACACGTGAATGATTCGTTAGAAATAATTTCATCATCCTAGATTTTCACCCTAATTCCATGCCAAGCGTGCAACGAGATCATTGTCATTATAAGTT
Source organism: Glebionis coronaria (assembly GCA_025667525.1). NCBI lineage: Eukaryota > Viridiplantae > Streptophyta > Magnoliopsida > Asterales > Asteraceae > Glebionis > Glebionis coronaria. The sequence goes on from CM046880.1 coordinate 238,269,443, forward strand.
AGTAATGCTAACACTACTCATATGCCCTAATCACGTGCTTATCCTCCCATTATTCCTAAGTTGTATCTCTTATATTTTATTTTGTCTTGAATATTTCACGAGGATACATTGTTGACTTATCCGATAATAGAGATTTAGGTCTAAAAATAGAGTCCTAACGGTGTAACTAAGACCATCAAATCAATAACCCCTCCTAATAGACAACGATGTCAAAAAATTAAGTCAACAAGAAGGATCGATAAACACGGTTTTATAACGGTTTTGAACATGAGACTTATTACCAAGACTTTTATACGCCCCCTAACGGAAGGGCCTTATTATCTTTGGTTTACCTCCATCTTTTATTCAACTTAGCCATGAAGCTTTTATTATGACTTTGGTCTTGCCTTGCCTTTTATTATCCGCCTCATCGGTGGTTTTATTAGCCAAAGACGTATATCCTCATGCTAAAGCGAATTTTGGAATAAAAAAACCCTAATTCTCTCTAGGTGTTTTCCGGCCGCCGTATGTTTTTCCGTTCCCCTTTGATCTGATCTATTACCTTCTCCTCGTTCTATCTTGGTGGCTGTATATCTATTATTGATTCTAGGGTTGATAGTTTTTAGGGTTTCGTTAAGGGTTGTATACGAAACTTTCTTATCAGCTCTTTTAATTAATATTGATATACAGATTCATTGAATAGAACGTCTAAGGTGATGACTGGTTTTTAGGGTTTCGGTTCTGTGCTGTGCGCCGCTGCATTTTTTTAGGGTTTTTTTGTTATTATTTTAATCGGTATGGAGATTGGGTAGGTTTATTTAGGTACTGGTATAAAACCCTAATTTGTTAATTAGGGTTTTTGTGATATTGTGTTTGATTAGTTTCATGATTAGAGAGATGGATAACAGGTTTGTTCCGGTTGACATGGATGCGTTGGCAGCTAGGATGATCAGATTGAGAGAACAGATGGGTGTTTCATCTCCTAGTAATACGGATAGCTCACCTGCTGTGGTGCATGCAGCAGGTCTTCAGTCGACACAAGAGGGTTCTGAGTCGCATGCGACACTTGCTGATTCGACACAAGATGCTGTTCCTGCTGATTCAAGACTTGCTGATTCGACACCTGCTGTTAATGCGGGTAAGGAGAAGGGTTCACTGCTTCAGGGGTGTGCTAACTTGTATACTAATGTCAATAGTCCACAGAAGGGTTCGTTTGCCTCGATATTTCAAAATGAGGGTGGTATGAACCAAACTATTCCTAAGACGGTGAAGATATCAGAATTACGATGTGATGAGCATGTTGAAGGAGCACGAGTTGCACTTCCATATGCTGCTGTTGAAGAGGTTGAATCCAGATTTAAGCACACGTTATACGGGCAGTTTATTGGTAAACGTTTAGCTTTTCCATTGGTGGAAAATTATGTTAAAAATACGTGGGCACGATTTGGCTTGATACGCGTTCAATTACATGAGGATTTTTTCCTTTTTCAATTCAAGACGAAGGAAGGAATGGAAGGAGTCCTTGAAAATGGCCCGTGGTTGATTAGGATGGTTCCCATGATTTTGAATATTTGGTCGCCTACTACTGATCTGAAAAAGGCGGAGATTAAGAAAGCACCAGTTTGGGTTAAGATTCATCATGTGCCGATTGTTGCTTATTCGGAGGTTGGTCTTAGTCTTATCACGACCCAAATTGGCACTCCTATTATGTTGGATTCTTACACGAGTAATATGTGTGTTAACTCGTGGGGTCGGAGTACATATGCTCGGGCGCTCGTTGAGGTTTCAGCTGAAATGGAGTTATTGGATTCGATGGTAATTGCAGTCCCTAAAGGTAGTGGAAAAGGGCATTCATTGGTTACTGTTGATATTGAGTACGAATGGAGACCTCCAAGATGTGCTACATGCTTGATCTTTGATCATAATAGTGATATGTGTCCGAAAGTGCATAAGGAAGTGGTTACTCATGTTACTAAAGATGGCCATGATAACACGTGCTGTCCTAAAATTGTTACGGCTTGCCCTATGGCTACGCAAGTTGCTGATCTTAGCAAGGTCAATGAGCAAAAGGAGGAAGGTTTTCAGAATGTAAAACGTAAGAAGAAGAGAGGTAAAAAGACTAATGGCAGCGTGAATGGAGGTTTCCAGGTTGGTAGTAAACCTCTTTATGTTCCTAAAGTCAATTTACCAGCTAGTTCAACCTCCAAGTATAATAAGAATGCTCCATCGATACCAAAGGCCGGTACGAGTGCGTCTTCTACTAAGAGTGGACCGGCCCTTGTTGCGGTGAATCCAATTAATCCTACTAAACGGACGAATAATCCAGATTCTAATTCTGAATTTCCAGCAACGTTTAAGGCAGGTTTCATGAATAATATTAGTCGGAATGAGGGTGGTGTTGGTACATCAAATAGCTTTGAGATTCTAAATCAATCTGATTCGGAGGTAGAAGAGGTTGAGAATGTCTATGATGAAGCTGCATACTTATATCATGACAAGAGGGATAAAGCTAAATGAAGACAAGAATAAATCTTTGATTTTATTTTGTTCTATTTTTTAGGTGTGTAAATGTATATGGCATGTCATATACATCGTTGTAGGCGTTTATCAAGCGTTTAGCTTGAGGTTAATGTGGTATTTCAGCCACATTCCATCTGTACTTCAATGTTTTTTGGTGTAATATATTTTACCGGGGATAGTCCCTTTTACCCAAAAAAAAAAAAAAAGCGAATTTTGGATCTTTAAAGCTTCGAAGATTAAGGCTTGATTCACTTTCAATTTTTGCATAGATTTTTTGGCCTTGTGGGGCTTCAAATTGTTTGCTAGATTTAGGTGAGCACTTGAAATCTTATTATTGGGTGAAACTTTCGATTATTCGGGTGCCAATACTTCAAAACCGTGACGCTGGCGATACCTTAATGTCTTCCAAATTTAATTACACGGAAGCTACTAGAAAAGACTAGAAACCCAACAATCCTAACTAAACCGCTAAGTCAATATTTATTAAGCAAAAAATACTTACAAGCGAAGGGAGAATAAGCAAACAACGAGAACACATGAGTTTTTGAAAGAATACGAGTACTCTACGTTTAGCATAGTAAATTATAATTAACTCTATCATTTCTCGTCCTCATTTAAGAGACTTAGCCTAATGTGTAGTTAATGAATCAAAGCTAAGTGCTCAACACGCACGGTCGAGTCAAAAATTACTCTTATTCTCGCCATCGGAAAACCTACATTCGTGTCTTCAAACACTTATAAAACATGAGAAAAATTTAAAATTTGGCCATTTTTAGCCTTATTTTACAACAAAACGATAAACAAAAAGATAAACTTTGGAAAGCGTGAAGGTTTGGCAAGGGAAGTATCTATTCACCCCCCCATACTAAAGTTAAACATTGTCCTCAATGTTTCGAGTCTAGGGGTGCAAACACCCCTATACTAGAGACGTAGTCAAATGCCTAATCTAGCATGGAAAGGGTGTAACCAATAAATTAATAGCCGTTTATGAAGTGTGCTATAAACCTAAGGTTAGAACATCAAAGGATATATCATTTGGATATTGAGAAATGTCTTCAAAGCAAACGATCGAGTGCTCCCATAAAACGAACACGAGAGGCTCCAATCGTGAAGATCATGATCTAAAAACCACAATGCACAAACAACCACGGAACAAAGGTTGGAAGGGCACAAATCCCCTCACATTAAACTAATTAGAAAGCAATAATATTTACATGGATAAGCATGGGTCTCCCCCACGAGGCACCTTTTTTTTGATAACCGAGTCAAGAGCTCGACCCGAATCCCGATAAATGTGATCATTTAGGGATTATCTTGGTATGGTCAATTTTTAGTGGGGCTTACATGATAAACAAGGCCCAAAAACAACCGGTATTAAGGACTAAGTCCTTTGATGGTGCAAAATACCGGGATCGAAGATGGCGTTCTCGTTTTCATTGGAAAAACAAATCAACGCCACTTCATCATGAGTCAACAAAAACCCAAAGGGTTTCAAGAAAATAGATGAGAAGAAATAGAAGGGTGGGACAATGGGTAAGTCATGAAAACATTGAGCTACTCGAGGTAGACTCGCACCAATCAAATGAAAAGATTTTCCATTTATTGCATCGGTGGAAGACCGAGATTTCCCTTTATAAGCAATTCCAGGATCAAATATCTCGTCCTCGGTGGAGAAAGGGGAGGGAACATAAGGGGATTCCCCCACACTAAGTCCACTCAAAGCATCGTCAAAAGGAGAAGACGAGTTTGTAGCACTCAATTCACGTGGTGATGACGGAGTTAGAATTGTAGAAAAATCTTTTAAATTCAATTCAAAATCTTTTCCTTTTTCATCTTTTAAACTCTCCTTGTGAAAACCCGATTTAATTATGTCAAAAATATTTGGTGTTTCTAAAGCAATGTTAGTCACACTAAAAATTCTCACATTTGAAAAGCGTTTTGGTAAAGGTGGTGGCAAGTTTTCAAAACGTTTGTCAACAAAGAAAACTTCCCCATCGGGATCAACATATTCATCATCCGAAGAATCATTCACAATTGGAATCGTAGGCTTAACACTCTTATCCTCCACTGGCGGAGGGGACGGAACTTCATTTTTCTCAACAACTCCTAAAACTCTATTTGAAATCTTTTTGCAAATGTTTTTGATGGGATTGACATTATACATAGACGTGATAGAATACACATGAGAAAGTGTGGAGTTTTGAGTTGCATTAATGACGAGTTCTTCCTCATTGAAACGAAGAGTGATTTTCCTTGCATGCACATCGATAAGTGCTCTCGAGGTATCCAAAAATGATCGAACTAAAATTAGCGGAACTTTAGGATCGATAGGAATGTCAACAACAATAAAGTCTACAGGATAGTAGAACTTTCCAACTTTCACGAAGACGTCCTCGGCAACTCCACAAGCTAGAATCGTAGAATGATCGGCCATCTCGATTGACATTCTTGAAGGAGTGAGATTGGGAAGATTGAGCGATTTAAAAATCTCAAGAGGCATCAAATTAATACTAGCACCAAGATCGGCCAAGGCGTAGCATTCTTCCATGTCTTGTATAGCACATGGGATTAAAAACTTGCCGGGATCACCGACTTTTTGAGGTATGCGGCTTAGAAAAACCGATGAACAACTAGACGATTTTTTCAATTTCTCTTTTTATTCAACATAATTTTGAAGTTTGCGGCAAATCGAGGCATCATGACTAAGGCGTCGGCAAAACTTATATTAAAATGCAAGTCACGAAACATTTTCATAAAGAGTTCAAATTGATAGTTATTTCATTCTTGTGCCTTTTCCTTGTCTCGTCTTGAAGGGTATGGTAAGGGTGGTGTGGGTTGGGGCATAGGCATAGGCATAGGCCTTGGAATCTCGGGTTCCATGATTGGTATTGGTTCAACCGTAGGTGTGGTTTGAGCGGTACTTCGTGGGCTTGTGATTTGCTCCTTTTCGACCACCACCTCGGGTTCTTTCTATTTTTCCTTCTCCATAGAAGTACTTGGACGAGAAATGGGTTCTTTGAAAGTTTTACCACTACGAGTAGTAATAACCTTCAATTCTCCTTTCGGGTTCACGATGGTATCACTAGGAAGACCACCCGAAGAAGAGGGCTTACACATGATAGCTTCAAACATTTTTGCCATTCGGTCTTCAAATTTAGATTGCCTAGCATCCGCTTTTAACAATTCTTGCTTAATCTCATGTTGACCTTGCTCCATTTTTTGTTGATTTTGTTGGAGACCTGTGACATTTCCTTCCATTTTATTAGCATGAGTTTTAAGTTCATTAGCAAGTTCGTTTTTAAGCTCGTTTTTCAACTCGGATCTTAAACTAACCATTTCACGTTGCATATTGTCAAACTTAGCATCGTTTGCCTTAGCATAATTCAAAAATTCTCCTTGAAGATTTTTGGTGTGATCATTTTGAAAACCTTGTGTAGTAGTTTGAAAATCACGGTTTTGGTTTTGGTTTTAAATTTGCCCATTTCCACTTTGATAATTACCCTTGTTGTAATTCCTTTGATTGCCTTGATAATTACCACCTTGGTTGTTGTTTCGATAGTTATTAGCATTTTGATTTGGTGGAGCTTGATTTTGACGGGAACCTTGGCCGTTTTGGTTATAAGTTCCCGTGGCTATATAAGCACTCGAAGTGTTACCATCCGCGGTAATGCACTCGGAAAGATCATGAGCTCCACCACACGACAAACAACTCTTAGAAACCGCTTTAACCGAAGCGGAATTTGAAGCTTCTTGAGCTTTCCAATGGGACATAAGGCTAGCAAATCTATCAAAAAACCGATTTTCTTCATTTGCTTCATCATGTAAAGCATTAATGCTACGAGACGATGATGAGCCCATTTTGGCAACACTCGGTGTGTTACGAGGGCTATAAACCTTAGACCTATTCTCAATTATGACCAAAGCTTCTTCAACCGTTTTACACAAAAAATTATCACCCGCGGCGGCATTTAAATAATCTCTTTCACGATCGTTAAGTCCATTGTAAAACGTGTCAATTTGATGTAAATCGGAAAAACCGTGATGAGGACATTCATGCAACATTTCCTTAAACCTATTCCAAACCGTTGAAAAACTTTCATTTGATTCTTGTGAAAATTTAGAAATCTCATTTTTCAAATGCGTAGTCTTAGAGGGCGGAAAAAATTGGTTCACAAATTTCGAAACGAGATCCTTCCACGTCAATATAGAATTGGGTGGCTCTTTCTCTAACCAAATTTTAGCGGGCCCCGCTAAGGAATACGGAAAAAGCATCATCTTAATCGAGTCATTCGAGACATCCTTAAATTTGCACGTGGCGGTAAGACGATTGAATTGGCGGATATGGTTGTGTGGATTGTCCTTCTCATCACCACGGAATTTGTTGTTTTGGATCATCGACAACAAACCCGTTTTCACCTCAAAATTCTCCGCAAGGATAGCGGGAATCACAATAGCTTCTCCATAACCCTCGGTGGGTGCTTGAAGTAACTCCATCATAGTTCGATTCACCATGGTTGGTGCTTCTCGTACAATGGGTTCGTCAATAGGAGACTCCTCACTAGAATGAGTTGGAGTGGGAGTTTTGTTCTTTCGTCTACGTGCACGTTTTGCTTGATTACGAGTTAGCATAAACGTCACGTACAACGAGGAGACGAGAAAAGAAGATTCTTTTTGGTGTTTTTAATTTTTCAATTTTTTTTTTTTTTTGTTGTTTTTGATGGTATTAACTTTTTTGGAAATTGGTGAATGTATTAAGTAGACACAAATCTACAAATCTCCTCCTTAATCAAATCTCTCGATTAAAGAAGCCTCAAGGAATGAAAACGATCACGTGAAGTGAAGGCCTTCGATGACTTTAGAACGATGGTGGAACACCAAATCGTTTAAGAGGGTTTAATCAATAGAAACCAAGAAAATATATGATATGTAATAATACTTCGGGCGGCAAAACCCTCGATTCAGTCTCAAAATCAAATACGCACAAGCAAGCGGAGGAAACGAGGCGGCGCGAAGCACTTAAGAGCCTTTTTCTTTTAGGTCGTGAAATACAACCGCCTTATACCCACCTTATAGTTTGTATTTTTCAAAGTCGAGCTTCACGAAAGTATTTATCTATTTTTGCCTTTTTTCTTTGGTTTGAGATTCGAATACAATGATTGGGTAATGACCTCCCAAGTCAAGGTTGTGATTTCTCACGTATTTGGAGTACCTGTGAATTTATTGTTCTACGTATACAATATAGTAATAGTATTCACACAAAAACCGAAAAACGATAATACGTATTAGTAGAGTGCTACTAATAAAAATACTAATTATGGCTATATAAAAACAACAATTGTTCAATCAAAACACAACACGCCTCCCCGGCAGCGGCGCCAAAAATGATTGCAGCTTTTTGTATACCCTTTTAGGAAAAAGAGCAACAAAATAAGGCAAGTGAGCACGACGATTTAGGAAAACCGTGTGTGAATGACCCTAAATAAGAGTGAGTTCGTTCTCGAGGAGGCACGTGTGTTGTGTAATGAATTGATTAATGATGATTTTATTAAGAAGAAAAGAAAGGAGAAATAAGAAAGAAATGATGGTTACGAAGACGGATCGAGCTAAGACGAAAAGGCGTTCACGTAAAACCGTAAAAAACTACAAAATTAAAAATTTTAAACCTAAAAATTAATTAAAAGCTAAAAGTAGTCTAAAATAATATAAATAAGAATAAAAATCCAATAAAAATATTTTAAAACCTTTTATTAATTAAATATTCAATTTTAAATATAAAACCCTAATTAACTTAAATTAATCCTAAAAAATATAAAATTTACCACTAAAAGACAAAAACAGTTTAATATAAAATCCTAATTAACTTAAATTAATCCTAAAAAATAATAAAAAGATGAACAGTAGAATATTTTTAAACCAAAAACCTTAAAATGTTTTTCTAAGTCTAGGAAAATTATTAGAAATAAAAAATAATAATTTTTACCACTAAATTCCAAAAACAGAATATTAAAAAGTAATAAAAATAGCTAATAATTGTGAAAAATAGCAAATGAACATTAATAAAAAAAATTTTTAAACGAAAAAATCCTAAATAAAATTAAAAAATTTAGAAACAAAAATCAAGTCCTAACTCTAAAATTTGAGCACTAAAGACAAAATAGAAAGAAAGCTGAAAGTGACATGTTGCTGGATTTGTCTTGTTGCTTGGCAGTACTTACAAGTGAGCTAGCAGTGGGAAAGGAGTTCCCACTGGTAGTGTTAATTTTTGTTCAGAAAAGCAATAAGCTTAGGAAAGCTTATTTTGAGTGCTTATTTGGACAATAAGGCACCCTTATACTCAGTTGAGTATAAGGAGTCTATGCAAACACAAAAACACAAAGGTCACTTAACAAAATCAAGCACAATTAGCAACAAAAGTTTCTGATGAAGCTTTCATGTTTCTGATGAATAGGGTGCTGATACACTTGGCACAATAATGACTTTCACTTGCTAAAATCTTGCATACAATCCTATCTACTAGCATAAAACTGATTCAGAACACTTCTATGCACTTAACCCTAACAGATTTCAAGGTTTGATGAACTAATTCACAAGAAAACTGGCAGAAAAGTCACTGAATATGTTTGACTGATTTTTAGCTAGTTGATACCATTTTTATCATGCAAACTTGCTTGTTTCTTTACCAAACTGAAAACTTAAACCAACATACAACCTAATGATACTATATTGAGTGAAGAAAACAGGATTTCAAGCAAGATTTAAAACGTTTAAACCATGTTAAGCCCTAGTTCAAACACCCCTTTAAACTGAAAATCAAGATTTTAACCAATCAAATGCTTTCAAATCACACTCAAACTGATTTAAACAACTTATAACATGCATACAACCAACCAATCAGTGAAATCAAACACTTAAACAAACAAATGAACAACTTGCAGTCAAAATCACATAAACCATAAATTTTGAAAACTGAAAATGAAACAAGGGATTTTACCTTGTTGGACCTACATCCAGGCCCAAAAATGGCTGTTATGCCACTTCCTAACAGGCCCGGGCCTGTGCAGAACCTCTTGGACAACAAAATCTCCAATGGAACCTGCAATGAACAATGAAGAACACAAGCAAATATCTAATGTTTCTGATTTTTCTCCCAAACTTTAAAATCTTTTCAAAAACTTCTCAAATAAACTTATTTTAACACACTTAAAAGTTAACCACTTGGAAAACCAAGATTCAGAACAAGATTTTGCCAAAAACTCACTTTTTCAGAAGCTTGAATAAAAATGATTTTTGAAAACCTTGAACTAATGTCAAATATGAAACTCAGATTTCTAGCTTAATACCACACCAACTTTTATAAAACAAAATGAATTAGACTTTTTCATAAAAATTACCAACTTTATTTAAATAAAAAGGGATTACAAAGTTTTTTAAACTAGAAACTGGAACAAGAGATATAGGGTCACATACGACCTATATATATACTACTCAATAGAACAATGTAGAACCCTAAACCCTAATACATAGAATTCCTAAAATGTCCTTGGACTTTTGACTGAAAATGGTCAAATTGTGCCTCATGTGATGTTGTTGATGTAGCCAGCTGTTTGAAGTTGATCATAAGCGTTCAAATCTTCTTGGGGGCCAAGGAGTCTATCTTATTCGTTCATTTGGTCGGGTATTGGGGTTTGGGGATAAAGACGGGTGCAGGGGAGGTACAAGGTGGGGTCCTCAACCCATGTGAGGGTGTTTTGTGAGGTGGGTTGTGATGACAATAAGCTTAATCAACCATCTGCACAAATGGGTGAAAAACCCCTTTGTTTTGTAGTCAATCGATCCTGGGGTAATTAGGGTTTATAGAGCGTTTAGGGGTTGGTTTAATCTGAAATGGGATTAAGGATTTTTAAAAATGTTGTTAAGTGGGAAAAAATGTTGACTTTGTTGACCAGTTTATTAAATAAACTGGTTGGGTTTGGGTTGTGGGTTTTGGACGGGTATGGGTAGGGTCGGGTTGATGGTGACGTGGAGGTTTGTGAGTGGGTGTGTGGGTTTGGTTGTCTGGCAAAAACAGTCCCCCAAGTCTCTTTACTTTGGCACTTTCCATAAAACAGCTATAAACTCTTTTTCCCTTTATAATGACTTTGGACAGTTGGCATATTTGGCCCTTGTGTTTGGTAAAAAACATGAACAAGGACTTAACATGTACTTTCTTCAATTTCCAAGGACCTTTAATGTCAAAACATGAATCTTCAAAGACCATAGTTGTTCAATCTTGATTCTTCAAGGGTAAAAAGTGACAACTTGCAAATCTTGAGGGACCAATCTTGCAATTTCTTTAAACTTCAAGGGCAATTTTGGAAATTCTTGATTCGGGTCCGGTTCATTGTGCGGCTTCGTTTCCCGTGTTCGTTTTGATTGATTCTTGTGATCTTTTTGTCTTTTCCTCAATATCCGTACCTAAAATACACAAGCAACAAACACGAGCATATATTTGGCAGTTTTAATGATATTTTATGCAATTTAAGCCCGATTTGGACGATGAGACTATGTATAAAAGCAGTCTCATCAAAACTACCTGCCACAAGTACGATATTTAATATCGTCCAACGGTCTTCACCGACCGGAGGTAAAATGCTACCGAATTAGAATGAAATGTTCAAGGCCATTTCATCCGTGTATATGGTTTGTTGCTAACTGTCTTATGCAGCGTAACAAGAAGGTGGCATTGCGGTGTATAATCCAGAAGAAGTTGTCACCACATGCTTATACTACATAAACTTAGTACTTCAACAAATTCAAGAAAGTCTGAAGGTCAAGTCTTCCACTATATCAAACTCTGAAGCTTTCAAGAATTTAAAGATATAAGTATGTGGAACATGAAGTCACGAAGAGGCGAATGACGTGACGAATGCATAAGGTCAAGGCAAGAAAACATGCTCAAGACTTAAGTCAAAGATCACATCAAGCATATTCACAAGAACAAGATCGAAGACTCAAGCATAGTATGCTAGGTTTAGGATTTTGTAAAATGGTGTGACCTCCCTTAGGGGGAGATTGTTGGAAATACGTTTTTCTAAAGAAAGTCTCGGTCACATCATTGTTAGCATAGATCACGAGCTATAGACTATTTAGGACATTGTAACTTGGAGTGACCTCCCTTAGGGGGAGATTGTTGGAAATACGTTTTTACGTATTTAGAAAGGATCGGTCACTCCAATAATATATTCAAGTAATAGGCTCGTGATCCAGTTTGTAAACAGTATAGTCCATATAGCCCACATGTATGGTGGGCTATTTATACCCCCTCCTAGCATGTTAGGAGGGGTTGCTCATTTGGTCATAATACTTTTCATTTTAATAAAACTACTTTCTCTCTCTACCTCCCTTTCCTCTCCTCTTTCTCTCTCTAGTTCATATCTTGTTCTTCCTCCTTCTCCATTCCAATCAATAGATAATCATAACTTGCATAATCCTAAGAAACTATGGACCTACATTGCTTGCATTTAAAACATGTACTACAATGGTACACTCTCAAAAATCCTCATATCTTGCCATTTCTCTTTCTTGCCGTGGCATAACCCCAAGCCACAACACAAGTTCATACACCAAGATATTTAGCAAGCCTCATTCACTCTTCTCTTACCATATTCGGTTATCACTCTCAAACAAAACACCTAGATATCAAGCATTTACTTCAACTAGTTCTTAGTCCTTTCAAGCATTTAGAGCTCCTCATTCAAGATACTTGGCATTTAAGATGAATCCAAGACTCTTCAAGTAGAACCCGACGTCTAGAATCATCAAGCCATTGTCACCATCTCATTTTTCTTGAAAACAAGTAAGTGTAAACCTCCTTTAATCTTTTCCTTACTTATTTCATGTTTCATGCATATACATGTTATGGAAATGAAGTTTAAGATGCATGCACACGTTAAAGTCTCATGAACAAACCCTAAAACGACATACAAGCCCACGGCTTATATGAAGTTCATGGGTATTCTTGCCTTAAAACCTTGAAAACGTGTACATATAAACTTATGTAACCTATTTAAGCCCTAGTATAATCACTTGCCATGAAATGTGTTATAAACTTAATATAAGCCGAAACCATCAACCTTATATAAACTCATAAGACCTAAATATAAGCCAAGGATTTAACTTACTTAAGCTATGTTATTTAAGCAGTGACATGAAGCCCTAAAAGCTTATATAAGCCAAGACTTAACCTAGCTTATTTAAGCCACTAATAAAATAAGTCGTAGCTAAATAAGCCCATAAGTCATTTAGCTTTAAAATTAATATAAGCCCTAGATTTGTTAAATAAGCCGAAATAGTAAGCTAAATATAAGCCTTGAATAAGCCCATTTGAATATAAGCTTAACTCAATTTAGGAGTAAGTAAATTAATAAAAGCCCATGGTAAAAATTTGGCCCATTTAGTAAAGCCCAAAAGTTACTAGTTACCTAGTTAATTTACCTAATGAAATTATATAAGCCCAATAGGCCATAGCAAATAAGCCGAGACCCAAAATGGGTTAGTCAAGCCCATTTACAAAATTTTTGAGACTTTTTGGGCCACATTTGACAAATGGTGAAAGTTAGGTCCAATTTCATAAATTAATGAAACTTATATAATCATTTCGTGACTTTTTGTAAGTAGAAGGGCCAAACTTATGAGTTTCTAAAGTGTAGGGGGACGGTTATTCAAACCGTGAGTGGTATGAAACCACAAGGACCATATTTGCCAAAAGCCTAAACTAAAATGAGCCCTAATTAATTTTATAAACAAACCGAGACCTTGAGGGGTCATTTCTGCCATTTGGGCAAAGTTTTACAAGCCCTAATCCTATTTAATTAATATCCGGTACTTAAAGGGCTATTCCTGCCACTTTTGAAACTTAACTCAAACCCTAGACCCTCTATAAAATATTTCCGAAACTTAAAGGACTAATTGTCTAACACCCCACCAAATGCTATGCGCAGCGGAACCATAACATTTGGGTGCTAGGCAGTTATCATCGCACACAAGATATATCAAACGACTCCAAAGAGACGTAAAAGTTTGAACTTAAATTAAAAATTGTTAAAAATGTACATGTCTACGGTTTTCCAAACCCAAATGATACAACACAGAGTTAGTGTCTCGGTCTCCATGAATCTCAACCCCAAAAGATACAGTTTTCACAACAACATGACATAAAGTTTAAAATATTCAAGTAAGAATGGGAGGAAAAACAAGTAGACGCCAAGCCACACACACAACTTCCATCCAATGCATGCTCCATGCTACACTTCATCGGTTACCTGAAACACATGCTAAATTTGGTCAACAAATAATGTTGAGTGGAATTCATAGGTTTTACAATTTCTTTTTTTTTTTTTTTTTTTTTTTTGGTAAAGGGTTGCCCTGGTAAATATATTAACCAAAAAAAAGCGTTGAGCGTACAAAGGAATGTGGCTGAAGTACCACATTAACCACAAGCTACAGGAAGCTTGTTAACAATTGGTGAAACAACACCAAAAAAAACTAACTAAATTACTCTTCTACAATAAGACATAAATGCAACATTAGCAAAGACCATCAAGAAAAAATCTTGAAACCACGCGACCATCTCTTCATTCCAACAGCAGCAAAATGGGAGCAAAGGATCCAAGTAAGGCCGCCTCCTTAAAAAACCTTTACGAGAAAAACCCAATGGAAAAAACCCCGCAAAGGAAAAAAGAGTACGACCCTTACCCGACACTCCCATCATGATTAATACACATCTTAGGGATCTTCCAATCTTCAATAATCACTAGCGACGCCGAAGAAATCTTCTTAAATTTAAAAGTAATAAGCTTAAGCCGAACCGTATCACAAATAGAACTCACAAGCTTAGCTACCGTCAAAGACTTCTTGTTAAAAAGTCTATTATTTCGCTCCCGCCAGTTTTACAATTTCTTTTGAACATATGTGTATAAAAATCATTCACGATCATTCATAGACTTGTCGATCAAACAATCTATTTTCAAGGTTATGACAATTGTGTTTAAGCTCATGACACTAATCCGTTAACTCAATCACCCGCGTAATAATTACCGGCGTGATTCAGATGAAACCAGTGCCCCTTCTAAAGGCATCAGTTGCAAATATACCTTATCTCTTATCACAAATTATCCATCCGCAGGGGGTACCCAACGTACTAGCCCTCGTCTCGTGTGGAAACCTTGGTTTCCGGATCTTTGAAGCTACTAGGAATGATCATTGTTCATATGATTAACATAATCAAAGCGGAATTAGAACAACAACCATTAACAAGGTGTTTAGGGCACAAGAACATGAATTAAAACACAATTGGATTGTTCATTATATTAATAACAAACTATCACTAGGTGTGTGTACATTGAATCCCACACCTAGTCAACACACGCTTTAGGTTTACATTGTATATGAAAGTTGTGAATAAAACCTAAGACCCTTGGTTCCTTTTATAATGTAAGGATTAGGGTTTACAAGAGATAAGAATGAATAAACAAGTAAATCTTCTATTTAAATAAACTTATGCAGAATATCTTTGCATGTTTATCTAAATAGAAGCTTCCATAAGCTTCTTTGTCTACGTTTTGTCAATGCTTGAATTGCATGTGACAATGCTTAGATTGTACATGACAACTCTTGAGCCAACAACGCTGGATTTGTTCTTGTCAACGCCTAAATTGCTCTTGACAACGCTTAGACAGAATCTTCATGTTTTCTTCGTTTTTGAGTTTCTGCCACATCAACTTTTTGTCCCAACAATCTTCCCCTAGTTGATAGTGGCAAAACTCTATGTGTATCTCTTGTAAGTTGTACATGATCTTCAGATTGCTTCCCCTCAAGTGTAGCATGTATTTCTTCCCCTTTTTGTCACATCAACAGGAAAGTAAACAATGTTGCAATCTTTGAAAATTCTCCAAATGTAGCTCTATGTAATGATCTTGAAGAACAATTAATATAATATTTTTGATGTAGAAGAAGAATAACCCAACCTTGTGTTCCATGTCTTGTACTATCCACGTGATAAAGAACTTATACCTTTAGCATTATAAGTAGACCTCGATCTCTTGTCAATATTCTCATCCTATGTGAGACACTGAGCACGATAATGTAACTCCTTCAAGTGTTATGACAAGCCTTCATCACAAACCATGTAAAGCACGAACAATTTACCTTTAAAGTCGCAAGTGCATGACTTTAAGATATGATAGAACACAAACTCGCGAAAATCTTCTTCAATCATCAAACTTATCATAAGAATTCTTCCCCTTAAGCCAACACCTCTTCATGATGAACCAATATCTTTGTATGTAAAAGCAAACATGGATAACTCTCTTTCACAAGGCTATCCCGATTACATACTCCAATAAATTACTTCATGAATCATTGCTAACTCGCATTAAAATCATTAATCCAATTAAAAATATCTGAGCCATAAATATCACCATGATATTCTGAATTAAAATGGAGATTCCATGTACCTTCGTGTGTATAATCTTCCTTTTTGTGTGCTTAAAACGTACTAATTTTCTGAAACAGCAACCTTCTCTGTGTTGTCCAATATCCTCCTTTATCCAACATCTTTGGTAGTTGTATTGTCCGATATCGGACAATACTTATCAGCGCTTGAAATACCATATATCGGACGACACTGTCAACCTATCAGCGTTGACTTATTCTGTCAGCGTCAAAATACCTTCTGTCAGCGTCAATATCAACCTTGTCAGCGTCTCTTTTCTGCTGACGTCACCTAGGGCAATAAATCACGTCCAAAAACTTTCCTTCACGTGACTTCTTTGTTCTTTAACCAACATTCCACGTGATACATTCTCATTCAAACAATGGTCTTTTATCTTGCTTTATACGATCTTTGTATTGACGTGATAACATTATTCAGCCCATAATCGAATAAACAATTAATACCATAAGATCAACATACTACCTAAACATCACGTGTCATCATATCTTAACTAATGACAGCACAACTTTGTTGACCAAAATTCTTTATACTTTGACCACATCAAAAACTTCACGTGAAATCACCACTTTTGTATTATACCATGGTCAGTACCTCGTCCATTAATTATTCCTTGTACTTTGGTGTCCCCTTAATCCAAGCAGACACACTCATTTACTCCTTAGAAACATACTCGTTGACCAGTATATGAACACAACAACTTTTCTTCAATAAATCATGTGACGCTTTTTCTCTTCTCGTCTCTTGTATAATGGGACCATACGAACATGATTAACAAGTCCAACATCGTCTTTAAACCAACACATAAGTTTAACAACCAGGATAGCATTACCATTATTAGTTAAGAACCAAATATGGAAAAGATAAATGCATATCCCTAAAGATCAGCAATTATCCCCATGTAACTGCATATAATTCGTCCAAATATAGGAGATTTTATAGGAACAGTGATAATTCCTAAAAATTCGCATGCTAACCTGTGATCTCCAAAATTCACGTATCCAACAAATCATATCCATGACCAGAAACAATTATTTTCCCATAAGAACAGCGAATATATGAAACATATAAGGTCACCTGATTTTTAGGAAGTCCACGTCTAAAGCATATCCCATAAAATGGAAGATTTTATATGAAAAATCATATCTCACTGTCTGGTGACACGTGAAGTCTGGAACTACAGCCACCAGATCGTATAAACTTGTGCAGACTTTATGAACACAACTCACACGAGCAGTCATCACTGGATTAAGTTCCTTTTTGACCTCATGTTAATACCCACATCACAGAAACTTTCATCTTCATCAGCAGTTGCAACAAAGCCGACAAAAACTTATGCATCTGTGGTAGGACCAACGAACCAAGTGTGTAGTCCTTCACGTCAATAGGCAATATCCACAATCAAACCATATCCTGCTGCTTGAAGTCTACTGGATCATGACTTAAGACGTGCAGCTAGGGTTCATCATTAATTCATGATGAATCAATTCCCCAAAGCTAACAACACGTCACGTTTAATCAGCAACAACAAACCATAGATCTAGGATTTTTATATCAAGACCTAAAGACGAAGACCACAGCTTTACTTCGATCTAGTGTTTTAGACGAACCCTTAATATTTTAACACCTCCAATTCATCATAAAACTTCATCTTTTCTGTTTAAAAACGTCCTAGGGTTTGTAGAAAACCCTAGTTTATTATTTTATGTGAAACAGAAAATCTGAAAAACCACCTTTACAGCCAACTTTGACGCCTAATAACTTTTTCCTGGGGATAAAACTTGACAATCCCTCCGGTGGATGTCTAGATATATGTGTATAGAACACACACCAGAAATTTCGTGACGATCCAACGGTCCAATAAAAAGTTATGACCTTCTGAATACTGCTGCGCACACAAAAACGTCCAAAAAAACCCTAGACGGATTTTTCTTCTTTTCACCATACACGAACACCTTGTTGGTCCTAGCATCACGAGCCACGAGGCTTTGATACCAATTTTGGAAACCTTGGTTTCCGGATCTTTGAAGCTACTAGGAATGATCATTGTTCATATGATTAACATAATCAAAGCGGAATTAGAACAACAACCATTAACAAGGTGTTTAGGGCACAAGAACATGAATTAAAACACAATTGGATTGTTCATTATATTAATAACAAACAATCACTAGGTGTGTGTACATTGAATCCCACACCTAGTCGACACACGCTTTAGGTTTACATTGTATATGAAAGTTGTGAATAAAACCTAAGACCCTTAGTTCCTTTTATAATGTAAGGATTAGGGTTTACAAGAGATAAGAATGAATAAACAAGTAAATCTTTATTTTTAAATAAACTTATGCAGAATATCTTTGCATGTTTATCTAAATAGAAGCTTCCATAAGCTTCTTTGTCTACGTTTTGTCAATGCTTGAATTGCATGTGACAATGCTTAGATTGTACATGACAACTCTTGAGTCAACAACGCTGGATTTGTTCTTGTCAACGCCTAAATTGCTCTTGACAATGCTTAGACAGAATCTTCATGTTTTCTTCGTTTTTGAGTTTCTGCCACATCAACTTTTTGACTCAACATCTCGGATAGGGTCGTCAACCCCATACTACTATCACTTTGTATAAGCGGCTATTTTCAATCCACGTTAGGATTAAACAATAGTTAATAGTTCAAGAAATTAGGGCCTTTTGCAACTAGGTACTCAACACAATTTCTAAGGCAACATTCGGGTCCAACAATCATTCATGACATATGTTCATTTTGGAAAACTAGCATGCATTTCCCTCGCGGGTAAAAAAATTTAAAACAATAGTAAGCGAGGCTATAAATTCACACCTTATATAAAAAAGTAGTCGACGATTCGAGTGACGATCACTGACGATGATGAGGATGCCCGGGAAAATCAACACCTAACAAACCAATAACGCGTAATGAGTAATCTCATTTATAAACCTTAAGCACTGTATATAATTCATACATATTAGTCAATTGTGATAATTACAACTCACACCAAAACCAAACAAATAAGTGTTACTCGTTTTATACTATTCGTCCATGTTATTAACGTTATTCCCTTTTTACACATTTTTCGTCGATACTTACCAAAAGTACGGACTGTTTTACTAGACTTAAACCTTTTTATAAAAATTGAGAAAATTCTCAAAAATACCTTAAGTACTGCAGAAAACCCATTTTTAATCCCATTAAAAGTTTTCGCTTTTACGACCCGTTACTCAACACTTTACCAAAACTACGTTTTTCGAACTGAATTTGCACTTTGACCAAGTCGGACTCATTTGACCCATTTAAAATATACCATTGACCCATTTGACACCTAAGTCTAATAATAGACTCAAATATGCAGGTTTGAGACCAAAAATCAACCTTTGACCATTTACCAAACTATACCTATGGTCCCCGGGATTTGACCTAAAACCAAGCATAATTTCGGATTATGAAGGTTTTCATCTCCCGGTACACGATTTTCAAAACATCATAACTTTTGAATCGTTAGGAGTCGTAAGCTCTAACTTATACCAAATCGAAGCTAAGAAGACGCTCTACAACTATATCCTAGTCACATGACCTGTTTACAAAATAATATTTATGAAAACATCCCAAACTTTCTGCCTAAATTTACCTATCCCAAAATCAATCCAACACTCGTTTCCAATCCCATTTATCGACACTAGACCTCAACTTAATCACTCCTAATCATACCTAACCATAATAATCAGTCCTAAACACTCTAATTATCATATCCATCTCAAAACCCAAACACAAAATCAAACATGCAATGGGTTCTACCCATTCAAAAACATCTAAAAACAAGAATAAATACATAATCCATAAACAAAATAACAATCACCATGATCCCCCAAACACCCCCTTTGTGCCGTGGGGTTTGGGTGATCAAAACTCCCCAACCAAATTGATTTTGGTTGGTTTGTTGAGTGATTAAACATCCTATATACATGAATTAAACATGCATACATCCAATTAACATCAAAACCACTTTTGAAAAATCCATTGATTCTTGGAAAAAAATTTGTAGATGCATGTATGATTTAAGTAGATGAAAAGGAAGGGAAAGAAGTAATTAAAGGTGGTCTAAGCTTACTTTTAATCAAAACAAGCTAGAAAAAAAAATGGTGGTGGTGGTTTGGGTGGTTTTGGCCGTCGGCCTAAGGAGAGAAAAGGGAGGGGTTTGAATTTTTTTTAAGTGAAATGTGTTGTGTGTGTGTTTGTTTCTTCATTTTGTAAAATTGGGAGGGACTTGTGGTGAAATTTTAGCTTTCTTTGGCCCTTAAGTGAAAATGACCTCACAAGTTTACGGGATTGACTCATTAGTCATTTTTGGAAAATTTTACGGGAGTTGGGGATCATCCCGAACACTCCAAAATACTTTTAGGACAATTTAAATGTACCCGGAAAGCAATAAAACTCACCCGACTCGACTTAACACGAACCAAAAGTAAAATTCTCGAAAAATTATAGTATCGATAAAACGACAATAAACATAGAAATTTGGGCATCGGGATCGTAGTCGTCATCGTTCTTCTTAAATCGTCAATCGTCAAAATTATGACCTCGAATATCGGTTTCAACCAAAATCATAAAATATATAGCAAATAAAATTTATTAAAAATTTCAAAAATAAGCGTAATTTAGGGTAATGTAAGTGACCTCGATTCTAGGGCATCCACCCCTCCTTAAAGAGAGCGACGTCCCGGCGCTCGCCTCTTCTTATACTCACATTTCGTGCCGCTGGAACAGATGAGGATACCTTTCCTTGAAAAAGTCCTCACGTTCCCAAGTGTATTCCGGTCCACGCCTAGAATTCCATCGAACCTTCACAATGGGAATTCTACTATGCTTCAGCCTCTTGACCTCTCGGTCCATAATTTCCACGGGTTCTTCCACGAAATGCATTTTGTCGTCCAGTTGAATCTCGTCCAAAGGAATCACCAATTCCTTATCCGCCAAACTCTTCTTCAGATTTGATACGTGAAACGTGTCGTGAATAGCACTAAGCTCGTTCGGCAACTCTAACTTATACGCTACCGGTCCAATTCGTTTAACGATCTTAAATGGTCCAATATACCTCGGACTCAACTTTCCTTTCTTCCCAAAACGAATTACACCCTTCCACGGCGAAACCTTAAGCATAACCATATCTCCGACTTCAAATTCCAACGGTTTTCTTCTGTTATCGGCATAACTCTTCTGTCGGCTTCTCGCAGCAAGTAATCGGTTCTTGATTTGCACAATCTTCTCTGTCGTCTCCAAAACCATTTCGGGTCCAGTCAACTGACTTTCTCCTACTTCACTCCAACACACAGGTGATCTACACTTCCTTCCATACAACGCTTCGAATGGTGCAGCCTTGATGCTCGCATGGTAACTATTATTATACGAAAACTCCACTAAAGGCAAGTGGCGTTCCCAACTTCCTCCAAAATCAATCACGCATGCTCGGAGCATGTCCTCCATCGTCTGAATAGTTCGTTCGCTCTGGCCATCAGTCTCCGGGTGATAAGCCGTGCTCAAACTCAATTCAGTGCCCATCGCACGTTGAAGTGATTTCCAAAATTCCGAAGTAAACCTACTATCGCGATCCGAAATGATCGATAAAGGTACTCCATGTCTGCAAACAATCTCCTTCACGTACACACTTGCTAGCTTCTCCATACTGTCCGTCTTTTTCATAGGTAAGAAGTGAGCAGATTTCGTCAATCTATCCACTATTACCCAAATCATATCACATCCACTAGGAGTTCTGGGTAAACCCGTCACGAAATCCATAGCGATTCTCTCCCATTTCCATTCTGGGATCTCTGGTTGTACCAACAGCCCAGACGGCTTCTTATGTTCGGCTTTAACCTTCGCACAAGTCAAACACTTACTGACGTAACGAGCAATATCCGCCTTCATATTCGGCCACCAATAGACTTTCTTCAGGTCATGATACATTTTATCCGATCTAGGATGTATCGAGTACTTCGACTTATGAGACTCGTTCATAACCAAATCTCGTACTCCAGGCTTTCCTTCCTCGGATGGACACAACGGTAACCAAATCCGATTCTCGAAATATCTCAGCCCGTCTGACCTAACCACAAAAAGAGGTTTCAACATTCTTCCCAAGTTCTCAGCATCAACATTCTCTTTCATTAATCCCTTCTCTTGAGCCTTCAGTATTGTTTCGGTTAAATCAACACTCTCAGTCATCACTAAAGCTCTGACTCTCAAAGGTTTCTCTCGATCCTTCTTACTAAGTGCATCCGCTACGACATTCGCCTTGCCAGGATGGTAGCGAATCTCACAGTCATAGTCACTCAGTAATTCTACCCATCGCCTCTGTCTCATGTTCAACTCCTTTTGGTCTAAAATGTGCTGCAAACTCTTGTGGTCAGTGAATACAACACACTTCGTCCCATACAAATAGTGTCTCCACAATTTCAGCGCAAAAACCACAGCTCCTAATTCCAAATCATGCGTCGTGTAGTTCTCTTCATTCTTCCTCAATTGTCTCGACGCATAAGCAATCACTTTCTCACGCTGCATCAACACAGCTCCATAACCCTTACGAGATGCGTCACAATACACTACAAAGTCTTCGGTTCCTTCAGGTAATGACAATATCGGTGCAGAACATAACTTGTCCTTGAGTGTTTTGAAAGCGAATTTTTCATCATCTCCCCATTCATACACCCTATTCTTCTCCGTAAGCTTTGTCAATGGCTTCGCAATCAACGAAAATCCTTCAATGAATCCCCGATAATACCCAGCCAAACCAATTGTCGAACTTTAGTCGGCGTTGTCGGTGCCGACCATTCCCTGATCGCTTCGACTTTGGCAGGATCCACGCGAACTCCTTTGCTATCTATTACGTGACCAAGGAATTGCACAGACTCTAACCAAAACTCACACTTCGAGAACTTCGCATACAGCTTCTCTTTCTTCAGCAGATCCAATATCTTTCTCAGGTGCTTCTCGTGCTCTTCCTTACTCTTAGAGTAAATAAGAATATCATCAATAAAAACAATGACAAACTTATCTAGATACGGCTTGCATACTCGATTCATATGGTCCATGAATACTGCAGACGCGTTTGTCAACCCAAAAGGCATCACTCGAAATTCGAAGTGTCCATACCGCGTACGAAAGGCAGTTATAGGGATATCCTCCTCTCTCACACGCAGTTGATGATACCCTGACCTCAAGTCGATCTTTGAGTATACACAGGAACCTTGTAATTGATCAAACAAATCGTCAATCCTCGGCAATGGATACCGATTCTTAACCGTCAGCTTGTTGAGCTCTCTATAGTCAATACACATCCGAAATGACCCATCTTTCTTCTTTACAAACAACACTAGCGCTCCCCAAGATGATGAGCTCGGTCGAATAAATCCCTTATCCATCAACTCTTTCAGTCGATCTGATAGCTCCTTTAGCTCTGATGGTGCTAATCGATAGGGCGCACGAGCAACGGGTGCAGCTCCTGGCATCAAATCGATTTGAAATTCGACTTCACGGGTGGGTGGTAAACCCGGCAACTCGTCTGGAAAAACTTCCGGATATTCGCGAATTACAGGTACCTCTTCTAACTTCATCTCTAAGTCGCCATCACTAGAAACTTGTGCCAAAAACACACCACATCCATCTTCCACATACCGCATCATTTTCAAACAAGATATCACTTTCAAACGAGAAGTGCATTCATCTCCCTTCACAGTCAAGACTCTATTCCTCAACGGGATCTGAACTAACCTCTCTCCACAGACGATCACGGCACTATGCGCCATCAGCTAATCCATTCCAACGATCACATCGAGCGATCCTAGCTCTATGGGCATTAAGTCGATTTCAAAAGTGTAATTTCCTAACTTCAAGGTACACCCTTTCAGTATAGAATTTGTACTAACGATTTTCCCATCGGCTAATTCCACGTTATAACTAGTCGTTAACAATACCGGTTCTCTATCGATATGACGACTAAATTTAACATCTACGAAGCTCTTGTCGGAACCAGAATCAAACAATATACTAGCATAACAAGCGTCTAGCAGAAACGTACCGGTAACCACGTTAGGGCCTTGTGGTTTATCAGCAGTCCCTACTTGATACACAGCAGCAACATTATTACCTCCTTGCCTGTTTCCAGCCTTCGGGCAATTCCCTTGCTTATGTCCTCTTTCTCCACATCCGAAGCAAACCATCACTCTCGTAGCATTTGCCCCAGTTGCTACCCCTTTAGCTCGGCAATCTGTCATCCTATGACCCGCTTTTCCGCACTTGCCACACGCAGGTGGGCAACTCCCTACATGGTACAAATTACATCGACCACAGTGGGGATTCACCTTTGCTCCTCTAGGGT
Source organism: Glebionis coronaria (assembly GCA_025667525.1). NCBI lineage: Eukaryota > Viridiplantae > Streptophyta > Magnoliopsida > Asterales > Asteraceae > Glebionis > Glebionis coronaria. The sequence continues at coordinate 238,293,815 of CM046880.1, forward strand.
TTGTGACAGCCCTCATCCCATCATTTCTTCTCTGGTTGAACTGCTGATTGCGGTTCTGACCTTGGTTGTTACGGTTTCCTCCTCGGTTTTGTCCTTGGGATTGATTACTCTGAGCTGCCTCCCACTTCCTCTTGTTTCCTTCAGCAATGAAGTTCTTCTTGTCTTGCAGTTTGACATCCATAAGCGCGTGAGCCATTTGGACTGCTTCATCGAATGACCCAGGCTTAGATGAAGTCGTCTCACCCTTGATGTTACTTGACAGACCTTTGACGTACTGCTTCATCTTCTTGTTATCATCGGCAAAGGCATCGGGACACAAAAGGCTCAATTCATTAAACCTCCTTGTATACGCAGTAATATCATTGTTTCTCAAAGTCAAGTGCCTTAACTCATCTTCCAGTTGACCCAGCTCCTCTTCGGGACAGAACTTTTTGGTCAAAAGAGCCTTAGTAGCAGTCCAAGTCCTCGCATTTGCTACTGCTAACCCAACAGTGGCTACTTGATTGTTCCACCAACTCAAGGCGTCATCAAAAAAAGTGGCAGCTGCAAACTTGACCTTATTCGCCTATGAACAACCGCTAATCTCAAAAGTACTCTCGATCTTCTCTAACCACCTTCTGAGTTCTAGGGCTCCGCCAGTTCCACGAAACTGCGTGGGACCGCATTTCATAAAGCCAGAATAAGTACACTCCCTCGGGGCTTGTTGTCTCCCCACATTTCCGCCTTGATCTGGGTTTCGGTTTGCTCGATCTGCTTCGAGTGCATTTGCAATTGCTTCTTGAATCATTGTGTTCACACGGGTTGCTGTTAGCTTTGGAGGCATGGTGAGTTCTCAAGTACACCTCTCTGCAAAGACAGGGAAAATAGAAAAACAATGTAAGTATACACATCAAGATTAAGATGGATTTCTCTTTCAAGACATAATATAAATACAACGACACATCACTACAAGGTTACTAATATTCATCCATTCACATCAAAAAAGAGCAAATTAAAGACATATCACAGATCATGAAAGGTAAACATGGATTGTATTGATAAATCAACCAAAATTGTGACAAGTATTGCCACTACAACCATTCACCATAAAACTTAAGTCATCAAGTTTTTCGTCACAATACCATCATACAAAAGTCTAAAATAGTTCGATTACAACGATCAAAGATAAAGTACAATACAAGCAACTAGTCATGTGGAGATCCACACGACCTCTTGGATGGCGGTTCATCTTCATCCTCCTCGGGCTCTTCGTCACTGTCTTCCTCGTCCTCTTCGTCCATCTTCCTCTTTCCTTTGTCATTCGGCCCACATTCAGTCGCCTTCTTCATCCCAGAAGTAGATCCACACTCCACTGCTACCTGATTTCCTACAGTGATACAAACACCTTTGGCAGGTGGCTGGACCATAAAATCATTAGCCTCCATTTCCAAGTCATCTACAAATCTCCAATCTGGTGGCAAGGATGCTCTCACTCGATGCTCCCAACTTTGCATCCTAGTCAACCTCGCTTGATCCTCCCTAACTTGCTCAAGATTGGCACTCAGGTTCACTATCATCGATCTCAGACTGTTGATATCATTCTTGTTTGCCACTCCATCAAATTCAATCCTTGAAGTTCTTGCCAATAACCTCTGGTGTGCCCTCTCATTCTCGTCGAACCTGTTGATTACTCTCGTTTCCACTATGTACCGCTCGTACATCGATTCATCCAATCTTCTCACAATACGCGGAACATCACGATAAGCTCTTGGTCCGGGGCAGATAACTCTTGCGATGCCCTGATGAAGAAAATTAGCGTTCGCTGCAGCTTCGGATCTTCTAGGGATACCTGGCATACCAACCAGATGAGAAGTACGAGTAGGCCTGGGGAAAGTAGTTCTCCTTTGGTCGGAGTCCTGGGCTTGCACATTGTTCGTCTCGGCTTGTCCTTCAGTAGCTACTCCAACATTTCCCCCTTCGTGTCCTACGACGTATTCGTCTCCAATTCCGTTAGGCGGTACCTCGGCCATTCTTGCAATAACAGAGAATTTTGGAGGGTACGTAAGATTACTATTCAATATTTATAAATACATGCATGCAAATGCAATGCAAAGGTGGTACATATGCCCAAAATGCGATAATATGATGCTCATGCATATGTAATACAAGAATTACGGTATCGGGTACTCCACGTATAATTTCAACGTTTACATATAGTAGTTCAATATCTACGTAATAAATACCCACATATATACTTCAACTCAAAAGTATACATCAATACCATGAATACAAAAATAAACCTTACCGGAGCCATGCAGGATAGTTGTGTGCTTGGACAATTTCTTACGACACCAAAAGTTATAGTTTAGGAATTTTTCAAAACGACCTAGTTCTCTATAACTCATGGCTCTGATTACCAATCTCTAACACCCCACCAAATGCTATGCGCAGCGGAACCACAACATTTGGGTGCTAGGCAGTTATCATCGCATACAAGATATATCAAACGACTCCAAAGAGACGTAAAAGTTTGAACTTAAATTAAAAATTGTTAAAAATGTACATGTCTACGGTTTTCCAAACCCAAATGATACCACACAGAGTTAGCATCTCGGTTCCCATGAATCTCAACCCCAAAAGATACAGTTTTCACAACAACATGACATAAAGTTTAAAATATTCAAGTAAGAATGGGAGGAAAACAAGTAGACGCCAAGCCACACACACAACTTCCATCCAATGCATGCTCCATGCTACACTTCATCGGTTACCTGAAACACATGCTAAATTTGGTCAACAAATAATGTTGAGTGGAATTCATAGGTTTTACAATTTCTTTTGAACATATGTGTATAAAAATCATTCACGATCATTCATAGACTTGTCGATCAAACAATCTATTTTCAAGGTTATGACAATTGTGTTTAAGCTCATGACACTCATCCGTTAACTCAATCACCCGCGTAATAATTATCGGCGTGATTCAGATGAAACCAGTGCCCCTTCTAAAGGCATCAGTTGCAAATATAGCTTATCTCTTATCACAAATTATCCGTCCGCAGGGGGTACCCAACGTACTAGCCCTCGTCTCGGATAGGGTCGTCAACCCCATAGTACTATCACTTTGTATAAGCGGCTATTTTCAATCCACGCTAGGATTAAACAATAGTTAATAGTTCATGAAATTAGGGCTTTTTGCAACTAGGTACTCAACACAATTTCTAAGGCAACATTCGGGTCCAACAATCATTCATGACATATGTTCATTATGGAAAACTAGCATGCATTTCCCTCGCGGGTAAAACAATTTAAAACAATAGTAAGCGAGGCTATAAAATCACACCTTATATAACAAAGTAGTCGACGATTCGAGTGACGATCACTGACGATGATGAGGATGCCCGGGAAAATCAACACCTAACAAACCAGTAACGCGTAAGGAGTAATCTCATTTATAAACCTTAATCACTGTATATAATTCATACATATTAGTCAATTGTGATAATTACAACTCACACCAAAACCAAACAAATAAGTGTTACTCGTTTTATACTATTCGTCCATGTTATTAACGTTATTCCCTTTTTACACATTTTTCGCCGATACTTACCAAAAGTACGGACTGTTTTAGTAGACTTAACCCTTTTTATAAAAATTGGGAAAATTCTCAAAAATACCTTAAGTACTGTAGAAAACCCATTTTTAATCCCATTAAAAGTTTTCGCTTTTACGACCCGTTACTCAATACTTTACCAAAACTACGTTTTTCGGACTGAATTTGCACTTTGACCAAGTCGGACTCATTTGACCCATTTAAAATATACCATTGACCCATTTGACACCTAAGTCTAATAATAGACTCAAATATGCAGGTTTGAGACCAAAAATCAACCTTTGACCATTTACCAAACAATACCTATGGTCCCCGGGATTTGACCTAAAACCAAGCATAATTTCGGATTATGAAGGTTTTCATCTCCCGGTACACGATTTTCAAAACATCATAACTTTTGACTCGTTAGGAGTCGTAAGCTCTATCTTATACCAAATCGAAGCTAAGAAGACGCTCTATAACTATATCCTAATCACATGACCTGTTTACAAAATAATTTTTATGAAAACATCCCAAATTTTCTGCCTAAAATTACCTATCCCAAAATCAATCCAAAACTCGTTTCCAATCCCGTTTATCGACACTAGACCTCAACTTAATCACTCCTAATCATACCTAACCATACTAATCAGTCCTAAACACTCTAATTATCATATCCATCTCAAAACCCAAACACAAAATCAAACATGCAATGGGTTCTACCCATTCAAAAACATCTAAAAACAAGAATAAATACATAATCCATAAACAAAATAACAATCACCATGATCCCCCAAACACCCCCTTTTTGCCGTGGGGTTTGGGTGATCAAAACCCCTTAACCAAATTGATTTTGGTTGGTTTGTTGAGTGATTAAACATCCTATATACATGAATTAAACATGCATACATCCAATTAACATCAAAACCACTTTTGAAAAATCCATTGATTCTTGGAAAAAATTTTGTGGATGCATGTATGATTAAAGTACATGAAAAGGAAAGGAAAGAAGTAATTAAAGGTGGTCTAAGCTTACTTTTAATCAAAACAAGCTAGAAAAAAAAATGGTGGTGGTGGTTTGGGTGGTTTTGGCCGTCGGCCTAAGGAGAGAAAAGGGAGGGGTTTGAAATTTTTTTAAGTGAAATGTGTTGTGTGTGTGTTTGTTTCTTCATTTTGTAAAATTGGGAGGGACTTGTGGTGAAATTTTATCTTTCTTTGGCCCTTAAGTGAAAATGACCTCACAAGTTTACGGGATTGACTCATTAGTCATTTTGGAAAATTTTACGGGAGTCGGGGATCATCCCGAACACTCCAAAATACTTTTAGGACAATTTAAATGTACCCGGAAAGCAATAAAACTCACCCGACTCGACTTAACACGAACCGAAAGTAAAATTCTCGAAAAATTATAGTATCGATAAAACGACAATAAACATAGAAATTTGGGCATCTATCGGGATCGTAGTCGTCATCGTTCTTCTTAAATCGTCAATCGTCAAAATTATGACCTCGAATATCGGTTTCAACCAAAATGATAAAATATATAGCAAATAAAATTTATTAAAAATTTCAAAAATAAGCGTAATTTAGGGTAATGTAAGTGACCTCGGTTCTAGGGTATCACAAATTGTGACAACTTTGAAACTTGAAACAAGCCCTAACTCCTTATAATATTAATTTCGAGACTTAGGGAGGGTGTTTTGTCATTTCCCTAAAGTTTTACATGCCCTAGGGGCGTTTTTATAAATAAACCAACTAACGAGGATTAACGGCGTAATAAACTTAACAAACGAAACTTTAAAGGCCATTTTTGTAAACTGTCATACTTATAAGGGTTTACTAGTACTTGTCTTAAAATAATTAAAAGTACTAATAAAATACTTAACCAAATTTAGTTATTGGAATAATTAAATAAATCACTAAGTTTATTTATGAGACTTTATAAACTGACGAAACACGTTAATTATATTTTTGAGACTTAAGAAAATAATATAATATTGCCTTACAGTTTATTTAATTCAAATCCATTTATTTAATTTATTCCCGTTTACTAAGTCAACTTATATATTTTTAGACACTAAAAATATACGTTTATCACAACCCTTTATAAGCGTAAACATTTATCCAATCGTTATAACATATTAATTTGTGATCATGCATTCTTTAAAAATCATACATCCATCATGCATTGTTAAATTATTCATTGTCTAAGGCACTTAAAATTACTTAGGTAATTTCTCCGGTTCGTGATCATATTATGCCAGTTGTTCAGTGACATCATCTTCACTACATCATTACCACTAAGGTGAATTCATGGCCCCATCTTTACTATTTTATAACTGGGGGAGAAAACATACAAAAACTATATTTATATAATATGAAAAACATGGACTAACAACAACAACAGCTTATTGCCTATTGTTTGCCCCATACCCGTGGACTGTAATAGTTAATAGTGTAGCGCGAAATGTGTGAATAGATCTATTTGGGTGTTGACAACACCCGACCTGCGTGACTTGCTATCACGAAACGCTTAGGCTAAGCAACAGGTTTACATAATTGTCGGACTGAGGGAACAACATCGGGACAGATCCAAATGGGCGTACCGAACAACTTACTTTGTCTAGCTTCTATTACAGGGCAATAGGAACTACTATAGTATGTAGCTTAGTGCTCTACTATCCTTGTGATGTTTTGGCACATTATTAACTTATTATTTAATTAAACCTGTGAATTCACCAACTTCGTGTTGACCCCCGTATTTTACTTTATATGTTTTCTCAGGAAAATAAAGCAGGTTCATGCATTGGATTCCAGCATTTTAGGAGCATCATGTCTACCATTGGGCTGGGATATTTACTTCAGTTTTTGATAATAAATGTGGTTTACAAACAAGATACTAAGTGTGTACAACTGATTCATGTAATTTGTATTAAATGACTTTTATGATCATTGCTCTATATACTATATGCTATCGATCCACCCAAGTAACACCCCAATTACTATTCCGCTGCATTTGACCAACTTGGGGGTGTTACAATTGGTTACCCAAAACCAAGTCTTGTTCATCATCAACCCCATCTTTTCATCACTTTGGTGGTATAGAGATTGTTCTTCCTATCCTTTTGTTATTTTGAATATATAATCTTGTATTTTATTTATTTATGTATATGTATATGAGTATGAATGATGATAAAAATATTGTGTGGGGATCATGTATTGATAAACTTGGTTAAAAAGATTGAAAACTACATGTAAAAGTGTTAAAATCATGGCTAAATATGTAGGCTGTATAAAACAGTAAAGAGCTAGATGATAACTTGTTAAAATGGCATAGGTTATTTAATATACAGTAAGGTATATGGCTTATACACATGTGAGAGTTGGACATACAATGGAATCCTTAAAATGAGTGAGATATGATCAAAACAATATTGGAGTACAAATCTGCATAGAATGTTTTGGACGAATTTATTAAAATACTTAGAGGCTGATTCATCAGTAGCTATAAAAGAGTTAAATGAAGCACATATCATGTAGTTTCTGCTATAAAATATGGGGTTCTATCTCCTTATATAACTCTAGATATGGATGTTTTAGTGGACTGAATGTTTAGGATCAGATTTTGTAAAATAAAAAGTATATAATATAAGCACTCAAATTATGTACTTATAAATTATACATATATAAAAACCCACTAGTTACTAATAATAATTATAAATGAGAGTTATATATTATGATATTAAAATGAGACATTTTATAAAATTTACAAGTATAAATGTTCTCCAAGTTATAAAACTATATACATAAGTTTTACGTCTTTTCGGCTAAAACCGAAAGATTAACGTTTTTGTTAAATAAAACTTAGACGGTCGGACCCGTCTAATGTAAACTTTTTATAAACTCACATACTGATGTATAAACTTATATAACAAGTAAAAACCGATAAAACCCGAGCTTTATAACATATGGACATTAACGGGCCAAATTAACCTTATTGGACTATTAATCCAACTAATTGGGCTAAACACTAATGGACTTACTCTTTGGGCTTAACCCACTTGGGCCCAACATGTAAGTATAGGGCTGATGTTAAAAGAAGAATTGGACTAATATAATGTAATGGGCTTATTGGGCCTTAACAAGTAAAGAAGTTAAACTAGTGAAACTTTACCAACACATAACACTATAATGAGTGAATAAAGATGTACAATCCCACTTGATCATCATCATATTTATAAAATCATCATATATATACATAGCCATTATTTTTATAAAGTCATTGGACAAGAGTCTAAGACGAGTATTATTTGTCTAGGTTTTCGTGATTGAAGCACGTACCGTACATTCGAATTAGCAATAACCCGCCTTCCCACATCAACGTGAGTTCATAGCCTCGCACTCTTTTAAATGTTTTTATGAAATGTTTTATAAACCCGCGAGGGAGATAACATGTTATTTTTAATAAAATAGGACACAAGTTGTCCCGATTGTTTGTTTATTGATTTGGACCCGAATGATTATGTGACCCGATGAATGATTATATGACCTGATGTACGAAATGAAATAGATTATTATAGTTAGGTTATGTCACTAAAAGTCTCATTAGCATGAATTGTGAACTACCGGGATTTGGTAGACGCTTATGCATATAATAGTACTATTTAGGGAAGATCACCCCAATTCGCGCCTTGACGGTTCATTGATTGGTAAGCGAATTTATGTCTGAGAAGATTGTAGAAACTAGAAGGGGGGGTTGAATAGTTTCTAGTTAGTTTTCAAAACATTTCGGCTTAATCCACTGTGTGCGGTTCCTTATGTCTACCCGCGGTTCCTTATCAATAAAGAACCGTCGACAGTGGACGAAACCGTTTGTTACATGTTAAAATTTGACAATCCTTTGTATCAAATTCTCGATCAAGCTTGACTAATATGAGATGTGTTTGATTGAAAGATAAATACTACAAGTAAGTAAACACACAAACACATCAAATCAAGAGTACATCAAGCAATAGTCTAAACACTAAGCACACACGTACTAAGCATAAGCTTTTCCGCAACTAGGATGTTTAGACTAAGTGATGTACACTTGACCATAATCAAAACACGAAGCACTTGATATAAACATTGTCCTCAATGTTTAAGCATATGGGAGTAAACTCCCCTACACTTAGGACATTGTGCACGTTGTTTAAATCTTGCTAAGAAAAGGACAACTATAATGATTTCAATGTGAACATATAAGATATGAAATATTGAATCACGACAGTTTTAGGATAGAACCGGGAAGACGGGAACACGGGATCACGGTTCGTCAAAAGTCATCGAGAATGGATCTTTGAAGCTTTAATCCCTGCACAGAAGAAGAAACAAGACAACAAACACATACGGGGCTCCCCCTACACTTATTATGAAAACGGTAAAGGATAGATCAACGAGTTGCCTCCCGAGAAGCGCTTGTTTTTGTTAACCGAGTCACGAGCCTGACTCGACCCAAAACTAGTTCATGGGAAACGTGGTGAGGGATGGAATCATCTCATGAGAGATGTCCTCACCAAAGTACAATTTCACACGCTGGCCATTCACCTTAAAATTGGGCCCATTTGGCTGAGAAAGCTCAATGGTGCCATAGGGAAACACTTTGGCGATGGTGAATGGACCAGACCAGCGGCTCTTCAACTTGCCCGAGAAGATCTTCAGCCGAGAGTTAAAAAGTAAGACTTGATCACCAACGTGGAACTCTCGGTTCTTAATCCTTGCATCATGGATGATCTTGGTCTTCTCCTTGTAGATTAGTGAGTTCTCGTAAGCTTCATTCCTCGGTTCATTAAGCTCGTTGAGTTGAATCTTCCGAAGATCACCGGCTTTGTTGATTTCGAAGTTAGCCCACTTCAAGGCCCAGTATGCCTTATGTTCCAGCTCGATATAGATGTGGCATGCTTTCTCGTACACAAGACGATAAGGTGTACAACCGATCGGTGTCTTATAGGCGGTACGAAAAGCCCACAAAGCATCATCTAACTTATCGGCCCACGAGGCACGATGCTCTCCCACAGTACGCTCCAGAATTCGCTTCAATCTGCGATTAGATATCTCGGCTTGCCCATTAGTTTGGGGATGATAAGCAGTGGAAAGACGGTGATTGACACCGTACTTAACCATGACTCTTGCGAATTGATCATTGCAAAAATGAGTCCCGTGGTCACTGATTATAGCACGAGGAACACCGAATCGAGAAAAAAGCTGCTTCAAAAAGTTCACAACCACCCTCGCATCATTCGTAGGGAGAGCCTTAGCTTCAACCCATTTAGAAACGTAGTCCACGGCTACGAGGATGTACTTGTTCCCTTTAGATGATGGAAATGGCCCCATGAAGTCGATGCCCCATACATCAAAGATTTCACATTCTTGTATGAAATTTTGAGGCATCTCATCTTTATGTGTGATCTTGCCTTGTCGTTGGCAAGAATCACAATGTTTAACCATTTCGTGAGCGTCACAATAAATGGTGGGCCAATAAAATCCAGAGTCAAACACTTTCTTCACGGTGTAGTTGGGACCAAAGTGACCACCGGTGGGTCCTTTATGGCAAGCATCAAGGATTTGTAAAGCTGCCGGCCCATCAACACATCGACGAATGACAAGATCTGCATATTGTTTGAAAAGGTAAGGGTCGTCCCAGAAATAATGTTCAATATCTTTAAAGAACTTTTTCTTTTGTTGGGACGTTAACCCTTCCTTGAGAATTCGACCCGCTAAGTAGTTTTCAATGTCCGCAAACAAGGGGTGTCATCAAGATTGAAATTTATAGACATTAAGGTCTCAAGGGTAAAAGAATCATTGATCTCTTGGTTCGGATGATCCCCTTGATACGGATCCTCAAGTCTACTTAGATGATCCGCGGCTAGGTTTTTGGCTCCCTTCTTGTCACGAATTTCAATGTTAAATTCTTGAAGGAGCAAAACCCAACGAAGAAGTCTTGGCTTAGAATCTTGCTTAGTCAACAAGTACTTCAACGCGAAATGATCAATATACACGATGGTGGTGGAAAGGACAAGATAGGGGCGGAATTTCTCAAAAGCATACACTATAACTAAAAGCTCTTTTTCGGTAGTGGTATAATGCAATTGAGCCCCCGTCATTGTCTTGCTAGCGTAATGGATTGGTTGGATGTGTTTGTTCACTCTTTGGCCCAAAACCGCTCCAATAGCAAAGTCGCTAGCATCACACATCAACTCAAAAGGTAGCTCCCAATTAGGGGTAACCAAGACCGATGCCTTAGTTAGCTTATCCTTAAGAAGATTGAAGGATTCAAGACACTCTTTGGAAAAGATGAAAGGGGTATCTTTTTCCAAGAGGTGGGTCATCGGGCGAGCGATTTTAGAAAAATCTTGGATGAATCGACGATAGAAGCCCGCATGACCAAGGAAACTTCTCACACCCTTCACGGTTGAAGGTGGAGGTAATTTGGCTATGACATCCACTTTAGCACGGTCAACTTCAAGACCGGCTTTTGAGATTTTATGTCCAAGCACAATGCCTTCTTTTACCATAAAATGACATTTTTCCCAATTTAGAACAAGGCGAGTGTCTTCACACCGCTTAAGAATGCGTTCCAAATTGGCAAGGCAATGAGAGAATCACCATAAACCGAGAAATCATCCATGAAGACTTACATAGTTTCTTCAACCATGTCATGGAAGATAGCCATCATACACCTTTGGAATGTCCCAGGAGCATTGCATAAGCCGAAAGGCATTCTTTTATAAGCAAATGTTCCGTAAGGACAAGTGAATGTGGTTTTCTCTTGGTCTTTGGGATCGATGGGAATTTGAAAATACCCGGAGAAACCGTCTAAAAAACAGTAATAGTCATTACCCGCTAAACGTTCAAGCATTTGGTCCATGAAAGGTAGGGGAAAATGATCCTTTCTCGTAGCATCATTGAGTTTGCGATAGTCTATACAAACTCTCTACCCTGTAACGAGACGAGTAGGAATCAACTCGTTGTTTTCATTGGGCACAACGGTTATTCCGCCTTTCTTAGGCACACAATGGACGGGACTAACCCATGGTGAATCCGAGATAGGGTAGATCATTCCCGCATCAAGAAGTTTGATAACCTCTTTTTTGATTACGTCATGGATCTTAGGATTCACCCTTCTTTGGCTTTGAATAGTGGGTTTAAAGTCGTCCTCCATGAGAATTTTATGTGTGCAAAAGTGAGGATGAATTCCACGAATATCGGAGATTTTCCAAGCAATCGCTTTCTTGTGATTCTTCAGCACGACGATAAGTCGAGATTTTTCTTCCTCTTTCAAGTCCTTAGCGATGATGACGGGTGACTTCTTGTTGTCTTCAAGGAAAACGTACTCGAGATGAGACAGTAAGTCCTTAAGTTCTAAATCCGAAGGATTTTTGATGGAAGGCGTGGTCAAATTCGGTTCATCGATAGAAATATCCTTAGGAGATGGTGGAGAAATATGGTCCTCATTGAGAAGTTTCTCAATGGTACGAATGTCTTCATCCCAATTGGAGGGGGAATCGTCATATTTTAAGTCCACATCTCCTAAAGTTGCTTCAAATTCTTTCAAAATGAAATCACTTTCTCCAAATAGAGTTAGTGATGGAGCAATAGAGGCAACAGTCTCAACAATGGGTAGAGAAGAAGAACCACTTTTACAAGCGTTTTTGAAATGTTCTTCACAAGCCTCATCAAGAACATCAATGAAATTAACGCTCTCATTTTCAGAAGGCTTCTTAGAAAGTTTACCCATGTTGAAGACGATTTTATCGTCACCAACTCTCATGATTAATTCGCCGCGGCTACATCAATGAGAGTGCGACCGGTCCTCAAGAATGGACGTCCAACGATTAATGGAACACGGGGGTCCATCTCGTAGTCAACGACAACAAAATCCGCCGGAAAGGTGAATTTGTCGACACCAACGAAGACGTCTTCGACTATCCCCACTAGATAAGCAACCGTACGATTAGCTAATTCCAAAGTCATTCGTGTGGGGACTAGCTCGGGTAGAGACAATTGTTTCCAAACGCTTAAAGGCATTAAGTTTATATTAGCACCTAGATCGGCTAGGGCCATACAATTCTCTACCCCAGGGAAGTTGCAAGGAATCAAGAAACGACTCGGATCACCAAGTTTGGGTGGTAATTTCCTTAAGATCACTGCGGAGCAATTCTCATTAGGTTGGGTCTGAGCAATATCGAGAAGTTTCTCCTTATCACTGAGAAGATCTTTAAACATTTTAGCATATTTTGGCATGTGAGCGAGAGCCTCAGCAAAGGAGATATTGAAATTCAGTTGTTTAAACATTTTGAGAAAGTTAGAAACCTGAATATCATCCTTGTTCTTCAATTTCTCTTTCCTCAACCTCGAAGGATAAGGTATATTGGGTTGAGATGAAGGCTTTGGGATAGAATTCTCACTCACATCCTTGGGTGGTGGAGGGGTGGAAGTAGAAGGTGGAGAATTTGGAGAAATAGAAGGTGGAGGAGTAGAAGTTGGAGGAATTGGAGAAGGAGACTCGTTTTCCTTTGTCACAATCACTGGTGTAGGTGTAGGAAGCTCGGGTTCCTTTAAACCTTTTCCACTACGAGTGGTGATTGCTTTCATCTCCCCTCTTGGATTAGCAACGGTGTTACTCGGAAGAGAACCCGATCCTGAGGCTTGATTACTTGGGAAGAAACTAGCCATCATGTTCCTTAAATCATTCGTTTGACTTGTGAAATAGTTTCGCATATCAGCTCGAAGATCGTTTCCTTGTTTCACCATATCTACTTTCATGTTGGCCATTTCCCGCTGAAGATTTTGTACTATCGCATCATTAGTCCTCATGTAGGTTTCAACCTCTTGGTGTAATGCAGTGGGTTGGTTGGGAGGAGCATGGTAGGCATGTGGTTGATAAGCAGGTTGTTGGTAAACTTGGTTGTTTCTTTGAGGTGGATATGGGTATCTTTGGTTTTGATATGGAGTTGGAGCACGTGGTTGGTTTTGATTGTTGCGATTAAGGTTGTTTGGGTTTTGAGGGGGAAAACCGGGTGGTGAAAGAAAGTTGTTTGAGCGATAGCTGAGCAAATTACGGTCACCTTGAGGACGTGCTTGATAGCCTCCCGTGGAATAGTTACCGTTGGCGGCATACACATTTTCCGGATTGTCATGAGTCGAAGGACAATCAGTGTATGAGTGAGATCCCCCGCAAATTTCACATGATTGAGTCAAAGCACTAGCTTGGGCAGTGATAGCTTTGGTATTGTTGGCGGATTGGAGAGCAAGTGATTGAACAAGCGTAGTAAGCTTATCAATTCTCTTGTCGCTCTCATTAGTGCTAGCACTGGCCACATTAGTCCGAACACTCTTGGTTTGCACTCTGGACTTGTTCTCAATAATATCCCAAGCGGCATTAGAAGACTTAACCAAAATGTTACCCCCTGAAGCACTATTTAGTGAATCTTGGTCATTCATGCTTAAACCATTGTAAAAAGTATTAATTTGATGTACTTTTGTTAAACCATGTTGTGGACACTTTCTTAAAAGTTCCTTAAAACGGTCCCAAGATTCACTAAATGTCTCACCGTACTTTTGTTGAAAGGTAATAATTTCATTCCGCAAAGCGGTAGTACGTGAGGGTGGGAAAAAGTAGTTGATGAATTTGGTCTCTAAATCCGTCCATGTAAGAATACTTTGTGGCGGTTCCTTATCAAGCCAATGTCGGGCTTGTCCCTCTAAGGAGAAAGGAAAAAGTTGCAAGCGAATTACCTCTTGTGACACCCCATTATACTTAACCGTATTAGTGAGTTGAAGAAACCTTTTAATATGGTCATGAGGATCATCAATTGAACGCCCCAAGAAAGGTTGAGCAGAGACCATTTGAAAGAAGCCGGATTTAAGCTCAAAGTTGTTGGCTCCAATCGCGGGTATGACAATAGCATCGTTGTTGCCCTCTACATGCGCTTGCAAAAGTTCGATCATTGGACGATTGTCCGGTAGAAGTTCATTGTTGTTATTATTCATGTTGGGTTGAGGTGGATTATTATTATTGTTGTGTACCGGCCATGTCTAAATTATCGAGAGTCTCAAGCTCGGGATAAGACGTTGATCGAGTACGCATACACCTGCAAAAGAAAGAGAAAAATATACAAGAAATATTTTTGGTTTTTTATGTTTTTTAATTTTTTTGTATTTTTGAAAATTTTATATTTTTTAGGATTTTTGAAAATTTTAAAGCAAGGAAAATAACGTTCAAAGATGAACGGATCCCAAAATCCAACGCGTCTCTCACTAAAAACCGTTAATCTTAACGAAAAGAGCCGGCATCGGCGCCATTTAATACGAAGCTTTTGGCTAAGTATAAAATATTATCGTCCGATCTTTTCGAATTGATTATTGGAAGGAAGTGCGACTCAATTGTTCTTGGTGAAAAATAAAAAGGTTTGGTTATCTATTTTAAACTAAAAATGAAAATATCGTTGAGTAGATAAAGATGAAAGCTTTAAAAAGTAAAACTAAAAATGAAGACTTTTGAATTGAAAAGCAAATGATTAAAACTTATAAAAATGTAAACTTTAAAGATTAAACTAAAATAAGACAAGTTAGAAATAAGCTAAGTAAAAAGGCGGGAAAAGTAAAATTCAAAAAACTGTAGAAACAAACCCTAATCCGGAATAATATCCGGATTGTAGAAAGGAGGCTTATCCGGAATGAAATCCGGAATAGGGGACATGAAGCTTATTCGGAATATCTGAAGTGTAGCTTATCCGGAATAATACTCGACCCTTTATCCGGAATAATCTTCGAGCCCTTATCCGGAAAAAGACTAACTCGTGGCTTTATCCGGAATCCTTCTATGCTGAATCTTATCCGGAATAAATTCCGATTGCTTATCCGGAATATGCAGATGACCACTATCCGGAATAACTTTCTAACGATATCCGGAATAAATGAAGAATCCACTATTCGGAATAACTGTTGAGCTCCTTATCCGGAATATCTAATCCAACTTCTATCCGGAATACTACACTATCCGGAATAAATGATTTTGAAGCTCTATTCGGAATAATTAAGTGGGGCTTATCCTGAATAACTTGAAATGTAGCTTTATCCGGAATAAGGGCCTTAATCCCTTATCCGGAATACGAAGGTGTTAAACTTCTTATCCGCAAAAATCGACTACAACGATTCTTATCCGGAATAAGGAATTAATTTCCTTATCCGGAATAAGAGGGTTTTAAGAATCTGAGACTTGGAAAAATAAGCTATATCCCAATAAGCACTTTGCCAAAAGTTAAACCAAAAGATTTTTAGAAAAAGATGAATAAGCTAAAATTTAAAATTTTTAAAACATTAAATAAGCTAGAAATCAAAAAGCACTTTTTATAAAAACTTTTAAGATCACCAATTTAATAAGCACAACCAAATAAGCTAAACAATCAAACCATCAACAAGATTAAAATAAAACTACATGATTATCAAGATTAAATAAAAGATTAAGAAAGGTAGAATGAGAATTAAGAAAATAAGCTTGATTGATTAAAGATTAATATCCAAGGATTACAAGATTAATGTAAAGATTAATATGTTTGAAACAAAAAGTAGAGAAAGAAAATAAACACACTTAAAAATTAAACTACAACTATTGAAAACTAAAACACCTAACACCCTCCTAATGACATATTAGGAGGGTATTTATAGGAGGTGGGGAGTTTACATGCTTAAGCTATCTAATTCCTTTCTTCTCGTCTCGACTCGACTTAATTTCTTTGTCTTTCTCGACGTCGTCTCGGGAATTGTCGATATAAGTTAAACTTGTCTTATAATTTTCTTCTATAATTAGACTTGAGTTCTTCGAATTCATTAAACTTCCGTCTTTAGACTTTTTCTTCGATAAATCTTCAGAATTGGCCTTGGACTTCTGTTCTTTTTGCATTCTCGATCTTTTGACTTCGTCTTTAGTCTTTGTCTTCGATAAAAGCCCGTGATAGCCCATGTTTTCTTCCTTTTGCATCTTTTGGTCCTAAAACACAATAAAAACACAAACCACGCATAATTCTGACTTTTACGACATAAAATACACGTTTTGGTCTTGTTATTATTGGAAATAAGTGGTAAAAGGATAAGTGTTTTCACACTTACTAACGTCCCTGATTCACCAAATCAAGCTGGCAACAAGCCTAGAAGATTCTGCAAGGCTAGTTTAGGAAATTCAGTTGCTAGGGTTTATGAAAAGTGTTTGTAAGCATTTGCCTATAAAAGGATACCTCAACTTGTGAGAGTCCCTTGTTCCAGGCTTGCTATTACTCTTTGTAATTCCTTTTTAGTCAAATAAAAGTCGGTTTTTTTTCTGAAAATATAATTCCTTTTTAATTGTTAAAAGTTGGTGTAAAAGCATAGCAAGTCTGAGTTCCATTGATTATATCTCTTTATAAGTTCGTTTTAGAAAAGTTTTCAAAAGGATTTGTGAAGTTTTTGTGAAAAAGTGAAAAAAATCATTGGTTATTTTTGCTTGTTTCTATTCTTGTGATTTTGTAGGTACAAAAGTCGAAGCTGGTGCTTGGTTAGCTAGCACCTAAGCTCAAACAATCCAAGGCTTGGATTGTAAGTCTTGGAGGTTTGCTTTCTATATCCCTTTTTATATTTTTTTCAAATATTTGATAAATATGTGATTTGTGGAATTGTTGGTTATATTGCTGTTTATTTGGTTCTTATCTGCTTCATAGGTTATAATAGACCTGTTATCATCTAGATCTTGTTGATTATAGGGGTTAAAATCAGTTTTGAGGGGTGTTTGTGTCTGCTAATTCAAAGGCCTTAGGGCCTTGGAGCTTGGCTCCTTTTGGTTATTAACTGTTTGTTTGCTGGTATGAAAGTTGTTTCAAGTGTTGGATAAGCCTAAAACATAGTATAACTAAAAATCATAGGTTGCTAGTTTTTGTACACGTTTTTCTGTCAAACACATCAGGAGGTTTAATTTGTTTGTTTGTTTGAATTAAGGTGTGAAACTTGGTTTGCTTATAGATTTGTTGGTTGTTCAACTCTGCATTATCTGGTTTTAGAGTTTGGTTGCTTATTGAGTAGTTTATAGCTTATTGAATTTCAGCTTTTGGTCAAATAGATCAGCAAATGCATGCTATGTGATTTTGATGCACCTGGACTGATTTTTGTTGTTTTATGCTTTTAACTGGTTCCTTGTTCATTACTTGGTGTGTGCCTTTTGTTTGCTGCTTATTTCACAAGCTTATAAGCCCACTGGCTTATAGTGCTTAATCTACCAAAAACAAGCCTAGTAAGACAACTGTTTTTCTAAGTTCAATGGTCTAGACCTCTAGACTTGATCACAAACAGCTTCAAATAAACTTATTCACATCTCATATCCAAGTTCTGCAAGTTTGGTGATTTTTGGAGTGAGTTGACTTTCGTTGACCAAGGCAAAAAGTGCTTATCAGTTGGTTTAGCTTATTGAAACGTGCCACAACTTAGTTATTGTACTTTTCATCATTTATCTCACCTTATAAGCTAATCTCGAAGAAATCAGAACTTAATAAGATCTTTTCACTAGGAAATTAAGTTCTCTTATTTTAAAAGAGTGCTTATTGGTTCACACAGCTTATTGTACTTGGCTTATTGGGATTTTCTTTGTTGATTAGTCTTAGTTAAGCTATTTGTGAGCTTTTGCAACAAACCAGAGCTTCTGAAACGCCCTAGAACTCTAACCAGACTATTTTATCGTTTAGTGGATTTCTATTTTGCTTATTTCTGGCTTATTGAGTGATCTTTTTTAAAATTTATTTTTAAAGATCTCTTAAGCATCTCAAAATAAGGTTGTGTGTTGAAGTAGAGCTTATGGCATTGGCTTATTGCTTAATGGGCTTATTGGCCCAATAAGAATAAGCTGTTTGTTATTTAAGCTGTGATAAGCTCAGAATCAGCTTTTGGGCCTTCAGACTTTTGTGATTAGAATTAAATTTTGAGTCAGATAGGGCTTTTCAGGTCATTTGGGCCTAGTTTGACTTTTTGGGCCCAAAAGCCCATTAGTGTTGACTGTTTTTGGTTTTAGCCGATTAGGGGTATTTTGGTAATTTCACTTTCATTTTCTGATTATTTAGGTTAAAATAAACTAGTTTGCAAGTTTTTAGAATTTTTTTTATAATTTTTGGATTTTTAATATTATTTTAATATTATTTTATTATTAAATTTCAAATTTCACATTTTTGCACTTTTTATATTTTTCTTAGCTTAAATACATTAAAATAGGATTTTTGCAACTCTTAGATTAATTTTATCATATTTAGATTAATTTTTATAATTATTTAAGTTTTAATAGTTTTTAAATCATTTTAAATAGTTTTTATTAGTTTAAAAATTTATAAAAATAGTTTTTAATCTTTTTAGGTCATTTTAGAGGTTTACCAATTGAAAAATCTTTATTTGGGCTTTTTGATAATTAATTTGATTTTAGGGCTTTAATTAGCATTTATAAATCAATATTTAATTAATTAAAAGATTTGAAAAAGTTTTGATCTTTGAAAAAGTTTTGATCATTGGTAAACTCTTAGTTTATTTATTTTCATTTTTGGTAAATATTTGGGAATTTTTAGAATTAATGTTTATTTTTGCTCTTTTTACGGTTTTACGTTTAGTCGTAATAGTAATTAATTTCACGTATTCGTTATTCCATTTTCTCATCCCCTTCTATCAAATATTAATCTCAAATCTTGTTACATCTTAGTCACACACATATACCTCCTTGGGAAATGAACTTTTCACATCATAAGGGTCATTAGTGTTTGATTTTCCTAAATCATCGTATTTAATACTTTCCCTATTTACCCCCTTTTCCTAAAGGTGTGGTAAAACGCTACAATCATTTTGGCGCCGCTTCCGGGGAGGTGTGTCATGATTAATTTGTCTTATTGTTTTTAATATTATCCATAAATAGTATTTGTGAAATCTACTAATACGTATTATCGGTTTTTTTTGTTTTTCTTGTGAAATTATTATTACTATATTGTATTTTGTATTACAATCAATTCAAAATATCTCCAAAAGTGTGAAAACACAATCTTAATTGGGATTTGATCTCCTAATTATTGTATTCGAATCTCAAACAAAAGAAAAAGGCAAAAATAGATAAATACTTTCGTGAAGCTCGATTTTGAAAAGTACAAACTATAAGGCGGGTATTATAAAATATACCCTAAGGAAAAAGGCTCTTAAGTGCTTCGCACCGCCTCGTTTCCCCGCTTGCTTGTGATTATTTTGAGATTGAAGGCTAATCGAGGGTTTTGCCGCCCAAAGTATTATTACGTATCATATATATTTGCTTGGTTTTCTTTGTGATTAAACCCTCTTGAACAATTTGGTTTTCACCAAAGTTCTAAAGTCATTCGAAGGCGTTCACTCCACGTGATCGTTTTCATTCTTTTGAGGCTTCTTTAATCAAGAGTTTGATTCGAGGAGAGATTTGGTAGATTGTTGTCTACGAAGATACACCAAAATCCAAAAAAATTAAAAACAATCAAAAACACAAAAAAATTGAAAATTCACAAAACACCCAAAAAGAATCTTCATTGCTCACCTCCCATTTTACGTGAAGTTTATGCTAACTCGTAGTCAAGCAAAACGAGCTCGTAAACGTCGTCAAAATCAAGGAAATAAAGAGACGTTGATTAAAGAACAAACTCCAATTGTTGAACCTATTGTCGTCATGGCTAATCGTACTACGATGGAGTTGCTTCAAGCACCCACCGAGGGTTTTGGAGAAGCCACTGTGATTCCCGCAATCCTTGCGGAGAATTTCGAGATTAAGACGGGTTTAATGTCGATGTTGCAAGCTAATAAGTTTAGAGGTCATGAGAAAGACAACCCGCATTACCACATAAGGAATTTTAATCGTCTCACCGCAACTAGCAAGTTTAAGTATGTTCCACATGACGCCATTAAGATGATGTTGTTTCCATACTCGTTAGATAGACCCACTAAAATTTGGCTTGAGAAAGAACCCAGATTCGATTTTGACATGGGGTGATCTCGTTTCTAAGTTTGTGAACAAATTTTTTCCACCATCTAAAACAACACAGTTGAAAAATGAGATTTCAAGATTTGTACAACAAAATAATGAGAGTTTTTTAATGGCATGGGAACGATTTAAGGAAATGTTACATGAATGTCCACACCATGATTTTTCAGAATTGCATCAAGTTGATACTTTTTATAATGGGCTTAATGATCATGAACGAGATTATTTGAATGCCGCAGCGGGTGGTAATTTTTTGTGCAAAACGACCGATGAGGCCTTAAAGATTATCGAGAATAGATCTAAGGTTTACAACTGATAGGTGTGAAAACACCCATCCTTTTTACCACTTAATTACAATAATAACCGAGCCAAAACGTGTATTTTATGTCATTTATGTCGGAATTATACGTGGTTTGTGTTTTTGTTGTAATTTAGGACGAAAAGGTGAAAAGTGGAGAAAACACAACATTCACGGGCTTTTATCGAAGAAAAAGACAAAAGACGAAGTCAAAAGATCAAGAGTGCAAAAAGAACGGAAGTCCAAGGCCTATTCTAAAGATTTATCGAAGAACAAGTCTAAAGACGGAAGTTTAATTAAGCCAAAGAACTCAAGTCTAATAAATGAAGAAATTATAAGACGAGTTTAAATTAATCCCGAGACAAAGTCGAAAAAAAAAGTCGAAGAACTTAAAAGACGAAAAGACGTGAAGAAAGAAAGAAAGAAAAGAGGAAGCCACCAACCACTCCCCTTTCCTATAAATACCCTTCATTTCACCACATGAAGGGTGTTAGTCATTTTTAGGTTAGTTTTAGTTTTAGGAGTAGGAGTAGTTTAGTTCTAGAGAGAGAAAGTGACAGTTTCTCTCACTAGAACTTTAATCTTTCATCTTTTATCTTTCTTGTTTTTAATCAAACCTTTACTTTTTAAGCTTAATCTTATCTTAATCTTCATATTATTGATCTTTCTTGTTAATCAATCTTGTTTTCATCATCTTTTTATTAAGTTTTTACATAAAGTTCATGTCTTTTTAATGTTTCGTGGCTTAAAGTGAATGTTTTTATAAGTTTTGATCTTCTCCCTAGCTTATTGGTAGCTTATTCGTGTTTTGTTTTGCTTATTGTACCCTAAAAGTTCTTAAAAAGTTGTTTATTTTCGTCCTTTCTTGTTTTCCTAGTTTTTAGGAAAAACTGTTATAATTTCGCAACATTGAGAATTTAGTGCAAATTTCGCAACATTCAGAATTTAGTGCAAATTTCGCAACATTGAGAATTTAGTGTAAATTCCGCAATTATTGAGAATTTAGTGCAAATTCCGCAATTATTGCGAAATTAGTGCAAATTCCGTAATTATTGCGAAATTAGTGCAAATTCCGCAATTATTGCGAAATTAGTGCAAATTCCGCAATTATTGCGAAATTAGTACATAATGTCGCAATTATTGCGAAATTAATCTTTTTATTGCGAAATTAATTCTAGTTTCTTATACAATTGCGAAATCTTTGTTATTATTGCGAAATTAATTGTATTTTATTTAAATTTAATTTTTAAACTTATTTTTCCCGCCTTTTTTACTTAGCTTTATTTTAATTGTTTCGTCTTATTTTTCTTAAGCTTTATTCCAATTTGTCGTTTCTTAGTTTAATTCTTAAAGAATTTTATTTTCAAGTTATTAAAATTACGTTTTGTCAAGTTTTAGTTTGCGTCTTTTACTTTATTTCCCTTTTAATTTCTCGTCATTTACTTTTTGTTAAGTTTTTATCTTTCAGTATTTCTTTTTACCGTCTTTATTTTATTTGTTTCAAGTCTTAATTTTTTTATTAGTTTTAGACAACGACCATTCCCTTTTTGTTCCACCAAGAACAACTAATCTCGCACACATAACCGGAAATCAATTCGAAGAGATACCGAGAAACGAACTTTTTAACCTAGCAAAATTTCCACATTAAAATGGCGCCGCTGCCGGCTCTTTTCGTGAAGATTAACGGTTTTTTGTGAGAGACGCGTTGGATTTTGGGATCCGTTCACTTGTGAACGTTATTTTTTGTGTTCAAAATTTTCAAAAAATTCAAAAACATTTGAAAAATCATTAAAAGCATTTCTTTTTCAAAGTTTTGCACCAAAAATATTCTTCTTACTTATCTATCTTTATGGATTTTTATGTCCATTGCGTCCGGTGTGGGAAACAATTATCTGGGAACAACTCTTGTCAATGGTGTACATGTGAGCGGTGCGGAAACGATATCTACTACACACAATTTGGATTTGTCCCTTGTGCAACTCGACTAATTCATTCTTTTTGAACCCACCTCCTGTTCCCCCGTGCATCTATTGTGGAAGCGATTCTCATTGGCATGTTTCGTGCCCGGTTCAATACCAGTATAGACACGGGCAAGAACCGGGGTACAATTATGACAATGATAATAGCTATCCACAAGACGCACCTGATTTTTCTCCATACCCGGTTTGCAACAACTGTGGGGGTCCTCACGATACCTATTATTGTCAACCAATGAATTATTATGAGCAAAATCCGGGTCCTCAGTTTTCTTCACCTATGGATTATTATGAACCAAACCCGGTTTCTAATTCTTCTCAACCGATGAACAACTATGAGCCACAACCTTGCTATAATTCAGGTTTTCAACACTTTGAGCCCCCACATCACACCCTCAATCATCAATCCTCTCAGCTAATTAATCTTGACCCACAACTCACTACCTTGAATGAAGAAACACACTCCATTGTTTTGTAACTTCAAGAAGCCGTTGTTCTGCTTAAAGAAATTAGGGACGAGGAAAAGCGACTGCAACAAGAGCAAGTATCTAATCTTAGTGATTATACCCCTCCTCTTGTGCATCAATACTATTACGATGATGATGACGATGAGCCTACTATTTCTTGGAATGATCTTACTGCTCAATGTCCTAGTGCTATTGTCATCCCTCCTCTCAATATCCCAAACGTGTCCAAGGATTGTGATTCGTTGAATAAGTTTAGTGATGTTGGTCTTGATAAAGTGTTTGATGATGCGGTTTGTGACATACCGGCTGCTATGGATCTTGAGGACGACGTTACTCTTACGGAAGAGGTCGATCCTAGTGATGACGATTTTTCTCCAAGCTATGAGACTTTCACCTTTGAAATTTCTCAATCTCCACCGGGAGATGGGGGCGGTGACGATTTATTCTCTCCGGTTTACGAGAAGTTCACCGATAAACATGATTCTGTGGATGAGTTGGAAGACGTGCTTCTTCGCGATAGATTACAGAAAGTTCATCTTCTTATTGCTCAAATCGAAGAGTTGACTTCTCCTTCTCTTTCCAAGTCTTTACCTCCATCTATCCCTCCCGTTGAAGATAATGACCCATTGCTGGAAGAAATTGACATTCACTCCATACCTCCAGGTATTGATGATTCTGATATGGAGGGGGACATTATTTTTGATAATTTGCTGCAGGAAGATATTGTCCCAAGTCCCCCGAGCACCTTTCATCCTCCCCTTTAGCCACTATCACGGAGGATGAGTGCTTTGACCCGGGAGGTGACATTGATTATGCTATGATTGATAACAATACGGCTTTGCCGCTTGCTCAGCATCCATTGTCTTTGGGGGAGGACAATGTGCTTACTTTACCCACCCCACCTCCCGTGGATCTTGAATTCACATACTTTTCGTATGTTGAAAGGACCTTTCTCCCATTCAAGACTTATCCCCCCGCCTCTCCTTTGTTGATGTCAACCGGGAACGAGGACAAGGTCTTTGATCCCGGTATTGCATTCGAGGCTTCCCCATGGACCATTTAATTCGGGGACGAGTCAGGCTCGTGACTCGGTTAACAAAAACAAGCGCTTTTTGGGAGGCAACCCAATTATCTATCTATTTTCACCATAAGTGGAGGGCGGAGCCCCGTGGTATTTCTTGCTTTCTTTCTTATCATGTGCAGGGATTAGAGCTTCAAAGACACACTCTTGATGACTTTTGACCAACCGTGACTCCGTGTTCCCTTCTTCCCGGTTCTATCCTAAACTCTTTTCGATTCACTATTTTATATTTTCTCAATATTAGAATAGGAATCTCTTTAGTTGTCTTTTCCTTAGCGAGATTTAAACAAATGTGCACAATTTCCTAAGTGTAGGGGAGTTTACTCCCACATGCTTAAACATTGAGGACAATGTTTATATTAAGTGTAGGGGGGACTTCTATCGAAGTTAAGTGGCCTTTTCCTTGTATTTGTCCTCATTTTAACCGGAAAATCAATTTTTCGACATTTTTCAAAATTTTTAATCTATTTTGGCCTAGTTGTAGTTCCCTTTATTTTTGCTATTTTTCTCTTATTTTTATAAAATGGTTTTAACAAGTTTAGTTATCTTAGATATATTAGGCCCGTTGTGAATTTTTTGACTCAACCCGAGTTTACTTATCCAAGTCCACTCTAGCTAGTATCCTTAACCATGTAGACCTTAATTGGTTTATTGGGCTAAGCATCCACGAGTCTCATTCCTTGAGATTTTAAATTGTGGAGGACGAGAAATGATAGAGTTGGTTACAAGTTTGGTATTCTCTCATTAACTTATGTGAGTCAACTATGATCTTTTTCTCCCATCACTTGCTAATAAATTATCTGCAATAAGTAAGGTCGTACGATTTGAAAAGTTACTTAGCTTCTAGCCCAAGATCGTTTAAAAGTTGCTCGGTAATGATAAGAGTTCATAGCCAAGGCATAACTTATGAAGCGGGGCGCGAAGATTGGCGAGTCCGAAAAGGCCCTAACAAGGCATGAGGATTCCATTTTATTGCTGAAGATCCAAACTGATGTGAAAAGCATTATTCCCAAAATCAATATGAAGGATCAAGACTCACGACGAAAAGCAATCAACTCCCATAAAGATCATGGAGAAGTCTATCCGAAAAGACCCTAACAAGGTATGAGGATAAATAGATCCAAGTCCGAAAAGGAGGCGGATCGTTGTATCTCAAAATCCCAATTAGAGATTGAAGAAATAATCATGAAGTCGTGGTCAACAAAGCTGGAGTACCCCTCAAAAGTCTCCAAGTGAAGAAACTTTATAACGAAGAGAAGACCATTATATCAAGAACGTCTCTCGAAGATATGAAGTATGAAGTACATGCCAAATATCGGCCCGAGAAAGGTCTCAAATCACGAACCAAGTTATGCCAAGATATGAACTTTTTGATATCCCGAGAAGCAGTTTTAAGAGATTTTGTCCTTTAGCTAACTATTGATCAAATCGGCCTACTTTGCTTTCAGCCTAAATAAATTATCGAAATAAGTCAACAATGCATCCTCGTGATCATTCAAGACATCAATAAAATATAACAGATACTCGTAGGAATAAGGGAGTTTAAGTGATTAATTGAACCACACGAGTAGATGTTTGTTATGCTAACTTGTACTAACAATGATCTTGTTTTTAAGCTTGGCATGGGGAACGTGAAACTTGAGTGTGATGAACATTCATGACACACAAGCCCTAATGTATGTCTTAGATTTCTTTACAAGTTTCTTCCTTGTTGCATCTTGTTATTTTCTATCTTTTTGATTTTCCTTAGTTGTTTAATAAAGGCCAAGGTAGGTTGATTATGATGGAAAATGTAAAACTTGCTTTATAACTAATGCATTGCATGAGGACATTGCAATGGTTAAGTGTAGGGGATTCCCTCGTAACACACCGAGTATTGCTAATATGGGTTCGTCATCGTCGTCATCGTCTCGTATCATTAATGCCTTACATGATGAAGCTAATGAGGAAAATCGGTTTTTCGATAGGTTTTCGAATCTTATGACTCATTGGAAAGCACAAGATGCTTTGAATTCCGCTTCGGTTAAAGCGGTTGATAAGAGTTGTTTGTCTTGTGGTGGAGCTCATGATCTTTCCGAGTGCATTACCGCCGGTGGTAACACTTCGAGTGCTTACGTAGCAACGGGAACTTACAACCAAAACGGCCAAGGTTCCCGCCCAAATCAAGCTCCACCAAATCAAAATGCTAATAACTATCGAAACAACAACCAAGGTGGTAACTATCAAGGCAATTCACGTAACTACAACAAAGGGAATTATCAAAGTGGGAATGGACAAGTTACTAATCAAAACCAAAACCGTGATTTTCAAAACACTACACAAGGTTTTTAAAATGCTCACACTAGAAATATTCAAGGAGAATTTTTGGATTATGCTAAAGCAAATGATGCTAAATTTGATAACATGCAACGTGAAATGATTAGCTTAAGATCTGAGTTGAAAAATGAGCTTAAAAACGAACTTGCTAATGAACTTAAAACTCATGCTAATAAAATGGAAGGAAACGTTCAACTTCTTCAACAAAATCAACAAAAGATGGAACAAGGACAACATGAGATTAAGCAAGAATTGTTAAAAGCGGATTTAAGGCAATCAAAATTTGAGGACCGAATGGCAAAAATGTTTGAAGCAATCATGTGTAAACCCTCTTCCTCGGGTGGTCTTCCTAGTGATACCATAGCAAACCCGAAGGGAGAAATGAAGGTTATTACTACACGAAGTGGTAAAACTTTCAAGGAACCAATCTCTCGTCCAAGTACTTCTACGGAGAAGGAAATCGAGAAAGAGCCTGAGGTGATGGTCGAAAAGGAGCATATCACAAGCCCACAAAGTACCGCTCATACCACACCTACGGTTGAACCAATACCAATTATGGAACCCGAGATTCCAAGGCCGTTGCCTAATGTCCAACCCACACCACCCTTACCTTACCCTTCGAGACGAAACAAAGAGAAATTGCAAGAACGTAACAAACAACAAATCGAGCTTTTTATAAAAAAAATTCAACAAGTGCATTTTGATGTGAGTTTAGCCGACGCGTTGTTATATATGCCTCGTTTCGCTTCCACTTTTAAAAGTATGATGAACGATAAGGAAAAGATTTCAAAGCTTGCTAATTGTTCTTCGGTTTATCTTAACTGCATACCGGAAAAAGTTGGTGACCCCAGAAAGTTTCTCATTCCTTGTGACATACAAGATATGAAAGAATGCCTTGCCTTGGCCGATCTTGGTGCGAGCATTAATTTGATGCCATTTTCCATTTGGAAATCGCTTTCGCTTCCGGCTCTTACTCCTTCGAACATGTCAATCGAGATGGCCGATCATTCTACGATTTTAGCATGTGGAGTAGCCGAAGATGTTTTCGTGAAAGTGGGGAAGTTCTACTATCCCGTTGATTTAATAGTAGTTGACATCCCCGCGGATCCTCAAGTTCCTCTAATTTTAGATCGTCCATTTCTAGACACCTCGAGATCGCTTATCGATGTTCATGCAAGAACTATCACTTTGAGATTCAACGAAGAGGAACTTGTTATAAACGCTACTCAAAACACAAAACCTTCTCATGTTTATGCAATCGCTACTGTTGATCCCAAACATAGATCGATTTAGCTTTATGTATACGAGATTAGATCAAGTAATACACTTAGAGAAACCTTTGTATATGCTTATGATAATCTAAGTGTTATGCGAAATTAACACTTAAACAAGAACACACAATGATATAAACAAACTTTCACTTTGATTAATGATATCAAACTTGCTTACAATGAAAGTAGTTTACGAATGAAAACTTATATGAAACATTAACCTAAAGGTCTTCTTTTATAGACATAAGAAGCCTTGTACAATAATCTACGTATCAGCTATTCTAGGTAAAGATAAATATAGAAAATACATTGTTGTTCCTATCTTTACTAGAAGTAATCTAGAATACAATAAACGCGTAGAGTATATTCTCCCATCAGTGCTTGTCTTCAATGTATCAACGCTTGACTTTATCTTGTCAACGCTTGAGCTGTCAGCGTTTGTTTTACTCCTGTCAACGCTTGATTTCCTCTTGTCAGCGCTCAAGTGATCTGGCCATAATTTATTCCCAACAATCCTCCCCTAAACTTGATATCCACTCTTATGATCAAGTTTCTGAATAAACATTAAGGACTAGGAGGAATCTTACAAACCTTCTCATATTGGTAATAAATAAATCTGATCAATTCTTTTGCCATATCACTTGAATAATCAATCTCCAGCTGAGTGTTCTTCATCTTCTCCAAGATATCCTTGGATATGAAATACTGACCATCCACAAGTAGATACTCAGCAAACTTTGTAGAACTCAAATGGTAAACACCAGCAGCTGAATATAATCTCCATTAAAGACCACTGAGGTCATCTTCAAGATCCTTCCAAATAGCAGGATCCTCATCTTTTGGTCCACACATTCTCTTGAATGTGGGCCACAGTTTTATTCCATTAGCTGAAGTTGGTGCTTCAGCCTCATACTTGGTCTCTAGCAAACTCCATAGGTCCACCAAGTCTTCTCTATCACAACTTGCAAACAAAGATATGAGAGTGGTGAAAGTGTGTACCTCATTTCCATATCTGCCAATCTTCCAAAATCCACATTCATCTTCTTCATAGCTCACAATTGGATTTCTGGAATCTAGAGGTAACGCTTGTACCATGTCTGAAGCTTCTAATGGTGAGAGCTTGAGGCTCTTTCTTATGACAGCTTCACTTGGATACAATGGATCCATATCTTTGGGAAACTCAAGAGAAATTCCCTTTTTCACTGGTCTGGGAACAAACATTGCTTTCTTGAGCTCCATCTCTTCTGCAAGTTCTTCCTTTCTTTCATCAGAAAGAAGTCTGAGAGTGTTTTCTTCCTGCACTCTAACCTAGATGGGATAAGCCTTTCATTCCAACTCATCAAATGTCAATGCCCTCAATTTCTGATAAGTCCATCCTACACCATGACATCTGAGCAACATGCAGTATAACTCCCTTCTATCCCTTTTCAACTCTAAGAGAATATTGCTTGCCTTGTGTTTCAAAATTACCTGGCAATCCTTTTGAACTCTGAGGAGAATCTCCAAACCCCATATTTGATCTGAAGTGGTCAAGTGTGGATTCTCCATACATCTTTCTTCCCAAGCATGATACATTTGAACCACCTCTGGCATGTCAAAGTCAACCTGCAATTTCAACTCTCTCAATTTCTCCTTGGCCAACTTTTCTCCATACTCAAGTCTTTCTGGTTCTATAATCATAACACTTGAGTCTGAGCTAGCTCCATCACTTCCTTCTTCTGAAGTAACAACAAATGGTGACTCTTTCACCTCCTTTCTATCTTGTTCCATGATATGTGCAGCCAACCTTCTATCAAACTCAACTTGAGCTGCATTCTTTGGAACAATCTCTTCTACCATAATACCCTTACCCTTATCTAATGGATCAATTGTTGGTAAGGTAGATGGTGATACTTGTGAAGTAACCTCCTTGATGATGGATGATGACTGGGATACATCACCCTCATGTGCAGGTCTGTCAACACCCAATTTAGTTCTATCAGCGCCCAAAATATTTTTGTCAGCGTCCAAAATATTTCTGCATACTTTGGTGCCATTGTTGAAAGCTGTTAAAATTGATTGATGAAGATGAAGTTGATAAGAGAAAATTGTGTTAGACAAGAATTATAGATACCCTGTCTAAAAATAGGAGTCAAATTATAGGAGAAGAAAATGCATGTGATTGGCCCAAAAATAGGCAAGTATTTTCAAAATGCAATCATGAAAATATTGAAAAATTATAAGTTTATCTCATGCATTAAATGAAAAGTAACAACTCCCAAAATTACGGCCTAAAAATATGTCAAAAAGTAACAACTGGGTAGGACCCATTGAGTGTCAACGGTCAAAAATAACCCATCAACGCCCAACGGCTATAATCTTGTCAACGTTTGCCTATAGCCATGTCAGCGTCTAAACTGGTCACAACAACGCTTGGAAAAATTCTTGTCAGCGTCCAAAAATAAAAATGTTTAAAAATGAAAAATGACCTTAACAAAGTAATTTATCCTAGAGAAGATAACCAAAAAGCTGATAATTATTATAGGGCGGCAAGCACTGTCCATTTATGCACACTTGCTTAAGCAAGATAGACATAACAACTGATAGAAAAACCCTAAAAATAAGAAAAAACATCAATGGCTGCCAAAAAAAATCCCTTCTTCTCATAACCTAATTTTCTTTTTCCTTTAATCCGAATACCTTATAATGATGCTGTTTTCTCGAATAATCACTGATTATTCTTGAGTTAACAAAGTTTTTATTTGGTTGATTGATTTTAGGGTAAATTAAATTGGTTTTCAGTTTAGTTTTTGTGCCGTCATTGTTTTTTTTGTTGCGATTGTTTGTTTTATTTCGGTGGTTAATTGTCACTTTGGTCGGTGCTTATTAATTAACAAACAGATCCATATGCTTGGTCGGTGGAGCTGTTATTTAATGCTTTGAACGTGTCTACTGGACAATTTACGTCGTTACCTTCAACGATTGTTTCTTTTTTGTTTTTTGGGTCTTCGCAAATTAGGGTTAGGTGGTTTGGGTAATTGTGGTAGGGTCCACTTAGTGTTGGTCGGCTGATGTGATTTGGAGATCACAATTAATTCGTTACTCATCATTTGGTAGGCTGACATTATTATTGTTAGGGTTTCGAATTGTCAAAAGTGGTTGCTAGTGATTCATTAAATGGCGGCTGACCTTTGATCAATTAAGGGGCGGCTGACATTTTGTGATTCAATTAATTGCAGCATTTATTAGTGTTCTTTGCAACAACTTAATTCGGCATTAATTAGGTTTTTGGCGGCTGACCTTTATTTTGGGCGGCTGACCTTAAACAATATTACTGTTTCGCAAGTTTTTGTTTGGGTGTCGTTTTGTTGATTAGTGTTTTTACGATCAAATATAAAAAAAAAAGTTACTGTTTGTTTAGGGGTTCTCTTTCGTGGTTAGGGTTGTGTTTGATTGAACATGGATTCTAGCAATGAAAGTGATAAGCCATTGTTTACAGGTTGGATGGATGTGGTTAAGGTGTCTACTCTTGAGGTTTTGAAGTGTTTGCAAATGGTGTGAAGGCAAACAAATTTCCTAAATGGTCTACTTTACCTAAGGAGACCACTATGCTTTATTATAAAGCTTTGTGTGAACGCCATAAGAATTTAACTAGCAGCACTTCTTCACTCAGTTCAGGTGGTTCGAATGTGCACTCTGCACAAATGGCTAAGGAAACAGACCTTGAAGCTAAGGCTGCTACCATTAATGGTATGCAATTGTGTAATCTACATGCGGTTTTGAAATTATTTGGTGTAACCATTCACACGTTTGCTGACGCGAGTGAATTTATGCATGAATTAAGAATGAAGAAACATCCGTTGTGGGTATTGATCTCACCTGATCGTGCTAAAGAAATTCTGATGTTACTTTGCAGATTTGAAGGTGATATGGTTACGTCTACTAATGGAGGTATTAATGCAGTCTCTTCTTCGTTTAATTCTGAAAATGTCTATGAAGGGGTTAATATCTCTATTCCTAGGAAGGTTGTTGAAACAGTAAATGCTCGCTACCATAACACTTTATATGGTTACTTTCTTGGTAAAAGGATTGCATTCCCTGTGGTTGAGTATTTTGCTAAGAATAACTGGGCAAAACATGGTCTTAAGCGTATCATGATGAATGAGAAAGGTTTTTTCTTTTTTCAATTTGGATCTAGTGAGGGTCTTAATGCGGTTCTGGAAGGTGGTCCGTGGATGGTTCGTAATTCACCAATTTTTCTTAAGAAATGGACTATGAAAACGAATCTTCTAAAGGAGGAACTAACTCGTATTCCGGTATGGGTTAAGTTTCATGATGTCCCGCTACAGGTATTTGAAGAGGAAGGTATTAGTTTAATTGCTTCGTTTCTTGGTAAGCTTATTATGATGGATAATTATACTGATAATATGTGCAAAGAGTCTTGGGGTCGTTGTAGTTTTGGTCGTTGTCTTATTGAGATGAATGCTGATTCGGAGTTTATAGATAACGTTACTATTGGTGTCCCTGATCTTGAAGGCTCTGGTTGTACTAAGGAGTTAATTCGAGTTGAATACGAATGGAAACCGCCTAGATGTCATACTTGTAATATTTTTGGTCATTCCGGTGATTCTTGTCCGAAAAATGTTAAACCTATAACGGTTGAAAAAGTGACAACTCATGTTGATAAAGATGGGTTCCAACAAGTGCAAAGCAAGAGGAAGAAGTACAAAGGTAATTTAGGGAATCAAGTTCCGAGAGGTGTTCCATTGAGCAAGGGTTTCCAAGCAGGTAAGACGGTTGTTTTTCGCCCAAAAACTCACTTGGATACTACAAGTACGAGTGCTGATAATAGTAGTAAGTTGCATACTAAATCTGGTCAGTTGCAGCAGTCCAGCAATCTTAATGGTCCGAACAAGGCTAAAGCTCAAATGAGCAGTGTTTCTACATCTAATAAATTTTCATCTTTGTCCATGCCTGGTATTGACGAAGGGGCTCAAGTAAGCGAGGGAGATAATGAGGAGGAGGAGGGAGTCGAGGTCGTCTTTGATGAATCGGTGAATCTTCTCAATACTCATATTGGGGCAAGCACTCCTACTGGCTGATCCCATGTTGATATTTTATTATTTTCCTCGTAACTTTATGTTATCGTCTTGGTTTTTGTCTAGTTTATATATTTCCAGCATTCTAGACTAGTTAATGTTTATGGCCTGTCGTAAACATTTTGTTTAACAAGCTGCCTGTAGCTTGCGGTTAATGTGGTATTTCAGCCACATTCCTTGTACTTCAACGCTTTTTTTGGTTCTATTTACCGGGGTCATTGCTACCCTTTTACCAAAAAAAAAAGATAGACATAACAGTCCTCTAGTGTCCCTTGCTAACCAAAACTCTTAACAACCAAGTTACCTTATAAAATTCCTTGTTACTCCCAGGTAAATCCCATAACAAAATTATTCCCAAGTCTCCCAACAGACCACAACCAATTCTAGGCCAAAAATGTCTTGGCAGTATGCATAGTATATCAACTTTGCATGCTACAGTGCCTCATGATTTAGTAAAACTAACTCATACTCACCTGTGGACACAATCTAGAATTGTGATAAGAGTATCATATGGATACCCAAACATCCTAAAGGTTCCTAAAACCTCCCCTTAAACTATGATACATAAGTTGCCAAAATATGCATGAACATAAAAATTTATGTCAAGATAGGAATTAAAAATTCCAACCATCATCCATAAATAAAAACTTGTCCAAATGCTTCTCCATTGATCCATAAGCAACTCTGTATCCAATGGTATGTTGCTAACACCATCTGCACATTTAGATTGAAAACCACAAAACTAACATTGTTGCTGACAACGCCCCGATAACACATGACAGCGTTGAGGGAAGCTTTGTCAGCGTTAGACAATTATATTGCTAACAACGTTACAAAAACACTTATCATCGTTCAAGCAACATTTGTCAGTGTTAGAAAAATATAGTGGAAAATCTAAATCATCAATAAGACTAATAACAATGCATCATCCTGTACATACTTTTACAAAAAGACTCTAAAACATATATTATGTGAGATTGAC
Organism: Glebionis coronaria; assembly: GCA_025667525.1. NCBI lineage: Eukaryota > Viridiplantae > Streptophyta > Magnoliopsida > Asterales > Asteraceae > Glebionis > Glebionis coronaria. The sequence continues at coordinate 238,327,887 of CM046880.1, forward strand.
CATTCCAATACTTGTTACCAAGTATTGAAACCTCCCAGCATCAAAAGGTTTAGTTAATAAATTTGACATATTTTCCTCAGTGTCAAACCTATCTGGTTGTATTAAACCTTTTTCAAAACAATATCTTATAAAATGGTGTCTAATTTCTATGTGTTTAGTTTTAGAATGATGTACAGGATTCTTAATGATGCATAAAGTGCTGTTATTGTCAACAAATATCTTGGTATGCATGAAATTATACCCATAGTCCAACAGCTGGTTCTGAATCCACAAAACTTGTCCACAACAAATAGCTGCAGCCACATACTCAGCTTCAGTTGTAGAATTAGCCACCACTGTTTGTTTCTTGCATTGCCAAGATATCAACCTGCTCCCAAGAAACTGACATCCACCAGTTGTGGATTTCCTATCAAATTTATCACCTCCATAGTCACTATCTGAATATGCAATCAGCTCCAATGGTGAATCCTTTGGGTACCACAAACCAAGACTAGGATAGCATCTTAGGTACCTAAAGATCCTCTTCACAGCATAATGGTGACAATCTTTGGGAGTCACTTGATGGCGTGCACAAGCACACACAGCAAACATGATGTCAGGTCTGGAGGCAGTAAGGTACATCAATGATCCAATCATGGATCTATAGTGCCTGACATCAACATCTTTCCCATCTCTAATCTTCCCCCAAGGGTGTTCTCTATCCATAGGAGTAGTAGCCCTCTTTTCATGTGGAGAAAAGCCAAACTTCTTCAAGATCTCAGCCACATATTTATCCTAGGAGATGAAGATACCATCTTCTTTCTGCTGAACTTGTAAACCAAGAAAGAAGTTCATCTCCCCCATAGCACTCATCTTGAGTTTGTCTGTCATAAGCTTGGAGAAATCCTCACTCATCTTTGGATCAGTAGACCCAAAAATGATGTCATCAACATAGACCTGGACAAGCAACACATCCTTGCCTTTCTTCTTTGTAAATAGTGTCTGATCTATGGTTCCCCTTTTGAATCCATTGTCCACCAAATAGGTAGACAAAGTACCATATCATGCTCTAGGGGCTTGATGAAGGCCATACATAGCCTTTTTGACTCAACACACCTTATCAGGATTCTCTGGATCCTCAAAACCAGGAGGCTGCATCACATATACGTCCTCAACAATAGTTCCATAGAGGAAGGCACTCTTGACATCCATTTGATAGACAGTGAAGCCCATGCAGGATGCATAGGCTAAAAAGATTCTAATAGCTTCAATCCTTGCAACTGGTACAAAGACTTCCTCATAGTCTATCCCCTCCTCTTGTGTATATCCCTGAGCCACTAATCTTGCCTTGTTTCTGACCACAATGCCTCTTTCATCTCTCTTGTTCCTTAGAACCCATCTTGTCCTTATAGGTCTGACATATCTGGGACAATTAACCAGCTCCCAAACATCCTGAATTGCAAATTGGTGAAGCTCATCCTGCATTGCTTCCACCCAACTTGGTTCTTTGAGAGCATCAAATATTTTCTTGGGTTCCTGTTGTGACAGAAAACAGGCAAAGGAACATGCTTGCACAAGAGGGGTATCAACCTTCTTGTGAATATTGGCAATAAATCCACCAAGACCTTGATGAGATCTTCTAGTCTGAACTGGAGTCATAATATCACCAATGATTTGAGAAGTGGGGTGATTCTTCATATTGGAAGTGAGAACTCCTCCTTCAAAAAGTCTGGTGTCCTCAACCTCATTCTCCATGTTGCCAATATCTTCTTCATCAGACTCTCTTTCATCAACATGAGGATGAACCTCTTCATATATATTGGAAGGTTCACCTTGTTCAAAAATGGAAGAGAAAAGATGTGCAGAAGTGTTGTCAACGCCTGAACCTTGTTTGTCAGCGCTTGGGCTAACAACGCTTGAACTGTTGTTGTCAACATCTGAGCCATCAACGTCTGAATTGGTCTTGTCAGCGCTAGATTTGCCTTTGTCAGCGCCTGAAGGACCATGCATGTTTGTATCTGGTGGTACTTGGAGACCACCATTATCTTTACCAGCGGCAGCAGCAGCAGCAAAAGCATCTGTCCAAATGGGAATTATGACATATTCTTGTATAGGAGATGTCTTTTCTGCTTGTGATCCAACCTTTTCATGAACCTGTGTACCTGAAACATCAACAACTTGTTCCTCCACAACATTTGAAGTTACCTTCACAATGTCTGGATTAGTGACAGGCATATAATTTAAAGTTCTAGATAAATGTTCCAAGTCAAACAACCAATTAGGACCACTTTCAGGATCACTAGGTTCATTTTCTAAAAACCTAACATGTACTCTTTCAAGTATACGTTTTTCCTCTTTAAGATAAACCCTATATCCCTTGCTCTGCACTGAATACCCCATGAAGTAGCCTTCATCACCTTTTGCACTAAATTTACCTAAGGCATCACTAGTGTCTAAAACTACTACATGACAACCAAAAGGTCTGAGAAAACCAATATTAGGTTTTCTTCCCCAAAGTAACTCATAAGGTGTTTTGTTCTGAATTTTGTTAACCAATGCTCTATTTTGAACATAACAAGTTGTATTAACAGCCTCAGCCCAAAAGGCTATAGGAAAATGAGCATCAGCCAACATTGTTCTGGCTGCTTCAATTAGGGTTCTATTTTTCCTCTCAGCAACCCCATTTTGCTGTGGGGTTCTTGCAATACTAAATTGCCTAGTAATTCCTTTCCTGGCACATAAATCATCTAGCTTCTTATTCCTAAATTCACCACCATTATCACTCCTAAGCATTTTAACTTCATTGCCAGATTTCTTCTCAATCTGAGTGATAAAATCAATTAGAATATCAGATTTGTCACTCTTCATAGCTAGAAAGAATGTCCAAGTAAACCTAGAAAAGTCATCTGTGATAACAAAGCAATATGACTTACCATTCAAACTTTCTATATTGGTTGGACCAAAGAGGTCCATATGAAGCAAATGAAGAGGTCTAGAACTAGAGTGCACCTGTTTGGACTTGAATGAGACCTTGTGCTGCTTACCTTTAAGACATGAAACACAAGAGTGGTCATTGTGGAAGGCCTTCTCAGGCAAACCATCAACCAAGCCAAGTCTCACAAGCCTATTTATATTTTTGAAATTTATGTGCCCTAGTCTCCTGTGCCACAAATCACTCTCATCTACTGATTCTTTAGCATAAAAACAAGACATATTGTTATTCATTCTAATCCCATTCAGATTCACATTGTATATGTCCTTATGCCTAGGTGTTCTATACTCAATATATTTTTCATCGGGGATCTTATAATCCTTGCTTAACACCAAACACTCAGTATCAGTAAACAAAACTTTATTTTTGTTATCACAAACTTGTGATACACTAAAAAGATTGTAATCAAGTTCTTTTACCAAAAATACGTTTTCAAAACGCAAATTCTTGGTGAGAAGGGTTCCTTTGCCTGTGATAGTACCATATCCGCCTCCAAAGTAGACCTTATCACCATCCTTTATGGGAGTGAAGTTTGTCAAATAGTCTTCCTTCCCTGTCATGTGCCTTGAGCATCCACTATCCCAATATCCATAATCATTGACCTGTTTTTGAATGCCCTGCACATAAAGAAAACAAATTAGTTTTCTTTGAGAACCCAAGCCTTAGAAGACTTGGATTCATCTGGTTGTTCAATAAGAACAGACTTAGTTCTCATAACAACCTCATTTTCATCCTTCTTAGGATGAAATACCCAGTTAACCCCAATAGGTTTTGTAATGACCTTTGAAATGTAATTGAATCTGTTACAGGTCATTGAAATCCTATTATAATTAGGGTTTTGATCTTTCTTGGGTCTCCATGTTAAGCTTGAAGAAGCTTTAGACCCCTTACCCTGTGGTTGCAAATATTTAGGTCTGGTCACGTTTCTGTCAGCGTTGGAATTGGTCTTGTCAATGCTGAAATTACCCATGTCAGCGTTGAACCTAGGGTTTGCTATAGAAACCCATTGCCTATTAGACCAAGTGTTTGTCTTTTGAAATGGTCTTTGTCCATGAGTGTTAGACCCTCTAGTAAAGAATGGGGCAGGTCTAATCACTTGTGGACTTTGCTGCACACAAGGTCTGGGTCTGACAATGTTTGACTTCCTAACAACGTTGACTTTGTTCCTGTCAGCGCTGAATTTGTTCCTGTCAGCGCTGGTTGTGGGAGCGTTGACACACTTATATGCCAAATGTGAAAAGCTACCACAAGTGTAACAAGCTTTTCTAGACACAACCCTAGGTCTAGAAGAGAAGAAGCCTATTCCATTATTGCTAACTTGGCTCTTGGGTGACCTAGTATTCCTATACATCTCTGCATACTTAATGCTAGGTTTTCTATCAGTGTTGGAGCCAAGATCAACAGCTTTACCAAGTGATTGGGTTAGTGACCTTAATGGGTGTTGACTCATTGGGACTTTCACATAGTAAGCCACCCTTAACAAACAAAGTAGGGTTAGCTTTCTTCCATTCATTCAGGTCAGTCAACTTTTGTTGGTACTCTTCAACTGGAGTGACAACTCTTGGTGGAGGAATGAATTCCTCCTCTTGGAATTCTGGCAAACCAGTCCAAGATAGGTCCTTTTGTTGGACACCATAGAAGTCACCAGCTGGTGGTGGAACCACAGAGTAATCATTCATCCCAATCCCAGTCATGTCCTTAGGATCTCTTTGTTTACTCACACAGTCTCCTAGGGTTTGTGTGGCTCTATCAAATCTTTGAATTTTAAGGCCAACATTATCTTTATTCTTAATGGCCTCATCTAGCTTAGCCTGTAACTCACCATTAACCCTTTCCATGATCTTTCTAATATCCATACTAGCATTTAACTCATGTTTTAAAATATTAATTTTATCTTTTAAGTCAAATTCCATTTTCTTGTATTCAGAAACAGTTTTCTCAGTTTGAGTGAGAGCTAGTTGGTAATTAGACAATTTGCACTTTTCAGTACTCACATCACTTAATAATCTTAACACCTCTTTGTTAAGTTTCTCAGTGTTTAACCTACAACCTTTACTACAAAAAGCATCAATGTATACCTCATTATCAGATGAAGAGGAGGAGTGTGCCATGAGATTCAACATGCTCTTCTTCTTCAACCTCAGCAACCAAAGCTTTATCCTCTTCCACATTCTTAGCCAGATAGCTCCAATCCCATCCCATATCATCAATTCCTTGAACTGCAACCATGGCTTTAGGATCTTGAGCTTTAACAACTTGACTTGAGGGTTTACCAGCATCAGATCTTCTAGGAGATCTGCATTCCCTCATGAAGTGCCCCATACGATGACAGTTGTAGCATTCAACTTTGGATTTATCAAATCCAGTTGTGTCTTTTGCATTGAAGGTCATCATCTTCTTAAACCTTCTGTTCCACCTGTTTGCTCTTATACTAGCAAGAGCCATGTTCCACTTAATGTCCATCACTTCCAAGTGCTCATCACTTATCTGCTCAAGGTCCTCATATGTAATCACTGAACCATTGGGCAAAGAAGCAATATAAGCACATACAGTATCTAAATCCAAACCAGCAGGTTTAACTCTTGGGGAGTCACTTTTGAATGTGTCAGCGTTTGAAAAGGAGACGTTGACAGGACTTGTTCCAGCGTTGACACATGATGATCCAGTAACTGGATGCATGTAAGAGTCCTTCAGATTGAATTGACCTTCACTGTGAGAGAAGAAGGCCATATTACTGTTGGTAGACTTGTTTCCATGCTCTAAAAGAGTTTCATCTTCCAACAGCCTCAGTTTGTTGTAAATGTCATCAAACGTGGAACTTTTGTAAGTATTATTGGCAAGAATTGATCTTGCCTCAATCTTCCACACCTCACCAAGACTTTTAAGAAAAGTAGCATTGATGTCAACATCACCAAGTTGTGTCCCCATGAAGGACAATTTGCTTGTAATGTCAAGCAATCTGCTTCTCACACTACTCAGCTTCTCATTGGGTTGTGCTTTAAAAACAGCATAATCATGCATAAGTTGTTTCTTCTTTTCTTCCCTAGTATCTGCATTACCACCATATGCAACTTCAAGAGCTGCCCAAAGATGCTTAGCAGAATCATAACCTCTATATTTATGCTGGTTCTCTTGTCCCAACGAGAGTTTCAGAATATTTAGGGTTTTCATGTCAACCCTTTTCTTTGCTAGGTCATCAGCAGACACAGCTCTACCATCTTCAGGTTTTTCTTTCTTATCTTCTTCAGAACATCCAGCAACAGCTGATCTTTGAGTAATAGCATCAGCAATCTTTTGGGCTTTATCGAATGTGTTTCCATATTCAATGATCTCCCAGAGTGTGTAGTCATAGATCCCTAGATATTGTTCAAAATTGAATTTCCATAATTCAAAGTTGGTTGCATCAAGCATGGGAATCTTGATGTTTGGTAAAGGTGAGGAAGAGGAGGTTATTGTTTCTGACATGATGTTGTTAGGGTTTTTGAGAAAATTAGGGTTTTGGTGATTTTTTAGGGTTCTTGTGTTCTTTAAGATCAAAAGTTCCTCAACAAGCTCTGATACCACTTGTTGATCCCAAACTTAGATCGATTTAGCTTTATGTATACGAGATTAGATCAAGTAATACACTTAGAGAAACCTTTGTATATGCTTATGATAATCTAAGTGTTATGCGGAATTAACACTTAAACAAGAACACACAATTTCTTTCTTGTCGGCAGAAAATAAAAACCGGGAATAAAAAAAACCCTAAATAACATCTATGGCGGCAGAAATTTCTTTCTTGTCGGCAAGTGTGTTTTTTCGATTCTTTGGTTAAATTGGTCGCTAGGCTACCTGTTTTTTCTTAGGGTTTTTTAGGGTTCGTTTTAATTTAAATCGTCCTTGTCTTCTAATTCGTTGGTGGATATTAAATCGGCTGTAGTTAATCGTTGCAGCATTCAAGGATAATAAATCCTTGCATCATTAATCATTGGTGGGTCCGGTTTGCTTGGCGGCTGACCTTAACATTCATTTGTTTAATAAATTCTTGGCGGCTGACCTTAAGGTTTAATTGTTTAATATTAAGTGTCGGCTGACTCTTCAATATCAAGTGGGGTTGGCGGCTGAATCTTGTTTAAGGTTTAATTGTTTAATTGCAGCAATCATTGTCTTGGCGGCTGACCTTTTATTTTTTAAGGTTTAATTGCGCAGTTCACATTAAGATTGTTCTTGTTTAAGGATCAATTGCGCGGCTGACCTTAATTTTTAAGGTCCTCTTCTCAGTTTTGGCTACTTGTTGAACCGATCGACTGTTTGCGAATTTGTCTACGATTCATCATGTCTTCAAAACCAAGTGTTGAGGTAATTAAGTCTATTGCATCTAAGATTAATGCTATGCAACCACTTGACATTAAAAAGGTGCTTGGATTGCTTGGGGTTGTTATCACCAAGATTCAAGATATTCGTGCTGTTGGGCAAGAAATTAAGGATCGAAAGGATCCTGTGTGTGCACTGATTTCTAAAGAGCGTTCTAAGGAAATTGTGGCATTATTGTGTAAACTTGAAACTGATATGATTGCTTTTCCCCATGTGGTTAAGGCAACCTCTAGTGATGGTTTCGTTGACTTGATTGTAAAAGCTGCCACCATTAATGGAATGCATCCGTGTAATCTACATGATGTTTTGGAGTTATTTGGTGTTACGATTCGTACGGTTTGCGATGCAGGTGTATTTATGCATAAACTAAAGATGAATAAATATCCATTATGGGAATTGCTTTCTCAAGATCGTGCTAAAGAAATTCTAGATCTACTTTGCAAGTTTGAAGTTGGAATGGTTACATCCACTAATCAAGGTATTAACTCTGATGGAGTCTCATCTTCATCTAATTTTCATTGTGTTAGTGACAGTGTTTGTGAAGGTGTTAATATCTCGATCCCTAGGAAGGTTGTTGAGAAAGTAAATACTCGCTACCACAATACTTTATATGGTTATTTTCTTGGTAAAAGGATAGCGTTTCCTGTGGTGGAGTATTTTGCTAAGAATAACTGGGCCAAACATGGTCTGAAGCGTATTATGATGAATGAAAAAGGATTTTTCTTTTTTCAATTTGGGACTTGTGAGGGGCTTAATGCGGTTCTTGAAGGTGGTCCGTGGATGGTAAGGAATTCGCCTATCTTTCTTAAGAAATGGACTATAAATACGTACCTTCTAAAAGAGGAACTAACTCGCATACCGGTATGGGTTAAGTTTCATGATGTACCGCTACAGGTGTTTGAAGAGGAAGGTATTAGTTTAATTGCTTCGTGTCTTGGTAAGCTTATCATGATGGACACTTATACTAATACTATGTGTAAAGAGTCTTGGGGACGTAGTAGTTTCGCCCGGTGTCTAAATGAAATGAATGCTAATTCAGAGTTTATGGAAAACATTACTATTGGTGTACCCGATCTTGAAGGCCCTGGATTCACTAAGGAAACTATTCGTGTTGAGTATGAATGGAAACCTTCTAGATGCCCTACTTGTAATATTTTTGGCCATTCATTTGATACTTGTCCGAAAATTGTTAAACCTAAAATGGTTGAAAATGTGACAACTCATGTTGATAGTGATGGTTTCCAACAAGTGCAAAGCAAGGGGAAGAAGAACAAAGGTAACTTAGGGAATCAAATCCCAAGAGGTGTTCCATTGAGCAAGGGTTTTCAAACAGGTAAGTCTGTTGCTTTTCGTCCAAAAAATCACTTGGATGCTACAAGTAAGAGTGGTGATGATGGTAAAAAGTTGAATACTAAATTTAGTCAGTCACATCAGTCTAGCAACCCTAGTGGTCTGAATAAAGGTACGGATCCAGTGAGCATTGTTTCTACCTCTAATAAATTTTCAACTTTGTCCAAGTTTGGAATGGAAGAAGTGGTTCAAGTTAGCGAAGAAGATAATGAGGAGGAAGTCGAGATTGTCTATGATGAATCGGTAAATCTTCTCAACACTCATATTGGGGCAAGCACTCCAACTGGTTGATCCTATGTTGATGGTTTATTATTTTCTTCCTAATTTTATGTTTTCGTCTTGGTTTTTGTCTAGCTTATATTTTTCATCATTCTAGACTAGTTAATGTTTATGGTCTGTCATAAACATTTGTTTAACAAGCTGCCTGTAGCTTGCGGTTAATGTGGTATTTCAGCCACATTCATTGTACTTCAACGCTTTTTTTGGTTCTATTTACCAGGGTCATTGTTACCCTTTTACCAAAAAAAAAAAACAAGAACACACAATGATATAAAAAACTTTCACTTTGATTAATGATATCAAACTTGCTTACAATGAAAGTAGTTTACGAATGAAAACTTATATGAAACATTAACCTAAAGGTCTTCTTTTATAGACATAAGAAGCCTTGTACAATAATCTACGTATCAGCTATTCTAGGTAAAGATAAATATAGAAAATACATTGTTGTTCCTATCTTTACTAGAAGTAATCTAGAATACAATAAAAGCGTAGAGTATATCTTCCCATCAGTTCTTGTCTTCAATGTATCAACGCTTGACTTTATCTTGTCAACGCTTGAGCTGTCAGCGTTTGTTTTAATCCTGTCAACGCTTGATTTCCTCTTGTCAGCGCTCAAGTGATCTGGCCATAATTTATTCCCAACAGCTACCATCAATCACATTGACTTATTTGATGTGGTTTGCGATGAGTTCTCACAAGAAGTGTTAGGTTTTTTCGATAGCTCGTCAAGTGGCAATCCCACTATTTTGGATCTGATTCTTGCTAATTCTACACCAAATCTCACTCCATTCCAAGGAGGTGATTTCACTTCAAATGAAGTCGACAATGAAGATGAGGTGATTATTAGTGATGATACTTCTATTCCACCATTTCTTCCGCCGATGGAAGTTATGAGTGTTGAGCAAAAATCTTAAATCGAGGAACCACCTATCTTTGAATTGAAAGATCTTCCATCTCATCTTGAATACACATTCTTGGAAGGTGATGACAAGTTGCCGGTTATTATTGCAAAAGGTCTTGCTAATGATGAAAAACCGAGCTCTTGAAAGTTCTTAAAGCTCATAAAGGGGCAATTGCGTGGAAAATTTCCGACATTAAGGGTATTGACCCAAAATTTTGTACTCACAATATTTTAATGGAGGAGGACTACAAACCCGCAATTCAAATCAAAGAAGGGTAAACCCTAAAATTCACGATGTCATTAAAAAGGATGTTTTGAAACTCCTTGACGCGGGAATGATTTATCCTATCTCTGATAGCCCATGGGTGATCCCAATCTATTGTATCCCTAAAAAGGGAGGAATGACCGTTGTGCCTAATGAAAACAACGAGTTAATTCCCACTCGTGTTGTGACCGGTTGGAGGGTGTGTATTGACTACCGAAAGTTAAATGACGCCACTCGTAAAGACCACTTTCCTTTGTCCTTCATGGATCAAATGTTGGAGCGACTTGCGGGAAATGAATTCTATTGCTTTTTAGATGGTTTTTCCGGTTACTTTCAAATCCCTATCGACCCTCGTGATCAAGAGAAGACTACGTTTACGTGTCCTTATGGAACGCTTGCTTATCATAGGATGCCTTTCGGACTTTGTAATGCACCGGGTACGTTTCAACGGTGTATGATGGCCATTTCTCATGATATGATTGAGAAGTCGATGGAAGTATTTAGGGATGACTTTTCGGTTTTTGGCAATTCGTTCACGTCGTGTTTATCAAATCTCGAGCAAATGTTAAAACGTTGTGAAGAAACCAATCTTGTGCTTAATTGGGAAAAATGTCATTTTATGTGTAAACAAGGAATCGTCTTAGGACATAAGGTCTCGAAAGCGGGGATTGAGGTCGATAAAGCTAAGGTAGACGTCATCGCCAAGTTACCTCATCCCAAAACCGTTAAGGGAGTTAGGAGTTTCCTAGGCCACGCGGGCTTTTATCGTCGTTTCATCAAAGACTTTTCGAAAATCTCTCGACCTATGACACACCTTCTCGAGAAGGATGCTCCTTTTAACTTTAATGAGGATTGTGTTAGAGCTTTCGAAACTCTTAAAAAGAAACTTACCGAAACTCCCATTCTTGTTGCTCCTAATTGGGAATTACCCTTTGAAATCATGTGCGATGCAAGTGATTATGCTATAGGGGCCGTCTTAGGGCAACGTTATGAAAAGCATTTCCGTCCTATCCATTATGCTAGTAAGACGATGACCGAGGCTCAATTAAAGTACACCACAACGGAAAAGGAATTCCTTGCCGTGGTCTATGCTTTTGAGAAATTCCGACCTTATCTCGTCCTAACTAAAAGCATAGTGTATACCGACCATTCGGCTATCAAGTATCTCTTAGCTAAGCAAGATGCTAAGCCAAGATTGCTTCGTTGGATGCTCCTCCTCCAAGAATTTGATGTCACCGTGCTTGACAAAAAAGGAGCCGAGAATCTAGCGGCCGATCATCTCTCTCGTCTAGAAGATCCTCACAAAGATGTTTTCGAGAACAAGGAAATCACCGAAACATTTCCTCTCAAGACTCTCGGTGTAGTGAATTCTAAAGACACCACCCCATGGTTTGCCGACATTGCAAATTATCATGCGGGCAATTTCATAATCAAGGGTATGACGCCACAACAAAAGCGAAAATTCTTTCGTGACGTCAAGTTCTATTTTTGGGACGACCCTTATCTCTTCGGGTTTGTGCGGATCAACTCGTTCGACGTTGTGTTTTTGGTGCCGAAGCTTCTAACATTCTTAGAGTTTGTCACGAGGGACCCACGGGTGGTCACCACGGTGCTAATCTCACTGCTAAGAAAGTGTTCGATGCCGGCTTTTTTTGGCCTTCTATCTATCGTGATGCACACGCGCTTGTGAAGTCGTGTGATTCGTGCCAACATCAATGAAAATCGTCTCAACGTGATGAAATGTCACAAAGCTTAATTCAAGTGTGTGAGATTTTCGACATTTGGGGCATAGACTTTATGGGGTCGTTCCCATCGTCTCATGGTAAAAAGTATATCCTCGTCGCGGTCGACTACCTTTCTAAGTGGGTGGAAGCTAAGGCTTTACCTACTAATGATGCTCGTGTGGTAGTAAAGTTTTTGAAGCAACTATTCTCTCGGTTTGGAACCCCTCGTGCTATTATAAGCGATCGTGGAACCTATTTTTGTAATGACCAATTCGAGAAGGTTTTAAAGAAATATGAAGTTACTCATCGTCTTTCTACGGCTTATCACCCGCAAACGAGTGGGCAAGTCGAGGTTTCGAACCGAGCTTTGAAGAGGATTTTAGAGAGGTCGATTGGAGAAAACCGTGCTTCATGGTCCAATAAACTCGATGACGCTTTATAGGACTTTAAGACCGCTTATAAGACAACTATCGGTTGTACTCCTTATAACTTAGTCTATGGGAAGAATTGTCATTTGCCCATTGAATTGGAGCACAAGGCATATTGGGCCCTTAAGCATGCATACTTTGACTTGAAGACCGCGAGAGATCACCAGAAACTACAATTGAATGAATTGGATGAACTAAGAGACAATGCTTATGAAAATTCATTGATTTTCAAAGAAAAGACTAAAAAGTTTCATGATGCAAAGATTAAAAACCGGGTTTTTAACGTTGGTGATCAAGTGTTACTTTTTAACTCTAGACTTAAGATATTTTCCGGGAAATTGAAGTCTCGTTGGTCGGGTCCTTTCACCGTTACACAAGTGTTTTCTTATGGGACCATCGAGCTAGCTCAAAATGATGGTCCTAACTTCAAGGTGAACGGACATAGGCTTAAGCACTACTTTGGTGGGAAAATTCCGTCAATGGTTGACCTCGACCAAGTCACCTTCCCCAATGATAATTAGCATTGAGGGGATCGAGTCGAGCTCATGACTCGGTAATAAAAAACGAGGTGCCTCGTGGGGGAGATCCCATGCTTATCTTTTTATGCTTTCTAATAAATAATGAGAGGGGATTTGTGCCCTTCTAACTCGTTGTCTCGTGGTTGTTTGTGATTATGTTTCTAGATCACCATCATCATCTACGATTGAAGACTCTCGTGTTCGTTTATGTGAGCCTCCATCGTTTGCTTGAAGAAGAAGTTTTTCACGAATCCATGACATATCCTTTATTGTTCTAACAATTATCTTTTAGCATTATTCATAAACGGCTTTGGATATCTTGTTGATCACCCTTTCCATGCTAGATCCTAAGCATTTGACTCTTCGTCTCTAGTATGGGGGTGCTCCACCTTTAGACTCGAAACATTGAGGACAATGTTTACTTTTAGTATGGGGGGTGAATAGATACTTGCTTTTCTACGCCCTCACGCTTTCCAACTTTCAATGTTTTGTTTTGTTTTGTTGCTAATAAGGCTAAAAATGGCCAAATTTTAAATTTTTTCTTAGTTTTCAATAAGTGTTTTTAAGACACGAATGTATGTTTTACGATGGATAGAATAAGAGCTAATTTTTAACCTGATGGGCATTTGGAGCCCTTAACATTCCTTAACCCGCTCAATTCAAGTTTTGCTAGACTTTTATATAGGGAACTTTAAAACGCGAAAGTCTTAGCGCATTCGGGTTAAGAACAAGAACATTTCGCAAGTTCCTATAATTGATCCTAGAAAGTCACTTATCAAGGGAACTATAAAATGCATTCTCTATACTTGAAAAAGTCCAAGAAAGTGCAAGATCCTATAGGTGGCTTGAAAACCCAAAACTTTGATTTGATATAGTCTTAATGAAAGCTAATCCAAATATGGCTTAATTTTGGCTTGCATGGCTAAGTATTCACGATTCTCTTTAATTAGAGGTCTTTATATAGTGAAGAACGAGAAGTGATAGAGTTAGACAAGTGATCATGCTAAATGTAGAACATGAAAATGCTCTTTCAAAAACTCATATGTTTTTAATTGTGGCTTTTTCTTCCCTAAGATCAATGCATTAGGAATAAAAATAATTGCAATAAGTAAGGTCGTACGATTTGAAAGGTTACTTAGCTTCTAGCCCAAGATCGTTTAAAAGTTGCTCGGGGTTGAATAGAGTTCATAGCCAAGGCATAACTTATTGAAGCGGGACGCGAAGATTGGTGAAGATCCGAAAAGGCCCTAACAAGGCATGAGGAGCTCTATTTTGTTGCTAAAGATCCAAGATGATGTGAAGTATCATTATTCCTAAAATCAATATGAAGGATCGAGACACACGACGAAAAGCAATTACTCCCCTAAAGATCATGGAGAAATTCTATCCAAAAAGACCATTACAAGGTCTGAGGATAAATATATCCAAGTCCGAAAAGGAGGCGGATCGTTGTATATCAAAGTAAAAAATGAAGATTGAAGAAAAATGATGAAGTCGTGGTCAAAATATGAAGAATCTCTCAAAAACGTCAAGTTAAGAAATTCCAAAATATGAAGAGAAGACCATAATTTCAAGAACGTCTTCCCAAGATTTGAAGTATGAAGTACATGCCAAATATCGGTCCGAGAAAGGTCTCAAATCGTGAAACGGGTTATGCCAAGATATGAACTTAAGGAGATACACGAGAAGCCGTTTTAAAAGATTTTGTCCTTCGGCTAACTATCGATTAAATCGTGCTACTTTGCTTTCGGACTAATAAATACTCAAATAAGTCAATATGAATCACTTGTGATCCATGACAAATAGTTAAAAAATGCTAGTAACCCATTTCCTTTTATAATAACTAGGATTACGGGAGAAAGAGTACTACACAATTTGGACGTATAAGTAGTGTTAGCATTGTGACTTGTATCAACAATGATCTCGTTTTTGCACTTATCATGGAATGTATGACAATCAAGGATGACGAAATTTACTCTATGGGACATTAACTTGTTTCTATTCATTAACCCTTAAAGTCACATTCGTGATGAAAATCATACATTATTTCTTTACACATCTTCATAGTATTGTTGCAAGTCTTTTAATTTTCAATAAAGGTTAATAAAATTGAAATTTGGTGATGCTTAGATACTTTATTCTAGCATTACGTGAGGGCACGACAATGGCTTAGTATGGGGGAGTGATGAGATGGCATTTATACATGATCTCATCGTTCTTTTCTGACTTTAAATGCATAAAAATGTCATCAAAATACCATATATATGCTTGTATTTGTTTACTTGTGTGTTTTAGGTATGGATATCGTGAAAAAGACAAAAGATCACAAGAATCAAGGAAAAACGGACACGAGAAACGAAGCCGTACAAAGAACCGGGCCCTAGTTCATGAATTATCCAAGATAAAACCTTGAAGACTTGAGGATGTACAAGATTGATCCTCAAAATATGAAGAAATGACACTTAAAACCCTTGTATATTCATAATTACAAGTTTGGTCCCTTAAGTTTGTCAAAATTACAAAATGGTCCTTCAACTTTGAAGAATTGACAAGTTTAGTCCCTCAACTATTCTAAATTGTCAATAATGGTCCCTCATAAAGTAAAAGAACCAATGAAGACCTTTGAAGATCAAGAATGTCCAAAATCAGTCCCTCAAATATGGAAAAATGGCAAAAACAACCCTTGAAACACTTTTGCCAAAGTTTTGGGGCAAAAGTATGAAATTCAGAACTTCATTAACAAAGGAATACGTTTTAAAGGCTAAAACAACTTGCTATTCACTTTTTCCCAAAAACAAAGGACCAAAACTGCCAAGTCCAAAGTTCAAATTCCTAAATAAGTGGGTAACATTTACTGTAGAGATTTTACCAGCCAAGAACACCCTTTTTACCCAGGTTTAAAAACAAAGAGAACAAAGGGGAAAATGGAATTAGCTATACCCACGTGTGATTCACATCACCTCAATCACATCCCACAACAAATACCTTAAACTCCACTACCAGAAAGATACCACAAGCACCTCTCACATGACGACACATGGCAGAAAAGTATGACATGGCAAAATCAATGGTCTTAAGTTATTCCTTGGTCACTCAGCACCCAATGAACGTCCCTGATTCACCAAATCAAGCTGGCAACAAGCCTAGAAGATTCTGCAAGGCTAGTTTAGGAAATTCAGTTGCTAGGGTTTATGAATAGTGTTTGTAAGCATTTGCCTATAAAAGGAGACCTCAACTTGTGAGAGTACCTTGTTCCAGGCTTGCTATTACTCTTTGTAATTCCTTTTTAGTCAAATAAAAGTTGTTTTTTTTTGAAAATATAATTCCTTTTTAATTGTTAAAAGTTGGTGTAAAAGCATAGCAAGCACCTAAGCTCAAACAATCCAAGGCTTGGATTGTAAGTCTTGGAGGTTTGCTTTCTATATCCCTTTTTATATTTTTGTCAAATATTTGATAAATATGTGATTTGTGGAATTGTTGGTTATATTGCTGTTTATTTGGTTCTTATCTGCTTCATAGGTTATAATAGACCTGTTATCATCTAGATCTTGTTGATTATAAGGGTTAAAATCAGTTTGAGTGTTATTGGATTGATTAAGGGGTGTTTGTGTCTGTTGATTCAAAGGCCTTAGGGCCTTGGATCTTGGCTCCTTTTGGTTATTAACTGTTTGTTTGCTGGTATGAAAGTTGTTTCAAGTGTTGGATAAGCCTAAAACATAGTATAACTAAAAATCATAGGTTGCTAGTTTTTGTACACATTTTTCAGTCAAACACATCAGGAAGTTTAATTTGTTTGTTTGTTTGAATTAAGGTGTGAAACTTGGTTTGCTTATAGATTTGTTGGTTGTTCAACTCTACATTATCTGGTTTTAGAGTTTGGTTGCTTATTGAGTTGTTTATAGCTTATTGAATTTCAGCTTTTGGTCAAATAGATCAGCAAATGCATGCTATGTGATTTTGATGCACTTGGACTGATTTTTGTTGTTTTATGCTTTTAACTGGTTCCTTGTTCATTACTTGGTGTGTGCCTTTTGTTTGCTGCTTATTTCACAAGCTTATAAGCCCACTGGCTTATAGTGCTTAATCTGCCAAAAACAAGCCTAGTAAGACAACTGTTTTGCTAATTTCAGTGGTCTAGACCTCTAGACTTGATCCAAAATAGCTTCAAATAAACTTATTCACATCTCATATACAAGTTATGCTAGTTTGGTGATTTTTGGAGTGAGTTGACTTTCGTTGACCAAGTCAAAAAGTGCTTATCAGTTGGTTTAGCTTATTGAAACGTGCCACAACTTAGTTATTGTACTTTTCATCATTTATCTCACCTTATAAGCTATTCTAGAAGAAATCAGAACTTAATAAGATCTTTTCACTAGGAAATTAAGTTTTCTTATTTTAAAAGTGTGCTTATTGGTTCACACAGCTTATTGTACTTGTCTTATTGGGATTTTCTTTGTTGATTAGTCTTAGTTAAGCTATTTGTGAGCTTTTGCATCAAACCAGAGCTTCTGAAACGCCCTAGAACTCTAACTCGACTATTTTGTCATTTAGTGGATTTCTATTTTGCTTATTTCTGGCTTATTGAGTGAGCTTTTTCAAAATTTCTTTTTTCAGATCTCTTAAGCATCTCAATAGAAGGTTGTGTGTTTAAGCAGAGCTTATGGTATTGGCTTATTGCTTAATGGGCTTATTGGCCCAATAAGAATAAGCTGTTTGTTATTTAAGCTATGATAAGCTCAGAATCAACTTTTGGGCCTTCAGACTTTTATGCTTAGAATTAAATTTTGAGTCAGATAGGGCTTTTTCAGGTCATTTGGGCCTAGTTTGACTTTTTGGGCCAAAAGCCCATTAGTGTTGACTGTTTTTGGTTTTAGCCCATTTGGGGGCCCATTAGGGGTATTTTGGTAATTTCACTTTCATTTTCTGATTATTTAGGTTAAAATAAACTAGTTTGCAAGTTTTTAGAATTTTTTATAATTTTTGGATTTTTAATATTATTTTATTATTAAATTTCAAATTTCACATTTTTGCACTTTTTATATTTTTATTAGCTTAAATACATTAAAATAGGATTTTTGCAACTCTTAGATTAATTTTATCATATTTAAATTAATTTTTATAATTATTTTAAGTTTTAATAGTGTTTAAATCATTTAAAAAAGTTTTTATTAGTTTAAAAATTTATAAAAATATTTTATAATCTTTTTAGGTCATTTTAGAGGTTTACCAATTGAAAAATCTTTATTTGGGCTTTTTGATAATTAATTTGATTTTTAGGGCTTTAATTTTTTTGGGTAAAAGGGACTATCCCCGGTAAAATATATTACACCAAAAAACATTGAAGTACAGATGGAATGTGGCTGAAATACCACATTAACCTCAAGCTAAACGCTTGATAAACGCCTACAACGATGTATATGACATGCCATATACAATTACACACCTAAAAAAAATAGAACAAAATAAAATCAAAGATTTATTCTTGTCTTCATTTAACTTTATCCCTCTTGTCATGATATAAGTATGCAGCTTCATCATAGACATTCTCAACCTCTTCTACCTCCGAATCAGATTGATTTAGAATCTCAAAGCTATTTGATGTACCAACACCACCCTCATTCCGACTATTATTCATGAAACCTGCCTTAAACGTTGCTGGAAATTCAGAATTAGAATCTAGATTATTCGTCCGTTTAGTAGGATTAATTGGAGTCACCGCAACAAGGGCCGGTCCACTCTTAGTAGAAGCACTCGTACCGGCCTTTGGTATCGATGGAACATTCTTATTATACTTGGAGATTGAACTAGCTGGTAAATTGACTTTAGGAACATAAAGAGGTTTACTACCAACCTGGAAACCTCCATTCACGCTGCCATTAGTCTTTTTACCTCTCTTCTTCTTACGTTTTACATTCTGAAAACCTTCCTCCTTTTGCTCATTGACCTTGCTAAGATCAGCAACTTGCGTAGCCATAGGGCAAGCCGTAACAATTTTAGGACAGCACGTGTTATCATGGCCAAAAGTATAACATTGGGAGCACCGTAATGGCGTCCATTCATACTCAATAGTAACCGTCTCATTTGAATATCCAGACCCATTTGATAAAGGGACACCAAAAGTTAGCGTTTCCAATGGTTCATCTCTAGCACTGACTTCAATCAAGCACCGTGCATAACTACTTCTTCCCCACGATTCCCTACACATGTTAGTCGTGTATGCATCAAGCATAACAGGCTTACCAACATGGGAAGCAATAATGCTTAACCCATCTTCCGAAAATACCTGAATTGGCACATTATGGATTTTAACCCACACTGGCAAACTTGTAAGTTCTTCCTTTTCCAATCTTGTATCAATTGACCATTCTTTAAGCACTATTGGAACCTTACGTATCATCCACGGGCCATTTTCAAGAACATCCTCCAACCCCTTATGCGAACTGAATTTAAAAAAGAAAAACCCTTTCGCATTTAACATGATACGAGTAAGCCCAAACTTACCCCAATTTTGTTTAACAAAGTACTCCACAACTGGGTATGCAAGCCGTTTACCAATAAAGTATCCATATAATGTGTTCTCAAATCGAGTTTGTACCTCATTGACAACTTGAACTGGCATGCAAAACTTGATACCCTCATCATTGCTCGTTGGAACCTCCATGTATCTAAAGTTAGCCTTAACATTGCTGCTTTCACTCCTCAAAGAATCCAAACCATTACCCTCCTGATTGTTACAGACAATAGGAGCTGTATTCAATGATGGCTGCATAGTTGGGGATTTCAAACCCCCGTTTCTATACGCATCATTCAGTGACGGGAATGCAGCAACTTGTGAAACCTGTGCTCCAACATGATTCGAGACCCCTTCTACCACAGCCGGGCTTATACAAACCCTAGCATCACATGGATTCATATCAGAAATCCTAGCTGTATCATTATTACTAGGCAGCACCAACTCATCATTAGGGTTTTGTACATCACTCATATTAGGAGCTGGATCCAAATCACTAATATTGTTAGCTTGAGAATGTGATTTGTTTACGCCAGCCACATTCGACATCAAAGGTATCTCAAAACTAGGGTTTTGATTCTCAGCCGACAGCGACGCAAGACCATGTCCTCTATTTTCATTATTAGACAAAGAGATCTCATGAATACTCGATTCTCTTAACCGTGCCATACGCTCCTTAAAACCCTCCCAATCAATCGGACAACCTTCATTATTCATCACACGCTCTCAATCTCAGGATACTAAAAAATAAGCCCACATAAAATAACAAACCCTAGTGACGGCTGCGCTCAAAAATTATGAACCCTAAGTCTGAATCAAACAGCCCGATAGTCAATGCTAATCACAAGGATAACACCAACAAAGGCTGCTTAAATAAAAAAACAAGGATTCATGTTTTTGATTGCAAATGAAAAAAAGGCGGCTAACCCTAATCTAATTGAATTCTAAATCTGTGATTCAGGATCAAATATAATCCTAATATATTCTTAATCAAACGATCAAAAGTAATATCAGAAAAACAATATGATCTCAGATTCAAAGAGAAGAACGAATTAGACAAGGAAGGGAGGGAGGCTGCTATTTTTTAGGGCTTTAATTAGCATTTATAAATCAATATTTAATTAATTAAAAGGTTTGAAAAAGTTTTGATCTTTGAAAAAGTTTTGATCGTTGGTAAACTCTTAGTTTATTTATTTTGATTTTTGGTAAAGTTTTGGGAATTTTTAGAATTAATGTTTATTTTTGCTCTTTTTACGGTTTTACGTTTAGTCTTTGTAGTAATTAATTTCACGTCTTCGTCATTCCATTTTCTCATCCCCTTCTATCAAATATTAATCTCAAATCTTGTTACATCTTAGTCACACACATATACCTCCTTGGGAAACGAACTTTTCACATCATAAGGGTCATTAGTGTTTGATTTTCCTAAATCATCGTATTTAATACTTTCCCTATTTACCCCCTTTTACTAAAGGTGTGGTAAAACTCTACAATCAGTTATAGATTGATAAGTAAATGATGAACAAAGAGAATCCCTGATGAACAACTAGTCGAAATCCCCTTTTTTTTTCCTTTCCCGGTGGCCACACCAACAGCAGTGGAACCCTAATATTCTTTTTTTACGTAAAGTGAAGTGGTGGGTGCTATGTTTTGTTCCCTGTAGTTTAGTTGTGGGACGCGCAGGGCCCAAAAGTCCATAATCTCTTCTTTGTTTAACACATAAACCGGTCCCCTTATAACACATATGTTTTGGTTTGATTTCCGACACTTGTAAATTATTAATCAATCGTATTTATTTTTCTCGTGTTTATATTTTTCTGAAACGTTATAATCTTCTCTATAACTAAAATAATACATACTAAGTGTTTTTCTGAAACGTAAAAATTATTCTTTGAATAATTATTATCTTGTAATATTTAATTAAACTGAGACTGTGTATCTACTGTTTACGTTTAAATAACATTAAAGCTGAGACTACGCGTATTTAATATTCGAGGTTTTTTTAAACATTGCTTCGTGTTCGTATATTATTCCTCGTGAATATTTTTTGACGTGACTTATTTATTTCCTGAATAAATAATGTTTTCGTAATACTTGATTTAACACTGTCATTTATTATCTGAATAAATAATTGCGTAACGTTTAAATTAAATATGTGATTGTCCGTAATTAATGTTCGAGGACTTTTAAAGCGGGTTTTACACATATCTCTATCCAACAATAGCTTGGTACGATTTTGTAGATGCAAAAATATTTTCGATTGGTCGTTACCATGCGTTGTTACGTGATTTAGGTTTCAAGGATGTTAGGATTGTCCGGTCTTATGTTTGGATACCATGATAATCATTAGATGGGGGATTGGTACCGTTAGATTCTGAGCAAAATGTAACAAAACTGAAGAACTACGTTAACACATCCAAAGAGACAGAGGTTTACATTGACAAAAAAATGTTGTGAAAAAAATGAGCTAAGTCACTCAGATGCTGACAAAAGGAAATTGGACGCTGACAAGAGGAAATGAAGCGCTGACAGATCAAGCACTGACAAGAAATATCCAATCGCTGACAAGAAGAAGTCCAACCACTGATAGGAATACTTAGTCAACACGTTTAATATTTGAAGTAAAGATATACTCAATATTGTATTTTCTATATTTATCTTTACCTAGAATAGTTGATAGGTTATCCTTTGTATACGACTCCTTATGTTATAAAATGAGGTCGTAGGGTTTGTAGTTCATATATACATTATTCAGTTTTTACAACTTTCATTGTAAGCAAGTTGGATTATTAATCTAAAGTGAAAGTTTGGTTTAACTGTTTGCTTGTTCTTTATTCTAAGTGTTAATTCCGCATAACACTTGGATTGTTCATAAAAACAAAGTTTCTCTACGTGTTAAACTTGATTCAATCTTGTTAACACAAAGCTAATCGATCTAAGTTTGGGATCAACAAGTGGTATCAGAGCCACGTTGAGGAACTTTGATCTAGAAGAACAGTAAACCCTAAAAACACCGAAACCCTAAAACCTGAAAAGATGTCTGCTACAGAATCTTCTTCCTCGTCAAATCACAACCTAAAAATCCCCATGCTCGACCCTGACAACTTTGAACAATGGAAGTTCAATTTTGAACAATACCTTCAAATTCATGATCATACTCTCTGGGAAATTATTGAATTTGGAAATCAATTTGATAAAGCAGCTAGGATTGCTGCTGCTATTGCAGCAAGAACCACTACTGGTTCTTCTACTGAAGAGCGTAGAGAAATACCTGAAGATGGAAGAGCTATCGCAACTGCAGATATAGTCAAAAGAAGGAATGACATTAAGACCTTAAGCATTCTTAAACTCTCTTTGGGTCCAAACAATCAACACAAGTACAGAAGCTTTGAGTCTGCCAAAGAACTTTGGGCAGCTCTTCAAATCAACTATGGTGGTAATGATGACACTACCAAAGAAAAGAAGAAGCAACTTTTGCATGAATATGCTGTGTTTAAAGCTCTTCCCAATGAGAAGCTAAGTGATGTAAGAAACAGGCTTCTAGACATCACTAGCAAGTTGACCCTTATGGGAACCGAATATGATGATACTGATATCATTACTACTTTTCTTAAAAGTCTTGGTGATGCGTAGAAAATTGAGGCTAGGTCAATCATTGCTACCAATGCCCATAAGAGTTCTACCTTTGATGACGTCTACAATAAGTTGAAGATTGTGGAAAGTGAAATCCTACTTGATCATGGAAGCAAGTCAACATCTGGGAACATGGCTTTCATCTCACATAGTAAAACTCAAACAAGTGAAAGGGAGACATATGTACATCCTGTTACTGGATCACCTTGTATCAGCGGTGGATCAACCATTATCAGCGCCTCACATTCAGACGCTGACACATACAATGTTGACTCACCAAAGCTTAAACGTGTTGGTATTGATTTGGATACAGTATGTGTATACATTGTTGCATTGCCCAATGGTTCCTTGATTACCTATGAGGATCTTGAGCAAATTAGTGATGAGAACTTGGAGGAGATGGATATTAAATGGAATATGGCACTTGCAAGCATAAGGGCCAACAGATGGAATAGGAGTTTTGGAAGGAAAATGACCTTCAATGCTAAAGACACGGCTGGATTTGATAAATCCAAGGTTGAGTGTTACAACTGCCATAGGATGGGTCACTTTATGAGGGAATGTAGATCTCCAAGAAGATCTGATGCTGGAAAGGCTTCAAGCTAAATCATCAAGGTTGAAGATGCTAAGCCAAAGGCTATGGTTGCCATGAAAGACATTGATGGTGTTGGATGGGACTAGAGCTTTATGGAAAAGGATGTGGGCTTTGATTGCTTAGAAGGAAGAATAAGAGCATGTTCACTTTGCTCTCATGGCCAACTCCTCGTCTTCATTAGATAATGAGGTATATAATGATGCTTACTGTAGTGAAGGATGTCGATTAAACACTAAAAAGCTTAACAAAGAAAATTTAAATTTAAAATCAGATGTGTTTGATGTAGAATGTAGGCTATCGAATTATGAAATGGCACTTGTACAAACTGAAAAGACTGTTGAGTAATATTAGAAAATGGAATTTGACCTAAAAGATCAAATTAATGTTTTGTGTCATGATCTTAAAGTTAGTTTTGAACTTAGGGACACTCTGATGAGATCTAGAGGAGAGGTGCAACTTAAGTTAGATGATGCCATTAAGGATAAAGAAAATGTAGGGCTTAAAAGTAAAATTTTTGATAAAGCCAGCCAAACCCTAGAAAAATGTGTCAGTGAACAAAGAAACCCTAGGGATATGTCTGGGATTGGAATGAATGACAATGTTGTTGTTCCTCCACCTGCTCGGAACTTTTATGATGTTCAGAGAAAAGATCTCTCTTGGACTGGTATTCCAGAACTCCAAGAAGAGGAATTTGTTCCTCCACCTAGAGTGCTCACCCCTGTTGAGGAGTATCAACAAAAGGTAACTGACCTTGAGCAATGGAAAGCAGACAACCCTTTTCTTTTTGTTAAGGGTGGAATTCTTAGTGAGAGTCCATTTGTGCCTACACCCATTACTGTGACCAACCCCACTACTGGAAAACCTGTTGACCTTGGCTCACCAGTTAAGAGAAAAACTAGTGTTAAATATGCTAAAATGTATAGAAAACCTAGGTCACCACAAAGCCAAGCTAGTGTTAATGGGACAGGTTTCTTTCAATCTAGACCTAAGGTTATGTCTAGAAAAGCTTGTTATACATGTGGGAGTTTTTCTCACTTGGCCTATAAATGTGTCAGTGCCTCAAAAGTCAACGCTGACAATAGGTCAGCCATGGTCAAACCCAGACCTTTTTTCCAACCAAGTCCACAAGTTACTAGACCATCTCCCTTCTTTCCTAAAGGGACAAATAACCATGGACAAAGGCCCTTTCAAAAGACCAACACTTGGTCTAACAGACAATGGGTTCCAGTAGCAAACCCTAATTTGGGCACCGACAAGAACAATTTCAGCGCTGACAGTAACAATTTCAACGCTGACAGGAATAATTCCAACGCTGACAGCTCTAGGTTTGGCATGAAAATGCCACAACAAGCTAGTGTTGGATCTTGTGTTAGACCAAGTAACAATAGGTATTTACAGCCTAAGGGAAAGGGGTCTAAAGCTTCATCTAGTTTGACTTAGAAACCTAAACAAGACCAAAACCCTAATTCTGATGGGATTTCTATGAACTGTAACAGATTTCATTATCTTTCAAAGGTCATACTAAACCATACATCTAAGAAATTATTCCATCGAACGTAGGGGTAAACTAGGTGTTCAGGCCACAGATAGATGAACAAGGGGTTGTTATAAGGACTAAATCTGTTCTTGTTGAACAACCACATGAATCCAAGTCTGATCAGGCTCGGGTTCCCAAAGAAAACTAATTTGTTTTCTTTATGTGCAGGGCATTCAAAAGCAGGTCAATGATCATGGATATTGGGACAATGGATGCTCTAGGCACATGACAAGGAATGAAGATTATTTGTCAAATTTCATCCCCATTAAAGATGGTGAGAAAGTGTACTTTGGTGGAGGCTATGGAACTATTTCAGGGAAAGGCACTCTTATCACCAACAATTTGCGTTTTGAGGACGTTTTGCTGGTAAAAGAACTTGATTATAACTTGTTTAGTGTGTCGCAAGTCTGTACAACAAAAATAAGGTTCTTTTTACTGATACTGAATGCTTGGTGTTGAGTAAAGATTTAAGATGCCTGATGAGAAGTTTATTGAGTATAGAACACCTAGGCATAAGGACATATATAATGTTAATCTCAATGGGATTAAAATGAACAAAAATCTGTCATGTCTTTATGCTAAAGCTTCAATAGATGAGAGTAATTTATGGCACAGAAGGTTAGGGCACCTAAATTTTAAGATTATTAATAGACTTGCGAGAGATGATTTATTGAAGGTTTGCCTTCAAAAGCTTTCCACAATGATCACTCTTGTGTTGCATGCCTTAAAGGCAAACATCATAAAGTCTCCTTTAAGTCTAAAATTGTGCATTCCAGTTCTAAACCACTTCACTTGCTACATATGGATTTATTTGGCCCAACTAATCTAATAAGTTTAAATGGGAAATCTTATTGGTTTGTTATAACTGATGATTTTCCTAGATTTACTTGGACTTTCTTTTTGGCTTTAAAATGTGATTCTACCATAGTTATGATTAACTTTATTACCTAAATTAAAAAGAAAACAGGTAATGAGGTTAAAATACTTAGAAGTGATAATGATGGTGAGTTTAGAAATAAACTGTTAGATACCTTCTATGTTGATAAAGGGATTACTAGGGAGTTTAGCATTGTTAGAACTCCACAGCAGAATGGTGTGATTGAAAGAAAGAATAGAACACTCATAGAAGCAGCTAGGACAATGTTGGCTGATGCTAAGTTTCCCATTGCTTTTTGGGCTGAGGTTGTGAACACAGTCTGCTATGTTCAGAATAGAGCATTGGTCAACAAAATCCACAATAAGACACCTTATGAGCTTTTTTGGAATAGGAAACCCAACATAGGTTTTCTTAAACCCTTTGGATGTCATGTAGTGATATTGGATACTAGTGATCCCTTAGGAAAGTTTAATGCAAAAGGTGATGAAGGCTACTTTGTGGGTTATTCTATGCAGAGTAGAGGGTATAGGGTTTACAACAAGAAAGAAAAATGCATTCTTGAAAAAGTACATGTTAAGTTTTTAGAAAGTAAACCTAGTGATCCTGAGAGTGGACCAGACTGGTTCTTTGACTTGGAACCATTATCTAGGACTTTGAATTATATGCCTGTTACTAATCCAGACATTGTGAAAAGGGATTCAAATGTCGTGGAAGAACCTATTGTTGAGATTACAGGTAAACAGGTTGCTAAGGAAGAAGGATCACATGCAGTCAAGCCAGGCCCCATACTTGTGTATGTTACCATTCCTATATGAGGGTTTGCACAACCTTCTGCTGCTGCTGAAAAGGAGGAAGAAGGGCCACAAGAAAAGCCAGTTGAT
Organism: Glebionis coronaria; assembly: GCA_025667525.1. Lineage (NCBI taxonomy): Eukaryota > Viridiplantae > Streptophyta > Magnoliopsida > Asterales > Asteraceae > Glebionis > Glebionis coronaria. Next base: position 238,354,716 of record CM046880.1, read on the forward strand.
AAAAACATGCATGCATCTTCAAGCGCTGACAAAGCCAATTCAGACGCTGACAGTTTAAATTCAGACGCTGACAGCTCAGACGCTGATAACCTGTTTGGACATTTATTCTCTTCCAATACTTTTGAACATGGTGAACCTTCCATACTCAATCAAGAGGTTCATTCCAGTGAAGATGGGAGTAGAAATGAAGATGATATTGGCAAGATGGAAACTAATATAGAAGACAACACACTATTTAGGGGAGGAATACTTACACAGGTGGCCAAAAATCATCCTCCTTCTGAAATCATTGGTGATGTTCAGACTCCTGTTCAAACAAGGAGGTCTCATCAGACTCAAGGTGGTTTCATTGCCAATATATCTACAAGAACGAAGATACCCCTCTTGTACAGGCATGTTTGTTTGCTTGTTTTCTGTCACAACAGGAACCCAAGAAGATTTTTGACGCTCTTATAGAACCAAGCTGGGTGGAAGCAATGCAGGATGAGCTTCACCAGTTTGCCATTCAACATGTGTGGGAGCTAGTGGATTGTCCAAGTTATGTTAGACCTATTTGGACACGTTGGGTGATAGGTGTGAAAACACCCATCCTTTTTACCACTTATTTACAATAATAACCGAGCCAAAACGTGTATTTTATGTCATTTATGTCGAAATTATGCGTGGTTTGTGTTTTTGTTGTGATTTAGGACGAAAAGGTGAAAAGTGGAGAAAACATGGGATTTCACGGGCTTTTATCGAAGAAAAAGATGAAAAACAAAGTCAAGAAGTCAAGAGTGCAAAAAGAACAAAAGTCCAAGACCAATTCTGAAGATTTATCGAAGAAAAAGTCAAAAGACAGAAGTTTACTTAAAGCCGAAGAACTCAAGTCTAATTTATTAAAGAATTAAAAGACGAGTTTGAAGAAATCCTGAGATAAAGCCATTTAAAGTCCAAGATTAAGAAGATTAAAAGGCTTAAGGACTAATGGTGCAATTAACAAAAGATTAAGAAGAGAAGGACCTCATGATGCAATTAAGGAGAAAGGAACGAGGGGAGGAAGCTTCCTAAGCATTCCTTAATCCTCCCCTATATATAGATTAGTTCTTAATCATTTTCATTTTGTTGGCTAATAGTGACAATTAGTTCTTCCACTTTTAATTACCTTGTCATTTATTTACTTGTCAAATTTAAATACTTGTCTTGCACCTTAATTACCATTTAATTTCAAGTAAGTGTTCTTTTAATTCTTGTTAATCTTTATCTTTATTGTTCATCTCTCATTCTACCTTTCTTAATCTTTGATTTTTATTGTTTATGTTCATGTTCATGTTCTTATGTTCTTATTTTGATCAAAGTGGGTTTTGATCATATTGATTAGTTTTGTTAGTTTTGTTGTTTTGGATTGATGGTTTATGATTAATAGATGTTTACTTGTTAGTTTGATTTAATCTTGTGGTTGATTTAGCTTAATTTTTATTAGATTCGTATAGTTTTGTGTTTCCCTGTTCTTCGGGGTGTTTGTTTCTGTCTTTCCCAGGTAACACAGCCTAGCAATATTCCGAATCAAGCCAGCCAAAAGTTATTCCGAATAGGTGACAATATTCCGGATAAAGGTTTTAGAAAAGGTGGTTTATTCGGAATATCCATTATTCCGGATAGGAAGGATATTCCGAATAGGATAAGTATTCCGAATAGGAACTTTATTCCGCATAGGGCTGTTATTCGGAATAGGAGCGATATTCCGCATAGGGGTGATATTCCGCATAGGGCTATTATTCCGAGTAGGCTGGATATTCCGCATAGGGGACTTATTCCGGATAGGTGACAATATTCCGGGTAGGGAACTTATTCCGAGTAGGCCATGTTATTCCGAATAGGCAAACATTCCAGGTAATGACATCATTCCGAATAGAGTTGATTTTCAGTTTCTTTAACTCCAGTTTTTAATTTTCTTCTTTTAATTTCGAGCTTTATTTTTCCCGCCTTTTTCCTTACTTGCACTTTAAGTTTATTTGCCTTAGATTTATTTTAGCCTTGCCTTAGTTTAAGATTTAGTTTTAGTTGCGTTTTAAGTTTGCCTTAGTTAGATTTAAATTTGCGTTATTACATTTAGTGCCCTTTAATTTCCGTCACGCTTTTAAATTCTTGCCTTTTATTTTAAGTTAGACTTAGATTTACTTTAAAGTCATTTACTTTAATTGTTTTGCACATTTTATTTAAAAACAACCAAAATATTTGTTTCACCAAAAACAATAGAGTCACACATAGAACCTAGATCAATTCGATTAGACACACCACGAGAACACGAACTTTAATTTTTATACCTGGCCAAAAACCTTGTATCAAATGGCGCCGCTGCCGGCTCTTTTCGTAAAGATTAACGGTTTTCTGTGAGAGACGCGTTGCTTTTTGGGATCCGTTCACTGGTGAGCGTTATTTTCTTGCACAAAAATTTTCAAAAATCCATAAAAATTAAAAATTTCAAAAATCCAAAAAGATTTTATCTTTATTCTGTATATATATTGTCTTTGTGTTTGGTTTCTTTTTCTTTTGCATTTTCAGGTGTATGCGTACTAGATCTTCTAATTATCAAGAGCCCGAGACTCGAGAAGATTTAAGTATGTCAGGTGTTAACAACAACAATAATCCACCGCACCTCAACAATAACAACAATGTTCTTCCACAGCCCGATCTTCGGACAATGGAGGAGCTTTGTCAACCTACCATGTTTGGACGAGGAGGACCGATTGCGCCGATGCAAATCAACGCTCCGGAGTTTTCGTTGAAGCACCACATGATTCAGCAAGTGCAAACTAACCCATTCCGTGGATTGCTTGATGATGATGCCAACAAACACCTCGACAAGTTCATTACAATCACCCAAAGCATGAAGTTGCCCGGTGCCACAATGGATGTTCTACGCCTACAACTCTTCCCACATACTTTATCACATCACGCCGAGAAATGGTTTGATCGTCTCCCGAAGAATTCAATTCACACTTGGGATGACATGACTCAACGCTTTTTGTCGCACTACTTTCCACCATCCATGGTCACGAGCCTTCGCAATCAAATCAACGGTTTTATGCAAGAACCCGCTGAATCTCTTTTTGATGCTTGGGAAAGATATAATGTCTTGATTGATCGTTGTCCAAACCACAACATGCTTCCAGTCACATTGATTGATACTTTCTACAACGGTTTGACTTTTCGAGATCGTGATACGATTAATGCAGCCGCCGGTGGCACATTCATGAAAAGGAGACCCGAGGAGTGTAGAGAGTTAATTGAGAACATGACTACTCACCACAAAAACTGGGATTCCTCTGCTTCTTCAAGGAACAACCCGAGAGTCAATGTCTCTTCTACTTCAGCAAACCCTGATATGACCGAACTCACCCGCATGATGACTGAAATGAGGAAAAGTATCTTGCTTCTCGCTTCAAACCAACAACAACAAGTTAAAGCGGTTGCACCTTCTTGTGAAACATGCGGCGGTCCTCACTCATACACCGATTGTCCTTCTACACAAGGAAATCCGGAAAATGTGTATGCAGCTTATGGTAATTATTCACCGGAAAATTACCAAGCTCGACCACAAGGGGATAGAAATTTGCTGTGTTACCGGTCCAACAACTACCTTTCACCCAGTTTTTCTCCTCAAAACCAAAACCTCGCCAACAATTACAATAGAAGCAACCAAATCCCACCAAGAGCTTCTAATCCTTATCACCCACCCGCTCAACAAACCCCACCCATTAATCCTGATGTTGAAGCCATAATGAGAACCCAAGGTGAGCAAATCAAGAATCTGCAGAGCCAAATTATCAATCTTAAAGGAGATATTACCAAGCAAGGAAATGAGATAAGATCCGAGCTTTGAGATAATATCCAATCCTCCTTCAGCACTCAAACCAATGATTTAAAGACTATGCTTGCTAGTTTCTTGCCCGCTGATCAACCTTCTTCCTCGAGTTCTCTACCTTCAAACACTGTCACCAATCCGCGAGCAAATGTGAGTGCTATGACTACGCGTAGTGGAATTACCTTTATCGATCCACCAATCCAACCCTCATCATCTACACCTCCTCCACCACCATTTATCCCTACTCCTTCTACATTTAGTATTAGTGCACCATTACCGTCTCCGCCTCGTCATGACGATGTACCTAGGAAGGACCCTTCAACATCTCAACCTTTACCTACGCCTTCACCTTCACCACCCAAACCTAATATCCCATATCCTTCACGTTTAGGCAAGACCAAAATGCTAACCAAGGATGACTCTCAAGTGGCGAGCTAGGTGAAGATGATCTCTCAAATGAACTTCAACATTAGCTTTCTCGAAGCACTTGTCCACATGCCGAAATTTGTCAAAGCATTCAAGGAATTGCTTAACAAGAAGGAAAAGTTGATTGAGCTCGCCAACACACGCTTAAATGAAAACTGCTCTGCATTTATTCTTAAAGAACTTCTGGAAAAGCTTGGAGATCCCGGTCGTTTTGTGTTGCCTTGCGTTTTCAACAAAACTGAAGAATTTACTGCCCTTGTTGATCTCGGGGCCAGTATTAATTTGATGCCTTTGTGTGTTTGGAAAACTCTATCATTACCCGACCTCACTCCCACAAAGATGACTCTTGAACTTGCAAATCGCACTCTCGCTTACCCCGTTGGTATTGCCGAAGACGTGTTCATTAAAGTTGGCACATTTACTTTTCCGGTTGATTTTGTCGTTGTTGATTATGAAATGGACCCTCGTATTCCTTTATTACTTGGTCGGCCATTCTTGAGAACCGGACGAGCTCTAGTTGATGTTGCCGAAGGTGAGTTAATCTTAAGAGTCGGGAATGATTCACAAGTTTTCAAAATGGGGAAGCTTACAGGCAAATCCTATGGACGAGAATCAGTGAATATGATTAATGTGCTCGATGATTTTACCGTCTACAACAATCCGCTATTCGACTCTTGCAATGATAATCCACTTTTTCAAGATGATGTGGATGATTCTCTCTCCAATTTGGACGCTTCTCCCATTTATGATTCTCCACCGGTCATCGATGCTTATGATGATGATTCTAGCTCAGATTCGGATGATTATGATGACCTTACTTCTGAGTATCCCGACCTGCCCACATACGATGATTTTGATGAGGCTAATACTCTTTCGAGTGATTCTTCACATGATGAAGATCCTCCGCCATCACTTGATCCTACTTTGGATGATTACTCATTTGAGGAAGATTTCTCTGTTTTTCTTAATACTTACTTCCCTCATGAGAGTGATGCTCCTCCTTATGATTTTGAAGATTATCATCTTGATCCTACTTTGGACTTGAAGAACATTCTTTCAAAGGAGAAGAAACCAGTCGACACCAATATCCGCAGCACATATGATTTAACACCTCTTTGTCCCCCTTCTGAGGACGAGGTTGTGCTTCTTCGCGGATCTTCTTCCCATTCTGCTGAGCCTGAGTGCTATTTTCCCTTAAAGGAAAAGGTGTCCGACCCCGGTATCGATATTCTGCAGCCATCTCAGTATCCACCTGATGCAATAAAAGGAAATATCTTTGGAACTTATGGAAATCTGCTTGCACCACTTCACCCTTGCTCCCACCGTGCTCCATCATTGCTTAAGGGAACCTTGTCTACTCTTCTTTGGCTTTCCTTGTTCGCCTTAAGCTTGTGCTATTTGATGGACGAAAACTATGTCTTTGATCCTGGTGGATATGTTTCATGCTTCTTCCTATGATGATCAAGGTCGAGTCAGGCTCACGACTCGGTAATCAAAAATCAAGCGCTTCTTGGGAGGCAACCCATGTATCTATCTTTTTGCTTTCTTTATCCTAAGTGTAGGGGAGACCCGTTGGTTTGCTATTTCCTCTCCTCTCTTCTTATAATCAGGGATTCGAGCTTCAATGATCCACTGTTGATGATTCTTGACGACCCGTGATTCCGTGTTCCCTTCTTCCCAGTTCTATCCTAAACTCTTTTCGATTCACTATTTTATATTTTCTCAATATTAAAATAGGAATCTCTTTAGTTGTCTCTTCCTTAGCGAGATTTAAACAAAGTGCCCAATGTCCTAAGTGTAGGGGAGTTTACTCCCACATGCTTAAAATTGAGGACAATGTTTATGTTAAGTGTAGGGGGACTTCTATCGAAGTTAAGTGTTCGTTTCCTTGTATTTGTCCTCATTTTAACCGGAAAATCAATTTTTCGACATTTTTCAAAATTTTTGATCTATTTTGGCCTAGTAGTTTTTCCCTTTGTATAGTTATTTTCTTTCCTTGCTAGAATAAATTTTAATAAAGTGGTTTTCATTTTCAAACGTTGTGAATCTTTTGACTCAACCCGAGTTTACTTATCTAAGTTACTCTAGCTAGTATCCTTAACGTGTTTAAGTCAAGTTTTGCTAGGCTTTTATATAGGGAGCTATAAAAAGCGAAAGTCTTAACTCTCACTGGTTAAGAACAAGAACTTTTCGTAAGTTCCTATGATTGATCCTAGAGAGTCGTTTATCAAGGGAACTTTAAAATGCGATTTCTAAACTTGAAAAAGTCTAAGAGTTTGCAAGATCCTATAGGCGACTCGAAAACCCAAAACTTTGATTTAATAGGCTAAGCATCCACGAGTCTCATTATTTGAGATTTTAAACTGTGGAGAACGAGAGATGATAGAGCCAATTATATGTTCGGTATTCTTTCGGGAATTTATGTGAGTTAATTATGAGCCTATTCTCCCATCACCTGCTAATAAATTTATCTGCAATAAATAAGGTTGTACGATTTGAAAAGTTACTTAGCTTCTAGCCCAAGATCGTTTAAAAGTTGCTCGGTATGGATTAGAGTTCATAGCCAAGGCATAACTTATTGAAGCGGGATGCGAAGATTGGCGAGTCCAAAAAGGCCCTAACAAGGCATGATGGCTACATTTTGTTGCTAAAGATCCAAAGTGATGTGAAGAATCATTTATCGAAGATCAATATGAAGGATCGAGACACACGACGAAAAGCAAAAACTCCCCAAAAGTCATGGAGAAGTGTATCCGAAAAGACCCTAGCAAGGTATGAGGATAAATAGATCCAAGTCATAAAAGGAGGTGGATCGTTGTATATCAAAGTCCAAAATAATGATTGGAGAAAAATGAAGAAGTCGTGGTCCAAATATTAAGAATCTCTCAAAACTTCAAGTGAAGAAATTCCATTATGAAGAGAAGACCATAATTTCATGAACGTCTCTCAAGGTTTGAAGTATGCAGTCGCTGCCAAAGATCGGTCCGAGGAAGGTCTCAAATCGCGAAGCGAGTTATGCCAAGATATGAACTTTATGAGGTCCCGAGAAGCAGTTTTAAAAGATTTTGTCCTTTAGCTAACTATTGATTAAATCGTTCACTTTATTTTTGGCCTAAATAACTATCGAAATAAGTCAAACAATGCATCCTCGTGATCATTCAAGACAACAATAAAATATAAGAGATACACCTAGGAATAAGGGAGTCTAAGTGAATAATTGGCCAACATGAGTTCGTGTTAGTTTGCTAACTTATAATAACAATGATCTCGTTTTTAAGCTTGGTTTGGAGAAAGTGAAAACTTGAGGATGATGATTATTCATGACATTTCCAAAACCCAAGGTATGCTTTTGATTTCTTTACTTTGAATGTTTATAATTTTCTATCTCTTTAATAAAGGCCAACATGGATTGATTATGATGAAAAGTGTAAACATGCTTTGTAACTAATGCATTGCATGAGGACATTGCAATGGTTAAGTGTAGGGGATTTGATAGGTGTGAAAACGCCCATCCTTTTTACCACTTAATTACAATAATAACCGAGCCAAAACGTGTATTTTATGTCCTTTATGTCGGAATTATACGTGGTTTGTGTTTTTGTTGTGATTTAGGACGAAAATGTGAAAAGTGGAGAAAACATGGGATTTCACGGGCTTTTATTGAAGAAAAAGATGAAAAACGAAGTCAAGAAGTCAAGAGTGCAAAAAGATCGGAAGTCCAAGACCAATTCTGAAGATTTATCGAAGAAAAAGTCAAAAGACGGAAGTTTACTTAAAGCCGAAGAACTCAAGTCTAATTTATTGAAGAATTAAAAGACGAGTTTGAAGAAATCCCGAGACAAAGCCATTTAAAGTCCAAGATTAAGAAGATTAAAAGGCTTAAGGACTAATGGTGCAATTAACAAAAGATTAAGAAGAGAAGGACCTAATGATGCAATTAAGGAGAAAGGAAAGAGGGGAGGAAGCTTCCTAAGCATTCCTTAATCCCCCCTATATATAGATTAGTTCTTAATCATTTTCATTTTGTTGGCTAATAGTGACAATTAGTTCTTCCACTTTTAATTACCTTGTCATTTATTTACTTGTCAAATTTAAATACTTGTCTTGCACCTTAATTACCATTTAATTTCAAGTAAGTATTCTTTTAATTCTTGTTAATCTTTATCTTTATTGTTCATCTCTCATTCTACCTTTCTTAATCTTTGATTTTTATTGTTTATGTTCATGTTCATGTTCTTATGTTCTTATTTTGATCAAAGTGGGTTTTGATCATATTGATTAGTTTTGTTAGTTTTGTTGTTTTAGATTGATGGTTTATGATTAATAGATGTTTACTTGTTAGTTTGATTTAATCTTGTGGTTGATTTAGCTTAATTTTTATTAGATTCGTATAGTTTTGTGTTTCCCTGTTCTTCGGGGTGTTTGTTTCTGTCTTTCCCAGGTAACGCAACCCAGCAATATTCCGAATCAAGCCAGCCAAAAGTCATTCCGAATAGGTGACAATATTCCAGATAAAGGTTTTAGCAAAGGTCGTTTATTCGGAATATCCGTTATTCCGGATAGGAAGGATATTCTGAATAGGATAAGTATTCCGAATAGGAACTTTATTCCGCATAGGGCTGTTATTCCGAATAGGAACGATATTCCGCATAGGGGTGATATTCCGCATAGGGCTATTATTCCGAGTAGGCTGGATATTCCGCATAGGGGACTTATTCCGGATAAGTGACAATATTCCGGGTAGGGAACTTATTCCGAGTAGGCCATGTTATTCCGAATAGGCAAACATTCCGGGTAAGGACATCATTCCGAATAGAGTTGATTTTCAGTTTCTTTAACTCCAGTTTTTAATTTTCTGCTTTTAATTTCGATCTTTATTTTTCCCGCCTTTTTCCTTACTTGCACTTTAAGTTTATTTGCCTTAGATTTATTTTAGCCTTGCCTTAGTTTAAGATTTAGTTTTAGTTGCGTTTTAAGTTTGCCTTAGTTAGATTTAAATTTGCGTTATTTACATTTAGTGCCCTTTAATTTCCGTCACGCTTTTAAATTCTTGCCTTTTATTTTAAGTTAGACTTAGATTTACTTTAAAGTCATTTAATTTAATTATTTTGCACATTTTATTTAAAAACAACCAAAATATTTGTTTCACCAAAAACAATAGAGTCACACATAAAACCTAGATCAATTCGATTAGACACACCACGAGAACACGAACTTTAATTTATATACCTGGCCAAAAACCTTGTATCACTGGGTTCTAAGAAACAAGATGAATGAAAGAGGGATTGTGGTCAGAACAAGGAATGTTTAGTTGCTCAGGGCTATACACAAGAAGAAGGAATAGACTATGAAGAGGTTTCTGCACCTGTTTCAAGGATAAAAGCAATAAGGATTTTCATAGCCTATGCTTCTTGCATGGGTTTCATAGTTTATCAGATGGATGTGAAAAGTGCTTTCTTATATGGCACAATTGAAGAGGAGGTGAATGTAATGCAACCTCCTGGTTTTGAAGATCTAGAGCATCCAGACAAAGTGTATAGAGTTAAGAAAGCAATGTATGGACTTCATCAAGCCCCAAGAGCATGGTATGGTACATTGTCCACCTATCTGGTGGAAAATGGGTTTAAGAGGGGCACCATAGACCAGACCTTGTTTACCAAGAAGATTGGTAAGGATTTTCTACTTGTTCATGTCTATGTGGATGATATCATCTTTGGTTCATCAAATCTAATGATGAGTGAAGACTATTCCAAGCTCATGACAGAGAAGTTCAAGATGAGTGCAATTGGAAAGTTGAACTTCTTTCTAGTTTTACAAGTCCAACAGAAAGAAGATGGTATCTGTATCTCTCAAGACAAGTATGTAGTAGAAATCTTGAAGAAGTTTGGTTTTTCTCTACATGAAAAACGGGCTAGCACACCCATGGATAGGGAACACCCTTGGATAAAGAATGGAGATGGAAAAGAAGTAGATGTCAGGCATTATAGATCAATGATTGGGTCATTGATGTATCTTACAGCCTCTAGAATTGACATCATGTTTACTGTGTGTGCATGTGCACGCCATCAAGTGACTCCCAAAGAGTGTCATCTTCATGCTGACAAAAGGATTTTTAGATACCTTAGGTGCTATCCTACCCTGGGATTATGGTATCCTAAAGATTATCTATTGGAGCTTATTGGCTATTCAGACAGTGAATATGGAGGTGATAAGTTTGATAGAAAATCCACAACTGGTGGATGCCAATTTGTTGGGAGTAGATTGATATCTTGGCAATGCAAGAAACAAATAGTGGTGGCCAACTCTACAACTGAAGCAGAATATGTTGCTGCAGCTGCTTGTTGTGGACAAGTTCTATGGATACAAAACCAGTTGTTGGATTATGGGTATAATTTTATACATAAAAAGATATTTGTAGACAATAACAGTACATTATGCATTATTAAAAATCCTGTACATCACTCTAAAACAAAACACATAGAAATTAGACATCATTTTATAAGAGATTGTTTTGAAAAGGTTTAATACATCCAGATAGGGTAGACACAGAAGAAAATGTGGTTGATCTTTTAACTAAACCTTTTGATTTTGGGAGGTTCCAGTACTTGGTAACAAGTATTGGAATGATCAATCTCACCTAAATGTGTTTTTTAAATCATTGTATAGTTTGTACAGGGTGTGTACTGTTATTTGTCCTTGTACAAGATGGGGTTTTCCACTTTATTTTTCTAACGCTGACCAAGGTTATTTGAACGCTGACAAGTGTTAAAATGGACGCTGACAGCAATATATTAGCTTTGTGGTTTTTGATCTAATCATGCAGGCATTATGAGCATTGTATAAATGGATACAGAGTTGCTTATGGATCTTTGAAGCTTACAAGAAATGTGTTAAAGCTTATGGATGATGGTTGGAATGTTTACATTCCTATCTTGACATAAAATTTTATTACATATTTTTTATCAAGCAACTTTGTATATCATGGTTTAAGGGGAGGTTTAGGAAACCTTTAGGATTTTGGGTATTCTTAGAATGCTCTTATCACAATTCTAGATTGTGTCCACTGGTGAATACGATTTAGTTTTCTAATTCGTGAGGCACTGTAGCATGCAAAGTTTATATACTGTGCACGCTGCCAAGACTTTTTGGCCTAGAATTGGATTTGGTCGGTTGGGAGACTTGGGAACATTTTTATTGGGCTTACCTGGGAGGTTACAAAGGGTTTATATGAGGTAACTTCATTGTTAAGAACTTTGGTTAGCAAGGGACACTTGAGGACAATTATGTCTATCTTGCTTAAGCAAGTGTGCATGATTGGACAGTGCTTGCCACCCTATAGTCATTTTTAGTCTTAGAGTTATCTTCACTAGGGTAAACTTATTTGTTAAGGTACTTTTTATTTTTAATTATTTTATTTTTGGATGCTGACATATTTTCTTTCCAAACGCTGATAAGACCAATTTAAACGCTGACATGGCAAATTTTCAACGCTGACAAGAATATAGCCGTTAGACGTTGATGTTTACTTTTTGACGGTTGAAAAACATTGGGTCCTACCCAGTTGTTATTTTTGACGAAAATATGGGCCGTAATTTTAGAGAGTTGGTAACTTTTAATTAATGTATGAGATTATATATTTTTCAAGATTGTGATGATTACTTTTTGAATATAACTGCCTCATTTTTCAACCAATAGTATGTTTTTACCTCTCTTATAAATACGGCTATTTTCTTTCAAACAGGGTAACTACTATTCTTGTCTAACTAAAATCTCTCAAACCTTCATATCTCCATAATTTTCATATCACAGCTTTCTATCATCAATCTTCATGGCACCAAAGTTTAAACCTGCTCAAGTGGAATTGGGATTCAGAAGCCAACACAACATGGTGGCTTACTTGGAGGCTTATAATACTCTACATCCCAATACACTCAGATGATTGCGCATTTGAATGCGTCTCCTTTAAAGTATGCACTTTCACATGCTCCACTTGTCCCTATCACACACATTAAACAGTTTTGGAACACTGTCAGTTCCTCAACAATTAATGAAGTGATTACATTGACTACTACTGTTCATGGGGATCCATGGGTGGTTACTGAAGCTTTATTTTGCCAAGCTTTGCATCTTGATGATGCTAATGGTATAACCACCCTTCCCCTCGCAGAGCTAGAGTTAGGACTCCAAGCTTTGGGTTATGCTTTGCCCCTAGTGGGACATTTAAATATACCAAACGACAATTTCCCCCAGCTTGGAAGTTCCTTATCCATGTCATCCTACAATTTTTGAGTCCCAAATGCTCCTCACACAATGAAATCAACCGTTCAGTCGGGAGTGCCATTGTTTGTATTGCAACTGGGAAAAGATACAATTTTTCAAAAATTGATTTTTGATGGCATGTGTCACAAAAAGGGTAATAAGATGACTCTTGCTTACCCTAGGTTTTTATAAATGGTTTTGGATATGCAAGGATACTTCAACAGGGACCATGACCACTTTTATGAGGTCCTTGTTCAAAAGAAAATGGTTTTTGGGAATATGAATTCACCCCCATATAGAGACCTACCACTCACCCCAGCCATGCGTGCTGTCATTGATGCAGCAGCACACCCTCAACCTCAACCTCAACCTCAACCACAACCTCAACCTGACCCATTGCCAGAACACCCTCCATCACCCCAACACATGGACATAGACCCTCAACCATCAGGCGGTGACACTCCTATTGTGGGCGTTGACACATCCAATCCAAACGTTGAGACCATTTTACCACACACCCAAACACCCCGTAACACCCAAACAGACCCTCATTCCACTTCATATTCTGAACAACCCGATTTTAGGTTAGAAAAACGCCAAAGGACTGCTGGAGTGTTCTCCTCTAGTGGTCCTAGCCATGTAGCAGAGAGAACCACCACCACAAGTGTGGCTGGTGCTATGGGTGGGGCTGGGACTATTGACTCTAGCTTAGTAGCAGGTCAAGCCAGTCCTAACATCATTAAGACCCCATCCATGCCCGATGAATCTCTTTTGAGAGGTCAAATTCCCATCATAGAGGAGGGCAGATTGGAACCTTATACGCTTTTGGAATTGACGGCGGTTTACATTAGCTTGCAAAAGCAAAATGCAGACCTTGTATAAGTTTTCACAAGTCAAGGCCTTGAACTCAATACATTGAGGGAGAGGATAGTAGTTTTGGAGGCTGCCAATGCTAGGAGAAGGCAGGCAAGAGTCCTTTCATCAGGGGAGGATTCTTACAAAGGGGAGGAGGATGCACCAACAGAGCCATTTAATTTGAGTGACAAGGGCTCACAAGAAGAAGAAGGTGGTTCTTTTAGAAGTAAACAGGTGGAAATAGCTGAAGCCTTGACCAGATTGAAGGAGAAGCTTGTTCTTGATGTTTCATTAATCACTCCAAAGAAGTTGTTATTTTTAGAGATGATGGAACAAGCTACAAAGTTAGCCGCTGACATTTAGAGTTTGAGCGCTGACAAGAGCAAAGCAAGCGCTAACAAACCTACAGGTATGATTGGTGTATCCCAACCACCAGTTATCATTAGGGATGTGACTACACAGGTTCCAACAACAACTTTACCAGCTATTGGAGCAAAAGACAAGGGTAAAGGGATTTTGGAAGAAGTTGAGGTGCCAAAGAATGCAGCCCGGGTACATTTTGATTCAGTTTTGGCTGCACAATTGCAAGAACAGGATTGCACTACCACAGAGAAGGCTAAATATGGTAGTGATGGTGATGAGAGCTCTGATTCTAGTGTGATGATCTTAGAAGAGCCAGAGAAATTGGAGTATGGGGAAGATGACTTAGCCAAGGGAAGGCTAAGAGAACTGAAGATGGAAGTAGACTTTGACATGCCTGAAATTAGAGAAATATATTTTGCATGGGAGTCTAAGGTTGAAGAGAATCCAGATATGTCTATCACTGGACAAATTTGGGGTTTGGAGATATTTCTGAGAGTTTAGGAAGATCGCAAGATAATTTTGAAGCACAAGGCTAGCATGGTGCTTTTTGAACTCAAGAGGGATAGAAGGGAGCTATACTTTATGCTGCTTAGGTGTCATCAAGGTGGATGGACCTATAAAAGGTTAAAGAAGTTGTCCTTTGAAGAACTGGAGTTACATGCTTATCCAATTTGGGTAAAAGTTTGTGAGGAGAATACTATGGGGATTCTCTCAGCTGAAAGAAGAGAAGATATTAAGGAGAATATTCAGATCCAAAGGGCTTCTATTATGCCAAGGCCAATGAAGAAGGGAATTCCTATTAAATTTCTAGTCCTTGATAGGCTGAATCCTAGTGAGGCAGTGATCAGAAAGAGTATAAAGCTTTCACCATTGGAGGCTTCAGATATTGTAGAGGTATTACCTTTAGATTTCAGAAACCCAATAGTTAATTATGAAAAATATGCAAGTGGGTTCTGAATGATCACCAGATATGGCAAGAAGGTACATACTTTTACTACCTTGATCTCATTATTTGCAAGCATGGACATAGAAGACTTGGTAGATCTTTGTAATTTGATAAAGACCAAGTATGAGGTTGAAGCACCTACTTCAGCCAATGGAATAAAGATCTGGATAGCATTCAAAAAAATGATTACATCAGATGAAGCAGATCCAATATTGTTGGATTTGGATGATATCAGTGGGTTACAATGGTGTCTACATTCAGCAACTGGTGTTTACCATCTAAGTACTACAATGTTTTTAGAGTATCTTCTTGTGGATGCTCAATATCCTATGTCCAAGGATGTTTGGAAGAAGATGGTGTCTACACATCTAAAAGTAGATTATACTAGTGATGTTAGCAAGGATTTAATTAGATTTGTTTACAATCTAATTAACAAATAATTTGTATTTGTAAGAATCCTCCTTGTACTTAGTTTTTATTCAGAAACTTGATTACTGGAGTAGATATCAAGTTTAGGGGAGGATTGTTGGGAATAAAATGAACTAAGTCACTTAGACGCTGACAAGAGGAAATGAAGCGCTGACAGATCAAACACTGACAAGAAATATCCAAGCACTAACAAGAAGAAGTCCAACCACTGACAGGAATACTTAGTCAACACGTTTAATATTTGAAGTAAAAATATACTCAATATTGTATTTTCTATATTTATCTTTACCTAGAATAGTTGATAGGTTATCCTTTTTACACGACTCCTTATGGTATAAAAGGAGGTAGTAGGGTTTGTAGTTCATATATACATTATTCAGTTTTCACAACTTTCATTGTAAGCAAGTTTGATTATTAATCTAAAGTGAAAGTTTGGTTTAACTGTTTGCTTGTTCTTTATTCTAAGTGTTAATTCCGCATAACACTTGGATTGTTCATAACAAAAAAGTTTCTCTACGTGTTAAACTTGATTCAATCTCGTTAACACAAAACTAATCGATCTAAGTTTGGGATGAACAAAAAATATGTGATGGCTTCGCAACTTTTGATCTAGATACGCAGGATGAAGTGTTCAATCCGTGTTAATCCTTGGTTGGTCACGATGATACTAACATGAGGTTTTTGGATATAATGAAAGTGAAGCATCAATCGGGCCACTGACTTTTACAAGAATGTCGCAAGACATACAATTGGGTAATACATGTGTTGTTAGTGGGAATGAGCCAGTGTTTGGCCTACATAATTTTGCTGAAATTGCAATTGAAGAAACCGATATTTTCCGACACGCGATTGGTGATGATCTCGTTAATGATGATCCAGGCGAAGACATGATCAATGAATTTTCCATGAGTGTGATGAACCGGTGGGACTAACCTTGGCTGAAGACAAGGTCGATGAAGAGGTAATTAATAAGGAACAGGTTATTGAATATGTCGAGGATGTAGACAGTTTGAATGAGACTGGTGAAAGTGATTTTGAACAAAAAGATACAGCCCGCATAGAGCGACAGGTAGACATGAACAATTTTGATTTTAAACTTGATTTACACCTTCAAATTACGAAAAATCAGGTTAGGGAAGGAGAGGATTGGCTATGTCTCGATGACAATTTGGACTTTGATGAATATATGAGTTATGATGCAGCCGATACTCCCTTTGTTACTAGAAGGAAGACAAGGCTGAAACAAATTAATAATGAATACCACGGCAAGGAGGATGTGATCGTGAAATTACGCGTAGGCAAGGAATATTCAAGAAGACAACCCGATACATAAAGACATAAAAAGGTATATTCCATCGAGAACAAGAGAAAGATTAAAGTCATGAAGATGATCTAACTAGGATTACATTTGTTTGTCTTGGTATTGTATTATGTCCTACCAGTTCGATGGATGCATTCAAAGATACAGGCCCTTCAAAATTTCCTTGTAGTTCAGAGTTGAAGAGCAAAAATACATAAACAAACTTGTGTGGTCAAAAGATCAGTGAGAAACCCTTGTGCCCATGGTCTCTACACGCATCTAAAACCCAAAATGATCCTTGTTGGATTATCAAAACATTTACTAACAATCATAAATGCCTCCAAAAAGGAGATATTCCAATTTATAATGCAAGATTTCTATCTAAAGAGGTAAGAAAAATCCTCATATCAAACCCTACGATCCCAAACAACGCTCTACAAGATCAATTACTGAAAAATTACCGTATCAAAATTTCCCTAGATAAGGTTGCCCGAGCAAAACAAATCGCCATGAATACATTACAGGGTGATTATGAAGATAAATATATGAAACTTAGGGATTATGCGATGGAGTTGAAGCGAAAAAACCTAGATACAAGTACCAAGATCCAAGTTGAAACATACATGAATTTAACACTTAACTTAAGGGTTTCAAACGAATTTATGCTTTTCTTGGTCCACTGAAAGCAGGTTTCAGGGAAACTAAAAGGGAAATTATGGGTTTGGATGGAGATTTTATTAAAGGTCCAATATATTGGTCAAAGCTTAATGGTTGTTGGTGCAGATACCAATAATGGTGTGTACCCAGTAGCTTATGTAATTATTGATCTGAGTGCAAGAGTTCATGGTTATGGTTCCTTACTTGCTTATGAGATGACCTTAATTGTAATCTAATTCAAACTTCACATTCATCTCTGGCAGACAAAAGATATAGTTCTTGAATGGTAATTAAATATGTATACTGTTAAAGTCAACGAATTGAAATATTATTTCTTGAATAAGGGATATTACCAACCATTGTAGAACTGTTTTCGCTGCTGAACATAGATTCTATGTTAGACACATTTATGAAAATATGAAAAACCAACACAAAGACAAAAGATTGAAGGAGCTTATTTGGAAGTGTGCAAGGGCATCAACAATAGCAAACTTGGAGGCAGCAATGGATCAAATAAAATCAATTGAACCTAAAGCTTATGACTAGTTAAAAATATTGCTCTAGCATCATGGTGCAGGGCACATTTTTCAGGTATGTTTGTTTGGTTGGTTGAATATGCAATTATAATTTTATTGGTTGATTGATGATACTATATGTAACATACAGGGAGACCTAAGCATGATATCCTGCTGAACAACATATGAAGCTTTTAACAGTAAGTTGGTGGTTGGCAGAGATATGCCAATAAATGATTGTTTGTAATACATAAGGGATAGACAGAAGTACTGGTCTACTAACCCAACTATTACGTAAACTTTTAACTGAATTAAGGCATCAACAAATGATTATAGTGTTCTTTATAATAAGGGAATCATACCAGTGTAAGGGACTTAATGACCAGTATATTGTGAAGCTCAACCTTAAGCAATGTGATTGTAGGAGATCGGAGGTATCTGGCATACCATGTAAGCATGCTATTGAAGCACTGAAAAATAAGGTAACTCATGGAGAAGTTGTTGGGATACCAGACAAATGGGTGGCACCATGTTATTGATTAAGGACATGAAAGGAGATGTATCAATATAAGGTTGAACCTGATAGTGGTTGTAGTTTCTGGCCAAGATATAGGATCCCTAGTCTGTTACTACCTCTGCACCACCATGTTCCTATAGGTAGACCAAAGAACAAGAGAAGAATTTCTAAGGATGAAGTTATTGAGGATGTTATAAAGAAAATGGCTAAGAATGGAAAGATGACAAGGGCGGGCATTCAGATGACTTGCAGCAAGTGTAAAGGATTGGGTCCTAATAAGAGAGGATGTACTAGTGAAAGTTCAAGCCAAGGATAAAAAAAGCGTCATAGATCGAGCCAATGAGTCCCGGATAGTCAGCCAATTACATCACAAACAACTCAAGCATCAAGAACAAGTCATGCTGGTAAAGATACAAGGAAGAATAGAGCAAGCAAGATAAGGGGGTGGTTTTTGATGAGACTGCTTTCATACATAGTCTCATCGTTGATAGGTGTGTAATCACCCATCCTTTTTACCACTTAATTACAATAATAACCGAGGCAAAACGTGTATTTTATATCATTTATGTCGGAATTATGCGTGGTTTGTGTTTTTGTTGTGATTTAGGACGAAAAGGTGAAAAGTGGAGAAAACACGGGCATTCACGGGCTTTTATCGAAGAAAAAGACGAAAGAAGAAGTCAAGAAATCAAGAATGCAAAAAGAACTGAAGTCCAAGACCAATTCTGAAGATTTATCGAAGAAAAAGTCAAAAGACGGAAGTTTACCAAAAGCCGAAGAACTCAAGTCTAATTTATTGAAGAATTATAAGACGAGTTTGAAGTAATCCCGAGACAAAGTCATTAAAGTCAAAAGATTAAGAAGATTAAGGACTTAATGACGCAATTAAGAAAAGAAGAAAGAGGGGAGGAAGCTTCCTAAGCACCTCCCTAATCTCTCCTATAAATAGATTAGATTATCATTTCATTTTCTCTTGTTGGCTAGTTTGACGAACTATGCTCTTCCACTTTAATTTTTGCACATTTAATTACATGTCATTTAATTAATTGTCTTGCACCTTAAATACATTTAATTTCAAGTAAGTTTCCATTTAATTCTTGTCAATATTTACTTTTATTGTTTGGTCTCCTATTTTCCTTTCTTGTTTGATCTTAATCTTCATGCTTTATTGTTTATGTTCATGTTCTTGATTTTTATTGATTTAATTAAGTGGGTTTTGATTATTTTGGTTATATTTGTTAGTTTGATTGTTTTGGATTGTTTGTTTATGATGAATAGATGTTTATTGATTAGTTTGATTTAATCTTGTGGTTGATTTTGTTTAGTTTTGATTAGATCCGTAGCTTTTTGTTTCTTCCTTGTTCTTCGCTTCATTCTTATTCCCAGGTTTATTCCGAACGAAGTGTTCAAGCAAGTAGTTCCGAACCAGTGAGTTCCGAACCAAACAAAGTTCCGAACCAAGCAAATTTCTGAACGAATCAAAGTTCCGAACCAGTGAGTTCCGAACCAAGCAAAGTTCCGAATCAAAGTTCCGAACCAAGCAAAAGTTCCGAACCAAGAAAAGTTCCGAATCAAAGTTCCGAACCAAGCAAAAGTTCTGAACCAAGCAAAGTTCCGAACCAGTGAGTTCCGAACCAAGCAAAAGTTCCGAACCAAGCAAAGTTCTGAAACAGTGAGTTCCGTGCCAAGCAAAGTTCCGAACCAAGCAAAGTTCCGAACCAAGCAAAGTTCCGAATCAAAGTTCTGAACCAAGCAAAAGTTTCGAATCAGTGAAGTTTCGAATCAAAGGTGTTCATTCGGAATATTGAATATTCCGGATAAGTGACATATTCCGGATAAACCATTATTCCGAGTGAGCCTTTTATTCCGGATCAAGGATTTTGGTAAATATTCCGAGTGAAGAAGAATCATTCCGAACGAAGGTGACATTCCGGATGAGTGATTATTCCGAACGAAGGATTACTCCGAATGAGCTGTTTTCAGGTTCTTTTTAGTTTCTATTTTTAAGTTTTAATTTTCAAGCTTTACTTTTCCCGCCTATTTCCTTAGTTACACTTTAAGTTTACTTGCCTTAGATTTAAATTAGCTTTGCCTTAGTTTAATTTTTAGTTGCGTTTTAAGTTTGCCTTAGATAGTTTTAAGTTTGCGTTATTTACGTTAATTGCTATTTAATTCTCGTCACGTTTTAATTTCTCGTCATTTATTTTAAATTAGATTTAGATTTAAATTAACGTCATTTACTTTTACGTCTTGCACATTTATTTTAAAACAACCAAAAATATTCTTTTTCACCAAAAACAATTGAGTCGTACTTTGAACCGGAAATCAATTCGTTAAGATACCGAGAAAACGAACTTTTCAACCTAGTAAAATCTCAGCATTAAAATGGTGCCGCTACCGGCTCTTTTCGTGAAGATTAACGGTTTTCTGTGAGAGACGCGTTGCTTTTTGGGATCCGTTCACTCGTGAACGTTATTTTTCGTGTCAAAAATTTTCAAAAAATCCCAAAAACATTTGAAAAATCATAAAAAGCATTTCTTTTTCAAAGTTTTGCACCAAAAATATTCCTCTTTATCCTCTATTATGTTTAATTCTTTTCTTTACCCCTCTTATTTATAATTCTTCATGGATTCGTCTTGCGTACGGTATGGGAGACCATGACATGGTTTTCAAACATGTCAATGGTGTACTTGTGAGCGGTGTGGTTTTGATATCGACGATACACAATTTGGATTTTGTCCATTTTGCAATTCAACAAATTCATACTTCTCCTCTTACAATACTTTCTCACATTCTCCCGTCTATGACAATCCTTATCCTCAAGATGCACCAGGTTTTTCTCCATACCCATGGTGCTATATTTGTGGGGGCCCTCACGATGCTTCTTCTTGTGATCCGTCGAAGGTCTTTGAGAAAGTTCCGTGCTATCATCCCAGTGTGTATAACTTTGAGCCCCCACGTCACACCGTCAATCATCAACCCTTTTGTGCACTTCCTCCTGAGCAAATGGCCACACTTTTTGACAACTTTCAAAAAGTTCAAGAAGCTTGCAACAAGATCATGGAGAAATGTCAAGCGGATCAGCAACAAAGAGCAAGTATCTAACCTTAATGCTTATACTCCTCCTCTTGTGCCTCCATATTATTATGATAGTGATGAAGATGAGAGTCCTATTTCTTGGAACGATGAGAATTCTATTCCTTTTCCCGACTTGCCGGCTCTGGAGCCTAAGGTTTGACCCATCCTAGGGGATGAGGATCTTAGCACAATTCCTGCAAAGGAATCCAACGAATTCATAAATTCTAGTGCTGACAACCTTGTCCCAATTCCAAGTGAATCTGAGTTGACATCCGACAGTGACGATGAGTATGATGCACTTTCTTCTGATGATGTTCCTTCCACCAACACTTTGGGAGAGGATTCTTTGGCTTTCTCTAATCCTATTTTGATCAAGATGATGATTTTACTTCTAGTGATGACGAGTCACTATCCGATGAAGACGTTCCGAAGGAAACTTTCAAGATTTATTTGAAACCTTTATTTGATTTTGATGACGCTTACATATCTAGTGAGGTGAATCCTCTCTTTGATGAAGGGATTGAGGACATTGATAGCTCTGCTTCTCTTGCTATTGATGAGCATACTTTCTTAGCCATGCCCCTTTCTATCGCAGAGGTGGAGAGATTTGACTCTACTGGACAGATGACACGGATGGAAGGTAATTCTTCTCTTACTTCTCATACTATATTGCCCCCTCATCCTACTGAATGCACGCCCAAGCGGGTGATGTATCAATGTCACTCTTCGGGAAATGAGGATGAGTGCTTTGACCCGGGAGGTGACAATGACCATTCTATGATTGATAACCTTACGGCTTTGCCAATTGGTCAGCATCCATTGTCTTTGGAGGATGACAATGTGATTCCTTTACCCACCCCACCTCCCGTGGATCAAGATTTCACATACTTCTCGTATGTTGAAAGGACCTTCCTACCATTCAAGACTTATCCTCCTACCTCTCCTTTATTATATTCCTCCGGGAACAAGGACAAGGTCTTTGATCCCGGTATTACATTTGAGGCTTCCCCATGGACCATTTAATTCGGGGACGAGTCAGGCTCGTGACTCGGTTAATATAAACAAGCGCTTTTTGGGAGGCAACCCAATTATCTTTACCTGTTTTCACCATAAGTGTAGGGGGAGCTCCGTGGTGTTTCTTGTTCTCTTTCTTATCATGTGCAGGGATTCGAGCGCTCAATGATCCACTCTTGATGATTTTTGACGACCCGTGATTCCGTTGTTTCCGTCTTCCCAATTCTATCCTAAACTCTTTTCAATTCACTATTTTATATTTTCCAATATTAAAATAGGAATCTCGTTAGTTGTCTCGTCCTTCGCAAGATTTAAACAACGTGCACAATGTCCTAAGTGTAGGGGAGTTTACTCCCACAGGCTTAAACATTGAGGACAATGTTTATATTAAGTGTTGGGGGGACTTCTAACGAAGTTAAGTGGTCTTTTCCTTGTATTTGTCCTCATTTTAACCGGAAAATCAATTTTTCGACATTTTTCAAAATTTTTGATCTATTTTGGCCCATTAGTTTTTCCCTTTGTATAGTTATTTTCTTTCCTTATTAGAATAAATTTTAATAAAGTGGTTTTAATTTTCAAACGTTGCGAATCTTTTGACTCAACCCGAGTTTACATATCTAAGTTTACTCTAGCTAGTATCCTTAACGTGTTTAAGTCAAGTTTTGCTAGGCTTTTATATAGGGAGCTATAAAACGCGAAAGTCTTAACTCTCACGGGTTAAGAACAAGAACTTTTCGCAAGTTCCTATAATTGATCCTAGAGAGTCGTTTATCAAGGGAACTTTAAAACGCGATTTCTAAACTTGAAAAAGTCTAAGAGTTTGCAAGATCCTTAACTGTGGAGAACGAGAGATGATAGAGTCAATTATAAGTTTGGTATTCTTTCGTGAATTTATGTGAGTTAATTATAAGCCTATTCTCCCATCGCTTGCTAATAAATTTATCTGCAATAAATAAGGTTGTACGATTTGAAAAGTTACTTAGCTTCTAGCCCAAGATCGTTTAAAAGTTGCTCGGTAATGATTAGAGTTCATAGCCAAGGCATAACTTATTGAAGCGGGATGCGAAGATTGGCGAGTCCAAAAAGGTCCTAACAAGGCATGAGGGCTACATTTTGTTGCTAAAGATCCCAAGTGATGTGAAGAATCATTTATCAAAAATCAATATGAAGGATCGAGACACACGACGAAAAGCAAATACTCCCGTAAAGATCATGGAGAAGTCTATCCAAAAAGGCCCTAACAAGGTATGAGGATAAATAGATCCAAGTCCAAAAAGGAGGCGGATCGTTGTATATCAAAGTCCAAAATGAAGATTGGAGAAAAATGAAGAAGTCGTGGTCCAAGTATGAAGAATCTCTCAAAACTTCAAGTGAATAAATTCCTATTATGAAGAGAAGACCATTATTTCATGAACGTCTCTCAAGGTTTGAAGTATGAATTCGATGCCAAATATCGGTCCGAGAAAGGTCTCAAATCGCGAAGCGAGTTATGCCAAGATATGAACTTTATGAGGTCCCGAGAGGCAGTTTTAAAAGATTTTGTCCTTTAGCTAACTATTGATTAAATCGTCCCACTTTATTTTCAGCCTAATAAACTATCGAAATAAGTCAACAATGCATCCTCGTGATCATTCAAGACAACAATAAAATATAAGAGATACACCTAGGAATAAGGGAGTCTAAGTGAATAATTGGCCCACATGAGTTCGTGTTAGTTTGCTAACTTATAATAACAATGATCTCGTTTTTAAGCTTGGTTTGGAGAAAGTGAAAACTTGAGGATGATGATCATTCATGACATTTTCAAAACCCTAAGGTATGTTTTTGATTTCTTTAATTTCTTTACTTTGAATGTTTATAATTTTCTCTCTCTTTAATAAAGGCCAATATGGATTGATTATGATGGGAAATGTAATCTGTTTTGTAACTAATTGCATTGCATGAGGACATTGCAATGGTCAAGTGTAGGGTATTTTTTTTGGTAAAAGGGTAGAAATGACCCCGGTAAATAGAACCAAAAAAAACGTTGAAGTACAAGGAATGTGGCTGAACTACCACATTAACCGCAAGCTACAGGCAGCTTGTTAAACAAAATGTTTATGACAGGCCATAAACATTAATTAGTCTAGAATACTGGAAATATATAAACTAGACAAAAACCAAGACGTTAACATAAAGTTACGAGGAAAATAATAAAAAATCAACATGGGATCAGCCAGTTGGAGTGCTTGCCCCAATATGAGTATTGAGAAGATTCACCGATTCATTAAAGACGACCTCGACTCCCTCCTCCTCCTCATTATCTTCCTCGCTTACTTGAGCCCCTTTGTCAATACCAGGCATGGACAAAGATAAAAATTTATTAGATGTAGAAACACTGCTCATTTGAGCTTTAGCCTTGTTCGGACCATTAAGATTGCTAGACTGCTGCAACTGACCAGATTTAGTATTCAACTTACTACTATTATCAGCACTCGTACTTGTAGTATCCAAGTGAGTTTTTGGGCGAAAAACAACCGTCTTACCTGCTTGGAAACCCTTGCTCAATGGAACACCTCTCGGAACTTGATTCCCTAAATTACCTTTGTACTTCTTCCTCTTGCTTTGCACTTGTTGGATCCATCATTATCAACATGAGTTGTCACTTTTTCAACCGTTATAGGTTTAACATTTTTCGGACAAGAAACAACGGAATTACCAAAAATATTACAAGTATGACATCTAGGCGGTTTCCATTCGTATTCAACTCGAATTAACTCCTTAGTACAACCAGAGCCTTCAAGATCAGGGACACCAATAGTAACGTTATCTATAAACTCCGAATCAGCATTCATCTCAATAAGACAACGAGCAAAACTACAACGACCCCAAGACTCTTTGCACATATTATCAGTATAATTGTCCATCATAATAAGCTTACCAAGAAACGAAGCAATTAAACTAATACCTTCCTCTTCAAATACCTGTAGCGGGACATCATGAAACTTAACCCATACCGGAATACGAGTTAGTTCCTCCTTTAGAAGATTCGTTTTCATAGTCCATTTCTTAAGAAAAATTGGTGAATTACGAACCATCCACGGACCACCTTCCAGAACCGCATTAAGACCCTCACTAGATCCAAATTGAATAAAGAAAAAACCTTTCTCATTCATCATGATACGCTTAAGACCATGTTTTGCCCAGTTATTCTTAGCAAAATACTCAACCACAGGGAATGCAATCCTTTTACCAAGAAAGTAACTATATAAAGTGTTCTGGTAGCGAGCATTTACTGTTTCAACAACCTTCCTAGGAATAGAGATATTAACCCCTTCATAGACATTTTCAGAATTAAACGAAGAAGAGACTGCATTAATACCTCCATTAGTAGACGTAACCATATCACCTTCAAATCTGCAAAGTAACTTCAGAATTTCTTTAGCACGATCAGGTGAGATCAATTCCCACAAAGGATGTTTCTTCATTCTTAATTCCTGCATAAATTCACCCGCTTCACCAACCGTGCGAATCGTTACACCAAATAATTTCAAAACCGCATGTAGATTACACGGTTGCAAACCATTAATGGTAGCAGCCTTAGCTTCAAGGTCTGTTTCCTTAGTCATTTGTGCAGAGTGCACACTCGAACCACCTGAACTGAGTGAAGAATTGCTGCTAGTTAAATTCTTATGGCGTTCACACAAAACTTTATAATAAAGCATAGTGGTCTCCTTAGGTAAAGTAGACCATTTAGGAAATTCGTTTGCCTTCACACCATTTGCAAACACTTCAATGTCACGCACAGTATTCAAAGGAGTAGAAAACAAATTAGATATCTCCTCTAACGTTACTAAAACCTCAAAAGTAGACACCTTAATCTTATCATTCCAACCTGTAAACAGTGGCTTATTACTTTCATTACTCGAATCCGCCATAGCTTTCAATCGAACCACAGAATAATAAACTATTTTCAGTCGACACTTAAACTCAGCCAACCACGAACCCTACAAAATAAACCCTAAACAAACAGTAACTATTTTTTTTATTTTTTTTTTTATTTATTTATTTATTTTTTTTTATTATTATCGTAATACCAAACGATGACACCTAGGAGATAAAGAGCGACACTGAATTAATATGTCAGCCGCCAAGACTAAATAGTCAGCCGCCACAAGATTCCTTTGATTGGTGGGTCCGGTTGAAGGGTCAGCCGACAATTGCAACCTTAAACAATCAATCAACGAAAATCCAAAAGTGAAGGGTCAGCCATTTAATAAAAAAACCCTAATTTTCTCTCTCTCTCTATGGGCGATTTCTTTCTTCACGCCGCCTAAATCTTCCTGATAATCATCATTCACCGTTTAACGTTAATTGAGTGTGTATACGTTATTTGTGAGGATCATTCGCAGCTAGTGTAGTGAGCGTGATAGGCTACGTGTTTTTTCACTCCCTATTTCCGCTATGAGCAGCTAGTTCCGGTGGTCTTTTTGAATATCCTGTACCTCTGAATTCTCTTTAACTGGTTCGACGTGATTTATAGGTTTGATTTATTCGGTGTTTTAGGGTTTAATCGCGACGTAGAGTTTTTTAGGGTTTGATTATTTTATTGGGTGGTCAATTGTTTATTATTTAATGCTGTGAGTGGATTAGGGTTTCCTTCTAGGGTTTCTTTTTGAAACCCTAATTTTTTGTTTCGCTGTTTGTTTCGTTTTTGATTTTGGGTTTTGAGAGAGATGGAGGAATCGGTGAATAACAAGGGACCAAATGCTGATGGTACTGGTGGAGGGTCTAGGTTGTTACAATCATTGCTGGGCGCCCGTAAGCCCATTCGAGGTACTTTGTCTCAACCAGTGGAGGGTACAAATCCTTCTGAGAGGACTGAGGCCACTGGGAATTCTGGCAAGGCAATAGGGACTGATGAAGTGACTCAGTCCTTTGCTTCCGTATTACGTAAGTCGGAGAAGAAACAGCTTGTGCGTACTAAAGAAGAACGTAATGAGAAACAAGTGTCTGGGGCTGCTGTTGCTCTTCCTTTACAGGCTGTTAAGGAAATATCTAATCATTTCGATAATACGTTACTTGGGTATTTTATTGGGAAGCGATTACCTTTTCCTTTAGTGGAAAACTATGTGAAGAATACCTGGGCTAAGTATGGCTTGGAACGTATGATGCTGAAGAATGGTTTCTTCTTTTTTCAGTTTGCATCCCATGAGGGGATGGAACGAGTTATTTGTGACGGACCTTGGTTAATTCGTTCTATGCCTCTTATGCTTAATGTTTGGACCCCATCTGTCAAGGTGTTTAAAAATGAAATTAAGGTTGCTCCTGTTTGGTTGAAGTTACATGTCCCTATCGCGGCTTACTCAGAAATTGGGCTCAATCTTATCGCGACTCAGGTTGGCAGGCCAATCATGTTCGACTCCTATACTAGTAGCATGTGTTTGAACCCATGGGGTAAGAACTCGTATGCTAGAGTTCTTGTTGAGGTCTCCGCTGAAAAGGAGCTCGTAGAATCTGTTGTTGTTGCTATTCTGTTCCTGGATGGGTCGGGACATTCTCTTGAAACTGTTGAAGTAGAATATGAATGGAAGCCGCCATGTTGTAAGAACTACTTGATTTTTGATCATACGGATGCTCAATGTCCTTTGAAACCTAAGACTCAACCGGTTTCAACTGTGGAGGATGATGGATTCCAGGAAGTTAATCGTAAACGGGGTAAAGAGAAGGTTATTGTTCAGCCCACTCGGATTGGTGGCATCCGCTTAAATAAACCAACACCCAATTTTTTCTATCGTAGGCATGAGAAAGGGGGTTCTTCTAAGAACCCTGTGAAGGAGATGGTGCAAGTGGAATCTAGTTTGAAAGCGGATTTGAAGAAGAAGTCTTCAACCAAACTTAATGATGGCACTAAAAATCAAGCTGATGGTAGCAACCCTGCTGTTACTACTAAGAACTCGTTTGACATTCTGAATAACGAGGGCAATGATGGGGAATCTGATTTTGGTCAATCCCAGGAAAATGGCGAGAATTCTGCTCAAGACCAGAAGAAGCCTGATGATGTTCTTAATGTGAGCGACAGTGATGTTGATGAAGAACTGGTTCTTGAAAGTCCTCCTGTTTCTTTAAACGCGGTGGCTGATTCTGTAGGGGCAAGCACTCCTATTACTGATGTTCCTCATGTCTAGTATAGCAGCGTGGAATATAAGGGGGTTGAATTTCTCCCCTAAGCAGAGTGAAGTTCGCCATGTGATTTTGGAAAATAAATTGTCCGTGTGTGCGATATTGGAGTCGCATGTGGCTGTGTCTAATCTTTCTAAGTTGTGTCCAAAAGTTTTTAAGCACTGGGACTGGACTACGAATGGCAATCTATGTTCCAAGGGCAGTCGTATTATCATAGGCTGGAATAATTATGATGTTGATGTCACGGTTATTGCTATGTTTGATCAGGTCATTCATGTCCGCATTTGGTTTAAAGTAGATAAAAGGGAGCTTTTCTGCTCCTTTGTATATGGTCATAATAGATATCTTCATCGTAGGGAGTTGTGGGAAAACCTGTGTGCGCACAAATGTTATATCAGAAACAGGCCTTGGTGTCTCCTTGGGGATTTCAATGCGGCATTGTTTCTTAATGATAGTACTTCGGGTTCTTCTACGTTAGACATTGCCATGAGAGAATTTAAAGCTTGTGTGGAAGATTTGGAAGTCTCGGATATTCAAAGTTCGGGGATTCACTTTACGTGGAACCAGAAGCCTAAAGGAGGGGAGGGCTTGTTGAAAAAGATTGATCGTGTATTGGTGAATTCTGAGTTTAATGACATATTTGTAGGTGCTCACGCTATTTTCAACCATATCGTGTATCGGATCATGCCCCTGGTGTTCTTGTGATTCCTTCAATGTCTAAAGTCCAGCCTAAGCCTTTTAAGTTTTATAATATACTTATTCAGCACCCTTCTTTCAAGGAGATCGTAGCTAATGGATGGGATGTTGGGTTTTCTGGATTTTGTATGTTTAAGGTTGTTAAGAAGCTTAAATGCTTGAAGAAGCCTCTCCGTTTGTTGCTTTTTAGTCATGGTAACATTCATGAGAATGTGTCAAGACTTCGGTTGGAGGTTTATAAAGTTCAGCAAGCCCTTGATTCGGATCCTTTTAATAATTGCTTGCGTGATCAGGAGGCTTCTTGTGTTAATGTTTTCAATGAAGCGATTTTGTTACAAGAGAGGTTTTGGAAACAAAGGGCGAAGATCCAGTGGCTGAAAGAAGGAGACTCAAATTCGGCCTATTTCCATAAAGCGGTCAAGAGTAGGAGAAGTAGAAGTCGCATTGATATTATCACTAACTCTCACGGTACTGTTTTTGAAAATGAGCAGGTGGCGCATGCTTTTGTTGATCATTATCGAGCTTTTCTTGGGCAACCTGGAGACGCTAGTGTTTTTGACTCGCATGAGCTTTTTGAAGCGCGGCTCTCTGATTTTGATGCTGACTTTATGGTCCGCCCTGTGTCTTCGCAAGAAGTTAAGGGGGCTATGTTTTCTATGGGGAATGATAAATCGCCGGGTCCGGATGGGTACACGGCTGCTTTCTTTAAAGATACTTGGGATATTGTTGGTCCGGACATTGTTCTTGCGGTTAGAGAGTTCTTTACTAATGGTAGATTATTGAAAGAGCTCAATCATATGGTTATTGCTCTTATCTCTAAAATTCAGACCCCTTCGCGCATTAACGATTACAGGCCTATTTCTTGCTGCAATGTCTTGTTTAAATGCGTTAGTAAAATCATTGCTAACCGCATCAAGGGTTGTTTGAAGTACATTGTTAGTCTAAATCAGTCGGCTTTCGTTCCTGGGCGAAATATTTCTGATAATATTCTCCTTACGCATGAATTGATGCATAATTATCATTTGGATCGTGGAAAGGTGAGATGTGCATTTAAGGTGGATATTCAAAAAGCCTATGATACGGTTGATTGGTCTTTCCTTGAACAAGTGCTTGTGGGTTTTGGTTTTCATACTAAGATGGTTGCTTGGATTATGGAGTGTGTGACTACTACTTCGTTCTCCATCAATCTTAATGGCTCTTATCATGGTTTTTTTAAGGGTAAACGTGGCTTAAGGCAAGGTGATCCACTTTCTCCTTATTTGTTCTCTATGGTTATGGAAATTCTCACTCTAATGCTCCGACGTAAGGTCCGTATTGCTGACTGTTTCAAGTTTCATCGTGATTGTGAAGCTATGGAGTTGATTAATTTGTGTTTTGCGGATGACCTTTTCCTTTTTGCTCATGGTGATGATGGGTCGGCTAGGGTTATCATGGAAGCCTTAGACGAGTTCAAGCTTGCGTCGGGCTTAACTCCTAGTCTTTCGAAGAGTACGGCTAACTTTTGTAATGTCCTTAATTGCACTAAACTTGCTATTTTACAGATTATGCCTTTTGAGGAGGGTTCCCTTCCGGTTAAGTATCTGGGTGTCCCGTTAGTGCCCTCGCGTCTTGTTTACAAAGATTGTAAGGTGCTGATTGAAAAGGTTGAGGGGCGTATTAATGATTGGAAGAATAAATCTCTATCAATTGCAGGGAGGTTACAACTGCTCCAATCTGTTATTTCTTCGATGCATATTTATTGGGCTTCTATGTTTGTTCTCCCGTCACGTGTTTTGCTTGATATTGAGCAATGTATGCGTGGCTTTCTTTGGTGCCAAGGAAAAATGCGTAAGGGGAAATCGAAGGTGGCGTGGGAGGTTGTTTGCCTTCCAAAAGATGAGGGTGGTCTTGGGATTAAGCGTTTGGACCTGTTTAACATAGCTCTTATGGCGTCTCATGTTTGGAAGCTTTTAATTCGGAAGGATTCGCTGTGGGTTCAATGGATGCACACATACAAGATTCGTAACCGCAACTTCTGGGATATTCCATGCCGTGGTAATATCTCTTGGGGATGGAGAAAGTTATTGCAGATTCGGCCTCTTATTCGGGAGTTTATTTGGCATTCTGTTGGTAATGGTCAGGCAACGTCACTTTGGTTTGATAAATGGTGTTCTATTAGTCCTATTGCCGGGTTTGTGTCGTCGCGTGACATGTATCGTGCAGGTCTTACGGCTGCATCCAAGGTCTGCGATGTGATACATGGTAATAGCGTGGTTTGGCCTAATTTTCTAGTGGTTAAATATCCTGTTCTTAATTCCGTTTCTGTTGGACATGTGGATTCTAATACGGTGGACAGGATTGAATGGAGGAATGGCTCGGGTACTGTGCAAAAGTTCTCTGTGGCTACTGTTTGGCAATCTATTCGGCCAATGGCCATTCAGGTTGATTGGTGCAAGGTTGTTTGGTTTTCAGTTTGTATCCCAAAGCATGCGTTTAATCTTTGGCTTATTATGAAACGTAGGCTGAAAACGCAAGATAGACTGTGTTCTTGGGATGTTGCTCATTCTAATATGGCATCGTCTTGTTTGCTTTGCTCTTCACAGCCAGATTCGCACGACCACCTGTTTTTTGACTGCTATTTCTCGAAAAGGATTTGGCAGATTTGGCTAACTTCCATCAGGTGCACTTTAATGTTTATGATGTGGTGGATGATCTTGTTCCTTTGGCTGCTCGTAGGACATCTACTAGTATTATTAGGAAGCTTGTTCTTGCGGCTACGACGTATTTCATTTGGCAGGAACGAAATGAGAGGCTGTTCAATAATTCTAAGCGTTCGGTTTCACAAGTTATTGAAGCTATTACGGCTGCAATTCGGTTGAAGCTGGTTTCGTGTCGTTTCAAGAAGTCTAGACGTGGTTTAGAGCTTTTGGATCGTTGGAAGATATCGGACTTAGTTTTAGATCAAAGATGATGTTTTTCCATTTTTGTTCTTGTTTGGTCAGGTGGTTATTTCCTATTGGGGTTATAGGTTTTGTAGTTAGTTTGTAGTATCGATTGGCATGTCTTTCGATCATTGAGTAGTTCAAGCTTCGCTTGAGGTTAATGTGGTATTTCAGCCACATTCCATTGTACTTCATTGATTTTTTGGTGTAATATATTTTACCGGGGTATGAATTCCCTTTTACCCCAAAAAAAAAGGGTCAAAAAAAAAGGGTCAGCCGACAAGAGGCATTATTCTCTATGGGTGATGAGAAATCACCAGGTCCGGATGGGTACACGGCGGCGTTTTTTAAAGCTTCGTGGGATATTATTGCAAATGATATTGTGGAGGCGGTGCAAGAATTTTTTTCAAATGGTAAGCTTCTTAAAGAATGGAACCATACAATAATTGCTCTTCTTCCTAAAGTGAGGTCTCCGTCTCGTGTTAACGATTACCGACCTATTTCTTGTTGTAATGTCTTATTTAAATGCATTACTAAGATCCTTGCTAACCGTATTAAGGATAGCCTTAAGACTATTGTTAGTCTTAATCAGTCGGCGTTTGTTCCGGGAAGAAATATTGCGGATAACATCCTTCTTACCCAAGAGTTGATGCATAACTACCATTTGGATCGGGGTGAGCCGAGATGTGCGTTTAAAGTTGATATACAAAAGGCATACGATACAGTGGATTGGTGTTTTCTTAGAGAGGTTCTCGTGGGGTTTGGTTTTCACAATCGCATGATTGCATGGATTATGGAGTGTGTAACCACTACGTCTTTTTCTATCAGCATAAATGGGTCTTTGCATGGGTTCTTTAAAGGAAAGAGAGGGCTTCGGCAGGGAGATCCTCTTTCTCCTTATTTGTTTACCTTGGTAATGGAGATATTGTCTTTGATGCTTAGAAGGCGGGTTCGTGAGGCTGTGAATTTTAAATACCATAGATATTGCGCTAAGTTGGAGTTGACTAATTTATGTTTTGCTGATGATCTGTTCTTATTCACTTATGGTAATACTGAATCAGCTATGGTTGTTCAGCAAGCGCTAGGTGAGTTTCAGGAGGTGTCGGGTCTGATTCCGAGTCTCCCAAAAAGTACCGCGTATTTTTGTAATGTGCTTAACCACATTAAGCAGGCGATTCTCCAGATTTTGCCTTTTGAGGTAGGTCGTCTTCCAGTCAAGTATCTTGGTGTCCCACTGGTGTCGTCTCGTCTTTTGATTCGTGACTGTAAGGAGCTTGTTGATAAAGTTCAAGTTCGGATTCAAGACTGGAAAAATAAATCTTTATCCGCTGCAGGAAGACTTCAGCTTGTTAAATCGGTTATTGGTTCTATGCATATATTCTGGGCGTCGGTTTTTATCATTCCTTCTCGTATTCTGTTTGATATAGAGCAGCTTATGAGAGGGTTTCTTTGGAGCCATGGTAAATTAGGGAAGGGCAGAGCTAAAGTCGCATGGGATTTGGTATGCTTGCCGAAGGACGAAGGTGGTCTAGGCCTCCGTAGGTTAGACGTTTTTAACAAGGCTCTTATGGTTTCTCATGTTTGGAAACTGTTGATGCTGAGGGAGTCTTTGTGGGTCCGATGGGTTCATGTTTATAAACTCAAGGGTCGCTCTTTTTGGGAGATTCCGTCTCGTGGCAATATGTCATGTGGATGGAGGAAAATCCTCCAACTTCGGCAGATCATTCGAGAATTTATATGGCACAAGGTGGGTGATGGGAATTCGATTTCTGCTTGGTCTGATATGTGGTGCTCGGCTAGTCCTTTGTCAGAGTTCATTACTCACCGGGATCTTTATAGAGCTGGCCTTTCTCCTACTTCTACTGTAAGTACTATTGTACATAATGGTTCTTGGGCTTGGCCGCGGGTTTTGCTGGATAAATATCCTTTTCTGAATATAATTACTGTGCCGACTATTATGGAGGGTGTTCGGGATTCTTTATTTTGGCAGCAAAGGAATGGGGTTGCTCGCCCTTTTTCAGTCTCTACGGTTTGGTCGTCTATTCGTGTCCGCAGCCCTAAGGTGGATTGGACGTCCATAGTATGGTTTCCGAGCAGTATTCCGAAGCATGCGTTTAATTTATGGTTGGTTATGCACCAAAGGTTAAAAACGCAGGATCGTGTTGCTATATGGGATGTTACGGCTTCTTTGGCAGTTGTTTGTCCATTATGTGATACTCAACCTGATTCTCATGAGCATTTGTTTTTCGAGTGTCCGTTTTCTCAACAGGTATGGAATTATGTTCGCAAATATGCTAGTATCTATGGGGCTACGCCTATATTTCAGTCCATTATTGAGGTGGTTAAGCCTATTGCCAAAAGGAGAACGATTGGTAGTATTATCGCAAAGTTAATTCTTGCTGCCTCAGCATATGGTATTTGGCAAGAGAGGAATTGGAGACTTTTTAAGTTGAAGAAGAGAACCTTCATTCAGGTTGGTGATTATATTCTTGCATCGGTGCGCCTTAAACTATTGTCGTGTCGTTGGAAGAAGACTACGGAGGCTGTTCATTATGCTCAGATTTGGAGCATGCCGAATTCAATTTTTAGTTAATATGATTGTTTTGTTATGTCTTTGTGTCATTAGGTGGTTCTTCCCTATTGGCGTGATTGGTTTTGTAATAGGTTGACTTCATATGGCATGTCATATGATTGTGGTAGTTCAAGTGTTGAGCTTGAGGTTAATGTGACATTCTAGTCACATTCCATTGTACTTATCGGTTTTTTGGGAATATATATTTTACCGGGGATAGTCCCCTTTACCCAAAAAAAAAAAAAATTCAATTCGCTCAAAACAAAACCCACCGAAACCCTAAAAAATAATAAATGCTAATCCTTGTTTAAACAAACAAAACGAAACGAAACAACTTGCCCAGGAAACGTGACGACCAAAAAAAGGACAAGAACCCCCAACGAGAGAAATAATACACTCGCAAAAGACAATGACGGCAAAAAACGAAAATTAAAACCAATTTAATTTACCCTAAAATCAATCAACCAAATAAAGACTTTGTTAACTCAAGAATAATCAGTGATTATTCGAGAAACCAACATCATTATAAGGTATTCGGATTAAAGGAAAAAGAAAATTAGGTTATGAGAAGAAGGGATTTTTTGGCAGCCTTTGATGTTTTTTAAGGTTTTACGAGTGGAGACTATTCCTGTAGTGGTCAAGTGTAGGGTATTTGATAGGTGTGTAAACACCTATCCTTTTTACCACTTAATTACAATAATAACCGAGCCAAAACGTGTATTTTATGTCATTTATGTCGAAATTATGCGTGGTTTGTATTTTTGTTGTGATTTAGGACGAAAAGGTGAAAAGTGGAGAAAACACGGGCATTCACGGGCTTTTATCGAAGAAAAAGACGAAAGACGAAGTCAAGAAATCAAGAGTGCAAAAAGAACTGAAGTCCAAGACCAATTCTGAAGATTTATCGAAGAAAAAGTCAAAAGACGGAAGTTTACCAAAAGCCGAAGAACTCAAGTCTAATTTATTGAAGAATTACAAGACGAGTTTGAAGAAATCCCAAGACAAAGTCATTAAAGTCAAAAGATTAAGAAGATTAAGGACTTAATGACGCAATTAAGAAAAGAAGAAAGAGGGGAGAAAGCTTCCTAAGCACCTCTCTAATCTCTCCTATAAATAGATTAGATTATCATTTCATTTTCTCTTGTTGGCTAGTTTGACAAACTATGCTCTTCCACTTTAATTTTTGCACATTTAATTACATGTCATTTAATTAATTGTCTTGCACCTTAAATACATTTAATTTCAAGTAAGTTTCTACTTAATTCTTGTCAATCTTTACTTTTATTGTTTGAGCTCCTATCTTCCTTTCTTGTTTGATCCTAATCTTTATGCTTTATTGTTTATGTTCATGTTCTTGATTTTTATTGATTTAATTAAGTGGGTTTTGATTATTTTGGTTATATTTGTTAGTTTGATTGTTTTGGATTGTTTGTTTATGATTAATAGATGTTTATTGATTAGTATGATTTAATCTTGTGGTTGATTTTGTTTAGTTTTGATTAGATCCAAAGCTTTTTGTTTCTTCCTTGTTCTTCGCTTCATTCTTATTCCCAGGTTTATTCCGAACGAAGGGTTAAAGCAAGTAGTTCCGAACCAGTGAGTTCCAAACCAAGCAAAGTTCTGAACCAAGCAAAGTTCCGAACGAATCAAAGTTCCGAACCAGTGAGTTCCGAACCAAGCAAAGTTCCGAACCAAGCAAAGTTCCGAACCAAGCAAAGTTCCGAATCAAAGTTCCGAACCAAGCTAAAGTTCCGAACCAAGCAAAGTTCCGAATCAAAGTTCCGAACCAAGCAAAAGTTCCGAACCAAGCAAAGTTCCGAACCAGTGAGTTCCGAACCAAGCAAAAGTTCCGAACCAAGCAAAGTTCCGAACCAGTGAGTTCCGAACCAAGCAAAATTCCGAACCAAGCAAAGTTCCGAATCAAAGTTCTGAACCAAGCAAAAGTTCCGAATCAGTGAAGTTCCGAATCAAAGGTGTTCATTCGGAATATTGAATATTCCGGATAAGTGACATATTCCGGATAAACCATTATTCCGAGTGATCATTTTATTCCGGATCAAGGATTTTGCTAAATATTCCGAGTGAAGAAGAATCATTCCGAACGAAGGTGACATTCCGGATGAGTGATTACTCCGAACGAAGGATTACTTCGAATGAGCTGTTTTCAGGTTCTTTTTAGTTTCTGTTTTTAAGTTTTAATTTTTAAGCTTTACTTTTCCCGCCTTTTTCCTTAGTTACACTTTAAGTTTACTTGCCTTAGATTTATTTTAGCCTTGCCTTAGTTTAATTTTTAGTTGCTTTTTAAGTTTGCCTTAGATAGTTTTAAGTTTGCGTTATTTACGTTAATTGCTATTTAATTCTCGTCACGTTTTAATTTCTCGTCATTTATTTTAAATTAGATTTAGATTTAAATTAACGTCATTTACTTTTACGTCTTGCACATTTATTTTAAAACAACCAAAAATATTCTTTTTTACCAAAAACAATTGAGTCGTACATTGAACCGGAAATCAATTCGTTAAGATACCGAGAAAACAAACTTTTCAACCTAGTAAAATCTCAGCATTAATCGTCCAAAATGTTGGGAATAAATTAAGGCCAGATCACTTGAGCGCTGACAAGAACAAAACAAGCGTTGACAAGAATAAAACAAGCGCTGACAGCTCAAGCGTTGACAAGATAAAGTCAAGCGTTGACACATTGAAGACAAGCACTGATGGAAGATATATTCTACGCGTGTATTATATTCTAGAATACTTCTAGTAAAGATAGGAACAACAATGTATTTTCTATATTTATCTTTACCTAGAATAGCTGATACGTAGATTATTGTACAAGGCTTCTTATGTCTATAAAAGAAGGCCTTTAGGTTAATGTTTATAATAAGTTTCATATAAGTTTTCATTCGTAAACTACTTTCATTGTAAGCAAGTTTGATATTGATAATCAAAGTGAAAGTTTGTTTATATCATTGTGTGTTCTTGTTTAAGTGTTAAATTCCTCATAACACTTAGATTCATAAGCATATACAAAGGTTTCTCTACGTGTATTACTTGATCTAATCTCGTATACACAAAGCTAATCGATCTAAGTTTGGGATCAACAAGTGGTATCAGAGCTTGTTGAGGAACTTTTGATCTTAAAGAACACCAGAACCCTAAAATCACCAAAACCCTAATTTTCTCAGAAACCCTAACAACATCATGTCTGAAGCAATAACCTCCTCCTCCTCAGCCTTACCAAACATCAAGATTCCCATGCTTGATGCAACCAACTTTGACTTATGGAAGTTCAACTTTGAACAATATCTGGGGATCTATGACTACACACTCTGGGAGATTATTGAATATGGAAACACTTTCAATAAGGCTCAAAAGATTCTTAATGCCATTGCTCAAAGAACAACTGTTGCTGGATGTCCTGAAGAGGATAAGAGAGAAAAACCTGGAGATGGTAGAGCTGTGGCTGCTGATGACATTGCAAAGAAAAGGGTTGACATGAAAGCCCTAAATATTCTGAAAGTCTCTTTGGGACAAGAAAACCAGCATAAATATAGAGGCTATGAATCTGCTAAGGATCTTTGGGAAGCTCTTGAAGTAGCATATGGTGGCAATGCAGACACTAAGGAGGAAAAGAAAAAGCAACTTCTGCATGATTATGCTGTCTTCAAAGCTCAACCCAATGAGAAACTGAGTAGTGTGAGAATCAGATTGCTTGACATTACAAGCAAGTTGTCCTACATGGGGACACAAGTTGGTGATGTTGACATCAATGCTACCTTTCTTAAAAGTCTTGGTGAGGCATGGAAGATTGAGGCAAGATCTATTCTTGCCAACAATACTTACAAAAGCTCCTCGTTTGATGACATCTACAACAAACTAAGGCTGTTGGAAGATGAAACTCTTTTAGAACATGGAAGCAAATCTACCAACAGCAACATGGCCTTCTTCTCTCATAGTGAAGGTCAATTCAATCGGAAAGACTCTTATATGCATCCAGTTACTGGATCATCATATGTCAGCGCTAGAACAAGTCCTGTCAACGTCTCCTTTTCAGACGCTGACACATTCAAGAATGACTCCCCAAGAGTTAAACCTGCTGGTTTGGATTTGGATACTGTTTGTGCTTACATTGCTTCTTTGCCCAATGGTTCAGTGATTACATATGAGGACCTTGAGCAGATAAGTGATGAGCACTTGGAAGAGATGGACATCAAGTGGAACATGGCTCTTGCTAGTATAAGAGCAAATAGGTGGAACAGAAGGTTTAAGAAGAAAATGACCTTCAATGCTAAAGACACAGCTGGATTTGACAAATCCAAAGTTGAATGCTACAACTGCCATCGTATGGGGCACTTCATGAGGGAATGCAGATCTCCTAGAAGATCTGATGCTGGTAAACCCTCAAGTCAGGTTGTTAAAGCTCAGGATTCCAAAGCCATGGTTGCAGTTCAAGGAATTGATGGTATGGGATGGGATTGGAGCTATCTGGCTAAGAATGTTGAAGAGGATAAAGCTTTGCTTGCTGATATTGAAGAATAAGAGCATGTTGAATATGCTCTCATGGCACACTCCTCCTCTTCATCTGATAATGAGGTATATGATGACGCTTTTTGTAGCAAAGGTTGTAGGTTAAATACTGAAAGGCTTAACAAAGAGGTGTTAAAATTAAAAGATGATATGAGTACTGAAAGATGTAAATTGTCTAATTACCAACTAGCTCTTACTGAAACTGAGAAAACCGTTTCTGAATACAAGAAAATGGAGTTCGATTTAAAAGATAAAATCAATATCTTAAAACATGAGTTAGAGGGTAGTATGGATATTAGAAACATCATGGAAAGGGTTAATGGTGAGTTACAGGCTAAGTTAGATGAGGCCATTAAAAATAAAGATAATGTTGGTCTCAAAATTCAAAGATTTGATAGAGCCACCCAAACCCTAGGAGACTGTGTAGCTAAACAAAGGGATCCTAAGGACATGACTGGGATTGGGATGAATGATTACTCTTTGGTTCCACCACCAGCTGGTGACTTCTATGGTGTCCAACAAAGGGACTTATCTCGGACTGGTTTGCTAGAGCTCCAAGAGGAGGAATTCATTCCTCCACCAAGAGTTGTCACTCCAGTTGAAGAATATCAACAAAAGTTGACTGACCTGAATGAGTGGAAGAAGGCTAACCCTACTTTATTTGTCAGGGGTGGCTTGCTATGTGAAAGTCCTAATGAGTCCACACCCATTAAGGTTACTAACCCAATCACTGGTAAAGCTGTTGACCTAGGCTCAAACACTGTTAGAAGACCTACCATTAAATATGCAGAGATGTATAGGAATACTAGGTCTCCCAAGAGCCAAGTTAGCAATCATGGAACATGCTTCTTCTCTTCTAGACCTAAGGTTGCGTCTAGAAAAGCTTGTTACACATGTGGTAGCTTTTCACACTTGGCATACAAGTGTGTCAACGCTCCCAAAGCCAGCGCTGACAGGAACAATTTCAGCGCTGTCAGGAACAAAGTCAACGTTGTTAGGAAGTCAAACGTTGTCAGACCCAAGCCTTGTGTGCAGCAAAGTCCACAAGTGATTAGACCTGCCTCATTCTTTACTAGAGGGTCTAACACTCATGGACAAAGACCATTTCAAAAGACAAACACCTGGTCAAATAGGCAATGGGTTTCTGTAGCAAACCCTAGGTTCAACGCTGACAAGGGTAAATTCAGCGTTGACAGGACGAATTCTAATGCTGACAGAAATGTGACCAGACCTAAATATTTGCAACCACAAGGTAAGGGGTCTAAAGCTTCTTCAAGCTTAACATGGAGACCCAAGAAAGATCAAAACCCTAATGATAATGGGATTTCAATGACTTGCAATAGATTTAACTACATTTAAAAGGTCATTACAAAACCTATTGGGTTTAACTTGGTATTTTATCCTAAGAAGGATGAGAATGGGGTTGTTGTGAGAACTAAGTCTGTTCTTATTGAACAACCAGATGAATCCAAGTCTTTTAAGACTTAGGTTCCCAAAGAAAACTAATTTGTTTTCTTTATGTGCAGGGCATTCAAAGACAGGTCAATGATTATGGATATTGGGATAGTGGATGCTCAAGGCACATGATAGAGAAGGAGGACTATTTTACAAACTTCTCTCCCATTAAAGATGGTGATAAGGTTTACTTTGGAGGCGGATATGGTACTATTACAGGCAAAGGAACCCTTCTCACCAAGAATTTGCGTTTTGAGAACGTCTTTCTGGTAAAAGAACTTGATTACAATCTGTTTAGTGTATCACAAGTTTGTGATAACAAAAAATAAAGTTCTGTTTACTGATACTGAGTGTTTGGTGTTAAGCAAGGATTTTAAGATTCCTGATGAGAAATACATTGAGTATAGAACACCTAGGCATAAGGACATATATAATGTGAATTTAAATGGGATTAAAATGAATAATAATATGTCTTGTTTTTATGCTAAGGCCTCAGTAGATGAGAGTAATTTGTGGCACAGAAGACTAGGGCACATAAATTTTAAAAATATAAATAGACTTGTGAGGCTTGGTTTAGTTGATGGTTTGCCTGAGAAGGCCTTCCACAATGACACTCTTGTGTTGCATGTCTTAAAGGCAAGCATCACAAGGTCTCATTCAAGTCTAAACAGGTGCACACTAGTTCTAGACCTCTTCATATGCTACACATGGACCTCTTTGGTCCAACCAATATAGAAAGTTTGAATGATAAGTCATATTGCTTTGTCGTCACAGATGACTTTTCTAGGTTTACTTGGACATTCTTTCTAGCTATGAAGAGTGACACAGCTGATGTTCTAATTGATTTTATCACTCAGATTGAGAAGAGGTCTGGCAATGAGGTTAAAATGCTTAGGAGTGATAATGGTGGAGAATTTAGGAATAAGAAACTAGATGATTTCTGTGCCAGGAAAGGAATTACAAGGCAATTTAGTATTGCTAGAACCCCACAACAAAATGGGGTTGCTGAGAGGAAAAATAGAACCCTAATTGAAGCAGCCAGAACAATGTTGGCTGATGCTCACTTTCCTATAGCCTTTTGGGTTGAGGCTATTCTATGCAGAGCAAGGGATATAGGGTTTATCTTAAATAGAGCATTGGTTAACAAAATTCAGAACAAAACACCTTATGAGTTACTTTGGGGAAGAAAACCTAATATTGGTTTTCTCAGACCTTTTGGTTGTCATGTAGTAGTGTTGGATACTAGTGATGCCTTAGGGAAATTTAGTGCAAAAGGTGATGAGGGTTACTTCATGGGGTATTCTGTGCAGAGCAAGGGATATAAGGTTTATCTTAAAGAGGACAAACGTATAGTTGAAAGAGTACATGTCAGGTTTTTAGAGAATAAACCTAGTGATCCTGAAAGTGGTCCTAATTGGTTGTTTGACTAGGAACCTTTATCTAGAACTTTAAATTATATGCCTGTCACTAATCCAGACATTGTGAAGGTAACTTCAAATGTTATGGAGGAACAAGTTGTTGATGTTTCAGGTACTCAGGTTCATGAAAAGGTTGGATCACAAGCAGAAAAGACATCTCCTATCCTTGAATATGTGTCCATTCCCATTTGGCAGATGCTTTTGCTGCTGCTGGACAAGATAATGGTGGTTTCCAAGCACCACCAGATACAAACATGCATGTTCCTTCAGGCGCTGACAAAGCCAAATCTAGCGCTGACAAGACCAATTCAGACGTTGATGGCTCGGACGTTGACAACAACAGTTCAAGCGTTGTTAGCCCAAGCGCTGACAAACAAGGTTCAGACGTTGACAACACCTTTGCACATCTTTTCTCTTCCACTTTTGAACAAGGTGAACCTTCCAATTCATATGAAGAAGGTCATCCTTATGTTGATATAAGAGAGTCTGATGAAGAAGATATTGGCAACATGGAGCGTGAGGTTGAGGACACCAGACTTTTTGAAGGAGGAGTTCTCACTTCTACAATGAAGAATAACCCCCCTTCCCAGATCATTGGTGATGTTATGACTCCAGTTCAGATTAGAAGATCTCATCAAGGTCTTGGTGGGTTTATTGCCAATATACACAAGAAGGTTGATACCCCTCTTGTGCAAGCATGTCTGTTTGCCTGTTTTCTGTCACAAGAGGAACCCAAGAAAATATTTGATGCTCTCAAAGAACCAAGTTGGGTGGAAGCAATGCAGGATGAGCTTCACCAATTTGCAATTCAGGATGTTTGGGAGTTGGTTGATTGTCCTAGATATGTCAGACCTATAGGGACAAGATGGGTTCTAAGGAACAAAAGAGATGAAAGAGGCATTGTGGTCAGAAACAAGGCAAGGTTAGTGGCTCAAGGTTATACACAAGAGGAGGGGATAGACTATGAGGAAGTCTTTGCACCAGTTGCAAGGATTGAAGCTATAAGGATTTTTCTAGCCTATGCATCCTGCATGGGCTTCACTGTCTATCAAATGGATGTCAAGAGTGCTTTCCTCTATGGAACTATTGTTGAGGAAGTATACGTAATGCAGCCTCCTGGTTTTGAGGATCCAGAGCATCCAGATAAAGTGTATAGAGTCAAAAAGGCTATGTATGGCCTTCATCAAGCCCCAAGAGCATGGTATGGTACTTTTTCTACATACTTGGTGGACAATGGATTCAAGAGGGGCACCGTAGATCAGACACTGTTTACAAAGAAGAAAGGCAAGGATGTGTTGCTTGTGCAGGTCTATGTTGATGATATCATTTTTGGGTCTACTGATCCAAAGATGAGTGAGGATTTCTCCAAGCTTATGACAGACAAATTCAAGATGAGTGCTATGGGGGAGATGAACTTCTTTCTTGGTTTACAAGTTCAGCAGAAAGAAGATGGTATCTTCATCTCCCAGGATAAATATGTTGCTGAGATCTTGAAGAAGTTTGGCTTTTCTCCACATGAAAAGAGGGCTACTACTCCTATGGATAGAGAACACCCTTGGGGAAAGATTGGAGATGGGAAAGATGTTGATGTCAGGCACTATAGATCCATGATTGGATCCTTGATGTATCTTACTGCCTCCAGACCTGACATCATGTTTGCTGTGTGTGCTTGTGCACGCCATCAAGTGACTCCCAAAGAATGTCACCTTTATGCTGTGAAGAGGATCTTTAGGTACCTAAGATGCTATCCTGGTCTTGGTTTGTGGTACCCAAAGGATTCACCATTGGAGCTGATTGCATATTCAGATAGTGATTATGGAGGTGATAAATTTGATAGGAAATCCACAACTGGTGGATGTCAGTTTCTTGGGAGCAGGTTGATCTTTTGGCAATGCAAGAAACAAATAGTGGTGGCTAATTCTACAACTGAAGCTGAATATGTGGCTGCAGCTGCTTGTTGTGGCCAAGTTTTGTGGATTCAGAACCAGCTGTTGGATTATGGGTATAATTTCATGCATACCAAGATATTTGTGGACAATAACAACACTTTATGCATCATTAAGAATCCTGTACATCATTCTAAAACTAAACACATAGAAATTAGACACCATTTTATAAGAGATTGCTTTGAGAAAGGTTTAATACAACCAGATAGGGTTGACACTGAGGAAAATGTGTCAGATTTACTAACTAAACCTTTTGATGCTGGGAGATTTCAATACTTGGTAACAAGTATTGGAATGGTTAATCTCACATAGTATGTGTTTTGGAGTCTTTTTGTAAAAGTATGTACAGGATGATGCATTGTTATTGGTCTTATTGATGATTTAGATTTTCCACTATATTTTTCTAACACTGACAAAGGTTGCTTGAACGCTGATAAGTGTTTTTGTAACGTTGTTAGCAATATAATTGTCTAACGCTGACAAAGCCTCCCTCAACGCTGTCATGTGTTATCGGGGCGTTGTCAGCAACAATGTTAGTTTTGTGGTTTTCAATCTAAATGTGCAGATGGTGTTAGCAGTATACCATTGGATACAGAGTTGCTTATGGATCAATGGAGAAGCATTTGGACAAGTTTTTAATTATGGATGATGGTTGGAATGTTTCATTCCTATCTTGACATAAATTTTTATGTTCATGCATGATTTTAGCAAACTTTTGTATCATAGTTTAAGGGGAGGTTTTAGGAACCTTTAGGATATTTGGGTATCCATATGATACTCTTATCATAATTCTAGATTGTGTCCACAGGTGAGTATGAGTTAGTTTTACTAAATCATGAGGCACTGTAGCATGCAAAGTTGATATACTATGCATGCTGCCAAGACATTTTTGGCCTAGAATTGGTTGTGGTCTGTTGGGAGACTTGGGAATGATTTTGTTATGGGATTTACCTGGAGTAACAACGATTTTATAAGGTAACTTGGTTGTTAAGAGTTTTGGTTAGCAAGAGACACTAGAGGACTGTTATGTCTATCTTGCTTATGCAAGTGTGCATAACTGGACAGTGCTTGCCGCCCTATAATAATTATCAGC
Organism: Glebionis coronaria; assembly: GCA_025667525.1. NCBI lineage: Eukaryota > Viridiplantae > Streptophyta > Magnoliopsida > Asterales > Asteraceae > Glebionis > Glebionis coronaria. The sequence continues at coordinate 238,399,714 of CM046880.1, forward strand.
TGTTGGTTATCTTCTCTAGGATAAATTACTTGTTAAGGTCATTTTTCACTTTTTAAAACATTTTTATTTTGGACGCTGACAAGAATTTTCCAAGCGTTGTTGTGACCAAATTGGACGCTGACATGGCTATAGGCAAACGTTGACAAGATTATAGCCGTTGGGCGTTGATAGGTTATTTTTGACCGTTGACACTCAATGGGACCTACCTAGTTGTTACTTTTTGACATATTTTCAAGCCGTAATTTTAGGAGTTGTTACTTTCATTTAATGCATGAGATAACTTATAAATTTTTTAATATTTTCATGATTGATATTTGAAAATATTTGCCTATTTTTGGGCCAATCACATGCATTCTTTTTCTCCTGTAAATTTGGCTCCTATTTTAAACAGGGTATCTATAATTCTTGTCTAACACAATTTTCTCTTATCAACTTCATCTTCTTCACTTAAAATTAACAGCTTTCATCAATGGCACCAAAGTTTAAACCAACAGAATTGGAATTGGGGTTCAGATCTCAACACAACATGATTGCATATCTTGACGCTGATGATACTCTGTTTCCTCAATACACACAAATGGTGGCGTATTTGAACGCATCCCCATTAAGGTATGCTCTTTCTCATGCACCACTCATTCCAGTCACACACATTAAACAGTTTTGGAACATTGTTAGTTCCTCAACAGTTAATTGAGTGATCACATTGACTTCTATTGTTCATGGGAGATCTTAGGTGGTTACTGAGGCTTTGGTACGCCAAGCCTTGCATCTTGATGATGCTGATGGTATAGCCACCCTTCCCATAAATGAAATAGAACAAGGGCTTAGAGCTTTAGGATATCCTTTTCCTGATGAAGGTACTCTAAATAAGTATCATAAGCAGGAATTTCCCCCAGCCTGGAAGTACCTCATACATGTCCTCCTTCAATGTTTGAGTCCCAAATGTACTACACACAATGAGATCAATAGATCCATTGCCAGTGCTATTGTGTGCATTGCAACAGGGCAAAAATTTAACTATTCTAAAATGATTTTTGAGGGGATGTGTAAAAACAAGGGGACAAAAATGACTTTAGCTTATCCCCGTTTTCTACAAATGGTTTTTGATGTTCAAGGTTACTGCTCAAGGGATCACAATGATTTTTATAAGATCCCTGAGCAAAAGAAAGCTATTTTTATGAAGATGAACTCACCACCCATCGTGACCTACCTTTAACCCAAGCCATGCTTGCTGTTATTGCAACCGCACAACCCCAACCAGATTCCCAACCTCAAATTGACCCTCAACCACAACTTGAACCAATTCCTGAACCTTTACCTTCACCTGAACAAATGCAAATTGACTCAGAATCCTTCAACGATGACACACTCAATGTTGGCGTTGATGTGCCTATTTCCAACACTGACACACAACCTTCACAAACCCAAACACCCCTTAACCAACCCACATCCACCCATTCTTCCACACCATCTTCCACACCCCCTGAATATAGGTTGATGAAATGCCAGAGGATCACTGGAGTGTTCTCCTCTGGTGGTCCTAGCCATGTAGCAGAGAGAACCACCACCACAAGTGTGGCTGGTGACCTGGATGAGGCTGGGACTATTGGTTCTGGCTTAGAAGCTGGCCAAGGAAGTCCCACCATCATTAAGTCCTCATCCTTGCCCAATGAATCTGACTTGGGAGGTCAAATCCCCATTTTAGAAGAGGGCAGACTGGAACCAATGACTCTTTTGGAATTGACGGCAGTCTGCATTAGCTTGCAAAAGCAAAATGTAGACTTAGTACAAGTTGTCAGCTCACAAGGCCTTGAACTCAAGCAATTGAGGGAGAGGATTGTTGTTTTGGAGAGTGCTGGTGCAAGGAGGGGTATGGAGGAATCTTCCAAAGGGGAGGAAGATCCAATAAATCTGAGTGATAAGGGCAGTCATGATGGTCAATCAATGGATGTTGCTGAGGCCCTTACAACTTTGAAGAAACAAACAGGTTTTGATACGTCCTTAGTCTCTCCCACCAACTTAAATTTATCATTTACAACTATGTTGAGAGAGGTTACACAAGGCGCTGAGGGAAGATATTTGAGCGTTGACAAGGAAAATTTGGACGTTGATAGAAGTATTTTGGGCGCTGATAGGACAAATTTGGGCGTTGACAAACCTGCACATGAAGGTGATGTATCCCAGTCATCATCTATCATCAAGGAGGTTTCTACTCAGGTATTACCATCTACCTTACCAACTATTGCACCATCAGATAAGGGTAAGGGTATAATGGTAGAGGATATTGTTCCAAAGGATGCAGCTCAAGTTGAATTTGATAGAAGATTGGCTGCACAAATCATGGAACAGGATGAAAAGGAAAAGTCACCATTTGTTGTGACTTCTGAAGAAGGAAGTGATGGAGCTAGCTCAGACTCAAGTGTGATGATTATAGAACCAGAAAGGCTTGAGTATGGGGATGAGTTGGCCAAAGAGAAGCTGAGATAGTTGAAATTGTAGGTTGACTTTGACATGCCAGAGGTGGTTCAAATGTATAATGCTTGGGAAGAAAGATGCATGGATAATCCAGACTTGACCATTTCAGATCAAATATGGGGTTTGGAGCTTCTTCTTAGAGTTCAGAAGGATTGCCATGTAATTTTGAAACACAAGGCAAGCAATATTCTCTCAGAGTTGAAAAGGGATAAAAGGGAGCTCTACTTTATGTTGCTCAGATGTCATGGAGTTGGATGGACATATAAGAAGTTGAAGGCTTTGACATTTGATGAGTTGGAAAACAGGGCTTATCCCATTTGGGTGAGAGTGCAGGAAGCAAACACTCTCAGACTTCTTTCAGATGAAAGAAAGGAGGAACTTGCAGAAGAAATGGAACTCAAGAAAGCTATGGTTGTTCCTAGGCCAGTGAAGAAGGGAATTTCATTTGAGTTTCCCAAAGATATGGATCCACTATATCCAAGTGAAGCTGTCATCAGAAAGAGCCTCAAGCTCTCACCTTTAGAAGCTTCAGATATGGTGCAAGTGTTACCATTAGATTCCAGGAACCCAATTGTGAGTTATGAAGAAGATGAATGTGGGTTTTGGAAGATTGGCAGATTTGGCAAGGAGGTACACACTTTTACCACTCTCATATCTTTGTTTGCAAGTTGTGATAGAGAAGACTTGGTTGACCTTTGGAGGTTGCTAGAAACCAAGTATGAGGCTGAAGCACCAACTTCAGCTAATGGAATAAAACTTTGGACCACATTCAAAAGAATGTGTGGACCAAAAGATGAGGATCCTGCAATATGGAAGGATCTTGAAGATGACCTCAGTGGTCTTCAATGGAGGTTATATTCAGCTGCTGGTGTATATCATTTGAGTTCTACAAAGTTTGCTGAGTATCTACTTGTGGATGCTCAGTATTTCATATCCAAGGCAATTTTGGAGATGATGAAGGACACTCAGCTGGAAATAGATTATTCAAGTGACGTGGCAAAAGATTTGATCAGATTTATTCACTATCAATATGAGAAGGTTTGTAAGATTCCTCCTAGTCCTTAATGCTTATTCAGAAACTTGATCATAAGAGTGGATATCAAGTTTAGGGGAGGATTGTTGGGAATAAATTAAGGCCAGATCACTTGAGCGCTGACAAGAACAAAACAAGCGTTGACAAGAACAAAACAAGCGTTGACAAGAACAAAACAAGCGCTGACAGCTCAAGCGTTGACAAGATAAAGTCAAGCGTTGACACATTGAAGACAAGCACTGATGGAAGATATATTCTACGCGTGTATTATATTCTATAATACTTCTAGTAAAGATAGGAACAACAATGTATTTTCTATATTTATCTTTACCTAGAATAGCTGATACGTAGATTATTGTACAAGGCTTCTTATGTCTATAAAAGAAGGCCTTTAGGTTAATGTTTATAATAAGTTTCATATAAGTTTTCATTCGTAAACTACTTTCATTGTAAGCAAGTTTGATATTGATAATCAAAGTGAAAGTTTGTTTATATCATTGTGTGTTCTTGTTTAAGTGTTAAATTCCGCATAACACTTAGATTCATAAGCATATACAAAGGTTTCTCTACGTGTATTACTTGATCTAATCTCGTATACACAAAGCTAATCGATCTAAGTTTGGGATCAACACAAAAAGGGCTTTAAATGCATTAAATATCATGAAAATGGCCAAATATATGCTTGTATTTGTTGCGTGTGTATTTTAGGTATGGATATTGAGAAAATGATAAAAGATTACAAGAATCATACAAAAGCGAACACGGGAAACAAAGCCGCACAATGAACCAAGCCCTAATGAAGATTTTCCAAGACAAACCCTTGAAGATTTGAAGATCATGCAAGAAGGGTCCTCCAATATTGAAGAATTGACACTTTAAACCCTTGTATCTTCATAATTACAAGATTGGTCCCTAAAGTTTGTCAATATTGAAAAAAGGGCCCTCCACTTTGAAGAATTGGCAATTTTAGTCCCTCAACAAAACTAAATTGTCAATATTAGTCCTCCTCAAAGTCAAACATATCATTAAGGACTTCAAGTTACAATTAATTACAAGTTTGGTCCTTTAAAATTGTCAAATTACCAAAAGGACCCTTGACTTTGAAGAAATGGCAAAAATGGTCCCTCATTAATCATGACTTGGCAAATTTAATCCTCCAAGAAGTCAAACAAACAAGTCAAGACCATTATCATTGAAGAAAATGCCAAAACACCCCTTCAAGAATCAACAAATAGCAAGAAATACCCCTGAAAATACTTTGGAAAAGTATTTGGGGCAAAAAAGTGAAAATGGAAACTTTAAATACAAAGGGATTCGTCTTTTGGCTGACTAAATTGCAAATGAAAGAAGTTTGAAAGATAGAGGGTTAAATGTAGCAGATAAGGAAAGAAACGTAGACCAACCATTCCCTTACACGTGTCCCACTCACCCCTTACAACCAATCAGAACTCACCTTCCCTCCACCTCACCAATCCACTTCACCCGGTTTATATTAATTAATCCCTTGGCGCCTTAACATAACTTTAAATCTTAATCACCCCTAAACCAGAACTCACCTACTATTCATCCAAGAACACAATTTGGTTTTTGTTAATGGCTTGAAATTAAACCATAATCTTCTCCAGATTAGTGATTAAGGGTCCCTTAAACACATCCCAACCTTAAAAACCCATGCCACATCACTATCTTGCTCACATGTTTAAACCCCTTCACACGGTTTTGAGAAAAAGCCAAAATGGTGCCAGGGAATCTACTACCCACATTCAGTTTCAAACTTAAGCTTCATTGTGAGCCTTTGGATGCATTTTCACCTTGGACACCTCACACAAACAGCCAATTCTCTTCACATGATGCCAAGGCATTCAAACAAGATAAGGGGCATTTTGGGACTTCTACTGCATTAGGGTTCACGTTTTTAGCTTTCTTAGACATCACTTGTAGCCTATATAAGGCTTAGGACTCAGTCATTTTTGCTTTGCTCTTGAATTTTCCTAAGTTCACAATTCTGTAAATCATATATTCAAAGTAATGAAATGTGTTTGAATTTGGGGAAGAAAACTCAAGTGCCAATCATTATATCTGCTTATTATTGTTGTTTGTTAACTAATCTTGAATCCTAAAACCTGTTTTCAAAAGAGTGTGCAAAAGTTTGCATATTTTCCTTGAATCTTGATATTTTGCTAAGTCTTGTTTAAACCTTGGAATTCTTGCGCTATAAAGCTGATCATAGCATCCTGATATTGTGATATCAAGGTGTTGTAAAGCTTATAACTTGGGGATAATCAAGTGTGGGGAACTAAGGTTGCATTAATCAAGTTTACCACTTTTCTGTTTTTGATAATTGTGCTTCTTACCTTGTTCAATCTTAGCAGGCTTGTTTGTGGAAGCTTGTGCTTGTTCTTGCTAGCACATAAGCTCAAAATTCGTGGGTGTGGATGTACATCCATGAGGTTTGCACCATTCTACCTAAAATCTGCTTAAAATCTTGATTTTTGGTGAATTTGTGTGTTTCTTGTGTTCTTGTGGAATTTATGGTCTAATCTTGTTCAATACTGTATATTACATCTGTTTATGTGTTTGATTGGGCTTGGGTAGTCTTGGAATACACTTATACTTGTTTAAAAATGATTTGAAAAAGATAAGGGGTGTTTGGGATTATCTGTTCGGGTATGATTAGCTCGAATTGGTCCATTTACAGTTTTATTGAAGACATTATTCCGTTTGCAATGAGAAGAAGTTCGAAGAGCTTATGTGCTAAGCTTGTTCTGGCAGCTACGGCGTATTATGTTTGGCAGGAACGTAATAATAGGCTTTTTAGAGGCGAGAAGAGGTCTGTTGATCATGTTGCAAGTTGCATTATTGATTCGGTAAGGATGAAGCTTGTTTCTTGTCGTTGGAAATCGTCAAGAGCGACTCAGGATATCAAGCGCTTATGGAAGATCGACTATATGTTTACTCAGGACTAACTCTTAGGGGTTTTTCCTTATGTATTTTTAAATGGTTTTTCCCTATTGGTGTTATTGTTTGTGTAATAGGGTTTGATAACTGAGAGGTCTGTCTCTCGGTTTTAGTAGTGGTTGTTTGAGCTATGGCTCAAGGTTAATGTGGTATTTCTGCCATGTTCCATTGTATTTATTGACTTTGGGTGATTAATATATTTTACCGGGGAATAGTTCCCTTTTACCCAAAAAAAAAAAAAAAGTTGTTGTTTATGCTTGTTATCTGTTATTTACTTGGTTGAGAACTAAAACCTACAAGTTATTGGCCTTAAACCCTTGAATCAAACATTGTGCTATATCTCATTGGATTTAACTGATTTTGACCTAAGATTTTGGAAATATCTAGAATATATGCATGCTTAGGGCTAAAAGTTGTTAAATCATTGTTAATACAGATGCATTTGCTGCTGCTGGAAAGGAAAAAGGTGGTCCACAAGTATCACCAGTTGAAAACATGCATGAATCTTCAAGCGCTGATAAAGGAAAATCTAGCGCTGACAAGACAAATTCAGGCGTTGATGGCTCAAATGTTGACAACCCTCCTTCAGGCGTTGACAATCTTTTGACCATTTATTTTCTTCCAGTATTTTTGAACAAGGTGAACCTTCAAATAGACATGGAGAGGTTCACTCAGATGATGATGGAAGAGAATTTGAAGATGATATTGGCAACTTGGAGACTGAAATTGATGATAACACAATAATTCAAGGAGGAGTACTTACTTCTACTATGAAGAATCACCCTTCTTCTTTAATCATAGGTGATGTGATGACTCCTATAAAAACTAGAAGGTCTCATCAGAATCATGGAGGATTTATTGCCAATATTCACAAGAAGGTTGATACCCCTCTTGTTCAAGCATGTTTGTTTGCCTGTTTTCTGTCACAACAGGAACCCAAAAAGATTTTTGATGCTCTCAAAGAACCAAGTTGGTGGAAGCAATGCAAGATGAGCTTCACCAATTTGCTATTCAGGATGTTTGGGAGTTAGTTGATTGTCCCAGACATGTCAGACCTATTGGGACAAAATGGGTTTTTAGAAACAAAAAGGATGAGAGAGGGATTGTGGTCAGAAAAAAGACACGTTTAGTTGCTCAAGGCTATACACAAGAGGAAGGGATAGACTATGAAGAGGTTTTTGCACTTGTTGCAAGGATTGAAGCAATAAGGACTTTTCTAGCCTATGCCTCTTGCATGGGATTTATAGTCTATCAAATGGATGTGAAGAGTGCTTTTTGTTTATGGCACAATTGCAGAGGAGGTTTATGTAATGCAGCCTCCTAGTTTTGAAGATTCAGAACATCCAAACAAGGTGTATAGAGTGAAGAAAGCTATGTATGGACTTCATCAAGCCCCAAGAGCACGGTATGGCACATTGTCCACCTATCTGGTGGAAAATGGATTCAAAAAGGGCACCATAGATCAGACTTTGTTTACAAAGAAGACTGGTACGGATTTCTTGCTTCTTCAGGTCTATGTGGATGATATCATCTTTGGCTCTTCTAGTCCAAAGATGAGTGAAGACTTTTTCAAGCTCATGACAGACAAGTTCAAGATGAGTGCAATGGGAGAAATGAACTTCTTTCTAGGGTTACAAGTTCAGCAGAAAGAAGATGGTATCTTCATTTCTCAAGGCAAATATGTAGCCGAAATCTTGAAGAAGTTTGGCTTTTCTCCACATGAGAAACGAGCTAGCACACCCATGGATAGGGAACACCCTTGGGGAAAGGTTGGAGATGGAAAAGAGGTGGATGTCAGGCATTATAGGTCAATGATTGGTTCATTAATGTATCTCACAGCTTCAAGACCTGACTTTATGTTTGTTGTGTGTGCATGTGCATGCCATCAAGTGACTGCCAAAGAGTGTCATCTTCATGCTGTCAAGAGGATTTTTAGGTATCTTAGGTGCTATCTCACCTTGGGATTATGGTATCCAAAAGATTCTCCATTGGAGCTTATTGCATATTCAGACAGTGATTATGGGGGTGACAAGTTTGACAGAAAATCCACAACTGGTGGATGCCAATTTCTTGGGAGTAGGTTGATATCTTGGCCATGCAAGAAACAAACAGTGGTGGCTAACTCTACAACTGAAGTAGAATATGTAGCTGCAGCTGCTTGTTGTGGACAAGTTTATGGATGCAGAACCAGCTGTTGGATTATGGGTATAATTTCATGTATGCCAAGATTTTTGTAGACAATAACAGTACTTTATGCATTATTAAAAATCCTGTACATCACTCTAAAACAAAACACATAGAAATTAGACATCATTTTATAAGAGATTGTTTTGAAAAAGGTTTAATACAACCAGATAGGATTGACACATAGGAAAATGTCACTGATTTATTAACTAAACCTTTTGATACTGGGAGATTTCAATACTTGGTAACAAGTATTGGAATGATCATTCTTACCTAATATGTGTTTTTAAACTCTTTGTAAAAGTATGTATAGGATATGCATTGTTATTAGTCCTTGTACAAAATTAGATTTTCCACTTTATTTGTCTAATGCTGACAAAGGTTATTTTAACACTGACAAGTGTTAAATTGGCGTTGTCAGCAACATGTTAGTTTTGTGGTTTTTGATCTAATTATGCAGGCGTTGTTAGCATTGTACAAATGGATACAAAGTTGCTTGTAGAATCTTGGAGCATTATTGGAGCATGTTCAAGTTTATGGATGATGGTTGGAATATTTATATTCCTATCTTGACATAAATTTTATTGCATACATTTTATTTAGCAACTTGTATATCTTATTTTAAGAGGAGGTTTAGGAAACCTTTAGGACTTTTTGGGTATTCGTATAATACCCTTATCACAATTCTAGATTGTGTCCACTGGTGAGTACGAATTAGTTTACTAAATCGTGAGGCACTATAGCATGCAAAGTTGATATACTATGCACGCTGCCAAGACTTTTTGGCCTAGAATTAGATGTGGTCTGTTGGGAGACTTGGGTATGATTTTTTAGGCTTACCTGGGAAGTTACAAAGGATTTTATGAGATAACTTAACTGTTAAGAACTTTGGTTAGCAAGGGACACTTGAGGACAATTATGTCTATCTTGCTTAAGCAAGTGTGCATGATTGGACAGTGCTTCCCACCCTATGGTAATTTTCTGTCTATAGGTTATCTTCACTAGGATAAATCACTTTGTTAAGGTCCTTTTTCATTTTTATTATTTTTATTTTTGGACGTTGAAAGTTTTTATTTCCAAACGTTGTTAGGACCAATTTTGACGTTGACGTGGCAAATTCTAACGTTGACAAGAATATAGTCGTTGAGCGTTGATAGGTTATTTTTGACCGTTGATAAACATTGGGTCATACCCAGTTGTTATTTTTGACGAAAATTTGGGCCGTAATTTTAGGAGTTGGTAACTTTTTATTAATGCACAAGATAAGTTATGTCTTTTCAAGATTTTCATCATTATATTTTGAAAAATAACTGCCTCATTTTTTACCAATCACATGTGGTTCCCTCTCCTATATATTTGGCTCATTATTTTGAAACAGGGTAACTGCTTATTCTTGTCTAACTAAATTTTCACACACACTCATCTTTTTTTTTGGTAAAAGGGTAACAATGACCCCAGTAAATAGAACCAAAAAAAGCGTTGAAGTACAAGGAATGTGGCTGAAATGCCACATTAACCGCAAGCTACAGGCAGCTTGTTAAACAAAATGTTTATGACAGGCCATAAACATTAACTAGTCTAGAATACTGGAAATATATAAACTAGACAAAAACCAAGATGATAACATAAAGTTACGAGGAAAACAAAAAAAAATCAACATGGGATCAACCAGAAGGAGTGCTTGCCCCAATATTAGTGTTGAGAAGATTCACTGATTCATCAAAGACGACCTCGACTCCCTCCTCCTCCTCATTATCTTCCTCGCTTACGTGAACCCCTTCGTCAATACCAGGCATGGACAAAGCTGAAAATTTATTAGATGTAGAAACACTGCTCATTTGAGCTTTACCCTTGTTCGGACCATTAGGATTGCTAGACTGCTGCAAGTGACCAGATTTAGTATTCAACTTACTACTATTATCACCACTCGTACTTGTAGAATCCAAGTGAGTTTTTGGTCGAAAAACAACCGTCTTACCTGTTTGGAAACCCTTGCTTAATGGAACACCTCTCGGAACTTGATTCCCTAAATTACCTTTGTACTTCTGCCTCTTGCTTTGCACTTGTTGGAATCCATCATTATCAGCATGAGTTGGCACAATTTCAACCGTTTTAGGTTTAACATTTTTTGGACAAGAATAAAAGGAATGACCAAAAATACTACAAGTATGACATCTAGGCGGTTTCCATTCGTATTCAACACGAATTAATTCCTTAGTACAACCAGAGCCTTCAAGATCAGGGACACCAATAGTAACGTTATCTATAAACTCCGAATCAGCATTCATCTCAATAAGACAACGAGCAAAACTACAACGACCCCAAGACTCTATGCACATATTATCAGTATACTTATCCATCATAATAAGCTTACCAAGAAACGAAGCAATTAAACTAATACCTTCCTCTTCAAATACCTGTAGCGGGACATCATGAAACTTGACCCATGCCGGAATACGAGTTAGTTCCTCCTTTAAAAGATTCGTTTTCATAGTCCATTTCTTAAGAAAAATTGGTGAATTACGAACCATCCACGGACCACCTTCCAGAACCGCTTTAAGACCCTCACTAGATCCAAACTGAAAAAAGAAAAAACCTTTCTCATTCATCATGATACGCTTAAGACCATGTTTTGCCCAGTTATTCTTAGCAAAATACTCAACCACATGAAATGCATTCCTTTTACCAAGAAAGTAACCATATAAAGTGTTGAGGTAGCGAGTATTTAATTTTTCAACGACCTTCCTAGGAATAGAGATATTAAACCCTTCACAGACATTTTCATAATTAAACGGAGAAGAGACTGCATTAATACCTCCATTAGTAGACGTAACCATATCAGCTTCAAATTTGCAAAGTAACTCCAGAATTTCTTTAGCACGTTCATGTGAGATCAATTCCCACAAAGGATGTTTCTTCATTCTTAAGTCATGCATAAATTCACCCGCATCACCAACCGTGCGTATCGTTACACCAAATAATTCCAAAAACTCAGGTAGATTACACGGTTGCAAACCATTAATGGTTGCAGCATTAGCTGCAAGGTCCAAAGCTCCATCACAAGAAGATGAAACATTTGTTAGAGGGTCATCTGTTTCCTTAGCCATTTGTGCAGAGTGCACACTCGAACCACCTGAACTGATTGAAGAAGTGCTGCTAGTTAGATCCTTATGGCGTTCACATAAAACTGCATAATAAAGCATAGTGGTCTCCTTAGGTAAAGTAGACCATTTAGGAAATTTGTTTGCCTTAACACCATTTGCAAACACTTCAATGTCACGCACAGTATTCAAAGGAATAGAAAAAAATTAGATATCTCCTCTAACGTTACTAAAACCCTAAGAGTAGACACCATATCCTTATCAATCCAACCTGTAAACAATGGTTTATCACTTACATTGCTCGAATCCACCATCGCTTCAACAAATCAGAAAATCAACCGAACCACTTAGTAATAGACTCCAAACCCTAATTACGTCAATTTCAGCACAATATATTAAATGCAATGTAACCGACCAATTCACCCCTAATCTTGCGATATCCCAATAAAATAATAGAGATTCCAATGACAATTCAATGCCACTAGCTCAAAGGTCAGCCGACCACTTAATGAGAGAATGTCAGCAGACCAATAATGGGAAGTGTTTAATGCTTAGCCCTAAAACCGAAACCTTGAATATAATATCAAAAGTGTTGAGGAATGTCAGCCGACCAAGTTGCAATTACAATTAATACCAAGGCCTAGAAGGTCAGCCGACACTTAATATAATATCAAATTGTTGAGGAATCTTAATGTCTGCCGACCAAGTTAACCGAAACCCTAAAAACAATTAATGCGACACACTATTAAACAATCAAACGAAAAAACTTTGTCCATGTAGCACCAACACCGACCAAATAAAGACAATAAACCACCGACGAGAAAAACAAACAATCGCACAAGAATGACGGCCAAAAAAACGAAAAATAAAACCAATTTAATTTACCCTAAAATCAATCAACCAAATAAAGACTTTGTTAACTCAAGAATAATCATTGATTATTCGAGAAAACAGCATCATTATAAGGTATTCGGATTAAAGGAAAAAGAAAATTAGGTTATGAGAAGAAGGGATTTTTTTGCAGCCATTGATGTTTTTTAGGACACACACTCATCTTTCATAACCTTTATTACAGCTTTCTACATCAATGGCGCCTATGTTTAAACCAAGTGATTTGGTATTAGGGTTCAGAATTCAGCACAACATGGTTTCCTATTTAGAGGCTGACAACACTCTGTTTCCTCAATATACTCAGATGGTGGAGTATTTAAATGCATCCCCTCAGGTATGCACTTTCTCATGCTCCTCTTATCCCTGTCACTCATATTAAACAGTTTTGGAATACTATCACTTCCTCAACGATTAATAATGTGACTACATTGACTGCTACGGTCCATGGGTGGTTACTGAAGAACTTAATACATGTCATTCTTCAATGTTTGAGTCCCAAATGTATTTCACACAATGAAATTAACAGGTCAATTGGGAGTGCCATTGTGTGTATTGCTACTGGGCAAAAATATAATTTTTCTAAAATGATTTTTGATGGCATGTGTAAAAACAAGGGTAGCAAGATGACTCTTGCTTACCCAAGATTTTTGCAAATGGTTTTTGATACACAAAGATATTGCACCAGGGATCATGATGATTTTTATACGATCCCTATGCAAAAGAAAGCAATTTTTGGAAAGATGAATTCACCTCCACACAGAGACTTACCCCTTACCCAAGCCATGCTTGCTGTTATTGCAGCACCACAACCACAACCAGACCCATTACCACAACAAGACCCATTACCTGAACCATCACCATCACCCCAACATATGGAAATTGACCAAGATTCCTTCAACGCTGACACGTTAAATGTTGGCGTTGACACTTCAAATGCAAACGCTGACACCCTATTACAACACACCCAAACACCCCTTAACCTTTAAAATGAAACCCAATCCACATCATCTTCTACACCCCCTGAATTTAGGTTGGTAAAGCTCCCAAGGACTACTAGAGTGTTCTCCTCTAGTGGTCCTAGCCATGTTGCAGAGAGAACCACCGCAACAAGTGTGGTTGGTGACATGGGTGGGGCTAGGACTATTGGTACTAGCTTAGATGCAGGCCAAGCCAGTCCTAACATCATTTAGACCCCATCCATGCCCCATGACTCTACTTTGGGAGGTCGAATTCCCATTCTAGAGGAGGGCAGACTGAAACCCTATACATTTACGGAACTGACGGCTGTCTGCATTAGCTTGCAAAAGCAAAATGCAGACCTTGTACATATTGTCTCTACACAAGGCCTTGAACTCAAGCAATTGAGGGAGAGTATTGTAATTTTGGAAGGTGCTAACTTGACAGGTGTGAAAACACCCATCCTTTTACCACTTAATTATAACAATAACCAAGCTAAAACGTGTATTTTATGTCGTAAATGTCAGAATTATGCGTGGTTTGTGTTTTTGTTGTGATTTAGGATCAAAAAGTGAAAAGGGGAGAAAACACGGTCTTTCACGGGCTTTTATCGAAGAAAAAGACAAAAGACGAAGTCAAAAGATCAAGAGTGCAAAAAGAACGGAAGTCCAAGGCCTATTCTGAAGATTTATCGAGGAAAAAGTCTAAAGACGGAAGTTTAATGAAGTCGAAGAACTCAAGTCTAATAAATGAAGAAAATTGTAAGACGAGTTAAATTTATATCGACAAATCCCAAGACGACGTCGAGAAAAACAAAGAATTTAAATCGAGTCGAGGCGAGAAGAAAGCTCCAACACATTTTCCTCCTCCTATATAAACCCTCCTAATATGTCATTAGGAGGTGTTAGTCATTTTAGGAGTAGATAGATTAGTTTTAGGAGTAGGAGTAGTGTAATTTACTTTCTCTCTCTAGCTTTTCTTAAATGTTTTAAGCTTTTCATTAATCTTGTAATTTGAATCTTTAATCATCTTAATTTCAAGCTTTTTCAATTAATCATTCTCATTCTACCTTTCTTTATTTTTAATCTTGTCTACTTTTGATAATCATGTAGTTTGTTAATCATCTTCTTTGATTGATTGATGTTTGTGTTCGATTTTGCTTATTGATCTTTTAGTGTTTGATTTTTATAGCTTAAAGTGTTTTAGTGCTTATTGAGTTAATTTTCTTATTTTTAATTAAGTGCTTATTAGTTAATATTTATAAAAAGTTGTTTTTAAATATTTTTATTATTTAGTGCTTTTAAAAGTTTTTAAATTTTGGCTTATTAGCTTTTTCTTGAAATTGATTTGGTTAAGTTTTTAAATAAGTGCTTATTTGTTTTTAGCTTAATTTTTTAGATTTTGCTTATTTTGATTATAGTTCGAATAATTTTAAAACCCTAGTATTCCTAACTACGTCCAATTTTCATTATTCCTAATTACGTCCAGTTTTCATTATTCCTAACTACGTCCAGTTTTCATTATTCCTCATTAGGTCCAGTTTTCATTATTCCTCATTAGGTCCAGTTTTCATTATTCCTCATTAGGTCGAGTTTTCATTATTCCTCATTAGGTCTAGTTTTCATTATTCCTCACTAGGTCCAGTTTTGCATTATTCCTCATTAGGTCCAGTTTTCATTATTCCTCATTAGGTCCAGTTTTCATTATTCCTCATTAGGTCCAGTTTTCATTATTCCTCACTAGGTCCAGTTTTCATTATTCCTCATTTGGTCCAGTTTTCATTATTCCTCACTAGGTCCAGTTTTCATTATTCCTCATTAGGTCCAGTTTTCATTATTCCTCATTAGGTCCACTTTTCATTATTCCTCACTAGGTCCAGTTTTCATTATTCCTCACTAGGTCCAGTTTTCATTATTCCTCATTAGGTCCAGTTTACATTATTCCTCATTAGGTCCAGTTTTCATTATTCCTCACTAGGTCCAGTTTTCATTATTCCTCACTAGGTCCAGTTTTCATTATTCCTCACTCGGTCCAGTTTTCATTATTCCTCACTAGGTCCAGTTTTCATTATTCCTCATTAGGTTGAGTATTCACATTCCTAACTAGGTTGAGTATTCACATTCCTAACTAGGTTAAGTATTCGCATTCCTAACTAGGTTAATCATTTAGTATTATGAATTGTGTGTAGATCGTGGATTTCGGATTATGACAGGATTTTGGATCCCGACTTACGTTTTAAACATTTATTTTTCCCGCCATTTTTTAAAACTTTATTTTAAATTGTTTTTATCTTAGAATTATTTTAAGTTTACATTTTTATTAAGTTTTCAGAATTTACTTTTAAAGTTTAATTTTTTTGTCATTTATTTTCTAGTTTTATTTTTATTAATTGTTTTGTTTTAATTTACGTTTTATTATTTGTTTTGCTCCTTTATTATTAGTTATTTGTTTTTGGTTTATTTTTATTACGTTTCGCTTTTACCTTTTAAGTAGAAATAGAAAACCAAACCCTTCTTTTTGTTAACCAAAAACGACTGAGTCACACTTTTAACCGGAGATCAATTCGATTAGAATCGAGAAACGAACTTTTAACTAGCAAAATCATACTTTCAAATGGCGCCGCTGCCGGCTCTTTTCGTGAAGATTAAAGGTTTTTTGTGAGAGACGCGTTGGATTTTGGGATCCGTTCACTTTTGAACGTTATTTTCTTGCCAAAAATTTTCAAAAATCCAAAAAATTAAAATAATAAAAAAAAATTCAAAAATCCAAAAACATTTGAAAAATCATAAAAAGCATTTCTTTTTCGAAAGTTTTGCACCATAAATATTCTTCTTGCTTATCTATTGTGTTTAATGGATTCGTTTGTTGACCGTGTAGGGTGTGGAAGACCATCTTCTGGTAGTCAATCCTGTCAATGGTGTTCATACGAACGGTGTGGAATGGATATCCCTAATTGCGAATATGGCCGTTGTCTATCGTGCAATTCGATCAATTCATACTTCAATTCATTCTTCCCTTCTAATGACACTATTTCACCATCTCCCATATATGACGATCCATATCAACAAAATGTACTGGGTTTCTCTCAATACCCGTGTTGCAACAATTGTGGGGGCCCTCACGATACTTTTTTTGTCAACCGATGAATTACTTTGAACCAAATCCGTGCTATGATTCCGGTTTTTATAATTCCGAGCTCCCACATTACTCCCTCGATCATCAACCTTCTGTTGGAATGAATGAAGAAGAACAAGCCACTATTTTGAATACACATGAATACGTTCAACAAGAATTAGATAGCATACGCGAAGCAAGGGCAGAGCAACGACGACAAGAGCAAGTATCTAATCTTATTCCTTATACTCCTCCTTTTGCGCGTCCATACTACTATTATGATGATGACGAGGATGCTATCTATGATCTCAAGCCATCTTTTTTTTTTTTTTTTTTTTTTTGGGTAAAAGGGCATCATCCCCGGTAAAATATATTCCCAAAAAGCGTTGAAGTACAATGGAATGTAGCGGAAAAGCTACATTAACCTCAAGCTAACTAGCTTGAACAACCACTAAATCATATGACATGCCATATGATCTCTTAACAAACAGTTACAAAACAAATTACACCAATAGGAAAAAACCACCTAAAAGTGCATAAACATTGAAAAAATGAAATCATCATAATGCATGAGAAGTGCGAATATCCGGCTGACGAGTTCCATGGCGATCATCAATCACTATATCTTCGTCAGTCTCACTATCAGCATTTACCACCTCATCTGTTGGGCCACCACCATCCTCCCAATCAGTGCCATCTTCCATCATACCACTCAAAGCACCAAAGGAATTCTTGTTGCTTGTCCCCGTTTGACTAGAATCAGGAGCCAAAACCTTATTATTAAGGAAACCCCTCTTAAGAATAGATCCATCCTTCTTTGGAGCATCCGGAACTGAAGTACCTAACGACTCCTTTGGTTTAGTCGTCTTAGAACTACCCCCTTTCTCAACAACACGATAAGCAAGATTAAGAGCCGGTTTAGTTAATTTAATCCCAGCAACCTGATGTTGCTTGTTCTTACCCTTCTTCTTCTTATTATTATTCACTACCACAAAACCATCATTATCATTATCCATACGAGCTTCATCTACATCAACAACCTGTGTAGCAACCTTACTATTGACAACCAAAGACAACTTAGGACATTTAGAATCAATGTGATCAAAAATGAGACAAGTAGAGCATCTAGGAGGAGTCCACTCATACTCAATATCAATAGTCACCAAATTATGCCCTTTATCTTTCTCAATCGGGATAGCAACAACCATGGATTTTTTAAGAACATCCGCAGCAGAAACCTCAATAAGAGCACGAGCAAACGTGCTCCGACCCCATGGATTGATACACATACTACTAGTATAAGAATCTAACATAATCGGACGACCAATCTGAGATGTAATCAAGCTTAGACCAATTTCAGAATACGCAACTATAGGAACACGGTGCAATTTGACCCAAACCGGAGCCTTCCTAATCTCTGCCTTATGCAAATCAGTAACAGACGACCATACATTAAGAATTAATGGAACTTGACGAATCAGCCACGGCCCATTCTCCAAAACACTTTCCATACCATTTTTAGTCTCAAATTGGAATAGAAAAAACTCGTCCTGAAGTTTCACTCTTTTCAATCCATACTTGGACCAAACGTTCTTCACATAATTTTCGACTAGCGGAAACGCTAAACGTTTTCCGATAAAATACCCAAATAACGTATTACTAAGGCGTGATCTTACCTCCTCAACAGCATCAAATGGAAGGGCCACAGTAGCCCCTATTACGTTCTCATCATTATGCAACTCTTGGATATGAATCGTCTTATTGGATGCAGGTTGCATTATTGACGCAAATGTTTTTCCATTTTGATTAGATGAGCTCTCCTCACCTCTAGGCTGAACCGAAGGGTGCAAGTAAGTGCCTTGGCTAACAGGCAAAGTTTGCCCACTTTGAGTTGTTCCAGCAGCAACATTTAACATGTTTCCATGCCCTATAGGATCCCAAACCGAAGTTGTAGCAGCAGCACTGGTACGTACCCCAACAGGCCCTAGTTCTTGAGCCGGCTTATCCCGAGCAGCATTCCAACGATCATGAGAAAGAGATCTCCCACAATTGTTGTCATTACCAGCAACAGACTGATCTCAAGCCATCTTCTGAGATTACAACTCCTACTCTTGATATCCCTAATGCGTCTTAGGATAGTGATACATCGAGTGAGATTAGTGATTTTTGTCTTGATAAGTTCTTTGATGAGGTTTGTGATGCACCGAATTTTGAGGAGCCTACGGACGAGGTCGCTCTTAATGATGATTTTTCTCCATGCTATGAGAATTTCACCTTTGAAATTTCTCCTTCTCCTTCAAGCGATGAGGGCGATGTGGATTTATTCTCTCCGACTTACGAGAAGTTCACTACTGAACTTGGTCTTGTAGATGAGGTGGAAGACGTTATTCTTCGCGACAAATTACTGAAAGTTCATCTTCTTATTGCTAAAATTGAAGCGTTGAATTATGCTCCTATTTCTGAGTCTTTACCTCCGTCTATTACTTCAGTTGAGAATAATGATACATCTATGGAGGAAATCGACATTCTTTCAATACCTCCGGATATTGATGATGATGATCAGGAGGGGGATATTATTTTTGATAATTTACTACATGAAGATATTGTCACAAGTCCCCCTCCCGGGCACCTTTCATCCACTCCTTTAGACACCATTACGGAGGATGAGTGCTTTGACCCGGGGGTGACATCGACCATCCCATGATTGACACCTTTACGGCTTTGCCGCTCAGTGATAAACATATGTCTTTTGGGGATGACATTTTGATTCCTTTACCCACCCCACCTCCCGTGGATCATGATTTCACATACTTTTCGTATGTTGAAAGGACTTTTCTACCCTTTAAGACTTATCCTCCGGCCTCTCCTTTATTAATGTCCTCCGGGAACAAGGACAAGGTCTTTAATCCCGGTATTACATTCGAGGTTTCTCCATGGACCATTTAATTTGGGGACGAGTCAGGCTCGTGACTCGGTTAACAAAAACAAGCGCTTCTCAGGAGGCAACCCTTTATCTGTTTTTATAATAAGTGTAGGGGGAGACCCTAGTATGTGTTTGTTGTTTTCTTTCTTATCAGGTGCAGGGATTCGAGCTTTCAAAGATCCATTCTCGATGACTTTTGACGAACCGTGATCCCGTGTACTCGTCTTCCCGGTTTTATCCTAAACTCTTTTGATTCACTATTTTATATTCTTCAATATTAAAATAGGAGTCACTTTAGTTGTCTCTTCCTTAGCAATATTTAAACAACGTAGACAATGTCCTAAGTGTAGGGGAGGTTACTTCCACATGTTTAAACATTGAGGACAATGTTTATATTGAGTGTAGGGGGACTTCTATCGAAGTTAAGTGGGCTTTTCCTTGTATTTGTCCTCATTTTAACCGGAAAATTGATTTTCGACATTTTTCAAAATTTTTGATCTATTTTGGCCTAGTAGTTTTACCTTTGTTATAGTTATTTTCTTTCTTTATTAGAATAAAAGTTTAATAAAGTGGTTTTAATTGTTCAAACGTCATGAATCTTTTGACTCAACCCGAGTTTACTTATCTAAGTTTACTCTAGCTAGTATCCTTAACGTGTTTAAGTCAAGTTTTGCTAGGATTTTATATAGGTAACTTTAAAACGCGAAAGTCTTAACTCTTACGGGTTAATAACAAGAACTTTTCGCAAGTTCCTATAATTGACCCTAGAGAGTCGTTTATCAAGGGAACTTTAAAATGCGAATTCTAAACTTGAAAAAGTCTAAGAAGTTGCAAGATTCTATAGATGACTTGAAAACCCAAATCTTTGATTTAATTGGCTAAGCATTCACAAGTCTCATTCCTTGAGATTTTAAATTGTGGAGAACGAGAGATGATAGAGTCCGTTATAAGTTTGGTATTCTTTCATGATTTTATGTGAGTTAATTATGAACTTTTTCTCCCATCGCTTGCTAATAAATTTAATTGCAATAAATAAGGTTGTACGATTTGAAAAGTTACTTAGCTTCTAGCCCAAGATCGTTTAAAAGTTGCTCGGTATTAATTAGAGTTCATAGCCAAGGCATAACTTATTGAAGCGGGATGCGAAGATTGGCGAGTCCGAAAAGGTCCTAACAAGACATGAGGGCTACATTTTGTTGCTAAAGATCCAAAAGTGATGTGAAGAACCATTTATCAAATATCAATATGAAGGATCGAGACACACGACGAAAAGCAAACACTCCCTAATAGATCATGGAGAAGTCTATCCAAAACGACCCTAGCAAGGTATGAGGATAAATAGATCCAAGTCCTAAAAGGAGGCGGATCGTTGTACATCACAAATCCCAATTAAAGATTGAAGAAAAATGAAGAAGTCGTGGTCCAAGTATGAAGAATCTCTCAAAAAGTTCAAATAAAGAAATTCCTATTATGAAGAGAAGACCATTATTTCATGAACGTCTCTTAAGATTTGAAGTATGAAGTCAATGCCAAATATCGATCCAAGAAAGGTCTCAAATCGTGAAGCGAGTTATGCCAAGATATGAACTTTATGAGGTCCCGAGAAGCAGTTTTAAAAGATTTTGTCCTTTAGCTAACTATTGATTAAATCGTCCCACTTTATTTTCAGCCTAAATAACTATAAAAATAAGTCAACAATGCATCCTCGTGATCATTTAAGACAACCATAAAATATAAGAGATACACCTAGGAATAAGGGAGTCTAAGTGAGTAATTGGGCCACATGAGTTTGTGTTAGTTTGCTAACTTATAATAACAATGATCTCGTTTTTAAGCTTGGTTTAGGGAACGTGAAACTAGAGGATGATAAACATTCATGACAATCCAAAGCCTCAATGTAAGTCTTTAATCTCTTTATTTTTTTTTTCTTCCTTTAATTATGTTTAATAAAGGCCAAGTTGGGTTAATTAAGATGAGAAATGTAATCTGTGCTTTGAAATTAATGCATTGCATGAGGGCATTGCAATGGTCAAGTGTAGGGGATTTGATAGGTGTGAAAACACCCATCCTTTTACCACTTAATTATAACAATAACCAAGCTAAAACGTGTATTTTATGTCGTAAATGACGAAATTATGTGTGGTTTGTGTTTTTGTTGTGATTTAGGATCAAAAAGTGAAAAGGGGAGAAAACACGGTCTTTCACGGGCTTTTATCGAAGAAAAAGACAAAAGACGAAGTCAAAAGATCAAGAGTGCAAAAAGAACAGAAGTCCAAGGCCCATTCTGAAGATTTATCGAGGAAAAAGTCTAAAGACGGAAGTTTAATGAAGTCGAAGAACTCAAGTCTAATAAATGAAGAAAATTATAAGACGAGTTACATTTATATCGACAAATCCCAAGACGACGTCGAGAAAAACAAAGAATTTAAATCGAGTTGAGACGAGAAGAAAGAAAGAAGAAAGCTCAAACACATTTTCCTCCTCCTATATAAACCCTCCTAATATGTCATTAGGAGGTGTTAGTCATTTTAGGAGTAGATAGATTAGTTTTATGAGTAGGAGTAGTGTAATTTACTTTCTCTCTCTAGCTTTTCTTAAATGTTTTGAGCTTTTTCATTAATCTTGTAATTTGAATCATTAATCATCTTAATTTCAAGCTTTTTCAATTAATCATTCTCATTCTACCTTTCTTTATTTTTAATCTTGTCTACTTTTGATAATCATGTAGTTTATTAATCATCTTCTTTGATTGATTGATGTTTGTGTTCGATTGTGCTTATTGATCTTTTAGTGTTTGATTTTTATAGCTTAAAGTGTTTTAGTGCTTATTGAGTTAATTTTCTTATTTTTAATTAAGTGCTTATTAGTTAATTTTTATAAAAAGTTGTTTTTAAATATTTTTATTATTTAGTGTTTTTAAAAGTTTTTTAATTTTGGCTTATTAGCTTTTTCTTAAAATTGATTTGGTTAAGTTTTTAAATAAGTGCTTATTTGGTTTTAGCTTAATTTTTTAGATTTTGCTTATTTTTATTATAGTTCGGATAATTTTAAAACCCTAGTATTCCTAACTACGTCCAGTTTTCATTATTCCTAACTACGTCCAGTTTTCATTATTCCTAACTACGTCCAGTTCTCATTATTCCTCATTAGGTACAGTTTTCTTTATTCCTCATTAGGTCCAGTTTTCATTATTCCTCATTAGGTCCAGTTTTCATTATTCCTCATTAGGTCCAGTTTTCATTATTCCTCACTAGGTCCAGTTTTCATTATTCCTCATTAGGTCCAGTTTTCATTATTCCTCATTAGGTCCAGTTTTCATTATTCCTCATGAGGTCCAGTTTTCATTATTCCGCATTAGGTCCAGTTTTCATTATTCCTCATTAGGTCCAGTTTTCATTATTCCTCACTAGGTCCAGTTTTCATTATTCCTCATTAGGTCCAGTTTTCATTATTCCTCACTAGGTTCAGTTTTCATTATTCCTCATTAGGTCCAATTTTCATTATTCTTCATTAGGTCCAGTTTTCATTATTCCTCACTAGGTCCAGTTTTCATTATTCCTCATTAGGTCCAGTTTTCATTATTCCTCACTAGGTCCAGTTTTCATTATTCCCCACTAGGTCCGGTTTTCATTATTCCCCACTAGGTCCAGTTTTCGTAATTCCTCACTAGGTCCAGTTTTCATTATACCTCATTAGGTTGAGTATTCACATTCCTAACTAGGTTGAGTATTCACATTCCTAACTAGGTTAAGTATTCGCATTCCTAACTTGGTTAATCATTTAGTATTCGGAATTGTGTGTAGATCGTGGATTCCGGATTGTGACAGGATTTTGGATCCCGACTTACGTTTTAAACATTTATTTTTCCCGCCATTTTTTTAAATTTTATTTTAAATTGTTTTAATCTTAGAATTATTTTAAGTTTACATTTTTATTAAGTTTTCAAAATTTACTTTTAAAGTTTAATTTT
Organism: Glebionis coronaria; assembly: GCA_025667525.1. Taxonomy (NCBI): domain Eukaryota; kingdom Viridiplantae; phylum Streptophyta; class Magnoliopsida; order Asterales; family Asteraceae; genus Glebionis; species Glebionis coronaria. The sequence continues at coordinate 238,423,320 of CM046880.1, forward strand.
TTCGTCATTTATTTTCTAGTTTTATTTTTATTAATTGTTTTGTTTTAATTTACGTTTTATTATTTGTTTTGCTCCTTTATTATTACTTATTTGTTTTTGGTTTATTTTTATTATGTTTCGCTTTTACCTTTTAAGTAGAAATAGAAAACCAAATCCTTCTTTTTGTTAACCAAAAACGACTGAGTCACACTTTCAACCGGAGATCAATTCGATTAGAATCGAGAAACGAACTTTTAACTAGCAAAATCATACTTTCATAACCCTAGGCGTGGAGTGGAGGATTCTTCCAAAGGGGAGGATGAGCAGATACATGTGAGTGACAAAGGCTCACATGAAGGAGAATCTTTGGGTATAGCTGAAGCTCTAACAAATTTGAAGAGGCAACCAGGTTTTGATGTTTCATTGGTTACCCCTACAAATTTGAATTTATCTTTTACTGAGATGATGGAGCAGTTCACAAGAAGCACTGACAAGAGTAGATTGAGCGTTGACAAGCAGATTTTTTACGCTGACAAGCCAAGCGCTGACAGGAGTAAGTTAGGCGTTGACACACAGGTTTTGGACGTTGATAGACCTGCAGGTATGGTTGATGTATCCCAGTCATCAGCTATCATCAAAGATGTGTCTACACAGGTACCATCATCATCTATACGCATCATTGATATATTAGATGAGGGTAAAGGGATTATGGTAGAAACAGTGGTTCCCAAGGATGTAGCCCAAGTAAAATTTGATTCCATGTTGGCTGCATAACTTGAGAATGAAGATAGGATGAAGGAGACTGCTATTGAAAGTAAGGAAAGCAGTGGTGATAAGAGCACAGATTCAAGTGTAATGATTATTGAAGAACCAGAGAGGCTTGAATATGATGATGAGTTGGCAAGGGAAAAGCTTGTAGAGTTGAAGAACCGGGTAGATTATAAGATGCCTGAAGCTGCTCAAATGTACTTTGCATGGGAGAATAAGGTGATGGAAAATCCAGACATGACTTTATCAGATCAAATTTGGGGTTTGGAGATTCTACTTAGAGTTCAAAGGGGATTGCAAGGTGATTCTGAAATATAAAGCTAGCAAAGTTCTTTCATAGACCAAGACAGAAAGAAAGGAGCTTTATTACATGTTGCTCAGATGTCATCAAACAGGTTAGACTTTTAGAAAGTTGCAGGGATTGTCCTTTGATGAATTGGAGTATAAGGCTTATCCTATATGCGCAAGTGTGCAAGAACAGAACACTATTAGGCTTCTTTCAGATGAAAGAAAGGAAGAACTTGCAGAAGACATGGAGATCCAAAAAGCTTTGGTTACACCAAGACCATTGAAGAAGGGAGTTCCTCTTGAGTTTCCAGAAAATTTGGATAGAGTGAATCCTAGTGAAGCTGTTATTAGAAAGAGTATTAAGCTCTCACCCTTGGAAGCATCACATATGGTAGAAGTGTTACCTCATGATTCCAGAAACCCTATAGTTAGCTATGAGGAAGATGCAAGTGGGTTTTGGATGATTGGCAGATATGGGAAGAACGTACATACTTTCACTACTCTTATGTCTTTGTTTGCAAGCCTTGATAGGGAAGACTTGGCAGACCTTTGGAGGTTGATGCAGGCCAAGTATGAGACTGAAGCACCTACTTCAGTTAATGGAATAAAGATTTGGTCAACATTCAAGAGAATGTGTGCACCAGATGAAGAAGATCCAGTTTGGAAGGATCTTGATGATGTCAGTGGACTTTAATGGCGTCTACATTCAGCAGCTGGTGTGTATCATTTGAGTATTAAAAAGTTTTCTGAATATCTTCCTGTGGATGCTGAATATCGTATGTCCAAAGAAGTTTTGAAGAAAATGGTGTCAACACAGCTGGAGATGGATTATACAAGTGACGTTGGCAAAGATTTGATTAGGTTTATTTATTTCCAACTTAATAAGATTTGTAAGAATCCTCTTTGTACTTAGTTTTATTCAGAAACTTGATTACTAGAGTAGTTATCAAGTTTAGGGGAGGATTGTTGGGAATAAAATGTAGCCAAGACACTTGGACGCTGACAAGAGGAAATTGGACATTGATAGGAAGAAATCAAGCGTTGTCAAGACAAGCGTTGACAGGAAAAAGTCAAGCGTTGTTAAGAAGAAGTCAAGCACTGATAGAATACTTAGTCTACACGTTTTATGTTTCTAGTATGTTTCTAGTAAAGTTATGTTCGACAATGTATTCCCTATGTTTATCTTTACCTAAAATAGCTGATACGTAAACTCTTGTACAAGGTTCCTTAATCTATAAAAGGAGGCCTTTAGGTTTTGTTCAATATATGTTTTTCACACTTTCATTGTACGCAAGTTCGATTAATCAATCAAAGTGAAAATTTGGTTTATCTTGTTTGTGTGTTCTTCTTTAAGTATTAATTCCGCATAATACTTGAATTGTTTCATATACAACAAAGTTTCTCTACGTGTTTAACTTGATTTAATCTCGTTTACACAAGCTAAATCGATCTAAGTTTGGGATCAACAACACTAGCAATGGCTAGCAACAGGGGAAAGGAGTTCCCACTGCTTTGAATATTTGATCTTGGATTTGTGAGAGTTTTACTTGGATTAAATGGATAACAAGGGCACCCTTACAACCAGTGAGTTGTAAGGAGTCATAAACAAGCAAGAAATCACAAATTGACCAAGCCAAATGATACAGTTTAAGCAAGCAGTCACCAGATATGACACAGATATGCAAATAAGCAGATTATGAAGAAATAGGCAGTTTAAGCATGAATAAGCCACCCAAAATGAACCATATGCATACACACGCTATAATAAACTCCAATAAGCACAAATAAAGTTGTTTTAAACAATGATTCAAAGATTAGAGACAAATCAAATCTTAAACAGATTACTGATGAACAAATGTGATACCCAAATCCCTTTTGCTGATCTAAATGACCACAGATCCATTCAACATCTTAAATCCCTTACCTTGGTTGTATTAACTAAGATTTAACACTTGTTAACCCTAGTCTACCCTTAAATCTAGGTGTCCCTAAAATTTTAGTCAAAAACAACAAGTAAAACAGATTATATGGCCTGTTGATGGATTATGGTTATTCAAACCTCAAAACTTGCAGATAAACACCAAATAGCACAATAAGAACAATGACAAATACCAAATACCCAAAAACACCTACTCAAATCAACCCAAACCTAGGATATGCAGTAGACCCAAACACCCCTTATCAAACTGATTTCTCAATTTTTCAAAGGAAATGTATGATTCAACCCACAAACCAGGTTCAAATCAACTCAATAACAACTAACAACCTTCAAATAACAAGATCCAACCACAAAATCACAAATTCACAAACAAATACTCATATTCATCATAAACCATAAAAATATGCAAAAATGTAAAAGGGTTTAAAGATGTGCACCTATAAAACATACATCCATGCTTTGGGATGTGTGAGCTTAGGTGCTAGCTAAACAAGTACCAACTTCCTTGTACCTGCTAACATTCAACAAACACAAGGATGAACAATAATAACAGATTATGACTGATTTTTGAAAACGAGGATTAAAACATAAAACCTTCCCTCAAAACTCAACAAACAGATTAATGGAACTCATATATTAGCTTATCAAATACCAAACTTTTATAAAAACAAAAAAAAGGAATTATAATTTTTAGAAAATACCAACTTTTATTTCATAAAAAGGAATTACAAAGATTTAAGATAAAATCTGGAACAAAGGGCTACTCACAGGTTGAGGCTCCTTTTATAGACTATCATAGACGATTCTAGAATCAAAAATACAAGAAAACCCTAGCTATGAAATCTCAGATATGCCCTTGGATGTTTGTTGTTGATGAATTTTCAAATTTGATCTTGGTCATTCATTTTGTGCTTGGGGACCAAGTAGTAACCTTAAAACGTTGATCTTGCCACATAGGATTCCTTGGAGAGGAAGTGGGCATTTCATTGGCTAACGGGTTGAATGGTGGGGGCCATAGGGTAGTGGGATTTGGGATTTTTGGTGTGGGATGAGTTTGGGGTGAGGTGAATCACACGTGGGTTAGGGTAATTGAAAATTACCCTTTGTTTTAAGTGGGGTAAGTGCTAGGTGGATGAATGGTGAACAATAACTCATTTGATCCGAGTTTAGTGGGGGTAAAGGTATTTGGCGCAATAATCAGGTTTGAATGTTTGGTTTGTACAATAATAGTCCTCAGCTTTTGGTAAAAAGTTGTATAATAAGAAATTCAGCCTTAACAAACGCATTCCCTTTGTAATTGAAGTTTCGGATTTCATATTTTGCCACAAAATGTTTTCAAAAGGGAATTTAGGGCTTTTACAACTTTGGTGTAATTACAGAAATGGCCCTTTTGATGTTTTATCCATTTAAAAGGGACTAAATGTGTAATTTTCTTGAACTTTAAGGGTCTTCTTTGAATCTTTGACTTCATGAGGGACCATTGTTGACAATTTAGATTTGTTGAGGGACTAAACTTGCCAAATCTTCAAAGATGAAGGATCTGTTTGTCATTTTGACAAACATAAAGGACCAAACTTGTAATTATGAATATACAAGGGTATTAAGTGTCAATTCTTCATAAATGAGGGATCAGTCTTGTACATCTTCAAGTCTTCAAGGGTTTTTCTTTGATAAATCACAAACTAGGGCCCGGTTCATTGTGCGGCTTTGTTTCTCGTATTCATTTTTCTTTGTTTCTTGTGATCTTTTGTCTTTTTCACGATATCCATACCTAAATTACACAAGTAAACAAACACAAGCATATATATATGGTATTTTGATGACATTTTATGTATTTAAATCCCGAAAAGAACGATGAGATCATGTATAAATGCCATCTCATCACTACCCCATACTAAACCATTGTCGTGCCCTCACGCAATGCTAGAATAAAGTATCTAAGCATCACCGAAATTCAATTTTATCACCCTTTATTGAAAATCAAAACTTGCTACAATACTACGAAGATGTGTAAAAGACATAATGTATGATTTTCATCACGAATGTGACTTTTAGGGTCAATGAATAGAAACAAGTGAATGTCTCATAGAGTAAAGTTCATCATCCTTGATTGTCATACATTCCATGCTAAGTGCAAAAACGAGATCATTGTTGCTACAAGTCACAATGCTAACACTACTCATACGTCCAAATTATGTAATACTTTTTCTCCCCGCAATCCTAGTTATTAAGAAAAGAAAAGGGTTTCTAGAATTTTTTAACTATTTGTCATGGATCACAAGTGATTCATATTGACTTATTTGAGTATTTATTAGTCCGAAAATAAAGTAGCACGATTTAATCGATAGTTAGCTAAAGGACAAAATCTTTTAAAACGGCTTCTCGTGTATCTCCTTAAGTTCATATCTTGGCATAACTCGTTTCACGATTTGAGACCTTTCTCGGACCGATATTTGGCATGTACTTCATACTTCAAATCTTCGGAAGAAGTTCTTGAAATTATGGTCTTCTCTTCATATTTTGGAATTTCTTCACTTGACGTTTTTGAGAGATTCTTCATACTTGGACCACGACTTCATCATTTTTCTTCAATATTTATTTTGGATTTTGATATACAACAATCCGCCTCCTTTTATGACTTGGATATATTTATCCTCATACCTTGTTAGGGTCTTTTTGGATAGACTTTCTCCATGATCTTTAGGGGAGTAATTGCTTTTCGGCGTGTGTCTCGATCCTTCATATTGATTTTGGAATAATGATACTTCACATCATCTTGGATCTTTAGCAATTAAATAGAGCTCCTCATGCCTTGTTAGGGCCTTTTTGGATCTTCACCAATCTTCGCGTCCCGCTTCAATAAGTTATGCCTTGGCTATGAACTCTATTCAACCCCGAGCAACTTTTAAACGATCTTGGGCTAGAATCTAAGTAACCTTTCAAATCGTACAACCTTACTTATTGCAATTATTTTATTCCTAATGCGTTGATCTTATGGGAGAAAAAGCCACAATTAAAAACATATGAGTTTTTGAAAGAATATTTTCGTGTTCTACGTTTAGCATGATCACTTGTATAACTCTATCACTTCTCGTTCTTCACTATTTAAAAACCTCTAATTAAAGAAACTTGTGAATATTTAGCCATGCAAGTCAAAATTAAGCCAAATTTGGATTAGCTTCATTAAGACTATAACAAATCGAAGTTTTGGGTTTTCAAGCCACCTATAGGATCTTGTACTTTCTTAGATTTTTTCAATTTTAGAGAATGCATTTTAAAGTTCCCTTGATAAGTGACTTTCTAGGATCAATTATAGGAACTTGCGAAAAGTTCTTGTTCTTAACCCGAATGAGCCAAGACTTTCGCGTTTTAAAGTTCCCTATATAAAAGTCTATCAAAACTTGATTCGAGCAGGTTAAGGAATGTAAAGGGCTCCAAATGCCCATCAACTCAAAACTTTAGTCTTATTCTACCCATCGGAAAATATACATTCGTGTCTTAAAAACACTTATGAAAACTAAGAAAAATTTAAAAATTTGGCCATTTTTAGCCCAATTTTAGCCTTATTAGCAACAAAACAAAACGAAACGTTGAAAGTTGGAAAACGTGAGGGCGTAGCAAAGCAAGTACCTATTCACCCCCATAATAAAATTAAACATTGTCCTTAATGTTTCGAGTCTAAAGGTGGAGTACCCCCATACTAGAGACGAAGATTCGAATGCTTAGGATCTAGCATGGAAAGGGTGATCAACAATATATCTAAAGCCGCTTATGATTTATGCTAAAAGATAACTGTTAGAACAATAAAGGATATGTCATGGATTCGTGAAAAACTCTCTTCAAGCAAACGATCGAGGCTTACGTAAACGAACACGAGAGGCTTCAATCGTGGCGATGATGATCTAGATAACACATTCACAAACAACCACGAGACAACGAGTTGGAAAGGCACAAATCTCTTGTCATTAACTACATAAGAAAGTGATAATATATACAATGGATAAGAATGGGATCTCCCCTACGAGGCACCTAGTTTTTGATTACCGAGTCATGAGCTCGACTCGATCCCCTCTAAATGTGATCATTTAGGGAAATCTTGGTATGGTTAATTTTTGGTGGGGTTTACATTATAAACAACTCCCTAAAAGCAACCGCTATTAAGGACTAAGTCCTTTGATGATGCAAAATACCAGGATCGAAGATGGCGTCCTCGTTTTCATTGGATAAGCAAACCAACGCCACTTAAACATGTGCCAAAAACCAAAAGGGTTTGAAGAAAAGAGATGAGAAGTTGAAGGGTGGGATAAATGGTAAGACAAACTTTTGAGCTACTCGAGTTAAACTCACACCAATCAAATGAAAGTATTTTCCATTTATTTCATTGGTGGAAGACCGAGATTTCCCTTTATAAGCAATTTCGGGATCAAATATCTCGTCCTTGGTGGAGAAAGGGGAGGGAACATAAGGGGTTTCCCCCACACTAAAACCACACAAAGCATCGTCAAAAGGAGTAGACGAGCTTGTAGCACTCAAAACATTTGGTGATGACGGAGTTAGATTTGTAGAAAAATCATTTAAATCAACTTTAAAATCTTTTCCCTTTTTCTTTTAAACTCTCCTTATGAAAAACCGTTTTGATTATGTCGAAAACATTTGGTGTCTCTAAAACGATGTTAGGCACACTAAAAATTCTCACATTTAAATTGCATTTTGGTGGTGGTAAGTTCTCAAAACGTTTATCAATAAAGAACACCTCCCCATCGGTATCAACATATTCGTCATCCGAAAGATCTTCCGTAAGAACCGGCAACTTATCAACACTTTTCAAGAATGAATTTTCGAGGTGAGGCGAAAGATTTTTCAATTCAAGTATTGACGGTTTCTTTTTTGTAGGTTTAACACTCAGAACCTCCACTGGAGGAGGAAATGGTAAATCGTTTTTGTTGACAATTCCTAAAACTCTTTGTGAAAACTCTTTGCAAACGTCATTGGTTGAATCACCATGGTTTAAAGTTACAATAGAATAAACCTGAGAAAGCTTGGAGTTTTGGGTTGCATTAATGACAAGTTCCTCCTCATTGAAACGTAGGGTGATTTTCCTAGCATGAACATCAATAAGTGCTCTCGATGTATCCAAAAATGAACGACCCAAAATGAGAGGAACTTTAGGATCCGTAGGAATGTCTACAACGATAAAGTCCGCGGGATAGTAAAACTTTCTAACTTTCACGAAAACGTCTTCGGCTACTCCACATGCGAGAATCGTAGAATGATCGGCCATCTCGATAGACATGTTCGAAGGAGTAAGAGCCGGAAGTGATAGCGATTTATGTATCGCAAGAGGCATCAAATTAATACTAGCACCAAGATCGGCCAAGGCGTAGCATTCCTCCATATCTTGTATACCACAAGGAATCAAAAATTTACCGGGATCGCCGACTTTTTGGGGTATGCGGCTAAGAAAAACCGATGAACAACTAGACGATTGTTGTAATTTCTCTTTGTTATTCAACATACTTTTGAAGTTTGCGGTAAATCGAGGCACCATGATTAAAGCGTCGGCAAAACGTATATTAAAATGCAAATCACGAAAATTTTCATAAAAAGATCAAATTTGTATTGGTTACGTTCTTGTGCCTTTTCCTTGTTTCGTCTTGAGGGGTAAGGTAAGGGTGGTGTGGGTTGGGGCATAGGCAACGGCCTTGGAATCTCGGGTTCCTTAATTGGTATTGGTTCTGGTTCAACCGTAGGTGTGGTATGAGCAGTACTTCGTGGGCTTGTGATATGCTCCTTTTCGACCATCACTTCGGGCTCTTTCTCGATTTCCTTCTCCGTAGAAGTACTAGGACGAGAGATTGGTTCCTTGAAAGTTTTACCACTACGAGTAGTAATAACCTTCATTTCTCCCTTTTGGTTTGCAATGGTATCACTAGAAAGACCACCCGAGGAAGAGGGTTTACACATGATTGCTTCAAACATCTTAGCCATTCGATCTTCAAAATTTGATTGCCTTAAATCCGCTTTTAACAACTCTTGCTTAATCTCATGTTGACCTTGTTCCATCTTTGGTTGATTTTGTTGAAGACGTTGAACGTTTCCTTCCATTTTATTAGCATGAGTTTTCAATTCATTAGCAAGTTCGTTTTTAAGCTCTTTTTCAACTCGGATCTTAAGCTAATCATCTCACGTTGCATGTTATCAAACTTAGCATCGTTTGCTTTTGCATAATCCAAAAATTATCCATTAAGATTTTTAGTGTGATCATTTTGAAAACCTTGTGTAGTGTTTTGAAATCATGGTTTTTGTTTTGATTTTGAACTTGCCCATTCCCACTTTGGTAATTCCCTTTATTGTAGTTACGTGAATTGCCTTGATAACCACCATTTTGATTGTTGTTTCGATAGTTGTTAGCATTTTGATTTTGGGGAGTTTGATTTGGGCGGGAACCTTGGCCGTTTTGGTTGTAAGTTCCCGTTGCTACGTAAGCACTCAAAGTGTTACCACCAGCGGTAATGCACTCGGAAAGATCATGAGCTCCACCACAAGATAAACAACTCTTTTCAACCTCTTTAACCGATGCGGAATTCAAAGCATCTTGTGCTTTCCAATGTGTCATAAGCGTTGAATATCTATCGAAAAACCGATTTTCCTCATTTGCTTCATCATGTAAGGCATTCATGTTACGAGACGATGACGATGAACCCATATTGGCAACACTCGGTGTGTTACGAGGGTTATAAACCTTATATGTATTCTCGATAATCTTCAAAGCCTCATCGGTCGTTTTGCACAAAAAATTACCACCCGCGGCGGCATTCAAATAAATAATCTCGTTCATGATCGTTAAACCTATTATAAAAAGTATCAATTTGATGCAATTCCTAAAAATCATGGTGTGAACATTCATGTAACATTTCCTTAAATCGTTCCCATGCCATTGAGAAACTTTCATTATTACGTTGTGAAACCTTGAAATCTCATTTTTCAAATGTGTTGTTTTAGATGGTGGAAAAAATTGGTTCACAAACTTAGAAACGAGATCACCCCATGTCAAAATCAAATTTGGCGGTTCTTTCTCGAGCCAGATTTTTGCTGGTCCATCCATCGAGTATGGAAACAACATCATCTTAATGGCGTCATGCGGAACATCCTTAAACTTGCTTTTTGCGGTGAGACGATTGAAATTCCTTATGTGATAATGCGGGTTGTCTTTCTCATGACTTCGAAACTTGTTTGCTTGTAGCATCGACATTAAACCCGTCTTAATCTTGAAATAGCTTCTCCAAAACCCTCGGTGGGTGCTTGAAGCAACTCCATCATAGTACGATTAGCCATGGTGACTATTGGTTCTACAACGGGTTTGACAATTGGAGTTTTTTCTTCAATCAAATTTCCTTAGTTTTGACGACGTTTGCGAGCTCGTTTTTCTTGATTACGAGTTTGCATAAACGTGACGTAGAATGTGGAGGTGAGCAAAGAAGATTCTTTTAGGTGTGTTGTGGATTTCAATTTTTTTTGTGTTTTTGATTGTTTTTAATTTTTTTGGATTTTGTGTGTATTCGTAGACAACAATCTACCAAATCTCTCCTCGAATCAAACTTTTGATTAAAGAAGCCTCAAAAGAATATAAACAATCACGTGGAGTGAACGCCTTCGATTGACTTTAGAACTTTGGTGAAAACCAAATTGTTCAAGAGGGTTTAATCACAAAGAAACCAAGCAAATATATATGATACGTAATAATACTTTGGGCGGCAAAACCCTCCATTAGCCTTCATTCTCAAATACTCAAAAGCAAGCGGAGAAACGAGGCGGCGCGAAGCACTTAAGTGCCTTTTTATTTTGGGTGTATTTTATATCACCCACCTTATAACCACCTTATAGTTTGTATTTTTCAAAATCGAACTTCACGAAAGTATTTATCTATTTTTCCCTTTTTCTTTTTGTTTGAGATTCGAATACAATGACCGAGTGATGAAATCCCGAATCAAGGTTGTGTTTTCACACTTTTGGAGATATTTTGAATTTGTTGTGATACTTATACAATATAGTAATAATATTTTCACAAGAAAAACGAAAAAACCGATAATACGTATTAGTAGAGTTCTACTAATACAAAAAACCGATATTAAAAACAGAATGAACAAATTAATCACGACACACCTCCCCGGCAGCGGCGCCAAAATGATTGTAGTAATTTACCACACCTTTGACTTTAGGAAAAACCAAAAGAGCGTAAATAGCGGAAAGTATTAAATACGACGGTTTAGGAAAATCGTGTACTAATGACCCAAAGGTGAAAGTTCGTTTCCCAAGGAGGTATATGTGTCTGAATAATTCGTAAATATTTTGGGTTAATACTGAGAAAGAAGGGATGATAAATGAGAATGACGGATATGTTAAAATTACACTACGACGAAAAAACGAAAAAACGTAAAAAGTGACAAAATAAAAATTAATTCTAAAAATTCCCAAAAAGTTACCAAAAGTCAATAAAAATAAACTAACTGTTTACAAATGATCAAAACTTTTTCAATCCTTTTAATTAATTAATTATTAATTTTTAAATGCTAATTAAAGCCCTAAAAATCCAAATAATTAATAAAAAGCCCAAATAAAGATTTTTCACTTTGTAAACCTCTAAAATGACTTAATAAGACTAAAAAGTATTTTTATGAAATCTTAAACTAATGAAAACTATTTTTAAATGATTAAAAACAATTAAAATATTAAAATAATTCTAAAAATCAAGAAAATGATGAGAAAGTTAATCTAAGAGTTATAAAAATCCTAACTTAATGAATTTGACCTAGGAAAAATGTAAAAGTTGCAAAAATATTAAAAACTAATTTCAATAATAAAATAATATTAAAATATTAATAAAAATCCAAAAATTATAAAAATTTCTAAAAACATACAAAATAGTTTATTTAAACCTATATAAATAGAAAATGAAAGTGAAATACCAAAATACCCCTAATCCCAAATGGGCTAAAATCAAAAACAGACCAAGTTATTGGGCTTTTTGGCCCAATAAAATCCAACTCAACCAAATAAGCTGAAAATCACCAATCTAGCTTAAAATTCAATTCTAAACACAAAAGTCTGAAGGCCTAAAAGCTGAATGTGAGTTTATCACAGCTTTAATGTACAACAGCTTATTCTTAATGGGCTTTTTGGGCCATTAAGCTATAAGCCAATGCCATAAGCTCTAATTTGACACACAACCTTCTTTTGAGATGCCTAAGAGATCTGTAAAAAGAAATTTTGAAAAATCACAACCAATAAGCAAGAAATAAGCCACGTATAAAATCACTAAAAAACAAAATAGTCGACTTAGAGTTCTAGACCACCTCAGACCTTGATTCAACTTGCAAAAAATTCTAAATGACTTAAATAAGCCACATCAATCAAGAAAATTCAATAAGCATAGCCAAATAAGCAGAATTAATTGATAAGCACTTATGTAAAAGTAAAAGGAGTTGGTTTTCTAGTCAAACCCTAAAGTCAACCACCCAAATGCTCCTGAATGAACAAATGGGTCAAAAGATGAGCACCTATTACAAAATGAAGTAGTTGCAGGTTAAAATAAGCTAGAACAGCTTATTGATAAGCAAAATAAAAAATAACACTAGCAGTGGCTAGCAACAGGGGAAAGGAGTTCCCACTGCTTTGACTATTTGACCTTGGATTTGTGAGAGTTTTACTTGGATTCAATGGATAACAAGGGCACCCTTACAACCAGTAAGTTGTAAGGAGTCACAAACAAGCAAGAAATCACAAATTGACCAAGCCAAATGATACAGTTTAAGCAAAAAGTCACCAGATATGACACAGATATGCAAATAAGCAGATTACGAAGAAATAAGCAGTTTAAGCATGAATAAGCCACCAAAATGAACCATATGCATAAGATTTAGCACTTGTTAAATCCTTTACCCTTGTTGTATTAACTAAGATTTAGCACTTGTTAACCCTAGTCTACCCTTAGATCTTGGTGTCCCCAAAATTTTAGTCAAAAACAACAAGTAAAACATATTATATGGCCTCTTGATGGATGATGGCTATTCAAACTTCAAAACTTGCAGATAAACACCAAATAGCACAATAAGAACAATGACAAATACCAAATACCCAAAAACACCTACTCAAATCAACCCAAACCTAGGATATGCAGTAGACCAAAACACCCCTTATCAAACTGATTTCTCAATTTTTTCAAGAAATGTATGATTCAACCCACAAACCAGGTTCAAATGAACTCAATAACAACTAACAACCTTCAAATAACAAGATCCAACCACAAAATATCAGATTCACAAACAAATACTCATATTCATCATAAACCATAAAAATATGGAAAAATGTAAAAGGGTTTAAAGATGAGCACCTCCAAAACATACATCCATGCTTTGGGATGTGTGAGCTTAGGCGCTAGCTAAATAAGCACCAGCTTCCTTGTACCTGCTAAGATTCAACAAACATAAGGATGAACAATAATAACAGATTATGACTGATTTTTGAAAACAAGGATTTAAAACATAAAACCTTTCCTCAAAACTCAACAAATAAATAAATGCAACTCAGATCTTTGCTTATCAAATACCAAACTTTTATAAAAACAAAAAGGAATTACAATTTTCAGAAAATACCAACTTTTATTTCATAAAAAGGAATTACAAAGATTTAAGCTAAAATTTGGAACAAAGAGCTACTCACAGGTTGAGGCTCCTTTTATAGACTATCATACACGATTCTAGAATCAAAAATACAAGAAAACCCTAGCTATGAAATCTCAGATATGCCCTTAGATGTTTGTTGTTGATGAGTTTTCAAATTTGATCTTGGTCGTTCATTTTGTGCTTGGGGACCAAGTAGTAACCTTAAAACGTTGATCTTGCCACATAGGATTCCTTGGAGAGGAAGTTGGCATTTCATTGGCTAACGGGTTGAATGGTGGGGGCCATAGCGTAGTGGGATTTGGGATTTTTGGTGTGGGATGAGTTTGGGGTGAGGTGAATCACACGTGGGTTAGGGTAATTGAAAATTGCCCTTTGTTTTAAGTGAGGTAAGTAATGGGTGGATGAATGGTGAACAGTAACTCGTTTGATCCGAGTTTAGTGGGGGTAAAGGTGTTTGGCGCAATAATCAGGTTTGAATGTTTGGTTTGTACAACAATAGTCCTCAGCTTTTGGTAAAAAGTTGTATAATAAGAAATTCAGCCTTAACAAACGCATTCCCTTTGTAACTGAAGTTTCGGATTTCATATTTTTGCCACAAAATGTTTTCAAAAGGGAATTTAGGCTTTTACAACTTTGGTGTAATTACACAAATTTCCCTTTTGATGTTTTATCCATTTAAAAAGGACTAAATGTGTAATTTTCTTGAACTTCAAAGGTCTTCTTTTTTTGGTAAAAGGGTAGCAATGACCCTGGTAAATAGAACCAAAAAAAGCGTTGAAGTACAAGGAATGTGGCTGAAATACCACATTAACCGCAAGCTACAGGCAGCTTGTTAACAAAATGTTTACGACAGGCCATAAACATTAACTAGTCTAGAATGCTGGAAATATATAAACTAGACAAAAACCAAGACGATAACATAAAGTTACGAGGAAAATAATAAAATATCAACATGGGATCAGCCAGTAGGAGTGCTTGCCCCAATATGAGTATTGAGAAGATTCACCGATTCATCAAAGACGACCTCGACTCCCTCCTCCTCCTCATTATCTTCCTCGCTTACTTGAGCCCCTTCGTCAATACCAGGTATGGACAAAGATGAAAATTTATTAGATGTAGAAACACTGCTCATTTGAGCTTTAGCCTTGTTCGGACCATTAAGATTGCTGGACTGCTGCAACTGACCAGATTTAGTATGCAACTTACTACTATTATCAGCACTCGTACTTGTAGTATCCAAGTGAGTTTTTGGGCGAAAAACAACCGTCTTACCTGCTTGGAAACCCTTGCTCAATGGAACACCTCTCGGAACTTGATTCCCTAAATTACCTTTGTACTTCTTCCTCTTGCTTTGCACTTGTTGGAACCCATCTTTATCAACATGAGTTGTCACTTTTTCAACCGTTATAGGTTTAACATTTTTCGGACAAGAATCTCCGGAATGACCAAAAATATTACAAGTATGACATCTAGGCGGTTTCCATTCATATTCAACTCGAATTAACTCCTTAGTACAACCAGAGCCTTCAAGATCAGGGACACCAATAGTAACGTTATCTATAAACTCCGAATCAGCATTCATCTCAATAAGACAACGAGCAAAACTACAACGACCCCAAGACTCTTTGCAAATATTATCAGTATAATTATCCATCATAATAAGCTTACCAAGAAACAAAGCAATTAAACTAATACCTTCCTCTTCAAATACCTGTAGCGGGACATCATGAAACTTAACCCATACCGGAATACGAGTTAGTTCTTCCTTTAGAAGATTCGTTTTCATAGTCCATTTCTTAAGAAAAATTGGTGAATTACGAACCATCCACGGACCACCGTCCAGAACCGCATTAAGACCCTCACTAGATCCAAATTGAAAAAAGAAAAAACCTTTCTCATTCATCATGATACGCTTAAGACCATGTTTTGCCCAGTTATTCTTAGCAAAATACTCAACCACAGGGAATGCAATCCTTTTACCAAGAAAGTAACCATATAAAGTGTTATGGTAGCGAGCATTTACTGTTTCAACAACCTTCCTAGGAATAGAGATATTAACCCCTTCATAGACATTTTCAGAATTAAACGAAGAAGAGACTGCATTAATACCTCCATTAGTAGACGTAACCATATCACCTTCAAATCTGCAAAGTAACATCAGAATTTCTTTAGCACGATCAGGTGAGATCAATTCCCACAACGGATGTTTCTTCATTCTTAATTCATGCATAAATTCACTCGCGTCAGCAAACGTGCGAATCGTTACACCAAATAATTTCAAAACCGCCTGTAGATTACACAATTTCATACCATTAATGGTAGCAGCCTTAGCTTCAAGGTCTGTTTCCTTAGCCATTTGTGCAGAGTGCACACTCGAACCACCTGAACTGAGTGAAGAAGTGCTGCTAGTTAAATTCTTATGGCGTTCACACAAAGCTTTATAATAAAGCATAGTGGTCTCCTTTGGTAAAGTAGACCATTTAGGAAATTTGTTTGCCTTCACACCATTTGCAAACACTTCAATGTCACGCACAGTATTCAAAGGAATAGAAAACAAATTAGATATCTCCTCTAGCGTTACTAAAACCTCAAGAGTAGACACCTTAACCACATCCATCCAACCTGTAAACAATGGCTTATCACTTTCATTGCTAGAATCCATGTTCAATCAAACACAACCCTAACCACGAAAGAGAACCCCTACACAAACAGTGACTTTTTTTTTGATCGTAAAAACACTAATCAACAAAACGACACCCAAACAAAAACTTGCGAAACAGTAAATTGTTTAAGGTCAGCCGCCCAGAAAGGTCAGCCGCCAAAAACCTGGTCCCACCAAGTAATAATGCTGCAAAGAACAATAAATGCAGTTAACCTTAAGGTCAGCCGACCATGAATATGTCAGCCGCCACAATTTTAAGGACAGCCGCCTACTTTGACACGTAAGATCACCTCAGCCGACCAACACCAATCGGACCCCACCACAATAACCCTAAATAAACAAACTCTTAAAAAAACCCTAAAAAAACAAAGAGTAGAACCAGTGATCAATTACCGACAAACAATAAATGGGAACACAAAAGGACGAAACACCTTATTGTAGTCAAATCAATAGACATGATTTAAACGAAACAAAAAGTAGAATCGTATGTAAAAAATTCAGTCGCCATTTTTGTTTCTAGGGTTTTTTTCGTGTTTCTAGGGTTTTCGGGTATAAAGTTTATAACTTCAAAGGTCTTCTTTGGATCTTTGACTTCATGAGAGACCATTGTTCACAATTTAGATTTGTTGAGGGACTAAACTCGCCAAATCTTCAAAGATGAAGGACCTTTTTGTCATTTTGTCAAACTTAAGGGACCAAACTTGTAATTATGAATATACAAGGGTATTAAGTGTCAATTCTTCATAAATGAGGGATCAATCTTGTACATCTTATAGTCTTCAAGGGTTTTTCTTTGATAAATCACAAACTAGGGCCTGGTTCATTGTGCGGCTTCGTTTCACGTGTTCGTTTTTCCTTGTTTCTTGTGATATTTTGTCTTTTTCACGATATCCATACCTAAAATACACAAGTAAACAAACACAAGCATATATATGGTATTTTGATGACATTTTATGCATTTAATGCCCGAAAAGAACGATGAGATTATGTATAAATGCCATCTCATCATCTTCAAGAAAGGTTCTAAGCCGTCTAAATATATTATAAATTCACTTTTCCAACTTGAAAATCTTCTTCATCAAAAGATGGAACATTGGACACATGTGACCCCCCTTGAACATCAAGAAGTTGGGGAAGGTCATCATCATTATTACCAGGGCATAAAACAGGTGTAGGCATGGTAGTAGATGTGGTGGGCGATGCGTTGGTCGAAGTATTTGCTTGACTAGATTGACCAAAGGGTGGTGGTATAGGAGGCATAGTTTCAGTCATATTTGGATCTTGATTTTAAAAACAAAAACGGTTTATAAAGTTTTTATAAATCAAACCGCTCTGATACCATTTGAAAGTCCCAAAAATACAACAATTGTTGATACTATGACTCGTATACAAACGAACACACAAAGAAATACTTTTCAAACGAGTAATGCTTTATTAACTGTTATAAACAAAGTATTACAAAGTGTTATGAATACACCCGTTTAATGAGAATAAGAAATGAACCCTAGAACAAGTAAACTTGATTCGAGACTCAAGTTTACAAGAGAACCTTTGAGTCGTTGGTAGACAATTGAGGCCTCAGAGGTTCCAAATGGAGAAAGAAACTTAGATAGTTTATCCAAGCACAAGGGTTATATTTCTCTTCTTTCTCCCTCCTATTTATGTACGAGGTTGCTTCCTTAGTAGGAGTAGTTTCTACGTGTCATCTTCTGAGTGGTAGAGTACAACGTATTAAATGCATGTCTATATTGAGACATACCTTTAAACTACTTTAAGTGAACAGTTCTGCCATCTGTTCACTTTTGTCCCACTAGGTCGTACTAGGCTTTATCTTGAATCTACTATTTTGTCCCTCCCAAAACACTTTGGAGATTCTCCCGCCTAAACTATAAATGGCAAGGCAAGTCGCTTCTTGCATAAGTCCTCATAGGGTTGTAAGTGATCTCTGAGTATTGTCATCTGAGAGGTCCTTGAACACCAGTACATTCCTTCTACATCCCAGTTTGTCCATAACTACTGGTGAGTATGATATCAGATAATCTTCGACTTCTCTGACGCTGTCTTTGACTTGAATGTTCCAGGTGTCCCAGCTGAGGCTTTGCCATCCGCTGGTCTGGTCTCCGTCGCTGGTCCTCTTAGCGACACATAACACTTAGTCTAATTTAAACAAATCTAGACTGGGCCATAGTTAAAACTTTCATTGGCCCAACAATTATTATTATTATTATTATTATTATTATTATTATTATTTTATCAATAATCATCACTCTATTAGTATAATAGGATTTACAAAAAGTTTGTGGGAAGCCTAGAAACAATTTAAGCTCCCACTCCTCTAGCAATAGCAAACCCAATCCATTATTATTATTATTATTCTATTATTATTATTAATAATCATCACTCTATTATTATTATTATTATTATATTTTATTTTCTCTTTTATAAAACCACGTACTATATTAAAATAATAAATATTACAAATAGTTAATGGGGAACTGAGATACTATCTGAACCTTACTCTTTTACTTATTAGAGAGCTATTATTATTATTATTATTTTAATAATAATGGTAAATATTATTAATAAAACGTTACACAAAATTGGATGGGAGTCTAGACACTAATTAGGCTCCCACCCCTTTCTGAATACAACTCACTCTATGAAAAATAAATGCACCATTCTTATCATTATTATTATTAACATCAATTCATTACAATAATAGGATTTATAAAAAGTTAGTGGGAAGCGGATATACTATCTGGGCTCCCACACCTTTAGCAATAGCAAAAGTGATCCTATTAAATATATGAGCAGCAGCACGTGCCCCAATGTCCTAAACCATTGAGAATTTTCGGATCCGATTCAGCAAGACAACCGCATCCTCTTCTAATTCCCCAAAGGAGGAGAAAGAAAATGGGAGAAACCCATAACCAATACCACACACTTGGTTTAAAAATGCGTTGTACGATCCATTGTGTTAAAGGTCCAAAAAGCCATTGCGTGATGCGATTGCGAGCGCATTTTAAACGCAATGCGTTTAGTAGAAAAAATTACAAAAAATATTTAAGTACTAAGTAAATGCAATAAAGTTAACAAATAAATTACTAGAATATTAAAATTAGGTCTATAATCCCTTTTAAAACAAATAAATCGATAGTAAAGCTTGACAAAAAGCACATAAAAAATGCAAGATACTATATTTTTCTTATTGTGTTTGTTTTAGATGCTTTTCTAACAAGTGTTATTTTTAAAAAGCCATTATAATATGTAGGTCTCTTTTAAATAGTTAAAATTTGATAGAATTAACCCAAGTACCAGATTGTGATAATAGCTACCGTTTCTAGCATTACACAAATACGATAAATTGCGGTTTAATGCGAACGTATTCTGGGATGGCACAGCATTAGGCACCTTGATGCGAAATTTTGAATGCAATGCATTGATGCGTGAAATTTTCGCAATGATGCGCGCATTTTTAAACCAAGGCACACTTACCCATATATTTAACACGTTTACCTTTTGCAGCATCAACTACCACACGACCGGGCACGAAATCATCCATCCTGGTTTGCGTCAAAGGCGAAGACCCGATCAGATGCATATATACATCAAGCCCTCCATCCCACGAGTAAAGTAATATATATTTTGGTCGTAACGATTTATCGCACCCCCATCTAACCCGATATCAAGTTCCTTACCAGCTAAAATCCCTGAATGATAGCAGATGTCGATAAGGGTATCACGTACAACATTATGATGATGTTTAATACCAACAATACCAACACACGATACCACATGGTCTCCATAAATATCTCCAGCAAAATCCCTAAACGATGTTTATTATTATTATAATTACAATAATTATTATTATTATTACTATTATTATTATTATCATTATTATAACATCACCTCATTAGAGATTAATAGGATTTACAAAAAGTTAGTGGGAAGTCGAGATATTATCTGAGCTCTCACTCCTTTAGCAATAGCAAAACTAATCCTACTAAAAATGTGAACAACACCACGTGCCCCAATATCTTAGGTTACAAAAAATCTTCGGATCCACTTCAACAAGGTTACAACATCCTTCTCAAGTTCCCTAAAAGAAGAGAACGAAAAGACACTTAGCCTCATACTTGACACGTTTATGTTGTGTAACTTCAATCACCACACGCCCTGGTGCAAAGTCAACCATCCCAGTTTGCGTCAAGGAGATGAACTTGTAAGATCTACACATACATCATATGACACCCTAGGCAAACCTCACATCGGCTGTGGCCAGGAGAGATCCATGGTTCATAAGATAATAGTTGCCTTCTCATGACACAACGCGTTTTGTGGTCTACTGCACGTAGGGTTCTTAGGAACTGGCAGTTAAGCGTGCTCATGTCAGAGTAGTACTAGCTTGGGTGACCTGGCGGGAAGTACTCACACGAGGGCCACAAAGCAAAGCCGTGAGCCTGCGAGCAAAGCCGACAATATTGTGCTCTGAGTAGGCGGGATGTTACAAGTTGTATGAGTGCCACTCCTGAGCCGTTCGGGATGGTGCGACAAACCTCATCGAGGATGATGAGTCCTAAAAGGGGTGTAACTGTGACACCCTAGGCAAATCCCACATCGGCTGTGGCCAAGAGAGATCCATGGTTCATAAGATAACAGTTGCCTTCTCATGACACAACGCGTTTTGTGGTCTACTACACATGGGGTTCTTAGGAACTGGCAGCTAAGCATGCTCATGTCAGGGTAGTACTAGCTTGGGTGACCTGGCGGGAAGTACTCACACGAGGGCCACAAAGCAAAGTCGTGAGCCTGAGAGCAAACCGGACAATATTGTGGTCTGACTAGGCGGGATGTTACACATCAAGCCCTATATCCCACGAGTATAGCAACATATCAGTTGGACGTAAGGGTTTGTCCCATCCTCCACCAAGCCCGATATCAACTTCTTTACGTGTAGGAATCCCAGACCGAAAATATATGTCGACAAGGGTATCCCGCACAATGTTATGCTGGTGTTCGATACCAACAATACCAGCACACGATACAACATGATCTCCAAAAATATCCCTTGGAAAGACCCTGGAGCAAGCTGAGCATGGCTTCGAAATAGAGAATAAGGGAACATCCAACCAATATCATAAACACACCGATAAGTCTTACTATTCATAGTTTGTCCCCAACCAGAGATCGGAACCACCCTAAGCCAGTAAAAAGTATGTTCCTCCATTTGGGACTTCTATAAAGCCATTTGTCGAGTAGATAAGGAAAAAGTTGATTCAGCCACTTGAGTAACATGTATGAAGTATATATCTGCCAATTTCTTCATAAGTTTGGGGGCAACGACCTCACTTGGATTACTCAAACAGTTAATTAAAAGCCGAGATACTATCTAAATGTTCATTTATTAAGTTAGAGCAAAACTAATTTTATTAAAAATATGAACATTATCAACTTTTACATTTTTTATTATCTATTAATACATGGGAGTATTGTGTATATATTTTATGGATGAAGGATTCACTTGTTTAAAGGTGTTAAGTTTGATATTTTTGTTTAAATACAACTATTATATCATGTTTTATATATTATTCTTGTTTAATAACACTTAGGTAGTCATGAAAAAATGTTTTTTTCCAAATTTCTTATAAATTTTAAAGAACAACAAGTTGGGAAAACTCGCGCTTTGTCACGGAGAAAGATTTGTTTGCATAAAGGTCGTTGTACAAAAGGGTAAGATATATTTTTTTTACATAGAAGCATATTATACAAAAGTGTTGTCGGGGTTCAGTGTCTACATTGTTCTACTTGTAGCTTGTTTCTGTTTCTCTAGTACCTGTTATTGTTTGGGGATTTCAATCAGTCCCAAAAGAAGACTCACAGCCTACCCACCCGGTAGACGCAACACGGACCTCCAAATCCCAAAATCCAAAACCATTGCACCATATGGCTGAATTTCATAATCAACAATCAGAGATCCGCCCAAGCTATCGAAAGAAGAGCTTTAAGTTTTTCCTCTTTTTGATGCATTCCAAACCCCACCAACACAACTATCTACAACCAGTTTATCGTCAAAAAACTGGCGGCAACATTTACAGTATCATACCGAGGTACACTACTTGGGCCGCAACTGTTGGTGTTTTCAAGTTGCGATAGAATACTCAACTCTTCTAACACCAAAATTTTAACTTGTGGCAACTATAACAGCTATGCTTCATATGTGCTACATTCCAACTTGCTAGCTAAACCCAAACACACATTATTCTACTTTTTCATAGTGGCTTAGTCCTAATGTAGTGTAAACCACTTTCCCTCTTGTACATGTATACATCTACAATTCTATTTTGTTCCTTATCTGGAAACTGAAACCAAATATTTATCATTCTATCATAGAATACAATGAAGTTGAGTACGCTTGTTATGCTAAAACATTATTAGCAGGTCATAAAGTGTCTAATATATCAACATAGTATTATCTGAATTTATACATGTATAGGTATACAAATTTAGTAATGTAATTGTTTCTTTAACTATGCGAACAGATACTTCCATATGTTTAACATTTTCGACAACGAATAAAAAAGAAAGTGTCAAAATCACAGCCTAGAATTTCCCTTTTCATTTTACCTTAGGATTACCTGCGGTCTTTAACACAATTTAGTTTTCTAACATCATCTTATAGTTGTCCAAAAACCTTTGTATGCAATATGCTAGCCTTCTCACATTGTAAACTACTTAAGCGATAAACAATAACCCGGGTTAGACGAATGTGTCACTGTATCAACTCATAAGCATTCAAACTGTAACCTTGATTTTAAAAAGCGAGAAACGGTCCATTGCACTAAGGGTCCAAATGGAAACATAAAAGACTAATAAAAAAACCTTTGAGTTTAAATGTCATTTTTAGCAATTAAGGCGATAAAAGCGTTCCACTAAAGCGTCAAAAAGGACCGCCTCCATAAACAAAAACTAAGTTATCTTTAAGCACAGTCTACAAAAAACAACCCAAAACAAACATTGAAACAAAGCGTACTCAACATCCGGCATGATCAAGTAGAAAAACACCAATGTTTTCCTTATCCTCTTCCTTTACACCTTCAAAATCCTAACTCCACATATTCGACTAAACAACGAAACAACGCGCATATCACAAACTTTATAAAACAAAAAACAAATAAAAGACATTCCAATGATTTAAAAGGTGATTTACCTATCTTCCGCACCTATTGTTCTCCCAAATCCCTTTTCATAATCGTACTCGAAGTTCTAAATGAACTAAACAAACATCAATTCTGTGAACTCACCAAAAACCTAAACATTAATAAATAGCATAAAGCTTGTACCCTTTGAAACGCAACAGCTTGAATATGGTATGAGTCCATGATGGTTTATGAACTACACCTGAATAACGTTCATCCATTTTGCTTACAAATGTTCGTGTTTATAAAATCAAACCTTTTTCTCAAACGCTTCAAAATAATGTAAAGGAATTAAACTTACCAATATCAAATTAGTACACACGTCATGTGAAAAGCTCGCAGATTACCACCAATCAGCAGCAAACGACACCTAAAAGTGTGTCAAGTCAGAGAGGAAGAAGGTGGGTGATGAGAGGAGCGGTGGTTTTAGTGAGACAATGGGTTTTTGAATGGGCTTAGTGTATTCAGTGAGTCATTACATAAGATTATATAGCTGGATAAGACATTAACACCTGTCTTTCACATTAAAAATCAAAACTTCATCTATATATTAAAATCATCAACAAATCAAATTCAATCTTTATTATAAAAAATGAAAATAAACAAAAAGTATACATTACTTGTACATAAAAGGATCCGATATTTATTTGGTACATCATCTTTGTTCGAGAACCCATCGTTTCAATGTGCAAATCACAACGACTATTATCATCATAATCTTCGAGAAAAAAACCCTAACTTTCATAAGTAATTGGAAACTTTAACCTAGAAATAATTAACAAACTTTTACAGAAGTGACAACTTACACCTTCTTGATTAAATAAACTCGTAGCGCCTCTTGTAGCATCGGTCACAAAATTTTGTCAACTACCTTTGAGATATAGGTTCATTAATTTTGGTGTAAGTTGTAGGAGAAAAAAGAGGGGCGGTGGTAGCCTTAAAATGTGTGCGACTAATGGAATTACATTAGTTTCATAGCCGGGATTTGCAAGGACTAATATTCTCATATGTAATAGTCCAAGGCCCGTGCTATATAAACCCTCCATACTTCCATGGAGGGGTGTGGCTTATCATTTCTTGTCTTTCTTTTCTCTCACTAGAATAAACAGACTTTTCAGGTTAATCTTGTTTCTCTATCTAATAATGGCTAAATAACACTTCTATCCTCCCCGACCTCCTAATCTTTTACCCGTGTTAATAGTAAATCCATGATTAACAGGCGGAGATGTTGATGGCTATGGAAGCGGTGGTGATGGTTGTGATATAGTGGGTGAGATCCACATAAATGGTTGTGTGTTTTTAATGGAGCGGTGATATGTGTTGGATCATGCTTAACACGTGTTTTGCTGCTTGTAGAAAACTAGAAGGGGGGTTGAATAGTTTTTACCGATTAGTTATGATATTTTTTTAGAAACTTTTATGATTGTAAGGATATATAGAGTAAGTATAAAAAGTGAAGCAAACGACTTGAAGTAACAAAGAAACAAACCACAATGCACACAGATTTATGGTGGTTCGGCCTATATCTTACCCCTACTTCCACTCCTCGAGTATCCACTCGAGAGTTATACTTCACTAGTAAATGATTCTCCTTTACACTGGTGGAGAAACCTTCACACTTTAGCTTACAATCTTCATCGACACATATGCTAAGATGTCTTAATTCTTTACAAAGGCACAACCCGCCTTGTAAACTTCTATACCTTGTGGTTATAACACCAACCACACTTTACACAACTAGATAGATGAATTGATACAACAATGGTGATTGTGTAGGTAACACTTCACACATTCACACAATGTAAAGCCTTGATGTATCAAAGCTTGGAATGCTCGTGACCGATCCTTATATGAACAAATGATCTAAATCACAAGCAAGAAAAGAAATCACAAGAGTGAGTTAGAGAGTTAGATATATACTTAGATTTAGAGGAGATTAGTTAGATAGGGGTGAGTTAGAAGCTTGGACAAAGGGTTCTATTTATAGGCAAACTGCCAGACCCCTACGGAACCCGTCAGACCCTTTCCTTTTGGGTCCACCGGGGTATGGCTAGTCTGACTTTTGTGCTTAATAAATTTTTGTCCACTCTATTAAGAAAGAATCAAATCTTCCTAGTTTGACTTGCAAAATCTGATATTTGGAGGTCAACTTTTGACTTTTGTGAGTCAAACTATTTTCTAGTAATCAAGTTTCTGAATAAAAACTAAGAACTAGGAGGATTCTTACAAATCTTATCAAATTGGTAATAAACATGCCTAATCAAATCTTTGGCCACGTCACTTGAGTAGTCAATCTCCAGCTGTGTTGTCTTCATCTTTTCAAAAACTTCTTTAGACATGGGATACTCAGCGTCCACAAGAAGATATTCAGAAAACTTTATAGAACTCAAATAATACACACCAGCTGCTGAATACAAACGCCATTGAAGTCTACTGATATCATCCTCAAGATCCTTCCAAACAGGATCTTCTTCTTCTGGTGCACACATTCTCTTGAATGTTGACCAAAGCTTTATTCCATTGACTGAAGTAGGTGCTTCAGTCTCATACTTGGCCAGCAATAACCTCCAAAGGTCTACCAAGTCTTCCCTATCCATACTTGTAAATAGAGACATAAGAGTAGTAAATGTGTGTACCTCTTTCCTATATCTGCCAATCATCCAAAACCCACTTGCATCTTCTTAATAGCTAATGATAGGGTTTTAGTCATCAAGAGGTAATACTTGTACCATATCTGAAGCTTCCATGGGTGAGAGCTTAATGCTCCTTCTAATAACAGCTTCACTGGGATTCACTTTATCCAAATCTTTAGGAAAATCAAGTGGAACTCCCTTCTTCAAAGGCCTTGGAACAATCATAGCCTTTTGAATATCCATCTCTTCTGCAAGTTCTTCTTTCCTTTCATCTGAAAGAAGTCTGATAGTGTTCATCTCTTGCACACTTGCCCAAATGGGATAAGCCTTATACTCTAATTATTCAAAGGATAATCCCTGCAATTTCTGAAAATTCCATCCAGTTTGATGACATCTGAGCAACTTGTAATAAAGCTCCCTTCTATCTCTCTTCGGCAGTGAGAAAACTTTGCTAGCCTTACGCTTCAGAATTACCTTGCAATCTCTTTGAACTCTTAGAAGAATCTCCAAACCCCAAATTTGATCTGAAATTGTCATATCTGGATTCTCCATAACCCTATTCTCCCAAGCATGGTACATCTGAGCAACTTCTAGAATATCATAATCTACCTGCATTTTTAACTCTACAAGTTTCTCCCTTGCCAACTCATCACCATATTCAAGTCTTTCTGGTTCTTCAATTATCATAACACTTGAATCTAAACTTTCATTATTACTTCCTTCTTGCTCCTCAGAAGTAACGACAAATGGTGACTCACCAACCTTCTTCTTTTCTTGTTCCATAAGTGTGCAGCCAACTTTGAATCAAACTCTACTTGCGTTGCATCCTTTGAAACCTCTGTTTCTACCATGATTCCTTTACCCTTATCTAATGGATCAATGATGGGTAAAGATGATGATGGTACCTGTGAAGACACTTCCTTGATGATAGCTGATGACTGGAATACATCAACCATATCTGCAGGTCTATCAACGTTCAAATCCTGTGTGTCAACGCCCAACTTACTCTTTTCAGCGCTTGGTGTGTCAGCATCCAAAATCTGCTTGTCAACGCTCACCTTACTCTTGTCAGCGCTTCTTGTGAACTGCTCCATCATTGCTGTAAAGGATAAGTTCAAATTTGTAGGAGTAACCAAAGATATATCAAAACATGGTTGCTTCTTAATAAGTGTGAAAACACTTATCCTTTTACCACTTATTTCCAATAATAACAAAACCAAAACGTGTATTTTATGTCGTAAAAGTCGGAATTATGCGTGGTTTGTGTTTTTATTGTGTTTTAGGACTAAAAGATGCAAAATGAAGAAAACATGGGCTATCACGGGCTTTTATCGAAGAAAAAGACTAAAGACGAAGTCAAAAGATCGAGAATGCAAAAAGAACGGAAGTCCAAGGCCTATTCTGAAGATTTATCGAAGAAAAAGTCTAAAGACGGAAGTTTAATGAAGTCGAAGAACTCAAGTCTAATTATAGAAGAAAATTATAAGACGAGTTCAACTTATATCGACAAATCCCGAGACAACGTCGAAAAAGACAAAGAAATTAAGTCGAGTCGAGACGAGAAGAAAGAAAGAAGATAGCTTAAGCATGTAATCTCCCCACCTCCTATAAATACCCTCCAAAATGTCACTAGGAGGGTGTTAGGTGGTTAGTTTTTTAGTAGTTGTCGTTTAACTTTTAAGTTTGCTTTTAATTTTTCTCTCTAGTTTTCCTTTAAAACTTATTAATCTTTACATTAATCTGGTAATCTTTTGATATTCATCTCTAATCTATCAAGCTTATTTTCTTAATTCTCATTCTACCTTTCTTAATCTTTTTCTTAATCTGGATAATCATGTAGTTAATCTCATCTCTTTGATTATGTGATAGATTTATTCATGTGATTAATCTTTTAGTTTTGATGTGGTGGATGTTTTGAGCTTATTGTGGTTATTGATCTTCTAGTGTTTGGCTTATTCTTGATTAAGTTGTTTTGATAGATTTATAGATTTGCTTATTAGTTGATTTTAAATGTTTTAATTATTTAGTGTTTTTATAGTTCTTAATTTGTGGCTTATTTAGTTCTTCTTAAGATTTATTTGGTTAAAGTTTTGGTTAATTTCTTGTTTGATTCGTGCTTATTCGTGGCTTATTTCTTTGGTTTTCATATTACTTTTTATCTGTATCCGTGCTCTAACTTCTTCGGAAAAGGGTTTTGTTTTTCTGAAAACACTCCTTTTTCTGAAAAGTCCATTATTCCGAAATTCCCTTTTCTCTGAATTCATCATTTCTATGAAGTCATCATTTTTCTGAAAACCATTTATTCCGAAAAATCAGTTTTTCCGAAGATATCATTTTTATGAAAAGTTCAGTTATTCCGAAAACATCATTTTTCTAAAAACACCATTTTTTCTGAAAACACCATTATTCCGAAAACATTCCTTTTTCTATGAAAAGTTTATTATTCCGAAAAAGCTCATTTTTCTGAAAAGCCAGTTATTCCGAAATTCCCATTTTTCTGAAAAGTCTCTTATTCCAAAGATACCATTTTTTTTCTGAGAAAGTTTTTATTCCGAAGATGCCATTTTTCTGAATTGTTGCATTATTCCGAAAATCCCATTTTACTGAAAACATGCTTTATTCCGAAGAATCCATTTTTCTGATATACCTATTATCTTGTTTTCAGACTTAGTTTAATTGTCAGTTTCTGAGTTGTTTCTATTTTTCAAACTTTAATTTTTTCCGCCTTTTTTATTTAACATTGTTTCAACTTGTTTTATCTTTGATTAAATTTTCAAGCTTTCAACGACAATTTTATTTTTAGTTTTAAAATAGATAACCAAACCCTTTTATTTTTCTACCAAGAACGACTGAGTCGCACTTTATACCAATAATCAATTCGAAAAGATCGGACGATAACTCTTTATACTTGGTTAAAAACCAGTTATTAAATATTACGAAGATGCCATTTTTCTGAATTGTTGCATTATTCCGAAAATCCCATTTTACTGAAAACAAGCTTTATTCCGAAGAATCCATTTTTCTGAAATACCTATTATCTTGTTTTCAGACTTAGTTTAATTGTCTGTTTCTGAGTTGTTTCTATTTTTCAAACTTTAATTTTTCCCGCCTTTTTTATTTAGCATTGTTTCAACTTGTTTTATCTTAGATTAAATTTTCAAGCTTTCAACGACAATTTTATTTTTAGTTTAAAATAGATAACCAAACCCTTTTATTTTTCCACCAAGAACGACTGAGTCGCACTTTCTATCAATAATCAATTCGAAAAGATCGGACGATAACTCTTTTATACTTGGTTAAAAACCAGTTATTAAATGGCGCCGCTGCCGGCTCTTTTCGTTAAGATTAACGGTTTTAAGTGAGAGACGCGTTGGATTTTGGGATCCGTTCACTCTTGAACGTTATTTTTCTTGTCTAATTTTCAAAAAATTTCCAAATATCCTAAAAAATATAAAATTTTAAAAAATACAAAAAAATAGAAAAACATATAAAAACATAAAAAATTCTGGTCTATTTTGCTTTTCCTTTTGTAGGTGTGTATGCGTACTCGTGCTCATAAGAAGAAAGTAGCTCAAGCCGAAGTCATTACTCCACCTATTGTCACCATAGACAATCAACCTGTAAAACCCGCATGCTTTTACCATGAATAGTACCCTTAAGATCATACGTACTAGATTAAAACTTTCCTAATATAGCATGATTACGATTACGTGTTAGGATTTTACGTATTACGTACGTGTTAGAACACGATAAGTATTTACTAAGCACGAGCACGTAATAATTATTTGACAATAATTAATCACGAACATGCCATCATGAAATCATGAACGTAATTAAAACACGAACTATTATTAATTACGTATATATATTTATTACGAGCGTAATTAAATATATTAGATCACGATATTTACGTAACGAGAACACTTAAAACGCGAACACAAATAATCACGAACGTGTAACTTAACATCGAGACACGGAAAAAGGTACGGGTACCCGAAGTGGGGCCCCCTACCCGCGGCTACAAGGACAAATGGGCCAAGCCCATTTGTCAAATTTTACTAAAAGGGAAAAAGGATTTTCACTACTCATTTTTTTCATTTACAGAAGATTTTAGAAAAACCTAAAACCCTCCTTACCTTTTCTTCTTTGTGCCGCCACCCTACAAACACCACAAGGAGGTGGTTTGTGATCTTGGATCTTGGAATTTTAGTTGGTGATCGTGTTTGTTCTTCATCCTTTTGATCCACGAATTCGGTAAATCCTTTTTAAACTTTTTCTTTTGATTTGATCTTTTATAAATCAAGAACATGTTATGTTTTTACAAAAACCTAATAAATAAACATGGATCTAACATGATCTGGGGTTTAATAAAATCAAAAGTATGTTTTTAAGGGGTGTTTGTTTTGGCCGCAGGCTGCACCGAACCCGAAGGGGTTTCGGTTTGGCCAATCCGACCACCACCGAGACCATAAGGTCCCGGTTGGTGGGTGTGGGTCCCACGGAAGCCTCAAGACATGGGGTACCCCGAGTTGGTTCAGGGTACGGTGTCGATTTCATGTCCGGTTCATGCTTTTTAGTCTAGATCCGGTTCATGGTGTATGTTTAGTTTTTTTTATGTTTTATGATCTTATGTTAAAAACTAAATTAATAAATGACATGATTAATTTAATAACATGACTTAGGTTATTTTAATTATTAATAATCATGAAATTATTTAACCTAAGTATTTTATATTTTAGACTTATAATTAATTAATTATTTAAAAACCATGATTATAATTAATTAATTAACATTTTTTTTTTTGGGTAAAGGGGAATCCAAACCCCGGTAAAATATATTCCCAAAAGCGTTGAAGTACAATGGAATGTAGCTGCAATGCTACATTAACCTCAAGCAAATGCCTGAACAACCACTACATCATATGACATGCCATACGATCCTAATAAACTATTACAAAACAAAGAACACCAATAGGAAAGAACCACCTAAAGGTGCATGAACAATGTAAGTAAAACATCATCGCGGTTAGCACTTGGAGCGAACATCAGGCTGACGAGAACCATGCCGATCATCAATCGATATGACTTCTTCAACCTCACTATCACTATCATTAACCACATCTTTCTTGGTTTTAAAACCATCCTCCCAATCTGTACCATCATCCATCTTATCCCAAAGAGCACCAAAAGAGTTATGAGAACTCTTATCCTTATCATTCGTCTTAGTTACAAAACTCGATGTTTTGTTATTCAAGAAACCCTTTTTAAGCATCGGGGCTGCCTTCTTAGGATTCTGACCCGTAGCATTTGTTTTAGAGGTTTCTCCTCGCTCAACATTACGAAACTGAAGATTAAGGGATGGTTTTGTTAATTTAATACCTGCAACTTGTGGTTGCTTCTTCTTACCTTTATTCTTCTTGTTCTTGACCACCTCAAACCCATCATCCACCGCATCCTTAGTAGCAGGAACAACCACTTCCTTGTGCACTTTCGGACACATATCACTAGTATGATCAAAGATCAAGCATGTAGAATTAATTAATTAACATGACTTAGGTTATATTATTAATATATAATAATACATGTTTTAACCTAAGTATTTAATTTTATTTAATTAAAAACATGTTATACTTTAATAGAATATTTTAACCTATAGTTTAATTTAATTACATGAAATAATTATTAAACTATACCTTATATCATATGACTTAGAAAATAATCATGAAAACACTTAGGCTTATACACTTAGCTTATTTAACTAGCTTTCTATTTTTGGAAACTTTCTATTTTTGGAAACTTTCTATTTTTGGAAACTTTCTATTTTTGGAAACTTTCTATTTTTGGAAACTTTCTATTTTTGGAAACTTTCTATTTTTGGAAACTTTCTATTTTAGGAAACCTACTATTTTTGGAAAGTTACTTATTATTACACAGTAAGTATTATAATACATGAAATACCAGAAATACTTAATCAGATTAAACATAATATAAGATAAACACGGTTTAAGACTTAAAAACAGTAAAACATGGTAAGAACACATAAAATAAGCTAAGACATGACATAAAACCAGCTACGTATTTAGAAAGCAGATACTTATTCATGTATGTATTTATGTAGCACTAGTGATTCGGAAGTAGGATTTCTCTCAGTTCATCTTCTTCGTTCACTGGACATAAGGTACGGATTCCCGTCCTTTCAGTATATTAAATTAGAGGCAGCCCCTCTAATTTGCATGATGAGGTCACCCCTCCAGGTATTCTTGCACGGTGGATTTTCATGACCTATATTGGCTAATTGTAAAATATGACAAACAGTTTTTATAAGATAAACATAAGACTTTCAAACTATTAAACCAGTTTATTTAAGACTTAAACAGGTTACCCGGGACTTAGTTTTCTTCCGTTGTTATATGTTATATGCTTATCCTATTCATGCTTTATTGTACATCCGTGCACTGAGCGTATTTGCTCAGCCGTTTTCCTTTTCTATGTTCCCAAAACGGCAGGTACTCAGGGACGCTCGTAGACACTAAGAGTACGTGCATATGGACCGGAAGTTGTCTATCCTTCTTTACTTTATGCATTTCCTTTCTTATGATACATTTGCTATGGACATTGTTTAGTCCTTTCCTTTACTATACTATGTTTGTGTGTGATGAGCTTTACTTTTGGACTACCGATGTTTGATTCCGGTATTTTCCTTTTATGGTCAAGTAATGTTTAGACATTTTTCCTTGTATGCTTTGATGACACGCCATAATTGCATGTGACATTTCCGTTATCAAAATGGGGTGTTACAATTATGGTATCAGAGCCAAGGCTTCGACCTGTAGGCGCTCAAATATGACCTGTGATTAGTGGGTAGTCACTATGGTCTTCCTAGAACTGATAGTTGTTTTCATGCATTCATCATTTTTAAGCATACATATACATGTCATTGTCACAGATTTTTGACTAAGTAATGGTTGGTACAGGACTGGCCCTATTTAGTCGCATGTGTTTTATCGAAACTTTTAAATTTGGGACCGACCCATAGGCGTCCCCTCGCTATGTCTTTTGTTTTGGGTGAACTGACCAGAGGCGTTCACTCTCGAGCATACGAAAGTTTTCATAAAACTTCATCATGAATGCATACACAAAATTTTCTTGCATAAAATTTTTCTCGTGAAATTTTAGTATAAATTTTTTTCATGTATATATATTTTATGTTTTGATATGTTTAATCATATGTTTTATGTTATACTGTCAGATGGTTCTCACACGCGAACAGGAGCAGCTCAATGCTGCAATTCAGGCTGCCATGCAAGCTTTGCTTCCTCAACTGAGGAATGACATCAGGTCTGAAGTTCAAGCTGCCAACAATCAGCAGCATAATCAGGCACCTCCTCCTCCTCCTCCAGTGACATTAGCAGTATGGCTGGAGAGATTCAACAAGCTCCGCCCTCGAGCTTTTGAGAAGACCGATAGCCCCAGCGATGCTGAAAGCTGGTTGGCACACATTGAGAAGATTGTCAACGCTATGGGATGTGACCCCGCATACAAGGCGAGGTTGGCATGCTATCGGTTCGAAGGCGATGTACTCAACTGGTGGTTAGCATTGATGTAGTCTGAAGGTGGTGACGAGTGGGTTGCTGGTTTGACTTGGGCTCAGTTCAAGGACAGGGTGATGGAGCAGTTCTTTCCCAAGGCTGAGCAGGACAAGATCAAGAGAGAGTACCATGGGATCCGACAGAGACCTGGGGAGAATAGCAACGAGTTTATGCAGCGCTTTCTCCGTTTAGCTGGTTTCCTTGGTGCGACAGCAGGTACTCCGGAAGAGCAGGCACATCACTTTAGATGGGCTCTTCGCACATCGGTCGCAAACAATCTGGTGTGTGCTACGTTCAACACTCTAGCACAAGTGGCCGATGCAGCACGAAAACTGGATATGCTGCAGGAGAGAGATGAGTTCGGGGAAGGTGAAAGACCCGACAAGAGGTAAACCTTCGTATTCAAGCGGTGACTAATCCGTACACTTTCCATATGTCAATTATTTATCTCTTAAATGTATCTTCCAGGCAGAAAACTGGGGACCGGTCTCAGCCGGCTACTCAGCAGCAGCCTCATCAGCCCAAGGGAAACGGTCAGACTAACGACCGTTATGCTACGGATAGGCGTGGCGGTAATGATAATTACCGTAACAACGATGGGCACTCCAACAGCAGCAGGTCCTAATACTTACGCATTTCCTTATGTTTTCATGTTATAACTCATATTCTGACACTTTAGCAAAACTTCTACCAGGAACCATGGAAACGGTAGGGACCAGAACCAGAGAGGTTCGCAGCCTAGCCGTCCAGCTATCACTGGTATTCAATCTTACGATTATCCGCTTTGCCCTTTGTACCCAACTATCATGTCTTATGTAAATGATTCATCAGGTTCTCAGCCAGCCAGAGCACCTGCTGGAGGATACACTCATCCTCTTTGCTCTACTTGCCACCGTAGGCACCCAGGA
The DNA here is from genome assembly GCA_025667525.1 of Glebionis coronaria. Taxonomy (NCBI): domain Eukaryota; kingdom Viridiplantae; phylum Streptophyta; class Magnoliopsida; order Asterales; family Asteraceae; genus Glebionis; species Glebionis coronaria. Next base: position 238,457,963 of record CM046880.1, read on the forward strand.
CCATGTCGCCGTAATACTGATGCGTGCTTCAAGTATGGTCTTCCTGGCCATATTATGAAGGATTGCCGTAAGGGCGAGATGGAGGGTACATCAGGACATGCTGATACCAAGCCGCCTCCTACTACCGGGCGTGTCTACACGACATCTCGAGACCAGGCCAACAAGTCTACAGGTACCATCACTGGAATCTTGTATATGTATGGTCAAGCTGCATGTGTTCTTTTCGATACGGGTGCTACTTACTCGGTTATTTCTACTGCTTATGCTAAGAACATTAGGATGCCTCCCTTGCCACTAGAAAATAGGCTTACTATTTCCACGCCTTTGAGGGACTCTGTATTAATCACCCATGTATACAAGAGTCTTCCCCTAGAATTTGACGATAAGGTTCGACCTGACGACGCACTTCCGCTGGACATGAATGACTTCGACATGATTTTGGGCATGGATTGGCTATCCAAGCATCATGCTACCATAGACTGCCATTCATATCGAGTTATCTTCGGTGATGTTAATGCACCAGAGTACATTCATAATGGGTTCATACCCGGACGGTCTGCACAAATCATATCTACCCTGCAAGCGCGTGCACTACTGTCACATGGCTGTGAGGGTTATCTAGCTACGGTTCACGACATGGATGCTGAATCCCCATCAATTCAGGATCAACCAATAGTGTCGGAATTCCAAGATGTTTTTCCAGCAGAACTTCCGGGCATACCACCTGCAGGAGAAGTGGAATTCAGTATCGAGCTGGTTCCAGGAGCTGAACCAATCTCCAAGGCTCCTTATCGCATGGCTCCCATAGAGCTGAAGGATCAACTACAAGAACTTCTTGAACGAGGCTTCATTCGACCGAGCGCATCTCCATGGGGCGCACCGGTCTTGTTTGTTAAGAAGAAGGACGGCAGTATCGTCTTTGTATAGACTATCGCGAGCTCAACAAGATTACCATTCGGAATAGATATCCACTGTCACACATTGACAATCTGTTTGACCAACTCCAAGGGACCAAACACTTCTCCAAGATTGATCTTAGGTCAGGCTATCATCAGCTACGGGTCAAGGAGCAGGACATCGCTAAGACTGCCTTTCGTACCCGTTATGGCCACTACGAGTTTGTAGTTATGCCATTTGGCCTGAAAAATGCTCCAGCAGTGTTCATGGATTTGATGAACCGAATCTTCCATGAATTTCTGGACAAGTTCGTCATTGTCTTCATCGACGACATCCTGATTTTCTCAAAGTCCAAGGAGGAACACGAAGACCATCTTCGTATAGTACAACAGATTCTTCGCCAGAAGCAGCTGTATGCTAAATTCTCCAAGTGTGAGTTCTGGTTAGACAAGGTGGCATTCTTAGGTCACATTGTATCAGTAGAAGGAATCACTATGGATCCAGCGAAGGTTGAGGCCATTACTAAGTGGCCAAGGCCGACATCAACGACGGAAGTCCGCAGTTTCTTAGGCTTAGCTGGCTATTACCGTAGGTTCGTGGAGAACTTTTCCCGCCTAGCACTACCATTGACCAAACTGATGCGGAAAGGGGAGAAATTCGTCTGGACTGAAGATTGAGAGAAGAGCTTTGAATACCTGAAGCAGAAGCTAGTATCTGCACCTATTCTTACTCTACCATCTGGTACGGGTGGATTTCAAATCTACAGCGATGCATCGGGGAAGGGACTTGGCTGTGTTCTCATGCAACATGGGAAAGTGATCGTGTACGCTTCACGGCAGCTTAAGCCTTATGAAGAAAATTACCCCACGCATGACCTGGAACTTGCTGCAGTCATGTTTACATTGAAGATATGGAGGCACTACTTATATGGAGAATCATGTGACATTTTCACGGACCACAAGAGCTTGAAGTATATCTTCACTCAGCGTGAATTGAACATGAGGCAGAGGAGATGGTTGGAGCTTTTGAAGGATTATGACATTAATCTACAGTATCATCCCGGAAAGGCAAATGTAGTAGCAGATGCTCTTAGCAGGAAGTCCGGAATGATCAACGGCATTAAAATCGAAGAGGAAATCATCAGAGACTTGGAGCGACTAGACATCAAGATCATGGTACGTGGACAGCACGGTTACTGGGCTAATATTAGAGTAGAACCCGAGTTGCTATCTAAGATCAAGGAAGCTCAAAAGGATGACGGAGAAATCTGGGCGATAGTACAGAATTTGGAGAAGCAGACAAAATTCAGAGTAGATGCAGATGGTATCGTATGGCAGGGCACGAGACTTTGTGTTCCTGATGACCAAGAACTCCGGGAAGCTTTGTTAGCTGAAGCTCATAGCTCCCCATTCTCTATACATCCTGGTTCAACTAAGATGTACCATGACATCAAGCAGTACTTTTGGTGGAGTGGTATGAAACAGGATGTGGCCACTTACGTCTCAAAATGTCTTACCTGCCAGCAGGTTAAGATCGAGCATCAGCGATCTGGCGGTCTCCTTCAACCGTTAGACATTCCAGAGTGGAAGTGCGACAAAATCACCATGGATTTTGTTACTGGTCTTCCGCCTACTAAGAGGAAGCACGATGCAATCTGGGTTATCGTAGATCGACTTACCAAATCAGCTCATTTCTTACCGATCCGCAAGGAAGATCCGGTAAGTAAACTCGCAGATACGTACAGAAGAGAGATCATGAGACTCCACGGTGCACCATCCAGCATCGTCTCAGACAGAGATCCTCGATTCACTTCGCGCTTTTGGAAAAGTCTTCAGAAAGCTTGGGGTACACAACTTAAGCTTAGCACGGCTTTTCATCCACAAATGGACTGACAGTCGGAGCGAACCATTCAGACATTGGAAGATATGTTGAGGTCATGTACGTTGGAATGGACGGGTGATTGGGACGATTACATCTGTTTGGTGGAATTTGCATACAAAAACAGTTGGCACGCACGTATCAAGTGTGCTCCATTTGAGATGTTGTATGGCAGAAAGTGTCGCGCCCCAATCTGCTGGGATCGGGTTGGCGAGCGAACACTTGAAGGACCGGAAATCATAGAGATGACCAAAGAGAAGATCGCAGTAGCTAAGCAGAAAATTCAGGAATCACGGTCACGTCAGAAGAGTTACGCCGATAAGCATCGTAGGGATATACACTTTAATGTAGGAGATCACGTCTTCCTTAAGGTTTCGCCGGCACGTGGTGTTAGACGCTTCGGGATTAAAGGGAAGCTCAGTCCTTGTTTCATCGGACCGTTTGATATCATTGAACGAGTCGGTGAAGTATCTTACCGATTGGCGTTACCTCCGCAGCTTTCGCATGTGCACAATGTGTTTCATGTGTCCTTACTCAGAGGGTACCCGTATCATCCCCTTCACATGGTTCAGTATCCACTGGAACAGATACGTGAAGATCTCACTTTTATAGAAGAACCCGAACGAGTTCTTGACAGACAAACGAGTCATGAGAAAGAAGATGATTCCATTCGTCAAGATTCTATGGAGGGATCATACCGAGCGGGAAGCCACTTGGGAAACAGAGGAGTGTATCCGGGCTTCTTACCCTCATTTCATATTTTGAATTCGGGTATGTTCTTCTTTTCCAGTTACTTTATCTATAATTCGGGGACGAATTATTCTTTTTACGGGGGAAGAGTTGTAAAACCCGCATGCTTTTACCATGAATAGTACCCTTAAGATCGTACATACTAGATTAAAACTTTTCTAATATAGCATGATTACGATTACGTGTTAGGATTTTACGTATTACGTACGTGTTAGAACACGATAAGTATTTACTAAGCACGAGCACGTAATAATTATTTGACAATAATTAATCACGAACATGCGATCATGAAATCATGAACGTAATTAAAACACGAACTATTATTAATTACGTATATATATTTATTACGAGCGTAATTAAATATATTAGATCACGATATTTACGTAACGAGAACACTTAAAACGCGAACACAAATAATCACGAACGTGTAACTTAACATCGAGACACGGAAAAAGGTACGGGTACCCCAAGTGGGCCCCCTACCCACGGCTACAAGGACAAATAGGCCAAGCCCATTTGTCAAATTTTACTAAAAGGGAAAAAGGATTTTCACTACTCATTTTTTTCATTTACAGAAGATTTTACTAAAACCTAAAACCCTCCTTCCCTTTTCTTCTTTGTGCTGCCACCCTACAAACACCACAAGGAGGTGGTTTGTGATCTTGGATCTTGGAATTTTAGTTGGTGATCGTGTTTGTTCTTCATCCTTTTGATCCACAAATTCGGTAAATCCTTTTTAAACTTTTTATTTTGATTTGATCTTTTATAAATCAAGAACATGTTATGTTTTTACAAAAACCTAATAAATAAACATGGATCTAACATGATTTGGGGTTTAATAAAATCAAAAGTATGTTTTTAAGGGGTGTTTGTTTTGGCCGCAGGCTGCACCGAACCCGAAGGGGTTTCGGTTTGGCCAATCCGACCACCACCAAGACCATAAAGTCCCGGTTGGTGGGTGTGGGTCCCACGGCAGCCTCAAGACATGGGGTACCCCGAGTTGGTTCGGGGTACGGTGTCGATTTCATGTCCGGTTCATGCTTTTTAGTCTAGATCCGGTTCATGGTGTATGTTTAGTTTTTTTTATGTTTTATGATCTTATGTTAAAAATTAAATTAATAAATGACATGATTAATTTAATAACATGACTTAGGTTATTTTAATTATTAATAATCATGAAATTATGTAACCTAAGTATTTTATATTTTAGACTTATAATTAATTAATTATTTAAAAACCATGATTATAATTAATTAATTAACATGACTTAGGTTATATTATTAATATATAATAATACATGTTTTAACCTAAGTATTTAATTTTTTTTAATTAAAAACATGTTATACTTTAATTAAATATTTTAACCTATAGTTTAATTTAATTACATGAAATAATTATTAAACTATACCTTATATCATATGACTTAGAAAATAATCATGAAAACACTTAGGCTTATATACATAGCTGATTTAACCAGCTTATTTCTAATTATGGAAACTTTCTATTTTTAGAAACTTAATTAAATAAGGCAGCTAATCTATTTATGGAAACCTTCTATTTTTAGAAACTTATTTATTTCAGGCAGCTAATCTATTTATGGAAAATTATTTAATTAAGGCAGCTAATCTATTTATGGAAACTTTCTATTTTAGAAACTTATCTATTTTAAGCAGTAATTCTATTTTTGGAAACTTTCTATTTTTGGAAACTTTCTATTTTTGGTAACTTTCTATTTTTGGAAACTTTCTATTTTTGGAAACTTTCTATTTTTGGAAACTTTCTATTTTTGGAAACCTGCTATATTTGGAAAGTTACTTATTACTACACAGTAAGTATTATAATACATGAAATACCAGAAATACTTAATCAGATTAAACAGAATATAAGATAAATACGGTTTAAGACTTAAAAACAGTAAAACATGGTAAGAACACATAAAATAAGCTAAGACATGACATAAAACCAGCTACGTATTTAGTAAGCAGATACTTATTCATGTATGTATTTATGTAGCACTAGTGATTCGGAAGTAGGATTTCTCTCAGTTCATCTTCTTCGTTCACTCGACATAAGGTACGGATTCCCGTCCTTTCAGTATGGACATTCTTTCCTTATTAGGATTCCCCGTATGCAGCCAAATGTTTTCCCATAGTATAAGTTTATATGTTTGATTTGCTTATGTTTAATTTAGAATACCTATAGCCATATACATGCATGACCAGTTTCACCTAGTTATGGAGGTACCATAACCATAACATTAGAGTCACTGATGTTATGACTTCACCACGGCGGAGTGATTGCTCGTGGCGTCCCTTCAGCTTTTTGCCATTTATATTATATTTATCATGTGGGGCGTATGGGTGCATCCTAGTTACATGTTTTTAGTCAGGATTTCATGGTGAATGTGGTGTGTGCCTTGCATCCTTCACAAGGAGTTGATCCCTCCTACCCAAAAACCAGTATATTAAATTAGAGGCAGCCCCTCTAATTTGCATGATGAGGTCACCCCTCCAGGTATTCATGTACGGTGGATTTTCATGACCTATATTGGCTAATGGTAAAATATGACAAACAGTTTTTATAAGATAAACATAAGACTTTCAAACTATTAAACCAGTTTATTTAAGACTTAACCAGGTTACTCGGGACTTAGTTTTCTTCCGCTGTTATATGTTATATGCTTATCCTATTCATGCTTTATTGTACATCCGTGCACTGAGCGTATTTGCTCAGCCGTTTTCCTTTTCTATGTTCCCAAAACGGCAGGTACTTAGGGACGCTCGTAGACACTAAGAGTACGTGCATATGGACTGGAAGCTGTCTAGCCTTCTTTACTTTATGCATTTCCTTTCTTATGATACATTTGCTATGGACATTGTTTAGTCCTTTCCTTTACTATACTATGTTTGTGTGTGATGAGCTTTACTTTTGGACTACCGATGTTTGATTCCGGTATTTTCTTTTTATCGTCAAGTAATGTTTAGACATTTTTCCTTGTATGCTTTGATGACACGCCATAATTGCATGTGACATTTCCATTATCAAAATGGGGTGTTACACAACCAATGATCGAGCTTTTGCAATCGCACGTAGAGGGCAACACTGATGCTATTGTCATACCCGAGATTGGAGCCAACAACATCGAGCTTAAATCCGGCTTCATTTAAATGGTCTCTGCTCAACCTTTCTTGGGGCGTTCGTTTGATGATCCTCATGACCATATAAAAAGGTTCCTTCAACTCACTAATACGGTCAAATATAATGGGGTTTCACAAGAGGTGATTCGCTTGGAACTTTTTCCTTTCTCCTTAGAGGGACAAGCCCGACATTGGCTTGATAAGGAACCGCCACAAAGTATTCTTACGTGGTCGGATTTACAGACCAAATTCATCAACTACTTTTTCCCACCCTCACGTACTACCGCTTTGCGGAATGAGATCATTAATTTTGAACAAAAGTACGGTGAGACATTTAGTGAATCTTGGGACCGTTTTAAGGAACTTTTAAGAAAGTGTCCACAACATGGTTTCACAAAAGTGCATCAAATTAACACTTTTTACAATGGTTTAAGCATGAATGACCAAGATTCACTAAATAGTGCCTCGAGGGGTAATATTTTGGTTAAGTCTTCTAATGCCGCATGGGATATTATTGGGAATAAATCTAAAGTGCAAACCAAAAGTGTTCGGGCTAATGTGGCTAGTGCTAGCACTAATGACACCGAAAGAAGACTTGATAAGCTTACTACGGTTGTTGAAGCACTTGCTTTACAAGCCGTTAACAATTCCAAAAACAACAATGCTATTAATATAACTTGTGAAACTTGTGGTGGGCCACACTCTTATGCTAATTGTGATAAAGCTTATGATCAATCTCACGGGGAAGTGTATGCTTACAACACCACCGAGAGAGTTCATTTCAAGCCTAATGTTGATGTTAATCACTTGTCTTACAACTCGACAAATTACTTGGCTCCACCCGGTTTTCAACAAAGACCACCACAACCTAACTAAAACAACCAAGGGCCACCAAGAGCTAATATTCAAGGAAATACCAACATGAGGGGCTCAAATGCAAATCAGGGTAACTATCACATGGAAAACCAAGGTTTTCAACACCAAGGTTTCAATCCTCAAGGTTTTCCACCTTATAACCAATACCCAAACTAAGGTTTTCAACAACAAGGGTTCAATGTACCTCATCCACCAATGGACTTGGTTTTGAAAAAGTTGAATGAACATGAGAAAATCATGCAAGCAATGCAAGAATCTACTAGACAAATTTAAGAGTCCACGGATAGGAGATTCGTTCAAATGTTACAAACCCTTCGTCCCCAAGGTGTTCTTCCTTCTACAACCGAAACAAATCCTAGAGCGAATGTGAGTGCTATTACTACTCGAAGTGGAGCAACTCTAGTAGGACCTTCTATCCCTCCTCCCGTTACTCCATCTACACCTCCTCCACCCGCATTTATCCCTCCTACTACCACACCTAGTACTAGTTCTCCATTACCGTCTCCACCTATTAATGAAGAAGTACCCAATCAAAACCCTCCACCAACCCCGCCAACCACCTCTAAACCTTCTATTTCTCAACCCTCAACATCTCAACCTTTACTTGCTACACCTACACCACCTAAACCCAATATCCCTTATCCTTCTCGCTTAGACAAGTGCCAATTGCTCACCAAGGATGATATTCAAGTGTCCAACTTTTTGAAGAAGATTTCAGGACTGACCATCACCTTTAGCCTTGTTGAAGCTCTAGCCCAAATGCCTAAATTTGTTAAGATGTTTAAGGACTTGCTTAATAAGAAGGAGAAGATGGTCGAGTTTGTTAATACTCGATTGAATGAAAATTGTTCTGCCGTCCTTCTTAAAGAACTTTCGGAGAAACTTGGAGATCCCGGTCGTTTTGTGTTCCCTTGCATTTTTAACAAAACCGAAGAATTTGCTGCCCTAGCTGATCTCGGAGCAAGTATAAATCTGATGCCTTTAAGTGTTTGGAAAAGATTATCATTACCCGACCTTACTCCAACGAAAATGACTTTTAAGCTTGCAAATCGCACTCTCGCTTAACCCGTTGGTATTGCCGAAGATGTGTTCATTAAAGTTGGCACCTTCACTTTTCCGGTTGACTTTGTTGTTGTTGATTATGAAATGGACCCTCGTATTCCGTTAATACTTGGTCGGCCATTTTTGAGAACCGGAAAAGCTCTTGTCTATGTTGTCGAAGGTGAGCTAATCTTAAGAGTCGGGAATGATGCTCAAGTTTTTAATATGGGGAAAATTACTAGTAAGACAAATTGAAAAGAATCCGCGAAAATGATTAATGTGCTTCAAGAAGAGCTTACTCCTACTTTCGAAAGTTTTAAGCTTGATGACTTTGTTATATATGATAATCCTCTTTTCGAGTCTTCCCATGACAATCTACCTTTTCAAGACGATGTGGATGATTTTGATGATTCTCTCCCCAAATTGGATCCCCCACCAATCTATGGGTCCCCATCGATCTATGATGACTCTAGTTCCGATGAGGATGATTCAGCTGCTTTTGTTTCAGAGTATCCAGACATGCCAACTTATGCTGATTTTGATGATGCTGATACTCTCTCGAGTGATTCTTCTCATAATGACCTTACTCCTACTTTTGATGAAGATCCTCCACCAAACACTATTGATACTTTGGACAATTACTCATTTGAGGAAGATTTTACTACTTTTCTCAATACCTACTTCCCCAATGAGAGTGATGCTCCTCCTTTGGACTTTGATGATTATGGTCTTTATCCTACTTTGGATATGAAGAAACCCGTTTTCAAGGAGAAGAAGTCGGCCGACACCGATATCCGCAGCACTTATGTCTTGACACCTCTATATCCACCTTCTGAGGATGAGATTACGAGATTTATGATCGGATCTTCTTCAAGATCTGCTGAGCCTGAGTGTTATTTTCCCCTAAAGGAAAAGGTGTTCGATCCCGGTATTGCACTTTTTAAGCCATCTCAGTATCCATCTGATGAAATAAAAGGAAAGATCTTTGGAACTTTTGGAGATATGCTTGCACCTCAGCACACTTGCTACCACCTTACTCCATCTTTGCTTAAGGGAACCTTGCCTATTCTTCTTTGGCTTGCCTTGTTCACCTTAAGCTTGTGCTATTTGATGTACAAAAACCATGTATTTGACCCTGGTGGATGTTCTTCAAGGTTCTTCCTATGCTAATCAAGGTCGAGTCAGGCTCACGACTCGGGTAACAAAAACAAGCGCTTCTCGGGAGGCAACCCGATTATCTATCTATCCTTTGCCGTTTTCATAATAAGTGTAGGGGGAGCCCCGTATGTGTTTGTTGTCTTGTTTCTTTTTCTGTGCAAGGATTAAAGCTTCAAAGATCCATTCTCGATGACTTTTGACGAACCGTGATCCCGTGTACCCGTCTTCCCGGTTCTATCCTAAACTTCGTGATTCAATATTTCATATCTTATATGTTCACATTGAAATCACTATAGTTGTCCTTTCCTTAGCAAGATTTAAACAAAGTGCACAATGTCATAAGTGTAGGGGAGTTTACTCCCACATGCTTAAACATTGAGGACAAGGTTTATATCAAGTGTTGGGGGACTTCTATCGAAGTAAGTGGGCTTTTCCATGAATTTGTCCTCATTTTAACCGGAAAATTTGATTTTTCGACATTTTTCAAAATTTTTAATCTATTTTGGCCTAGTAGTATAGTAGTATTTCCCTTTGTTATCGTTATTTACTTTCTTCGCTAGAATAAATTTTCAATAAAATGGCTTTAAATTTTTCAAAGTCGTGAATATTTTGACTCAACCCGAGTTTACTTATCTAAGTTTACTCTAGCTAGTATCCTTAACATGTTTAATTCAAGTTTTTCTAGGCTTTTATATAGGGAACTTTAAAGCGTGAAAGTCTTAACTCTCACGGGTTAAGAACAAGAACTTTTCGCAAGTTCCTATAATTGATCCTAGAGAGTCATTTATCAAAGGAACTTTAAAATGCGAATTCTAAACTTGAGAAAGTCTAAGAGTTTGCAAGATCCTATAGATGACTCGAAAACCCAAAACATTAATTTAATTGGCTAAGCATCCACGAGTCTCATTCCTTGAGATTTTAAATTGTGGAGAACGAGAGATGATAGATTCAATTATAAGTTTGGTATTCTTTCGTGAATTTATGTGAGTTTATTATAAGCCTATTCTCCCATCGCTTGCTAATAAATTTATCTGCAATAAATAAGGTTGTACGATTTGAAAAGTTACTTAGCTTCTAGCACAAGATCGTTTAAAAGTTGCTCGGTATTAATTAGAGTTCATAGCCAAGGCATAACTTATTGAAGCGGGATGCGAAGATTGGCGAGTCTGAAAAGGCCCTAACAAGGCATGAGGGCTACATTTTGTTGCTAAAGATCCAAAAGTGATGTGAAGAATCATTTATCGAAAATCAATATGAAGGATCGAGACACACGACGAAAAGCAAATACTCCCCTAAATATCATGGAGAAGTATATCCGAAAAGACCCTAGCAAGGTACGAGGATAAATAGATCCAAGTCCTAAAAGGAGGCGGATCGTTGTATATCAAAGTCCAAAATAAAGATTGGAGAAAAACGAAGAAGCCGTGGTCCAAAGATGAAGAATCTCTCAAAACTTCAAGTGAAGAAATTCCTATTATGAAGAGAAGACCACAATTTCATGAACGTCTCTCAAGATTTGAAGTATGAAGTCACTGCCAAATATCGGTCCGAGAAAGGTCTCAAATCGTGAAGCGAGTTATGCCAAGATATGAACTTTATAAGATCCCGAGAAGCAGTTTTAAAAGATTTTGTCCTTTAGCTAACTATTGATTAAATCGTTCCACTTTATTTTTAGCTTAAATAACTATTGAAATAAGTCAAACAATGCATCCTCGTGATCATTTAAGACAATATTAAAATATAAGAGTTACACCTAGGAATAAGGGAGTCTAAGTGAATAATTCGGCCACGTGAGTTCGTGTAAGTTTGCTAACTTATAATAACAATGATCTCGTTTTTAAGCTTGGTATGGGGAACGTGAAACTTGAGAATGATGAACATTCGTGACTACCTAAAATCCCAATGTAAGTCTTTGATTTCTTTACTTATTTTGTTCTTTTAGTTTTCTTAGTGTTTAGTATTTAATAAAGGCCAATGTGGGTTATCTATGATGAAAAATGTAAAACATGCTTTGAAATTAGTGCATTGCATGAGGACATGCAATGGTCAAGTGTAGGGGATTTAATAAGTGTGAAAACACTTATCCTTTTACCACTTATTTCCAATAATAACAAAACCAAAACGTGTATTTTATGTCGTAAAAGTCAGAATTATGCGTGGTTTGTGTTTTTATTGTGTTTTAGGACCAAAAGATGCAAAATGAAGAAAACATAGGCTATCACGGGCTTTTATCGAAGAAAAAGACTAAAGACGAAGTCAAAAGATCGAGAATGCAAAAAGAACGGAAGTCCAAGGCCTATTTTGAAGATTTATCGAAGAAAAAGTCTAAAGACGGAAGTTTAATGAAGTCGAAGAACTCAAGTCTAATTATAGAAGAAAATTATAAGACGAGTTCAACTTATATCGACAAATCCCGAGACGACGTCGAAAAAGACAAAGAAATTAAGTCGAGTCGAGACGAGAAGAAAGAAAGAAGATAGCTTAAGCATGTAATCTCCCCACCTCCTATAAATACCCTCCTAATATGTCATTAGGAGGGTGTTAGGTGGTTAGGTTTTTAGTAGTTGTAGTTTAATTTTTAAGTGTGCTTTTAATTTTTCTCTCTAGTTTTCCTTTAAAACTTATTAATCTTTACAGTAATCTTGTAATCTTTTGATATTCATCTTTAATCTATCAAGCTTATTTTCTTAATTCTCATTCTACCTTTCTTAATCTTTTTATTAATCTTGATAATCATGTAGTTAATCTCATCTCTTTGATTATGTGATTGATTTATTCATGTGATTAATCTTTTAGTTTTGATGTGGTGGATATTTTGAGCTTATTGTGGTTATTGATCTTCTAGTGTTTGGCTTATTCTTGATTAAGTTGTTTTGATAGATTTATAGATTTGCTTATTAGTTGATTTTAAATGTTTTGATTATTTAGTGTTTTTATAGTTCTTAATTTGTGGCTTATTTAGTTCTTCTTAAAATTTATTTGGTTAAAGTTTTGGTTAATTGCTTGTTTGATTCGTGCTTATTCGTGACTTATTTCTTTAGTTTTCATATTACTGTTTATCTGTATCCGTGCTCTAACTTCTTCGGAAAAGGGTTTTGTTTTTCTGTAAACACTCCTTTTTCTGAAAAGTCCATTATTCCGAAATTCCCTTTTCTCTGAATTCATCATTTCTATGAAATCATCATTTTTCTGAAAACCATTTATTCCGAAAAATCAGTTTTTCCGAAGATATCATTTTTCTAAAAAGTTCAGTTATTCCGAAAACATCATTTTTCTGAAAACACCATTTTTCTGAAAACACCATTATTCCGAAAACATTCCTTTTTCTATGAAAAGTTCATTATTCCGAAAAAGCTCCTTTTTTTGAAAAGCCAGTTATTCCGAAATTCCCATTTTTCTGAAAAGTCTCTTATTCAGAAGATACCATTTTTTTCAGAAAAAGTTTTTATTCCGAAGATGCCATTTTTTTGAATTGTTGCATTATTCCGAAAATCCCATTTTACTGAAAACATGCTTTATTCCGAAGAATCCATTTTTCTGAAATACCTATTATCTTGTTTTCAGACTTGGTTTAATTGTTAGTTTCTGAGTTGTTTCTATTTTTCAAACTTTAATTTTTCCCGCCTTTTTTATTTAGCATTGTTTCAACTTGTTTTATCTTAGATTAAATTTTCAAGCTTTCAACGACAATTTTATTTTTAGTTTAAAATAGATAACCAAACCCTTTTATTTTTCCACCAAGAACGACTGAGTCGCACTTTCTACCAATAATCAATTCGAAAAGATCGGACGATAACTCTTTTATACTTGGTTAAAAACCAGTTATTACTTCTTCAATTCAGTAAGAGCTTCAGCCACACCTAAAGATTCTTCATCATATGAGCCTTTGCCACTCAAATCAATTGGCTCTGTAGCAGCTTCATGTGAGCCTTTATCACTCAAATTAACAGGCTCTGTAGCAGCTTCCTCCCCTTTGTAAGAATCCTCCCCAGATGAAAGGACTCTTGTATGCCTTCTCCTAGATTCAGAAGTTTCTAAGACAACAATCCTCTCCCTCAATTTCTTGAGTTCAAGGCCTTGGGTAGAGACAGTATGTACCAGGTCTGCATTTTGCTTTTGCAAGCTAATTTAGACAGCCGTCAATTCCAACATTGTATATGGTTCCAATCTGCCCTCCTCTAGAGTGGGTATTTGACCTCGTGAAGTAGAGTCATGGGGCATGGATGAGTTCTTAAAGATGTTAGGACTGGCTTGGCCTTCATCTAAGCGAGTACCAATAGTCCTAGCCTCATCAATATCACCAACCACACGTGTGGTGGTGGTTCTCTCTGCAACATGGCTAGGACCACTAGAGGAGAACACTCCAGTAGTCCGTGGACGTTTTACCAACCTAAATTCAGGGGGTGTAGAAGATGATGTGGATTAGGTGGTAGTTTGAAGGTTAAGGGATGTTTAGGTCTGTTGTAGAAAGGTGTCAACGTCTGGATTTGAAGAGTCAACGCCAACATTTAATGTGTCAGCGTTGAAGGGATCTTGGTCAAGTTCCATATGTTGAGGTGAAGGTGATGGTTGGGGGTCAGGCTGAGGTTGTGCTGCTGCAATAACAGCAAGCATGGCTTGGCTAAGGGGTAAGTCTCTGTGAGGGGGTGAATTCATCTTACTAAAAATAGCTTTCTTTTGCACAGGGATTGCATAAAAATCATCATGATCCCTGGTGCAATACCTTTGCTCATCAAAAATCATTTGTAAAAATCTTGGGTAAGCCAAAGTCATCTTATTACCCTTGTTTTTACACATGCCATCAAAAATCAGTTTAGAAAAATTATACTTTTGCCCATTTGTAATACACACAATTGCACTAGCAATAGATCTGTTAATTTTGTTATGTGCAGTACATTTGGGACTCAAACATTGAAGGATGACATGTATTAAGTACTTCCAAGCTTGGGGAAATTCCTGTTTGTTATATTTATTTAAAGTTCCCTCTTCAGGGAAAGGATAACCCAAAGCTTGGAGTCCCTGTTCTATCTCACCAATGGGAAGAGTGGTTATACCATCTGCATCATTAAGATGCAAAGCCTGGCACACCAAGGCTTCAGTAACCACCCATGAACGCCCATGGACAATAGCTCTTAATGTAGACACTTTATTAAGTGTTGAGGAACTAACAGTGTTCCAAAACTGTTTAATATGAGTGACAGGGATGAGAGGAGCATGAGAAAGTGCATACCTAAGTGGAGATGCATTCAAATACGCCACCATCTGGGTGTATTGAGGAAACAGAGCATCATCAGCCTCCAAATAAGCAATCATATTATGCTGACTTCTGAATCCCAATACTAAGTCACTTGGTTTAAACCTAGGTGCCATTGATGTAGAAAGCTGTTTGTGAAAGATTATAAAAGATGAATTATAAGAGAAAATTTGTTAGACAAGAATATAAGAGTACCCTGTTTAAACGAAGGAGCCAAATTTATAGGAGGGATACGCACATGTGATTGGTCAAAAATGAGGCAAGTATTTTCAAAATATAATGATGAAAATATTGAAAATAAAAATAAGTTATCTTGTGCATTAAGTAAAAGTTATCAACTCCCAAAATTACGGCCCCAATTTTTGTCAAAAATAACAACTAGGTAGGACCCAATGAGTGTCAACGGTCAAAAATAACCCATCAACGCCCAACGGCTATATTCTTGTCAACGTTGGTAAAAGCCATGTCAACGTCTAAATTGGTCACAACAACGTTTGGAAATATATCTTTCAATGTCCAAAAATAAAAATAATTAAAATGAAAAAGGACCTTAACAAAGTAATTTATCCTAGTGAAGATAACCTATAAACTGAAAATTACCATAGGATGGCAAGAACTGTCCAATCATGCACACTTGCTTATGCAAGATAGAGATAATAGTTCTCTAGTGTCCCTTACTAACCAAGGTTCTTAACAGTTAAGTTATCTCATAAAATCCCTTGTAACTTCCCAGGTAATCCCAATAGAAATCATACCCAAGTCTCCCAACAGACCACTCCCAATTCTAGGCCAAAAGGTCTTGGCAGCATGCATAGTATATCAACTTTGCATGCTACAGTACCTCATGAGATAGTAAACTAACTCATACTCACTAGTGGACACAATCTAGAATTGTGATAAGAGTATTATAAGAATACCCAAAAAGTCCTAAAAGGTTCCTAAACCTCCCCTTAAACTATACAAAAGTTGCCAAATAATATGCATGTAAATAAAAATTTATGTCAAGATAGGAATATAAATATTCCAACCATCATCCATAAATTAAAACATGCTCCAATAAGGCTCCAAGGATCCATAAGAAACTCTGTATCCAATGGTACAATGCTAACAACGCCTGCACAATTAGATCAAAAACCACAAAACTAACATGTTGCTGACAACGTCACGATAACACTTAACAGCGTTAAGATAACCTTTGTCAGCGTTAGACAAATATAGTGGAAAATCTAATTTCACATAAAGACCAATAACAATGCATATCCTGTACATACTTTTACAATAAGTTCCCAAAACACATTTTAAGTAAGATTGATCTTTCCAATACTTGTTACCATGTATTGAAATCTTCCAGTATCAAAAGGTTTAGTCAATAAATCTAACACATTCTCTTCTGTGTCAACCCTATCTGGTTGTATTAAACCTTTTTCAAAACAATCTCTTATAAAATGATGTCTAATTTCTATGTGTTTTGTTTTAGAGTGATGTACAGGATTTTTAATAATGCATAAAGTGCTGTTATTGTCTACAAAAATCTTGGTATGCAAGAAATTATACCCATAATCCAACAGCTGGTTTTGAACCATATGACTTGTCCACAACAAGCAGCTGCTGCAACATACTCTGCTTCAGTTGTAGAATTTGCCACCACTGTTTGTTTCTTGCATTGCCAAGAGATCAATCTACAACCAAGAAACTAACATCCACCAGTTGTGGATTTCCTATCAAATTTGTCACCACCATAATCACTGTCTGAATATGCAATAAGCTCCAATGGTGAATCTTTTGGATACCATAATCCCAGGTCTGGATAACATCTAAGGTATCTAAAGATCCTCTTGACAGCATGAAGATGACACTCTTTGGGAGTCACTTGATGGCGTGCACATGCACACACAACAAACATAATGTTAGGTCTTGAAGCTGTGAGATACATCAATGAACCAATCATTGATCTATAGTGCCTGACATCCACTTCTTTTCCGTCACCAACTTTTCCCCAAGGGTGTTCTCTATCCATAGGAGTGCTAGCCCTTTTCTCATGTGTAGAAAAGCCAAACTTCTTCAAGATTTCTGCTACATATTTATATTGAGAGATGAAGATACCATCTTCTTTCTGCTAAACTTGTATCCCTAGAAATAAGTTCATCTCTCCCATTGCACTCATCTTGAACTTGTCTGCCATAAGCTTAGAAAAGTCTTCACTCATCTTTGGACTAGAAGAGCCAAAGATGATATCATCCAAATAGACCTGAACAAGATCCTTACCAGTCTTCTTTGTAAATAAGGTCTGGTCTATGGTGCCCCTTTTGAATCCATTTTCCACCATATAGGTGGACAATGTGCCATACCAAGCTCTTGGGGCTTGATGAAGTCCATACATAGCTTTCTTGACTCTATACACCTTGTCTAGATGTTCTAAATCTTCAAAACCAGGAGGCTGCATTACATAGACCTCCTCTGCAATTGTTCCATACAGAAAAGCACTCTTCGCATCCATTTGATAGACTGTAAAGCCCATGCAGGAAGCATAGGCTAGAAAAATCCTTATGGCCTCAATCCTTGCAACTGGTGCAAAGACCTCCTCATAGTTTATCCCTTCTCTTGTGTATATCCTTGAGCCACTAAACGTGCCTTGTTTCTGACCACAATGCCTCTTTCATCCTTTTTGTTTATAAGAACCCATCTTGTCCCAATAGGTCTGACATGTCTGGGATAATCAACCAACTCCTAAACATCCTGGATAGCAAATTGGTGAAGCTCATCTTGCATTGCTTCCACCCAACTTGGTTCTTTGAGAGCATCAAAAATTTTCTTGGGTTCCTGTTGTGACAGAAAACAGGCAAAAAAACATGCTTGAACAAGAGGGGTATCAACCTTGTTGTGAATATTGGCAATAAATACTCCAAGATTCTGATGAGATCTTCTAGTTTGCACAGGAGTCATAACATCACCAATAATTAGAGAAGGAGGATGTTTTTTGATTGTAGAAGTAAGCACTCCTCCCTCAATAAGTTTGTTGTCCTCAATCTCATCTTCCATGTTACCAATATCCTCTTCAGACTCTCTTCCATCATTATCTGAATGAACCTCTCCATTTCTGTTTGAAGGTTCACCTTGTTCAAAAGTATTGGAAGAGAAAATATGGTCAAAAGATCTATCAACGCCTGGACCAAGGCTGTCAACGTTTGAGCCATCAACGCCTGAATTTGTCTTGTCAGTGCCAGAATTTCCTTTGTCAGCGCCTGAAAGATCATGCATGTTGTCAACTGGGGATACTTGGGGACCACCTTTTTCCTTTCTAACAGCAGCAGTAGCAAATGCATCTGTTCATATGGGAATGGTAACATACTCAAGTATGGGTGCTGATTTGTCTGCTTGTGATCCAACCTCTTCATCAACCTGTTTACCTGAAACATCAACAACTGGTTCTTCCACAACATTTGAAGTTACCTTCACAATGTCTGGATTAGTAACAGGCATATAATTCAAAGCCTAGATAGAGGTTCTAAGTCAAATAACCAATTTGGACCACTTTCAGGATCACTAGGTTTACTTTCTAAAAATCTAACATGTACCTTTTCAAGTATACGTTTTTCTTTCTTAAGGTAAACCCTATATCCTCTACTCTGCACAGAATAACCCATGAAGTAACCTTCATCACCTTTAGCACTAAACTTACCTAGGGCATCACTAGTATCCAGAACAACTACATGACATCCAAAAGGTTTAAGAAAACCAATATTAGGTTTCCTGCCCCAAAGTAACTCATAAGGTGTTTTGTTATGAATCTTGTTGACTAATGCCCTATTCTGAACATAACAAGCTGTATTCACAACCTCAGCCCAAAAAGCAATGGGAAAGTGAGCATCAGCCAACATAGTCCTGGTTGCTTCTATAAGGGTTCTATTCTTTCTCTCAGCAACCCCATTTTGTTGTGGGGTTCTAGCTACACTAAACCGTCTAGTAATCCCTTTCTTGGCACAAAATCATCTAACAACTTATTTTTAAACTCACCACCATTGTCACTTCTAGGTATCTTAACCTCATTACCAGACTTCTTTTCTATCTGGGTAATAAAGTTAATCAAAGCATCAGTAGTGTCACTTTTCAAAGCTAAAAAGAAAGTCGAAGTAAATCTAGAAAAATCATCAGTGATGACAAAACAGTAAGATTTACCATTTAAGCTTTCTATATTAATTGGACCAAACAAGTCCATATGCAGCAAGTGAAGTGGTTTAGAACTAGAGTGCACCTGTTTAGACTTAAATGAGACCTTGTGCTGTTTGCCTTTAAGGCAACACAAGATTGGTCATTGTGGAAAGCCTTTTCAGGCAAACCATCAACCAAACCATGTCTCACAAGTCTATTTATATTTTTAAAATTAATGTGCCCTAATCTCCTGTGCCAAAGATTACTCTCATCAACTGAAGCCTTAGCATATAGACATGACAAATTATTATTCATCCTAATTCCATTAAGATTCACATTATAAATGTCCTTATGCCTAGGTGTTCTATACTCAATGAATTTCTCATCTGGTATTTTAAAATCTTTTCTCAACACCAAGCATTCAGTATGAGTAAAAAGAACCTTATTTTTGTTATCACAAACTTGTGATACACTAAACAGATTATAGTCAAGTTCTTTTACCAGAAACACGTTTTCAAAACGCAAATTGTTGGTGAGAAGAGTTCCTTTGCCTGTGATAGTTCCATATCCGCCTCCAAAGTAAACTTTATCACCATCCTTAATGGGAGTGAAGTTTGTGAGATAATCTTCCTTCCCAGTCATGTGCCTAGAGCATCCACTATCCCAATAGTTATGATCATTAACCTGCTTTTGAATGCCCTGCACATAAAGAAAATAAATTAGTTTTCTTTGGGAACCCAAGCCTGAGCAGACTTGGATTCATTTGGTTGTTCAACAAGAACAGACTTAGTCCTTATGACAACCCTTTGTTCATCCCTTTTTGGATTAAACACCTAGTTAACCCCAATTGGTTTGTTATGACCTTTGAAATATAATGAAATCTATTACAGGTGATAGAAATCCCATCTGAATTAAGGTTTTGGTCTTGCTTAGGTCTCCATGACAAGCTAGAAGAAGCTTTAGACCCCTATTTCTTTGGATGCAAATATTTACCATTATTTGGTGTGGCAACGTTCCTGTCAGCGTTTAATTTGGTCTTGTCAATGCTGAAATTACCCTTATCAGCGTTGAACCTAGGGTTTGCTACAGGAACCCATTGTATATTAGACCATCTATTGGTCTTCTGAAAAGGTCTTTGTCCATAAGTATTAGACCCTTTAGTAAAGAATGGGGCTAGTCTAACAACTTTTCGACTTTGCTGGACAAAAGATTTGGGTTTGACAGTGTTTGAATTTTTATCAGCGTTGACCTTTGAAGCATTGACACACTTATAGGCTAAATGTGAAAAACTTCCACAAGTATAACAGGCTTTTCTAGACATAACTCTAGGTCTAGAAGAAAAGAAACCTGTTCCATTATCACTAATTTGGCTTTTTGGTGACCTAGGTTTTCTATACATTTCTGCATATTTAATACTAGGTTTTCTATCAACGTTTAAGCCTAGGTCAACTGTCTTGCCAGTGGTTGGGTTTGTCACTTTGATGGATGTAGACTCATTTGGGCTATCACTAAGCATGCCACCCTTAACAAACAAGGTAGGGTTGGCTTTCTTCCATTGGTCCAAATCAGTCAACTTCTGCCTGTATTCCTCTACTGGGGTAAGAACTCTTGGTGGTGGACTTTCCTCTTTTTGGAGTTCTGGTAAACCAGTCCAAGACAAGTCCTTTCTTAGGACACCACAGAAGTTCCTAGCAGGTGGTAGAACACCATCATACTCTTTCATCCCAATCCCAGTCATATCCCTAGAATCCCTTTGTTCACTAACACATTTTTCTAAGGTTTGTGAAGCTTTATCAAATCTCTGAATTTTAAGATCTACATTATCTTTATTCTTGATAGCCTCATCTAATTTAGCCTGTAAATCAGCATTGACTCTCTCCATGATGTTTCTAATCTCAATACTAGCATTTAAATCATGATTTAAAATATTGATTTGATCTTTTAGGTCAAGCTCCATTTTCTTATACTCAGCTACAGTTTTTCAGTTTCAGTAAGGGCATGTTGATAGTTAGATAACTTGCATCTTTTATTAACCACATCTGTTGTCAATTTTAAAACTTCTTTGTTAAGTTTTTCAGTGTTTAGACGACAACCCTTACTACAAAATGCATCATCATATACCTCATTGTCTGATGAAGATTAGGAGTGTGCCATGAGAGCATAGTGAACATGCTCTTCTTCTTCCTTTTCTGCAACCGAAGCTTTGTTCTCTTCCTCATCCTTGGCCATGTAGCTACAATCCCAGCCAACACCATCAATGTCTCGCATGGCAACCATAGATTTGGAATCCTGAGTCTTGATGATTTGGCTTGAGGGTTTTCCAGCATCAGATCTTCTTGGAGATCAGCATTATCTCATAAAGTGTCCCATTCGATGACAATTATAACACTCAACCTTGGATTTATCAAATCCAGCAGTGTCCTTAGCATTAAAAGTCATCTTCTTCTTGAATCATCGATTCCATCAGTTTGCTCTTATACTTACAAGAGCCATATTCCACTTTATGTCCATCTCCTCTAAATGCTCATCACTAATTTGCTCAAGGTCCTCATATGTAATCACTGAACCATTAGGCAATAAAGCAATGTATGCACACACAGTATCAAGATCAATACCAGCAGGCTTAACTCTTGGTGAGTCAACTTTGTATGTGTCAGCGTCTGAATGTGAGGCGTTGACAAGGCTTGATCCAGCGTTGACACAAGTTGATCCAGTAACGGGGTGCATGTATGAATCCTTTTGATCAAATTGACCTTCACTATGTGAGAAGAAGGCCATATTTCCATTGGTAGACTTGCTTCCTTGATCCAAAAGAGTTTCATTTTCTACCAGCCTCAGTTTATTGTAAACATCATCAAAAGTAGAACTTTTGTGAGTGTTATTAGCAATTATAGACCTTGCTTCAATCTTCCATGCATCACCAAGACTTTTAAGAAAAGTGGTGATAATATCAACATCACCAAGCACTGTTCCCATGAAGGACAGCTTGCTTGTAATGTCAAGAAGTCTGCTTCTCACTCCACTTAGCTTCTCACTGGGTTGAGCTTTAAAAAAATCATACTCATGCAAGAGTTGCTTCTTTTTCTCTTGTACAATATCAGCATTACCATCATAGGCAACTTCAAGAGCTGCCCAAAGATCTTTTGCAGACTCATAGCTTCTATATTTGTGCTGATTTTCTTGTCCCACAGAGAGTTTGAGAATGCTTAGGGTTTTCATGTCATTCCTTCTCTTTGCTATGTCCTCAGTTGAGACAGCTATACCATCTTCAGGTTTTTCTCTTCGATCCTCTTCAGTAGATCCTTGAACATTTGTTCTTCGTAAGATGGTAGCTGCAATCTTTTAAGCTTTATTGGATGTGTTTCCATATTCAATAATTTCCCATAGAGTGTAGTCATGGATTTGAAGATACTGTTCAAAGTTAAACTTCCACAACTCAAAATTGACTGGGTCTAGCATGGGAATCTTGATGTTGGGGGTTGAGGAGGAGGAGGAGTTTACTTCTGGGATAGACATGATGTTTTTAGGGTTTCTTGAAAATTAGGGTTTTTGGCGATTTTAGGGTTCTTATGTTCTTTAGATCAAAGTTTCTAAACAAGCTCTGATACCACTTGTTGATCCCAAACTTAGATCGATTCAGCTTGTGTAAACGAGATTAAATCAAGTTAAACACGTAGAGAAACATTGTTGTGTATAAAACAATTTAAGTATTATGCGGAATTAATACTCAAACAAGAACATACAAACAATGTAAACCAAACTTTCACTTGACTGATAAAAACAAACTTGCGTACAATGAAATTGTTAAAACGTATATCAAACATAAACCTAAAGGTCTCCTTTTATAGACATAAGGAGCCTTGTACAAGAGTCTACGTATCAGCTATTTTAGGTAAAGATAAACATAGAAAATACATTGTTGATCATATCTTTACTAGAAACAAACTAGAAACATAATACGTGTAGACTAAGTCTTATATCAGTGCTTGACTTCATCCTATCAACACTTGACATCTCCCTGACAATTCTTGTCTTGTCAACGCTTGTTTTCTTGTTATCAACGTCTCGATTGCTCTTGTCAGCGTCCAAGTGTACTGGCTACATTTTATTCCCAACAAAAGTCGATAAGTTGACGAATGTGTTTACGTCTTTTCTCATCGAAATTCAAAAGAAAGACGCTCCCGCTACGGTGAAAGCGGTTGAGGCATCGTGTACGTTGTGTGGTGGACCTCATAATTATTACGAGTGTGCGGATACGGATGGCCAAACGTCGAGTGTTAACGCGTTAAACAACAATTTTCAAAATCAAAACAACACGGGTCCATCACAAGGTAATTATAACCAAGGCAACAATTTTTCGAATCAAAACCAAAACAATTTTCCAGGAAATAATCAACAAGGAAATTTTTCGAATCAAGGTTATAATCATGGTCGTAATTTGAGTTGGAAAAATCGAGATAACAACAACAACCAAAACTCGAATTTTTCAAACAACAACAATCAAGGTAACAATTTTTCGAATGGTAATCAAGGAAATTTTCAAAGAAACAATAAAAACTAAGGGAACTTTAATGCTAATCAAAATAGTTCGTCAAATGATTTTCAAGAATATATGAAAACGAATGAGACTAATATGAGACGTTTAGAGGGACAAATTGGTACTTTGAAAAACGACTTTTCTAACATTTTGAAAAATTAAAACACGGAGATTAAGCAAGGAAAAATTGATATTAAAAAGATGTTTTCGGCTATTATGAACAAAGCCTCGGGTGCGTCATCGAGTTCGTTACCTAGTGACACCGTTGCAAATCCGAAGGAACAGTGTAAAGCCGCCTCGTCTCGTTAGAAAAGTCGTGTGATTACCCCTAACCTTGA
The DNA here is from genome assembly GCA_025667525.1 of Glebionis coronaria. Taxonomy (NCBI): domain Eukaryota; kingdom Viridiplantae; phylum Streptophyta; class Magnoliopsida; order Asterales; family Asteraceae; genus Glebionis; species Glebionis coronaria. Next base: position 238,481,978 of record CM046880.1, read on the forward strand.
TGGATTTAGAGTTGTTCCTTCTTCTCAACCCTCGACTTCTAAGACGCCTTCATGTTCTAAAGTCGATGGGTGAACGTGGTGACCAAGGGAAAGAGTGCACACCCTCGTGTACCTCGAATTCCATCCACAGTTCAAAAAGAGAGATTTATCAACCTCACCCAAGTAACCCTTGAAGAAACTTGTGCATCGATCCTTCTTACAAAACCCAAAAGGCATATGTCAAGAAAGGAAGAGGATCCGGGCCAATTCCGACTACCTTGTGATTTTTCCGACATTGAGGGATATTTAGCCCTTGCCGATTTAGGTGCTAGCATTAATCTCATGCCTCATTGTCTTTGGAAATTGATGAGATTGCCTAGTCTTACTCCCAAGAACATGACTATCAAGCTTGCAAATTGTACACCTTTAGAACCAATTGGAATTGCCGAGGATGTCTATGTTAGGATTGGAAAGTTTGTTTTTCCCCCGGACTTCGTCATATCCGATTATGAGTGTGATCCTAAATGTCCTATTATTTTAGGTCGTCCCTTTTATCGACGGCTCGAGCCGTAATCGACGTCTACGGTAGGAAACTTACTATGAGATATGGGAGGAACAAATGGACTTTTTCACGAATAAATCCCAAATTTCAAATGATCATGATAAAATAGAGGTTTCAAAACCCAATGTTTCAAATTCTAATGATTTCGAAATTTTAAGTTTAGCGGAAAATATGAGGCTTGATGCATGTTTTGAAAGAATTAAAATGAACGGTTTAAAGATGACGATTTAATGATAAAGAATATGTGTACTTAATTCAAAAGGGTATTCGTAGATTTATGGATGAAAAATCATGTTGGGATTTATTTGGTGAAACAAGTGAACAACCAATTCCAAAGGGTGACGTTAGTGCCATCACGAAAATGACCAAAATGGACTCGTCTTCACCACCTTCGAAGGACCACGTCTTTGAGGCCTCAACTTTTAATTCCATTGAAGTGGCTCCATTTCTTAGCTCAACACCTGTTGAGGCTAAAGGTTTCATCGACATCGATCCTCTCGTCATAGAAAAGTCACCTAAGCATAGCCCTATGGCTTGTAAGACCATGGTTGTGAGTGCTCACATCAACTCTTTCTTTGACGATGACGATGGCGATTTTGCCAAGATCGATCACGTGCTTCAAAATCCACATGCCATTTTTGAGGGTTTTCCTAAAAAGAATTCTAAGTCTGGTAAGTACGATGATTATGAGTTTGATCCCGAGATTGAGGAAATTATCGAACGAGAGCTAGCTCTTTTGCCTCCACTTCCACCTACAAGTGAGGTAGATCTTTCCAAAATCGAGGATGAACTCAATGAGTTGGAACGTCTTATTTTCGATAACGAACCAACTCACGTGACCCAAAATCCCATTCTCGAGGAGTTACCTAATCAATACTCCTCCCTTATGAATGATGATTTTGTGCTTGATCTTGATCTCTTAGAGAGAATTTCAAATATCATTAATGAGTATTATGAAGAACTTTGGTTCGATAAGCCTATTTACAATGAAGAAGTCGATGAGATTCACGATCATGAGGATGACGAATATGTTGACCCCGAGTGGGCGGTGTTCTTTGTTGATAAACGTTTTGAGAACTTATACAATCCACCACCCCCTAACCGCGACTTAAATGTGATGAAATTTAGCGTGACTAATCTTTATTTTGAAACGCCAAATATTTTCGACATAATCAAATCGGGTTTTCCTAAAGAGTTTTTGAACGATGAAAAAGGAAAAGATTTTAAAAATGATTTAAAAGATTTTTCTACATGTTTAACTCCGTCATCACATCGTTGTTTGAGTACTACCACCTTGTCTACTCCTTTTGACGACGGTTGGTGTGGTTTTAGTGTGGGGGAAGCCCCTTATGTTTCCTCATATTTCTCCACCGAGGACGAGATATTCGATCCCGTAATTGCTTGTAAAGGGAAATCTCGGTCTTCCACCGATGCAATAAATGGAAATATTATCTATTTGCATGGTGTGAGTCTACCTCGAGTAGCTCATAAGTTTGCCTTACCCATTGTCCCACCCTTCTACTTCTCACCCCTTTTCTTTAAACCCTTCGGGTTTTTAGCACGTGTTGAAGTGGCGTTGGTTTGTTTATCCCATGAAAACGAGGACGCCATCTTTGATCCCGGTATTTTGCATCATCAAAGGACTTAGCCCTTAGTACCGGTTGCTTTTGGGCATTGTTTATCATTTAAGCCCCACTAAAAATGACCAAACCATGATTATCCCTAAATGATCACATTTATGGGGATTCGAGTCGAGCTTTTGACTCGGTTATCAAAAACAAGGTGCCTCGTGGGGGATTCTCATGCTTATCCTTGTAAATATTATCGTTTTCTAATTAGTTAACGAGGGTACTTGTGCTCTTCCAACCTTTGTTCCGTGGTTGTTTGTGATTGTGATTTATTAGGTTCATCGTCATCATTGAAGCCTCTCGTGTTAGTTTTACATATCACTCGAGCTTCGATCGTTGCCTTTGGAGATTTCGATATCCGATGATATCCTTTTATGTTCTAACATTTATCTTATTAGCATAATTCTTAAACGGCTTTTAGGTTATTCGTTTTACCCTTTCCATGCTCGAGATTAAGCATTCGACTTTCCTCTCTAGTATGGGGGTGTTTCACCCCTAGACTCGAAACATTGAGGATAATGTTTAGTTTTAGTATGGGGGTGAGTAGATACTTCACCTTGCATACGTCATCACGCAATCCAATTTTCATCTTTTTGTTATCGTTTTGTTGCAAAATAAGGCTAAAAATGGCCAAATTTTAAAATTTTTCTTGTTTTTCATAAGTGTTTAAGACACGAATCTAAGTTTTTCGATGGTGGGAATAAGAGTAATTTTTTACTCGACCGTGCGTGTTGAGCACTTAGCTTCGATTCCTTAACTTTTTAGGCTAAGTCTCTTAAATGAGGATGATAAATGATAGAGTTAATTTTAAGTTACGTAATCTTTCACGATCTCATGTGTAGTAATTATTAGCTTATTCTCCCACGCTTTTGTTTAAATAAATGCAAGGTCCTACGATTTGAAAGGTTACTTAGCTTCTAGCCCAAGATCGTTTAAAAGTTGCTCGTGTTCGAATAGAGTTCATAGCCAAGGCATAACTTATTGAAGCGGGATGCGAAGATTGGCAAAGTTCCAAAAAGGCCCTAACAAGGCATGAGGAACTCCATTTTGTTGCTAAAGATCCAAGATGATGTGAAGTATCATTATTCCAAAATCCATATGAAGGATCGAGACACACGACGAAAAGCAATATACTCCCCTAAAGATCATGGAGAAGTCTATCCAAAAAGACCCTAACAAGGTATGAGGATTGTTAGCCTAAAAATATCGAGTCAAACAAGAATGTTCGGTCATAGGTTTATATTGTAATAGTTAGTTGAAATAGTCGTGACATTACGGACTTGATGGTTAGCTTAAAAGGCCTCTTTCAAGGTACTAAGCATTTATTCAAGCCCGACCCAAAACAATATAGTCCAATAGAAAAACCCGCATGTGGGTGGACTATATAAGCACCCTCCTAGCATGTTAGGAGGGTGGGCAAGCTTTCATTTCTTAATCTAATTTCATATGTTAATCACCTCCTTCTCTCTAGTTTCTCTCACTACTTTTTCTCTCTAAAATTCTTCTATCTTTCTTCTTTAATTCATAAAATCAACCATGGTGAAGTGAATAATTATGTGTACAACAATTGGTATCAATCGCCACGAGGTACATAGGTGATTGGTTTTGCTTTTGCTATTGAGTTCGTGTGCTTTTATTCAATATATAGCTCGGATCATCAAATTTTTTTTGCGTTTTCGTGGTGTTAGTGAGTAGACAAATCGACTACATAGGCGTGGTAGTGATTTGGGTTACTTAGATTGGTCAAAAACGCGAAATTTTTTGGTGTTTCACTTCATTTTTCGCTTAAAATCTCGTAAATCAAAAAGTACTTCCAAGATCTATTTTTTTAGGAAAATTTCTCAATATCTGATTCACATTGCGGAATTGTGTCACATTGCGGAATTGTGTCACATTGCGGAATTGTGTCACATTACGGAATTGTGTCACATTGCGGAATTGTGTCACATTGTGGAATTGTTTCACATTGCGGAATTGTATCATTTTTGAAACATTGCGGAATTGAATCATTTTGCAACATTGCGAAATTGAATCATTTTGCAACATTGCGGAATTGAATCATTTTGCAAACATTGCGGAATTGAATCCCATTTAAACATTGCGGAATTGAATGTTTTTCAACATTGAGGAATCTTGACATTGAGGAATCATGACATTGAGTAATCATGACATTGAGGAATCATGACATTGAGGAATCTTGACATTGAGGAATCATGACATTGAGGAATCTTGGTATTGAGGAATCTTGACATTGAGGAATCTTGACATTGAGGAATCATTCCATTTCGGGAATTGAATCATATTCATATTACGAAATCATTGACATTGCGGAATTATTCATCCCACCCAGTATATTTTTATCGACACATTTTTAGACTTAGCCAATATCTAGACTATCGTTTTAAAAATAAAATTGGTGGGAATACCATAGTAAAATTTATTTTTCCAACACCATATTTAGGCCATTTAAGCTTCAATTTTAAATTTTGGCGAAACAAAAAAAATTCGACCCTAAATTCAAATTTTCGGACTAAAATTCAAATTTTTAGGCCACAATTCAATTTTTTTAGGTTTTATTTTTCGTCAAAATTTTCACTTTTCAAATTTTTTCCTACTATTTATTTTCTATTTAGAACTCGATTTCAAAATTTGGTTATTCAAAAATTTTCGGTTTACCTTTATATCGGACTGGAGAATTTATTGTCGGACTGAGGAAATATCACAATTTTCGAAAATTCAACCACAACCCAATCACACCATATCTACTTAAGATCCAAAGTCACTTCATCATTTGAAACACTCATTATGGATTCCGTAACACAAGATGTACATGCAATCAAATCCAAGATGTCGGTTGCAAAAGAACGATGAATGACACACTTTAGATCACTCTAGTCACACCTTCAAGTTCTTTCAAATGACGATTTAAAAGGCACTCGCGTCGAACTTGGATTCAAACGGGTATTCATGTCACTCACTGGTCAAGATGTTGACACATTCACAAGCACAATGCTACTCAATGTAGATCACCTTGAACAACAACTTGCCAACGATGAATTTCAAGAGGTTGAATCCATAGATGTCGTTTTGGTTCTCGAGAATCAGTTTCAGCAATTCTTCAATACACAGGTCTCTATACACTATGATCGAGAATTCATCACCAAAAACTTCTTTGAATATACTCGGTTAGAAGTTCAGGAATTCAAGGAGACATTTCTTCAACACATGAGTGCTGTAAGGAAGTCCATTGCTGAAAGAACACGTCATAAACTAAAAGTTGAAAGAAGGGTGAATAAGAGATTAATGCAGAAGAATGAGAGAAATGTCGATGATGGTCAAACATTGGATGCTTGTTCGATTGGCACAGAAAGCAGTGGGACAGAATCAGAAAAGTAGCATACTAGCATCAACTCAGGGAATGATCAAGCAACCGTTGATGTAGATATCAGACCCATATATGATGAGGAACCAATGCCTGAGGTATAATTAAATGTTGTGTATGATGATCATCAATATATTGATTCTAAGATTCATGAGCTTGAAATTATGTTAGCTCAAAAGACAAAAGATTTTGAGGATGCCAAACTCAAGTTTTCGAAGAAAAATGACAAATTTGAAGCTTATTTTGAAAAACTTAAAAAAGCAAACGTTGTTCTTGAAAAAAAACTAGATCGTAAGATTCAAGATTCTAATGCAGAAAAAGAACATTTTTTGAAACAATAAAATTTCTTAGAATCAAAGTTGGCTTCTCAAAATCCAAGTCCTCCGCCTGCTTCATTAAGTGAAATATTTGTGCAACCTATCGACACTGTAGATAGTAATGACGTGAATGCTGATAACGACATATTTGATAATATGAACATTAAGTTAGAACAACGTGTCGCTCAATTACTTCTACAAAATGAGCAATTCAAAGCTCAGATTCAGGAAAAGGTTTTTTGCATTAACAACGGTGAAAAATGAATTAAGGAAGCTAAAAGGAAATAGTGTGGATACTAAGTTAGCAAATCAGTCAATCTTAGGGAACCCTCCTACTCCACCATTCAGAAACCGCTCAGTTGCTAGACAACCGAATGCGTTTAAATCTAAACGACCCAAAACATTGAACTCGAGGTTTGCATCCCAAGTTGACGTGCGCAGCAATTTGCCAAAAACAGTCACTCCACTATCTAGATCCCCCTAAACACATTTTGTCTATGCAAAACCCAATCACATGAATGCTTCAAGAAACTCTAGAAATAGCTCCAATAACTTGCCTCAGAGTAGTTCAAATGACACGGGTCATAAAAGCTATCTAGAGGATGCTATGCTAAAGACACAAGCAAGAGATAGGACCCAACTGAAACCTAGGAGCGCTAATCACACATCTAGGAATTCTAGACCCTTCTATGATGTTCCCAAATCAACCTATCATAGGAACACTAGATCCTTCTCAAATGCTAAGCACTTTGTTTGCACGAAATGTAACAAATATGTGTTTAATTCCATTCATGATGATTGCATCACAAAAGTCCTGAACAAGGTGAACCAAACAGCTAGAGCATCTCAAAGATGGAACCCTATAGGAAATATTTTTTCTCCAATTAAGTCTTCTGCTGTGCATGAGAAAACTACGTTTCCTAGACCTTGTCTTAAGTGGATACCAGCGGGTAGAATCTTCAAAACAACTGGTCTTAAATGGGTTCCTACTGGAAAAATATTTCCCACTAGCACGACAAAGGTTCACTGTGAACCCCCAGATGGTTCTCACAAAGATATCACTAACAAATATGCAAGCATACAAACTACTGTAAAGAGTGCAGGTACCAAAGTTAAGACTCAACGGACACCCAAAGGTCCAATCTTTAAATACCGTTCAACTAAAGACACACTCAGAGTTTGGTTGCTGAAGAAGTAGATATCTGAGAAACTAGTGTCTAAAGGGTTTCACAACTAAGCTGTAAAATGATTTAAAATTTCTTCAGATTGTGACTCGTGCCTCAAAGAAAGGAAAGTTGATCACGAATGATAACTTATCCTTAACAACAAGAACAGAAATTTTCTCGGTCATGAGCTCTCATTAAAAACATTCAAAGTTTTTAAGCTCATGTAAACGAGTTACAGTTAAATGTCAGACTGTAACTCGCGCTTCAAATAAAGGAAAGTATATATTTAAAGATAAACTTATCCTAACAAACGGGTAGAGCAATTATCTTGGGTTGAGCTTGTCACAAAACAATCAATGTTTTAAGCTCAACACTATGGCTTGTAATCACTTTTAGATTGCAACCCGAATCTATATTCACGGGGGAGTGTACGCTTTAGTGCTCTTAACCTCAGCAAAAGAAGTTAAATCTTCTTACACTTCAATGGATTTGTCTAGACATTCAAAGTATATGAACTTAATTTTATGCTTTAGAAAAACCTTTTCGCCAAAAAGAAATAGAGTTTTTCAAAAAGAGTTGAACACAATTTTTTCAAGAGTTTATTCAATGATTATTCAAAATCTTCAAAAATTGTGTATTCAACAACTCCTATCCTCAAAAAGCGAAATGTGGATCATATCCTCGTAATGACAATTTAATTGGATTAATTTTTGAGGGGGGGCGTTCCATATTTATGTTAAGTTTGATACATTTTTCTCCCGAAAGTTTTTCAAGACTATTTTTCAAAATATATATTTTAATCAAATTTGGTATCTCTAATATCAAACGATTTTATATATTAGAGATAGGGGATAAAATGTGATTAAAATATGATCTAAAGACTCAAGCACTCATGGTTTCGGTCAAATACCCACAACAACTTTAGTTCACGACGTTATTGGTCTCAATAGGGTGATTAGGTTTAAGTCCTATGATCCAACCAGAACCGAAGGGATCTTCCCAGGGACAATCCAATAGATTATTAGAAGTCCTTAGGAAAGATGGAGTAGAATGTGAAAGAAGCTGAATGACGACTAAGTACTGACGCTAGTACTAGAACAATCACAACAAGGTGTTAGTAATGATGTCTTTGTAAGCATTGAAGGGGTTGAAGAATGAAAAAGAAATGTAAGGATAAAGGGTGTAAGCAAAGAAGCCCTCCATACAACTTAGGCAGAAACCGGGTCAACACATCATGAAGACAACACATCATAGACCCAGTGATGTAATGTACAACCCCTCCCCAAGTGACTCAGGCTTCTCTCAAAAGAAGTTTGTTATATTGTCATGGAGATCAACATGACTTCTATTGACTTTCTCACTCCGAGATAGTTAATATTGAATAGGTGGCATCTGCTCCAGCCTGCGACTACTAAAAGTGCACAAATCGAGTCTAGAGCCAAGAGATTAATTAAATCTCGTTAGGACACACGGATGACGATCAAGAGAGTCCTACGCTATATCCTTGAGATATTGCTAGTACACTCATAGTGATACTTCCTAGTATTCACAATGATGAGTGGAAATCATTCGAGTGTTAACATCAAACAACACTGCGGGTCATGTGTAAGATTCTTTATGAATTGAACATATGTAAAACTGAAAAGCAACAGTGGTTTGTTTCTTTGTCGATTCAAACTCGTTTCAGGTTTCTACGCAATATCTTTATGGTCTTGCCAAAACATTCAGAGTGATATTTATTAATGTTCACAATGCCGCATGGAGATCCTTCTAGCGTCAACATTAAACAGAGCTATGGTAAGTAACTTGCGAGTTTCTTATGAATCAAGCTTGTGTCAACTTGAAGGCAACAATGGTAAGATTCTTAATGAATCAAACTTGTTCCAGGAATTTGAATTGACGACTTTAATCAAGCGGATATTTATCCAATTGATTCACTCTTTATGTTCGCAGTCTTGCTTTGAGACGGTCGAGTAAACAGAACAACTAGTACTGCCGCGAAACCCTGTCAAGGAGATTCTTAATTGAATCTACCTAATAATAGGTACGATAATTAAATATCGTGTAACGGTCTTCACCGACCGGAGGTAAAACGCTACTGATTTAGGACGAATGTCAAATCCATTCAGTCCGTGTCTAAGTTTTGTCTCGAGAAGGTGGCGCTACGGTGTACTCAGCAATGTCAAAGATTCAAAACCACATACTCATGCCCAAAGACATCCAACAATCAAGAAAGCTAAAGACTTCCACAACTCTGTTGATCAAAATCTTCCTTAACAATTAATATAGAGGAATGACCTCTCTTCAAAGGAGATTGTTAGCAAACTTTCAAGATCGTGCAAAAGAATGAATATGTAGATAAAGACACAAGATTACAAGATGGCAAAGACAAGTCAAGAATGATCTGAAGATCTCAAGTTGAAAGGCAAAGTCGAAAGACAATGACAAAGGCTCAAAGATCACATCATGAAGGAACAAGACTACTATTACACGTTCAAGCTCATTTATGACGAAATTCGTAATCTCCATTGATCTCCAAATATAGAAGAGGAATGACCTCACATTGGGGGAGATTGTTAGCCTCAAAATATTGAGTCAAACAAGAATGTTCGGTCATAGGTTTATATTGTAATATTTATTAGAACGTTGTAATATTTAGTTAAAATAGTCGTGACATTACGGGCTTGATGGTTAGCTTAAAAGGCCTCTTTCAAGGTACTAAGCATTTATTTAAGCCCAGCCCAAAACAATATAGTCTAATAGAAAAACCCACATGTGGGTGGACTATATAAGCACCCTCCTAGCATGTTTGGAGGGCGGGCAAGCTTTCATTTCTTAATCTAATTTCATATAATTAATCACCTCCTTCTCTCTACTTTCTCTCACTACTTTCTCTCTCTAAAATTCTCTATCTTTCTTCTTTAATTCATAAAATCAACCATGGTGAAGTGAATTGTTGATTCCAAACTTAGATCGATTTAGCTTTGTGTAAACGAGATTGAATCAAGTTAAACACTTAGAGAAACTTTGTTGTATATGAAACAATCTAAGTATTATGCGGAATTAATACTTAGAACAAGAACACACAAACAGAATAAACCAAACTTTCACTTTGATTGATAATCGAACTTGTGTACAATGAAAGTGTAAAACATATATTAAACTAAAACCTAAAGGCCTCCTTTTATAGATGAAGGAGCCTTGCACAAGAGTAAAACTATCAGCTATTCTAGGTAAAGATAAATATAGAAAATACAATGTCGAACATATCTTTACTAGAAATACAAAACGTTTAGACTAAGTATCCTATTAGTGCTTGACTTCTTCTCAATAGCGCTTGACTTCTTCTTGTCAACGCTTGATCTAACAATGCTTGATTTCTTCTTATCAACGTCCAATTTCCTCTTGTCAGCGTCTAAGTTTCTTGGCTTCATTTTATTCCCAACAATCTTCCCCTAAACTTGATATATACTCTAGTAATCAAGTTTTTGAATAAAAAACTAAATACAAGGAGGATTCTTACAAATACAAATCACTTTTTAATTAGGAAATAAATAAACCTAATTAGATCTTTCCCAACATCACTTGTGTAATCCATCTCCAGCTGTGTTGAGACCATTTTCTTCAAAACTTCCTTGGACATGGGATATTCAGCATCCACAAGAAGATATTCAGAAAACTTTGTAGTACTCAAATGATAAACACCAGCTGCTAAATGTAGACGCTATTGAAGTCCATTGATATCATCAAGTTCCTTCCATATTAGATCTTCATCATTTGGCTCACACATTCTCTTGAATATGGACCAAATCTTTATTCTATTGACTGAAGTAGGTGCTTCAGCCTCATACTTGGCCTTTATCAATCCCCAAAGATCTGCCAAGTCTTCCCTATCCAGGCTTACAAACAAAGAGATAAGAGTAGTAAAAGTATGTACCTCCTTCCCATATCTGCCAATCATCCAAAACCCACTTGCATCCTCTTCATAATGAACTATAGGGTTTCTGGAATCATGAGGTAATACCTCTACCATATGTGAAGTTTCCAAAGGTGAGAGCTTAATACTCCTTCTAATAACTGCTTCACTAGGGTTCGCTCTATCCAAATTCTGTGGGAACTCAATTGGAACTCCCTTCTTCAAAGGCCTTGGTGCAATTAAAGCATGTTGGATCTACATCTCTTCTGCAAGTTCTTCCTTTCTTTCATCTGAAAGAAGTCTGATAGTGTTCTCCTCTTGAAACACTTGCCCATATAAAGACAAAGCCTGCAACTTTTGAAAAGTGAAGGTCTACGCGATCTTTGGCCTATCCTACATGATTGATTAGATGGATTTGATAGAGGGATAGATTGATAAATATAAAAGAGATGAGAAGGGAGATGATGGAGTAGAGAGAGAAAGGAGAGAAAAGAGAAGAGTAGAGAGAGAAAGTAAAGATTGAATGTGTGTTATGAAAATGACCAACCCCTCCTAACATGCTAGGAGGGGATATATATAGCCCACCCTACATGTGGGCTATATGGACTATACATTTACTAAGTGGATCACGAGCCCATTACATAATTATCGTTGGAGCGACCGATCCTTCATAAATACGTAAAACGTATTTCCAACAATCTCCCCCTAAGGGAGGTCGCTCCAAGAAACAAAGTTCTAAATAGTCTATATCTCGTGATCTATGCTAACTAAGATGTGACCGAGACTTTATTGGGAAAAAAGTGTTTCCAACAATCTCCCCCTAAGGGAGGTCACATCTTTTTACAAAATCTTAAACCTAGCATCTATGCTTGAGTCTTCGATCTTGTTCTTGTGAATATGCTTGATGTGATCTTTGACTTTAGTCTTGAGCATGTTTCCTTTCCTTGACCTTGTGCATTATTCACTTGTGATATTTGCCTCTTCGTGACTTCATGTTCCACATACTTATACTTTTAAATTCTTGAAAGCTTCAGAGTTTGATACAGCGGAAGACTTGACCTTCAGGCTTTCTTGAATTTGTTGAAGTACTAATTTTATGTAGTATAAGCATGTGGTGACGACTTCTTCTGGATTGTACACCGCAATGCCACCTTCTTGTTACGCTGCATAAGACAGTTAGCAACAAACAATATACACGGATGAAATGGCCTTGAACATTTCATTCTAATTCGGTAGCATTTTACCTCCGGTCGGTGAAGACCGTTGGACGATATTAAATATCGTACTTGTGGCAGGTAGTTTCAATAAAGAACCTCCTTGACAAGATTTCGCGGGTAAACCCGTTCTCTTTACTCGACCGTCCAAAGCTGACTGCGAACGTAAAGAGTGAATCATTTGGATAATCTTATCCGCATGATTTGAAGCCGTCAATTCATGTTCCTGGAACAAGTGAAGTTCAATTAAGAACCGCACCGTCTTTGCTTTCCAGTTGTCACTAGCTTGATTCATATAGAATCTTGCAAGTTACCTACCAAGTGCTGTTTGATGTTAACACTAGAAGGATTTCCATTCGTCACTGTAAATACTTAATAGTATTACTCTGAATGTTCTGGCAAGATCACTACGATATTGCGTAGAGGCCTGGAACGTTTTGAAATTCATTTAAGAATTAAACCACTGTTGCTTTCCAGTTATCACAAGTTTGATTCATAAAGAATCGCACAAGTCACCTACCATGAGCTTTTTGATATTCGCTCAAGAAGGATTTCAATCTTCATTGTAAATACTTTCTTATTACTCGGATGTTCAGGAAAGATCATGAAGATTTTGCGTAGGACTCTTAAGATCTTTCTTACTTTTCACAGTGTGTGAAGAAGCAAGGAAATATGAAAGTGTGTCCTAATGAGATATTTGATTATCTCAAATGGCTCTAGACTCGATCATGCATTTTGGATTTTTAGTGATCGGAGGCTGGAGAGGAGTGCCACCTTTTCAATACCAATTTATTCGGAGTGAATAAATCAATAGATAATGCGTTGTCTCCGTGTGATTAAAACAAATATCTTTTGAGAGATATCTGAGTTAGCTGGGATGGGTTGTGCATTGCATCACTGGGTCCATGATGTCTGTCTTCAATATTAAGAATCATTAAACAATGATCTTAATAGCATATGTATTGACCCGGTTTATGCCTAAGTTGTAAGGAGGGCTTCTTTCTTTACACCCTTTATCTTTACAATTCTTTTTCATTCTTCAACCCCTTTAATGCTTACCAATACGTCATCACTAGCACCTTGTTGTGATTGTTCCAGTGCTAACTTAAGTACTTGGTCGGCATTCAGCTACGTTCACAATCTTTCTCCATCTTTCCTAAGGACTACTATTTCTAGCTATGGAATGTCCTTGGGAAGATTCCTCCGGTTCTAGAGAAATCATTGGACTTTAACCTATCCTACCCTCCTTATGTCACCACAATCTTCACCGTCGTGAATAGAGATGTTTTGGGTAAGTGTATGTCACCATGAAATCCATTTTGAAGTGCAAATCCATTTTGCTCCCCCTTAACATATGCTACGATATCCGGAAACATTTCGCACATGTCGGGATGAGCTAACACGTTAAGTCAAAGCATTTGTGATTAATCATTTCCCATATTAAATCACATTTTCTCCCCCTTATTAAAAATATTAACCCAATCTATGTTTTTAATATCAATTGATTTAATAGCATATTAAGAAAATTTGGGAAGAAAAATGCAAAGCCAATTATCTTCATGAGTTACACAAGCTCCCCCTCAAATTAATGAGGGTCTACTTGAAACGTAAATTAAATACCTTTTAAACACTAGTGTAAGGTATTTATCACGTGCAAAGATCATATATGATAATGAATTCACAATATTAGCAATTTACGAGGCTGGACCTGAATGATGGAGAACATCATATGAAAGAAGCACATGGTTCTTGTTCACGAATGTTGGTCTTCCTCGTAACTTCTGAAGTTATCTCTTGACTCCATGTGTATGATTGATATTGTTGTCTTAACACCAATATGTGAACTTGGCACTCTCGGCATCAAGGATTCTGAATGCTGGACAATTGCTCCCCCTCAATTGTTGACCCGTGTTCTATTGAAAGAGCTGTAGTCACCGTTTGAGTAGTCGCATCGTCGAGTATGTAGATATCAATTGTAAGCTGCTCGAACTTTATTTACAATCCCGTGTCATTATTGAATGACATTTCTAGGTTCGTAAATATTATCGATTCCAGAAAACATGCTCTTTTTATCAAAACGTTTTTGAACACACAATTTTGAAAGATTTAGAAAAACCTTTTGAGAAATTCTTGAAAAAATTGTGTTCAAAGTTTTGAAAACCAATTACTTGAGCTTAAGATTTGGAATATCTTAGGAAAGCTCAAGTCTGATAAGTTGTAAACTTCTCGTTGTAAGGATAAGCTACCATCGGCGATAACCTTTCCTTTTATCTGAAGAACGAGTCCTAAGCTGACATTTACTTAGAAGTCGTGTTCATGAGCTTGAAAACTTTGACTGTTTTAACAGAAAGCTCATGACCGAGAAAGGTTAATTTCTCGTTACGAGGAAAAGTTCTCTTATTTAAAAGATACACTTTCCTTTCTGAGCTTTAAACTTCGAATGTTTTAATACAAGCTCATGACCGAGAAATGTTAATTTCTTGTTATGAGGATAAGTTATCATAAAAGATAATCTTTCCTTTATTTTAAGTTCGAGTTACAGTCTGACATTTAACTGTAAGTCATGTACACGAGCTTAAAACCTTTGAATGGTTTTAACGTAAGCTCGTGTCCGAGAAAATTTAATTTCTCGTTAATGAGGATAAGTTTACCATCGGCGATAAACTTTCCTTTCTTGGATGTCCGGGGCATAAACTGTGATATGATTATACGCCATTTACACGAGCTTAAAACTTTTGAATAGTTTTAATGGAAGCTCGTGTCCGAGAAAATTTAATTTCTCGTTTTGAGGGTAAGTTATCGTTGCGTAGATAACTTCCCTTTCTTTGAAGTTCGGGTTACAGACTGTAAGCCATTATGCATGAGCTTAAAAACTTGGAATGTTTTTTATATAAGCTCATGCCCGAGAAAAATGAATTTCTCGTTGTTAGGATAAGTTTATCATCGGCGATAAACTTTCCTTTCTTTGATGAACGAGTTACAGTCTGTGATGTGACTGTAAGTCCTTGTGTAGTTAAGCTTAACCATGAATCCCCTGAGACACTTGTTTCTCTGATATCTGCTTCTTCAGCAACCAAACTCTGAGAGTATCCTTAGTTGAACGGTATATAATGATTGGACCGCTTCGTTCTTTTGGAACATCAACTTTGGTACCTGCATTCTCATTAGGAATTTGCTTGCTTTGACATAGGTTAGCGATATCAATTTTAGAAGCACGTGGGGGTTCACAGTTGGCTTTACTTGTGTCTGAGGCGACCTGAGTAGATGATTCACTTATCTTAGCTGGCAAACGTTTCCTTTTATAGAAAACCTTAAGTTTAGGCTTAAGTGAAGTATCATCTTTATCAATTTCCTCCCTAGTAGTCTTAGTGGAATCGGAGACTATCCTAGTTAAAGGGCACTCGTTTCCTACAAGAGTGAATGTTCTACCAGTGGGGCGCCAAACTTTACCAAAGGGTTTGATTTTAGCTATCCACTGGAACTTAATTCTAGCACAGGAGTTCACCTCATCAAGTATTTTTTTGATACAGGAATCATGATTGGCTCTAAAGACACATTTTCTACATGTTTTACAGGTAGCATATTTAATGTCCGAGTAATTCCTAGATGATTGATCGATGCTCCTAGGAGATGACATGCTACGGTTAGCAGTGTTGGGTAATCTAGAAGGCATGTGACTAGGATTGACATTGCTATCTCTTACATGTGTCTTTTGCATAACTTCCCTTAGACCAGATTTATGGCCAACGTCATTTGAACTAGTTCTAGACGTGGTCTTGGTATTTTTAGGGAAACTAGAGGCAATCATATGATTTGGTCTTGCTAAAGCTGGAGTGATCACATAGGGCCTAGTTGCTGGAGTGACTGGTTTAGAAAGATGAACCAAATCAACTTGGGAGGCAAGCCGCGGTCTCGAGGATTGTGGTCGCTCGGATCTAAATGCAGTAGGTTGTCTGACGAACTGATTTGTAGGCGGTTTCCCCAAGATTGATGGTTTTTCAAGCTTAGTGTCCACACTAGGTCCTCTAGTTTTCCTTAACTCGTTTTTCAACGCAGCTATAGCAAACACCTTTTCCTGAACTTGGGCTTTTAACGTTTCATTTTCTTTGAGCAATCTATCTTGGGATGCCAATTTAGACTCTAGTAACTGAATTTGTTTCAAAAGATTATCCTTTTCAGCTTTCGAATCTAAAACTTTTTGATCCAATTTTCTTTCAAGAACAACGTTTGACTTTTCAAGTTTTTCAAAGTATGTTTCAAGTTTGTCCGTTTTCTTAGAAAATTCAAGTTTGGCATCCTCAAGATCTTTTGATTGTTGAGCTACAATCGTTTCGAGCTCTCTAATCTTGGAATCAGAAGCAGTCAGTGAAGCAGTTATAAGACAATTATCATGATGTTTAGCATTTTGAACACCTTCTCCCCCATTATGACTCACATCGGATGAATCAGAAGTGGTATTTCTATCACTCTTTTCCATCCCATGTTTGTCATAATTAGGTTCAGAATGCTCAATATGCGGCATTGCATCAGCATATACATCATAAACAACATTACATTGTACCATGTTTGCAGGCTCTTCGTCATAAACGGGTAAGGTGTCATCAAGAGAGATCTCGTGAACATTCCCTGACGTCTTACTGGTATCATGTTGTCCTCCTGATTTCGTGCTCTTACCATCGTTATGCTCCAATTTGGCAACCGGATGACCAGTTTCCTCTTGCATCGAAGAGTCCTGCACTCCATTATCATACCCTTGCTGAAGTCGAGATCTTTCATAAATCGAAGACGAGACCGATGTCATGAGTTTCAAAATTATATCACGGAAAACTCGAAGCTCGGTATGTGTATCTCGAAGAAATGATTGGCAAATCACTGAACTTATCGGCTTGATGATATTGAATTGGAGGAAAGGCGTGAGTTGTGTCACAAGAGCCTTATATGCAAGTGCCGATGTAGAGTTCTTAAAGTTGTCATGGTTGAGTTGCTCGGCGAGTTGGGTCAAAGTGGTGAATATTGAGTCGATGAATATATGACGATCTTGACCAAAGATTGTCACAAATTCGCTCCCTCCTTGAATCCATGAAAGAGTGACAAGATGAGACTGAAGCATTCGAAATGAAGTGATGCCACTTTCTCTAACTTTATCTTGCAAATTATGCGATTCTCCTTCGTTCGATGTTGACTTTAAAAAATCCATTGAATTTTGTGGTTGTTTACGTGATTTTGCAGTTCTTGAAGAAGTTTAGAGACAGAAATTCACTGAATATGACAAAACCAACGAAAAATCCGTAAAAAAGTCTTAAAAATCCTCGATTGATGATATAACTCTTTTATCGGCTCAATAATTTTTGTCGGTCAGCACTCTTTGTCTCTTCACTTTTGGCTTCAAATCCGGACACAAAAAAAATGTTTAATCGTCAAATATTTTACCACTGTGGTTCTTCCGAAATACCCGCCTCAACACGATGTGCCAAATCAAACTTAACGTAACTAAAAAATTAATTTTAAAATATAAAAGTATATAAAAAAAATTAACTTAACTAAAATTCAAATTTTAAAATATATAAAATATAAGAAATATATAAAGAAAAAATAAATCATGCGGTTTTTTTTTAAACTGAAAGTTTTGATTTGTGAAATTGAATAAATATCCCCCACGTGGCAGATGAACAGTTTTGGTTATGTTTGTTTTCTCCGTCCCACTTGATTTAGAAAATCATACGTGTCCTAAAAAATCTCAAAGATGCCAAAAACGTGGCTGTGAGTGGTTATGTCAACCACACACTCAAACTTAGTTATCTCCGTCCCTTTTCTTCTCAAAAAAAAACAAACCTAATCTAAAACACTCAACTTCTATCTCGTAAATAACTATCTAATCTGCTTACACCTATTTTGCTCCACCCTAACGAATAAATCAATACTCAATCACGAGTGCATTCATCCAATACTCAATCTCTGATCTCAATTAAGCCCTACTAATAAATGACGACTGAAGAAGAAACCCAAAACGTTTAATTATGTCAGATTCAACAAACCCACGAAGAAGAAGTCTTAGCTACAAGATCTTTGTGAAATAAGGTCTCAGGTAGGTACTTGTTGCATGTGTGTTAATCGAGTCTTTCTAACATCTGTATAGTCTTTCTGTCTAGTTTTGATTGAGTCTTTGGTGATTTCTTTGTTTAGGAGGGGTTCGAGGGGGAGGCTGGTGAGAGAGTCTGACGAGGGTGTTTGTTTAGTTGTGTTGGTGTGTTGGGTCGAGGGTGATGTGATGAGAGGGTGTATTTAAGTCTTGGGTGTATTGTTTGTTAAGAGAGTCGTTTGAGATGTCGTGTTGAGGGTTGTGAGTGAGTCGTGTTGTTGTTAAGTTGTGGCAGTCGAGAGATTAAGAGTGTGTTTGGGTCTTATTCAGTGTTGTTGTGTGTGTTAGTGAGTCGAGAGGTGTGGGTGTGAGGTTCAAACGAGAATGGAGTTTTGGCTTCGAGGGTCTGTTTTCAAAGTGTCGAGTTCTTAGGGTGTTGGTCTCGAGAGTGAGTGTCGAGGGTTTGAGGGAGGGTCGAGGGTGAGTCGTGTGAGACGAGAGGTGAGGAGTCGAAAATTGGTGTCGAGTCAAAAAGGTTCCCGTTATGTTTGAATTGTGTTCATTCGGAAGATTTCGTTCATTCGGAAGATTTCGTTCATTCGAAAGATTTCGTTCATTCGGAAGATTTCGTTCATTCGGAAGATTTCGTTCGTCCGGAACTTTTGTTCGTCCGGAACTTTTGTTCGACTGGAACTTTAAGAATGGAAGAACAGTTATGATGGGACAGTTTTGGACAGAAAGATGATAACCAAGATACTTTTGACAGTTGACCAAAAAAGAAAACCCAGATATGATAAAACTGATAAACTGATAAACGAAAATCAAGCCAGATATGATAAACTGATAAACATCGAATCTTTTATTAAAAAGGTTATATCAAAAATTATAAAAAAATTATATAAAAAACTGATTATAAAAAACTGATAAAAGAAAAACTAATAATAAAAAATTAAAATGGAAACTGATTATAAAAAATTGATTTTTGAATAAAAAAAATGTGTGATTTTTATATAAAATAAGTAAATCAAAGATTTAATTATGATTTAAAACATAAAAACACAAACTTTTTATAAAAAATACAAACTTTTTAATATTTAAGCGTGATTAAATCAAAACCCATCAAAATCAAACAAAATAAAAACAAGAATAAACCAATCTAACCATGCTCTTGATACCAATTGAAGGTCTACGCGATCTTTGGCCTATCCTACATGATTGATTAGATGGATTTGATAGAGGGATAGATTGATAAATATAAAAGAGATGAGAAGGGAGATGATGGAGTAGAGAGAGAAAGGAGAGAAAAGAGAAGAGTAGAGAGAGAAAGTAAAGATTGAATGTGTGTTATGAAAATGACCAACCCCTCCTAACATGCTAGGAGGGGATATATATAGCCCACCCTACATGTGGGCTATATGGACTATACACTTACTAAGTGGATCGCGAGCCCATTACATAATTATCGTTGGAGCGACTGATCCTTCATAAATACGTAAAACGTATTTCCAACAAAAAGTCCAACCACCTTGATGACATCTAAGAAGCATATAGTAGAGCTCCCTTCTATCCTTCTTAGACTATGAAAGAACCTTGCTAGCCTTATACTTCAGAATCACCTTGCAATCTCTTTGAACTCTTAGTAGAATCTCCAAACCCCAAATTTGATCTAATATGGTCATGTCTGGATTCTCCATTACCTTATTCTCCCAAGCAAAGTACATCTTAGCTACTTCAGGCATCACATAATCTACCTGATTTTTCAACTCTACAAGCCTTTCCTTAGCCAACTCATCACCATATTCAAGCCTTTCTGTATCTTCAATGATCATCACACTTGAATCAGTACTCTCATCATTACTTCCTTCCTTATTACTCTCAGAAGTAGCCACAAATGGTGACTCAATAGCAACAATCTTCTTCTCCTTTTCCTCAAGTTGTGCAGCCAAAATAGAATCAATCTGAACTTGTGTTGCATCCTTGGGAACTATTGTTTCTACCATAATCCCTTTACCTTTGTCTAATACATCAATAGTGGGTAAAGAGATTGATGATACCTATGTAGACACATCCTTGATGATAGTTGATGACTGGGATACATCAACCACACCTGCAAGTCTATCAACGTCTAAAACCAGCTTGTCAACGCTTAATTACTCCTATCAGCGCTTGGCTTTGTGAACTGCTCCAACATCTCAGTAAAAGACACATTCAAATTTGTAGGGGAAACCAATGAAGAATCAAAACCTGGTTGCCTCTTCAAATCTGTTAGATCCTCAGTTATACCCAAAGATTCACCTTCATGTGAGCCTTTATCACTCACATGTACCTGCTCATCCTCCACTTTGGAAGAATCCTCCACTCCACGCCTAGGGTTAGCACCTTCCAAAATAACAATCCTCTCCCTCAATTGCTTGAGTTAAAGGCCTTGTGTGTTGACTGTGACAACCGTGGTTTTGAGGTTCGTCACTTGGTCTTATTTTAAGGTTAATTTATGTGTGACTATGTGATTGCGTGTTTACATGTTATTTTGCGTGAACGAGGTTGGTGTGGATTGCCGTTAGATGATATTAGTATGGATATGAGTCTTCGTTTTATCGAAGAGCCGATAGAGATTTTGGGTCGTGAAGCTAGGACGTTGGATAAAAAGGGTAATATACCGTATTTATGGGTAGATGGAATTTGGAACGTGGACCAGAGTTCACGTGGGAACGGGAAGGATTTATGAGGAGCAAGTATCCTCAGCTAATTTATAATGACGATCCTAAGGAGTAAATCTCGAGACGAGATTTCTGTTAGGAGGGAGTGATGTGACAACCGTGGTTTTGAGGTTCGTCACTTGGTCTTATTTTAAGGTTAATTTATGTGTGACTATGTGATTTACGTGTTTACATGTTATTTTGCGTGAACGAGGTTGGTGTGGACATCGTTTATGGGTATAAAGTACTCATAAGTAAATCGAGGAACGGTTATTTCATGTTCATGATCTCACAAATTAGTGACTATGAAATGAAATGGTGTTATTTTGGTGTTTTACGTATAGGTATAAGTATTATAGTAAATCGTATTTTTTTTTTACGATTTGGGGTTTAGCATTTAGAGGTCTCGGGTAAGGTGTTTAGTCATGTGAGTATTTTTCGGGATGGTTTTATGTCATTTAGGAATTAGTTATAAAGTTTATTTCAAAATTTAAGATTTTTTTTAAAACTGTATATTTTACGTTTTTTCGGTATACGCGTAAAATTGACTAGTTTTACGGTTTTAAGGTTTCGGAGGCTTTAGGAGCTGAAATAAATTAAGGTAAATTAAGGTATTATTCATAATAATAAGTCTTAAAAAGAAAAAAAATATATATATATATATATAATTCGGGTTTTAAACCGACTATAAAAGAAAAAGAAAGGATAATGGGCCAAAAGACCCAACTTGAGCCCAATTTGGAAAAGCCTTTTTAATAAAACATATAAATACCATGTTTATATAACAAAAATCAGTTTTTCATTAATTTTCTCCCCTTTTGGCCGTATTTTTACAAGCCCTAATTTAGGGATTCATCAAAAATAATTTTCTTGATGATTTGAGGTAAAAATCTTGATTTAATTCTTATAGTTTTCTTGTTTTATAGCATTAAGGCTTCAAGTTTTATGTAATCAATTTATATGATGGATTAGAGTTCTTAATAGATTTGTAATTAGGGGTTTTATAACAATTAACATGATTAAGATAATGATTGGTGATTATTAGTGATGTTAATTAGGGTTTAATCATGTTTAAATTCGTTTTTAAAAACTGGGCAGATTTTTGAGTCACTTGTTTTGATCATATCTAGAGTTCTAAAAACTCTTATTTTACGATCCAAGATTCTCTGAATAGGTAATTGAAGTATCTTTCAAATTCAAGAAACTAGAACTAAATTGGAGGTGGGAGGTGGGTCAAAAACAGGTTACAATAGTCGGAGATCAAAACAGTTTTGAAATTAGTCGGGTTTAATTTAACGTTTTAAGGTGATTGGGGTACTTAGGAGTATACTTTAGCCCTATATTGAGCATGGGTGTTGGTTTATATATTAAATAAGAGACCTGAAGGGTGGCTAAGCAAATGGGTTAGGGTAAGACCCCCTAATCATAACAAACTTTTTGTATGTTCAAAATCGGTAAAATGCGGATAGGCAGAAGTATATATATATATATATATATATATATATATATATATATATATATATATATATATATATATATATATATATATATATATATCAGGGCCTTAACAGTAGCTTTAAGGTTGGGGCAAAAAGGAGGAGTTAGCTATCATATGTAAAGGAATATGGTTTCCTTTACAGAGATCATGGGTATGTTTATGTGGGCGTTTGGCTTATAGTTTGGAGACCTAAAAACCGGGACTGTTTTGGGTAAAATGTTAACGGGACGGGTTATGAAGTAAACTGAGTTAAGGGCTTTACAGAGGGGTGTAATGAGATGCTTTGAGCATATAAATGAGGTATATATATGGGATAAGGTTAGATGTCCATCATAGGTTGATGAGCCATCTTAGTGTTTGGTTCATGTTTTAATTGTGTGTTTTTGTTTGTTAGCTTTTTGCTAGTGCGCGGACTTTTGGAGAAGCTCAAGCAGGTGAATTTCATAGTCCCATGTCTTTTAATGATTTTGACTTCCAGATGGGATGGAAGAGACACTGTTTGGTTTTTTTAACTAATGTTGTGAATGTTTTTATGGTTTGCGATGGACTTGTGTGTACACTTATATGATTAACTTCTATGTGATTCTTGATTGTTATTGTGGTTTGACTTGGTACCAAGAGGATGTTGACAAGGCGGGGCCTTGGGGAGGTACATAGATGTGTGAGCATCTATGGGACCAATGGATAATGACAAGGCGGGGCCTTGGGATTGGTACATAGGTGTATGGGCGCCTATGGTACCATGGTGTTTGGTAAGGCTAGGAGCCTTGGATTTGGTTTGGAATGATTGATCTTGAATGTTAGTTGTTAATGCATACTTGTAGCACATTGTCCATATGTTTAGTGGTTTATGGTTGTTCACAGCTTATTATAATCTATTTTCGGTTGGAGTCTAAACCTATGACTCTCACTATGGACACGCTATTGTTGTGATGATATCCATGCGTCGCGTCCCATATTCCGCCATGGTGGGGTGTGACAGAATGGTATCAGAGCCTGGTTATAGAGAATTAGGTTGCCTAGTCTAGCAGCCTAGTCTATAACTTAAGGGTCCCTACATATAGGCGTCATAGGAGTATGTATGCATTTTATATTAATTAAAGTTTTCTGGATGTTATTGGTTTTTACTTGCGATGTTTGTTAAGTTTTGACTAGTATGGGTTGAACCATAGTAGTTTATACTTAGCCACATGTTATTTTCTTTTCGGGTTGTGACTAGTGAAGGTTGAACCATAATCATCCACGCTAGTCATTGTTGTATTTTGCTTAAATTGTACATTATAGTACATAATTTGGTACATTGTAGTTTCTGTATTTTGTTGAGTTATTTTATGTACCTGAGGTATAGTATTTTTATTTTGATGTTTAAGTCATGTCCCTAAGAATCATGTGGTGGTTCGAGTTATTAGGAGTAGGTGGATATGAAGGATTTTAAGTTGTTTCCACTCTTATGGGCGACATGACTTATAACTGATTATGTTTTCGTTTTGGATTTAGTCTATGTTGTTTTAGCTAGACTATGGATTTATGTATTCCAATAGTTTGATTTTTTTTTTAATGGATGGAGTTTTGGACTTTATTGTTTATGTGGTTATGAGCTAATGTGGGTAGATTGATATATGTGTTATGTGTTGTATTAATTCTTATAAGTGTCATCATAGGAGGGAGTGCATTGGAGAAAGGGTAATTGTATAAGTATGGTGGCCAACATAGTTATACAAGTACCATAACTCCAATGGATTCCTAAGTATGATTGCATGAAAGAGGGTTAATACATGCTTGTATAGTAGATGTTAGACAGATTTAAGTATATGTATCCCGATATGCCTATATATGTATGATCCCCTATAATTATCGATTGTATCCTTAGGAGGGTGGCTAGCTCGCTTCTTTTTAGATATTCAACCTCCGTTGTGGCGTATTCTTTCGAGTTTCCTATTTCACATGTCCGTTTTAAAATGGTGTCCTTGGTGTTAAGTATATTGAAATAAATTGAGATTTCTTTTGGGATAATGAAATCTTTTGTGTTGAGTCTTACATTCCTTTTTGTCGGTATATATTGAATAGACATGGAAATCTACTATAGGGTTGGATAGTTGGTTGTATACGGTAACATAAGAGTAAGGTGTTGGAATCGTGTTTGAAACAAGATGTAACATAAGAATTCTTAATCAACAATTATTTATTTCAAAATTCTAAAAGACTTTCTTTAAAATAAAGCGAAATAAAATTTCTTTCTACTTAAATAGTTTATATAAGTGAGCTTAATCAATATACGTCATTTATAATTATTTATGCAAGACTAAACAAAGTTCATGAAAATTTCACATACATTTATTTCTTTTCATTTAAAAAGGATTACGTTAATTACTAAGAGGATTTTTTAGTTTTTTTTTAAAAAACAACTAGTATAAAACTGTTTTGGTCATAACTTGTTCGTTTTTAAAGCCTTTTGGGTGATTCAAAAGCCTAAAATTATGTACTCGGAATGTACTTTTTAAATATTTGGTATGTATAGTCATAGGGTGTCAGTAGCTTGATCGAAATTTTGATACAAGTGACGGGTTCAAGGTTGAGTTTTGAATAGTAGTTTTTTATGATTTGGGATGCACGGGATACCTAGTCTTTGAGTTGAGTTTTGATCGTCTAGAAGGTTGTTTGTAGATTGTTTGAGTCACATAGATGTGGTTAGGAAAAAAAATATTCTTTTGGAAAATTTGATCTTGTGCACGGTTTAAATAATATGTCGCGGGGCGTAAGATGTTTTGGTTGCCATTAAGTGTTTCTTGGATCATTTTTCTTTGTCATGAGTCATTTGAATTGGTACCTGTTTGAGTTTTCCTTTTGAGTTTTCGTGGTTTTGGTCTGTTTTAACTCGTGCACGTGAAATGTCGTTAGTTATCCGTGGGTTTGATTCGCTGATCGTATCTAGTGGATTCAGGAGGTAGTTTTGGGTTCGTATTGATTGGGAGTGTTGAGATAGACATATGAAAGACTTGGTCGTGCCTACACGATTAAGAAGGTGGCCCTGAGAGAATGGTCGGGATGTCCTTAGTGGGGATGAAAGAGTTAAAAGTTCATAGATGAACTAATGTGGTCATGAGGTCTCTTAGGAGTGCCAAGGGAGATGAATAGAGATTTGTATAATGTATGGATATTGGCACAAGTAACGTGCCATAGAGAGTGTTGGAATGGGATATAATACCTCAAAGGTATTTATGATTGTTCGTAAGGCATGTAAGTTTTCCGAAAATTTCCTGAGATTTAGTAGGTTTGCCTATTACTGTGAGGTAGAACCATAAATAGAGCAAGTAGGAGAAGTGAGAGGAGTTGTAGTTAGTGCCTTTCCAAGGAAATTGTTGATGGAATGATTTTAAGAGCAAGAGTTGTTAGAAATTGCAACGGATGCAAGGTAAAATTTGAGTTGCTTAGTAGTAGATTGGCTGTGAAAAGCGGTTGAGTGGTCTGATAAGAGGAAGTATTTTAGAATACGTGTAGATTTTTGCGAGTAGAACGAGGTAGAAATTTATTCGTATTGCTTCTAAGAGAGGGTGCAAGGAGGACGTAGTTGAAACTGCTAAGGATGTTGTATGAACGCTTTGGGTTTACGGTTATGGTTTTGGCTTCGCCGAGGCGCTAGCAGTTTTCATGGAGTCAATGAACCGGGGGTGCATGACAATATATAAACGAGTTGTCATCGGGAGCATCGACGACATCTTGATCTACTCAAATCTAAGAAGGAGAGTGAGGCGAATTATGAGTTGGTTTTGGAGTTGTTAGGAAAGGGAACTATACGTGAGATTTTCAAGTGTGAGTTTTAGGATTAAGTTGGCCAGGACGAGTAGTCAGAGATGATGGCATATCGTGGAACCAGCAAGGGGCAAAGTGAAGAAGGGTGAAGAAGCGTTTTGGAGGCTGAAGAGGTGGATTGGATAATGAGCAGATCTTGGAATTATCGGAAGGACTAGATGAATTTGCTAAGCATGACGATACGTGGAGCAAGGATTTGGATGTATACGAGAACGACAAAGAAAGGCGGTTGTTTATACGTTGTGGGAACAAAAGATTTGGAAGAACTAGATAGACTTAGTTAGTGGAGCTGGATTGTTATATCTGCCTAGAATGCTAGAGGCATTTGGGGTACAAGACGTAGAGAATGATCTATACAGATCATGAACGTCTCCAACACATATTTAATCATTTTGATTGAACATTTGGAAAAGGTGATGGGTGAAGTTAAGTGATGAAAGAAAATTGCAAGGCCAAGTACCATCTGGGAAAGGCAAGCATGGTTGATGAGACATGGATGACGTATTAGGGTGGTTTGGATGCAGGATGTAGGTTGCACGAGTTGAGTTGTCTAAAGCAGAGAACGTGCCAACATTTATGTTGCGTGGCTTGGACAATCATATGGAGAAAAGGGACGTAGACTATACTTCCTACATAGATAGGAGTGGCTTAGAAAGGGTAATGTAAGGACGAATTTGGTGGAAGGGATACATAATGCGGTTGAGGAATATGTACGATGAGAGTTGGGTGATAGTCAATAGACAGACTAATTCATCCCATATTTCAAGAGGAATGAGAAGTCACATAGTTGAGAAGTTGGAAGGATTGCGCACAAATGCGATGGAATAGGAGGTTTGGTGTAAAAGTTAACCTAATAGGTATGGAATGCCTTATGAAGGATTATGGCAAGGGAAGGAACGATGCGAAGCAAGTGTAGTATATCGTTGATAGACTAATGGTTGGTATGAGCATACTATAGAGGTAATTGAGAAAGACGCCTAGAGCATTGGCGTGAGATTTGGAGATAGTTGGAGAACGCATTATATTAGGAAGAATTCTCCTACAAAGAGAGAGTCACCGGTGATAGGGGCATGTTCCCCATTGATGAGGATGTAAGGAATAAAGGAGGAAACACCTAAACTATAGGCTGAAGATGGGATATAAGATGGTATGGAAATTAAGATTGTGGAGAGACAAGCGAAAAGTAGTATGGACGAAGAATGATTCGAGGGAGCAAGAGGTTGTGAAGATAGTGGGGTGATATTGAAGAGAAATCGTTAGAGCAAGAGGTTAGTAGTCACGAACAATGGAACGTCCACCTAGAGCAAAGGTGTAACACATGTTAGTATGAAGGATGGTTAGTTACTTGGTGCCGAGCATGGGAAAGCAAGGATGAGGTGGTGGTTATGACATGTTTCTTGTGAATATTATGGGAAGATTTTGGTTATGCAATCCTGCATATACCATTGGATGTGTTAAAGGTTGGGAGAACTTCCGAATGATGGAAAATCCTTAGAGGATAGAAGCCGTTAGGTATGGTGATAGGAATTTTAGTAGAAACTGCTGGAGTTAATTTATAGGAGATGAGGTGGATCACCGTTACAGTGGGATGAAGTTAGAAGCGGCCAACGTATTGGACCGGAGGTGGATCGGAAAACTATGGAGGTGGTGGCAGTGACTAAGTAGAGGTAGAAAATAGCAAAGAACCGACAAGAGAGCTATGCGGACAAGAGGCGTAAGCCGTTGAGATTTGAGATAAAGTTATGCTAAAGGTTTCACCATGGAAAGGGGTGATGCGGTTTGGAAAGAAAAGGGAAGTTAGCACCTAGATTTGTGGGTCCATTTGAAATCCTTGAAAGGATTGGGCTAGTGGCGTATAGGTTGAGATTAACGGAGGAATTGAGTAGTGTGCATAACGTATTTCATGTATCAAACTTGAGGAAATGCTTAGCAAGAACTGACTTGCAATTACCGTTAGATGATATTAGTATGGATATGAGTCTTCGTTTTATCGAAGAGCCGATAGAGATTTTGGGTCGTGAAGCTAGGACGTTGGATAAAAAGGGTAATATACCGTAGTTATGGGTAGATGGAATTTGGAACGTGGACTAGAGTTCACGTGGGAACGGGAAGGATTTATGAGGAGCAAGTATCCTCAGCTAATTGATAATGACGATCCTAAGGAGTAAATCTCGGGACGAGATTTCTGTTAGGAGGGAGTGATGTGACAACCGTGGTTTTGAGGTTCGTCACTTGGTCTTATTTTAAGGTTAATTTATGTGTGACTATGTGATTTGTGTGTTTACATGTTATTTTGCGTGAACGAGGTTGGTGTGGATATCATTTATGGGTATAAAGTACTCATAAGTAAATCGAGGAACGGTTATTTCATGTTCATGAGCTCACAAATTAGTGACTATGAAATGAAATGGTGTTATTTTGGTGTTTTACGTATACGTATAAGTATTATAGTAAATCGTATTTTTTTTTACGATTTGGTGTTTAGCATTTAGAGGTCTCGGGTAAGGTGTTTAGTCATGTGAGTATTTTTCGGGATGGTTTTAAGTCATTTAGGACTTAGTTATAAAGTTTATTTCAAAATTTAAGATTTTTTTAAAACTGTATATTTTACGTTTTTCGGTATACCCGTAAAATTGACTAGTTTTATGGTTTTAAGGTTTCAGAGGCTTTAGGAGCTGAAATAAATTAAGGTAAATTAAGGTATTATTAATAACATAATAATAAGTCTTAAAAAGAAAATATATATATATATATATATATATATATATATATATATATATATATATATATATATATATATATATATATATATATATATATATATATATATATATATATATATATATATATATATATATATATATATATATATATATATATATATATATATATATATATATATATATATATATATATATATATATATATATATATATATATATATATATATATATATATATATATATATATATATATATATATATGAATTGGGTTTTAAACCGACTAGAAAAGAAAAAGAAAGGATAATGGGCCAAAAAACCCAACTTGAGCCCAATTTGGAAAAGCCTTTTTAATAAAACATATAAATACCATGTTTATATCACAAAAATCAGTTTTTCATTAATTTTCTCCCCTTTTGGCCGAATTTTTACAAGCCCTAATTTAGGGATTCATCAAAAATAATTTTCTTGAAGATTTGAGGTAAAAATCTTGATTTAATTCTTATAGTTTTCTTGTTTTATAGCATTAAGGCTTCAAGTTTTATGTAATCAATTTATATGATGGATTAAAGTTCTTAATAGATCTGTAATTAGGGGTTTTATAACAATTAACATGATTAGGATAATGGTTGGCGATTATTAGTGATGTTAATTAGGGTTTAATCATGTTTAAATTCGTTTTTAAAAACTGGGCAGATTTTTGAGTCACTTGTTTTGATCATATCTATAGTTCTACAAACTCTTAATTTGCGATCCAAGCATCCCTGAATAGGTAATTGAAGTGGCTTTCAAATGCAAGAAACGAGAACTAAATTGTAGGTCGGGAGGTGGGTCAAAAACAGGTTACAACAGTCGGAGATCAAAACAGTTTTGAAATCAGTCGGGTTTATGTTAACGTTTTTAGGTGATTGGGGTACTTAGGAGTACACTTGAGCCCTCTAATGAGCATGGGTGTTGGTTTATATATTAAATAAGAGACCTGAAGGGTGGCTATGCAAATGGGTTAGGGTAAGACCCCCTAATCATAACAAACTTTTTGTATGTTCAAAATCGGTAAAATGCGGATAGGCAGAAGTATATATATATATATATATATATATATCGGGGCCTTAACAGTAGCTTTAAGGTTGGGGAAAAAGGGAGGAGTTATCTAACATATGTAAAGGAATAGGTTTTCCTTTACAGAGATCATGGGTATGTTTAGGTGTGCGTTTGGCTTATAGTTTGGAGAACTAAAGACCAGGACTGTTTTGGGTAAAATGTTAAGGCGACGGGTTATGAAGTAAACTGAGTTAAGGGCTTTATAGAGGGGTGTAATGAGATGCTTAGAGCATATAAATAAGGTATATATATGGGAGAAGGTTATATGTCCATCATCGGTTGATGAACCATCTTAGTGTTTGGTTCATGTTTTGATTGTTTGCTTTTGTTTGTTAGCTTTTTGCTAGTGCGCGGACTTTTGGGGAAGCTCAATCAGGCGAGTTTCATAGTCCCATGTCTTTTAATGATTTTGACTTCCAGATGGGATGGAAGAGACACTGTTTGGTTTTTGTACTAATGCTGTGAATGTTTTTATGGTTTGTGATGGACTTGTGTGTACACTTATGTGATTAACTGCTATGTGATTCTTGATTGTTATTGTTGTTTGACTTGGTACCAAGGGCATGTTGAAAAGTCGGGGCCTTGGGGAGGTACATAGATGTGTGAGCATCTATGGGACCAATGGATAATGACAAGGCGGGGCCGTGGGATTGGTACATAGGTGTATGGGCGCCTATGGTACCATGGTGTTTGGTAAGACTGGGAGCCTTGGATTTGGTTTGGAATGATTGATCTTGAATGTTAGTTGTTAATGCATAGTTGTAGCACATTGTCCATATGTTTAGTGGTTTATGGTTGTTCATAGCTTATTATAATCTATTTTCGATTGGAGTCTAAATCTATGACTCTCACCAACATTATGTTGACGTGTTTTAGTGTCTCTTTCAGGTGATAAAGTGGTTAAGCGTGAGAACATATGGCTAGGATTGGAGTCGCGTAGGAATGCATTTAGAAGGAGATCCCCGTTCATTCTAAGTTTATTTTTCTGTTTGTTTCAATAAGTGATACTATGAACCTATATGTTGATTTGTTTGTGTTATTTGTTTGTCTTGCGTAAGAGGTAGGACTGTTACCTACTTTCCTAGACTCCTGCATTGATGAGATATTGTCATGACATTTGTGTCACCTTTTATGACATTTCTAATTCATATAGTTCTCTCTATGGACACGCTATTGTTGTGATGATATCCATGCGTCGCGTCCCATATTCCGCCATGGTGGGGGTGTGACATTGACAGTATGTACAATGTCTACATTTTGCTTTTGCAAGCTAATACAGACAACCGTCAATTCCAACAATGTGTAAGGTTCCAATCTGCCCACCTCTAGAATGGGAGTTTGACCTCCCAAAGAAGATTCATGGGGCGTGGATGTGGTCTTAATGATGTTAGGACTGGCTTGGCCTGCATCTAAGCTAGAACCAATAGTCACAGCCCCATCCATGTCACCAACCACACTTGTGGTGGTGGTTCTCTGTTCAACATGGCTAGGACCACTAGAGGAGAACACTCCAGCAGTCCTTTGGCATTTTACCAACCTAAATTCAGGGGGTGTAGAAGATGGTGTGGATTGAGTGTCTGTTTGAAGGTTAAGGGGTGTTTGGGTTTGTTGTAAAAGGGTGTCAGCGTTTGGGTTTGGAGTGTCAACGCCAACATTTAACGTGTCAGCGTTGAAAGGTTATTGGTCAACTTCCATTTGTTGGGGTGATGGTGGTTGTTCAGGCAATGAGTTTGGTTGTGGTTGATGGTCTTGTTGTGTTTGTGCTGCTGCAATAACAACAAGCATGGCTTGGATAAGGGGTAAGTCTCTATGAGGTGGAGAAATCATCTTCCCAAAAATTGCTTTCTTTTGAACAGGGATCGTATAAAAATCATTGTGATCCCTATTGTAATATCTTTGTAAATCAAAAACCATTTGTAAAAACATTGGGTAAGCAAGAGTCATCTTGCTACCCTTGTTATGACACATGCCATCAAGAATCATTTTGAAAAATTATATTTTTGCCTAGTAGCAATACACACAATGGCACTCCCAATTGAACGGTTGATTTCATTATGTGATGTACATTTGGGACTCAAAAATTGAAGAATGACATGTATCAAGTACTTCCAAGCTGGGGGAAATTCTTGTTTTGTATATTTGTTTAAATGGCCATCTTTTGGCAAAGGGTAACCAAAAGCTTGGAGTTCTTATTCTAGCTCTCCAATGGGTAGGGTGGTTATACCATCTACATCATTAAGATGCAAAGCTTGGCGAACCAGAGCTTCAGTAACCACCCATGGAACCCCATGGACAATCGCAGTCAATGTAGTCGCATTATTAACTGTTGAGGAAGTGACAGTATTCCAAAACTGTTTAATATGTGTGACAGGGATAAGTGGAGCATGAGAAAGTGCATACCTTAAAGGGGATGCATTCAAATACTCAACCATCTGAGTATATTGGGGAAACAGAGCATTGTCAGCTTCTAAATAAGCAACCATGTTATGCTGACTTCTGAACCCCAATTCCAAATCTCTTGGTTTACACTTAGGCGCCATTGATGTAGAAAGCTGTGATAAAAGTTATGAAAGATGAAGGTTTGAAAAAATTTAGTTAGACAAGAATAAGCAGTTACCCTGTTTAAAAGAAAAGAGGGAAATATACAGGAGAGGTGAAAATATGTGATTGGTCAAAACATGAGGCAGTTATATTCAAAATATAATGATGAAAATCTTGAAAAAGATATAACTTATCTCTTGCATTAATAAAAGTTACCAACTCCTAAAATTACGGCCCATATTTTCGTCAAAAATAACAACTGGGTAGGACCCAATGTCTATCAACGGTCAAAAATAACTTATCAGCACCCAACGGCTATATTCTTGTCAACGTTGGATTTTGCCATGTCAA
This sequence comes from Glebionis coronaria, assembly GCA_025667525.1. NCBI lineage: Eukaryota > Viridiplantae > Streptophyta > Magnoliopsida > Asterales > Asteraceae > Glebionis > Glebionis coronaria. The sequence continues at coordinate 238,514,938 of CM046880.1, forward strand.
CGTCAAAATTGGTCTTAACAACGCTTTGGAAAGAAATATGTCAGCGTCCAAAAATAAAAATAATTTAAAAGAAAAAGGACCTTAACAAAGTAATTTATCCTAGTGAAGATAACTTATAGACTGAAAATCACTATAGGGTGGCAAGCACTGTCCAATCATGCACACTTGCTTAAGCAAGATAGACATAATTGTCCTCAAGTGTCCCTTGCTTACCAAAGTTCTTAACAATGAATTTATCTCATAAAATCCTTTGTAACTTCCCAGGTAAGCCCAATAAAAATGATACCCAAGTCTCCCAACACACCACATCTAATTCTAGGTCAAAAATTCTTGGCAGCGTGCGAAGTATATCAACTTTGCATGCTACAGTGCCTCACGATTTAGTAAACTAACTCGTACTCACCAGTGGACACAATCTAGATTTGTGATAAGAGTATTATATGAATACCCAAAAAGTCCTAAAGGTTTCCTAAACCTCCCCTTAAAATATGATATACAAGTTGCCAAACATAAAATATGCAATAAAAATTTATGTCAAGATAGGAATGCAAACATTCCAACCATCATCCATAAACTTGAAAACACTCCAAGTAAGCTCCAAAGATTCATAAGCAACTCTGTATCCATTTGTACAATGCTCATAATGCCTGCATAATTAGATCAAAAACCACAAAACCTAACATATTGTTGTCAATGTCCATTTTAAAACTTATCAGCGTTAAAATAACCTTTGTCAGCGTTAGACAAATAAAATGGAAAACCTAATTTTGTACAAAGACTAATAACAGTGCCTATCCTGTACATACTTTTACAGTAAGTTCCAAAACACATATTAAGTAAGATTGATCGTTCCAATACTTGTTACCAACTATTGAAATCTCCCAGCATCAAAAGGTTTAGTTAATAAATCTGCCACATTTTCCTCTGTATCAACCCTATCTGGTTGTATTAAACCTTTTTCAAAACAATCTCTTATAAAATGATGTCTAATTTCTATGTGTTTTTTAGAATGATGTACAGGATTCTTAATAATGCATAAAGTACTGTTATTGTCTACAAAAATCTTGGTATGCATAAAATAATACCTGTAATCCAACAGTTGGTTCTGAATCCATAAGACTTATCCACAACAAGCAGCTGCAGCAACATATTCTGCTTCAGTTGTAGAATTGGCCACCACTGTTTGTTTCTTGCATTGCCAATATATCAACCCACGCCCAAGAAACTGGCATCCACCAGTTGTGGATTTTCTATCAAACTTGTCACCTCCATAATCACTGTCTGAATAACCAATAAGCTCCAATGGAGAATCCTTTGGATACCATAATCCCAAGGTGGGATAGCACCTAAGATATCTAAAGATCCTCTTGACAGCATTAAGATGACACTCTTTGGGAGTCACTTGATGGCGTGCACATGCACACACAGCAAACATAATGTCAGGTCTAGAAGCTGTAAGATACATCAATGATCCAATCATTGACCTATTATGCCTGACATCCACCTCTTTTCCATCTCCAATCTTTCCCCAAGTGTTTTCCCTATCCATGGGTGTGCTAGCCCGTTTTTCATGTGGAGAAAAGCCAAACTTCTTCAAGATTTCTGCTACATATTTGTCTTGAGAGATGAAGATACCATCTTCTTTCTACTGAACTTGTAACCCTAGAAAGATGTTCATCTCTCCCATTGCACTCATCTTGAATTTGTCTGTCATGAGCTTGGAAAAGTGTTTACTCATCTTTGGACTTGAAGAGCCAAAGATGATATCATCCACATAGACCTGAACAAGTAAAAAGTCCTTACCAGTCTTCTTGGTAAACAAAGTGTTATCTATGGTGCCCCTCTTGAATCCATTTTCCACCACGTAGGTGGACAATGTGCCATACCATGCTCTTGGGGCTTGATGAAGTCCATACATTGCTTTCTTCACCATATACACCTTGTCTGGATGTTTTGAATCCTCAAAACCAGGAGGCTGCATTACATAAACCTCCTCTACAATTGTGCCATAAAGAAAATCACTCTTCACATCCATTTGATAAACTGTGAAGCCCATGCAAGAAGGATAGGCTATGAAAATCCTTATTGATTCAATCCTTGCAATATGTGCAAAAACCTCTTCATAGTCTATCCCTTCCTCTTGTGTATAGCCTTGAGCAACTAAACGTGCCATGTTTCTGACCACAATCCCTCTTTTATCCTTTTTGTTTCTAAGAACCCATCTTGTCCCTATAGGTCTGACATATCTGGGACAATCTACTAACTCCCAAACATCTTGAATAGCAAATTGGTGAAGCTCATCCTGCATTGCTTCCGCCCAACTTGGTTCTTTGAGAGCTTCAAATATCTTCTTGGGTTCCTGTTATGACAAAAAACAAGCAAACAAACATGCCTGAACAAGAGGGGTATCAACCTTCTTGTGGATATTGGCAATAAAACCTCCTTGATTCTGATGAGACCTTCTTGTTTGAACAGGAGACATCACATCACCAATGATCAGAGAAGGAGGATGATTTTTGATAGTATATGTAAGTATTCCTCCCTCAAGAATTATGTTGTCTTCAGTTTCAGTCTCCATGTTGCCAATATCATCTTCAAGTTCTCCTCCATCATCACCTGAATGAACCTCTTCATGTACCGAGGAAGGTTCACCTTGTTCAAAAACATTAGAAGAGAATAAATGGTCAAAAGGGTTGTCAACGCTTGAACTAGGTCTATCAACGTTTGAGCCATCAACGCCTGAATTTGGCTTATCAGCGCCAGATTTTCCTTTGTCAGCGCTTGAAGATTCATGCACGTTTTCATCAATTGGTTTCTCTTGTGGACCATCTTTTTCCTTTCCAGCAGCAGCAGCAAATCCATCTGTCCAAATAGGAATGGTAACATACTCAAGTATGGGAGTTGATTTGTCTGCATGTGATCCTACTTCCTTATCAACCTGTATACCTAAAATTTCAACAACTGGTTCTTCCACAACATTTGAATTCACTTTCACAATGTCTGGATTAGTAACAGGTATATAATTCAAGGTTCTAGATAAAGGTTCTAAATCAAAGAACCAAATTGGTCCACTCTCGGGATCACTAGGTTTACTTTCTAAAAACCTAACATGTACCTTTTCAAGTATACGTTTTTCTTTATTAATGTAAACCCTATATCCTCTACTCTGCACTGAATAGCCCATAAAATAGCCTTCATCACCTTTAGCACTAAACTTTCCTAAGGCATCACTAGTATCAAGTATAACTACATGACATCCAAAGGGTTTAAGAAAACCAATATTAGGTTTCCTATTCCAAAATAACTCATAACGTGTCTTATTGTGGATTTTGTTGATCAATGCCCTATTCTGAACATAGCAGGCTGTATTCACAGCGTCAGCCCAAAAAGCAATGGGGAAATGAGCATCAACCAACATTGTCCTAGCTGCTTCTATGAGTGTTCTATTCATCCTTTCAGCCACCCCATTTTGTTGTGGAGTTCTAGCTATACTAAACTGCCTAGTAATCCGTTTATTGACACATAAGTCATCTAACAACTTATTTCTAAACTCACCACCGTTATCACTTCTAAGAATTTTAACCTCACTCCCAGTTTTCTTTTCAATTTGGGTAATAAAATTAATCAAAACAGTGGCAGTTTCACTTTTCAAAGACAAAAAGAAAGTCCAAGTAAATCTTGAAAAATCATCAGTTATGACAAAACAAAAGATTTACCATTTAAGCTTTCTATATTAGTTGGACCAAACAAGTCAATATGCAGCAAGTGAAGTGGTTTAGAACTAGAGTGCACAAGTTTAGACTTTTTTTTTGGTAATGGGTTACCCCGTAAATATATTAACCAAAAAATCGTTTAAGTACAAAGGAATGTGGCTGAGATACCACATTAACCTCAAGCTACATGCAGCTTGTTAACAAAGACTATGAAACATCAAAAGCCCTAACCGAATCGACAAAGGTAAACTAGATAAAAACCAAGATGTGAACATGAAACCGCGCTCACTCTTCAGCATCCAACACCACCATGATAGGAACAGGATGAATCCAAATGAGTCTGCCTCCTTAAAAAACCTTACCAAAGAAAACCCAGTGGTAAAAACCTTGGACAAGGAAAAAAGAGTACAACACTCACCCGGCACACCTATCATGGAATAATTCTTGAGCTCGGCACCCTCCATTTGTCAAGCATCAAACTTGACCTGGTAGATAATTTTTTGAAACGGAAAGAAATCAACTTCAAACGAATAGTATCACATAGAATCTGAAATAATTGATCAACAGACATCCGCTTCTTCTTGAATAGTCGTGAATTACATTCCATCCAAATAAAATAAGCAGTAGCAGCCAACACAAGACGAGCAAGAATGCTAACACATGATTTCCCATTCGAAATTGGAATAACATGAGCTAATATATCATCAATACGAGCGGGGACAGTATCCATACCACACAAGGTCCGAACCTTAGACCAAACCTGCATAGAATAAGAACATTCAAAGAAAAGATGGTCATGGGAGTCCTGCACCAAACCACATAAAGGACACCGAAGAAGGCTTAAATCCACCAACGGGCCAACATCCCATTGCTTAAGCCTATCCTGCGTCTTCAATTTCCTTCTAACCACCAGCCACAAATTAATAGAGTGACGAGGAATACAATGAGAAAACCAGACAGCTTTATACCAATTAACTTCCATAGCCCGATCACGTATGGAATCCCACGCTAACGCCACAGAAAACGGCTGAGAAACACCACTAATATCCCTCCACAGCAACTCATCTTCTTTGTCATCATTAATAATAGGCACAGGTATAGAAACAATATTCGGAAATCTAGTATTCCAATCCTGCGGCCACTTCCAAGCACCATCAATGATAAGATCCCTCACCTTATTAGATAAAGAGAACCCCGATCTATTGATATTACGGTGCGTGAGGGTGTCCCGTAGAGGACATAAATCTGCCCAGTTATCAAACCACATAGAAGCAACTCTACCATTATTAATATTATACCATAAAAACTTACGAACACGTGGTCTGATTTGGAGAAGTTTTCTCCAGCCCCAACTCATGTCACCAATACAAGGAACATCCTAAAAGCTTCTATCCTTTAACTTGTAAGAATAGATCCATTTGACCCATAAAGAATCTTTACGAGTCAAAATACACCAAATATGAGAAACCATTAAAGCAGCATTAAAGTCAGAAAGCTTACGAATACCAAGGCCACCTTCATAAAATGGATTACAGACAGAGTCCCAAGCAACTTTAGCCTTACCCTTCTTCATTTCACCTTGACACCATAAGAAGCCTCTCAAAAGCTGCTCCAAATCATGAATAATCCGCATAGGTAAAATAAAAACTGACGCCCAGTAAATATGCATAGAAGATAGGACTGAACGAACTAACTGGAGTCTTCCTGCTAAAGAAAGAAATTTATTGCGCCAATCATTAACTCTACTCTCAAGCTTTTCAACAAGGACCTTACAGTCCCTATACAGAAGCCTGGAAGAGATTAGAGGAACACCAAGGTATCGGACAGGTAACTCGCCTTCAGCAAAAGGCATTATATGTAAAATAGTGCTTTTAACAGCAGTGGAAACATTGCAGAAGAAAACAGTGCTCTTAGGGATACTTGGAACCAAACCAGAAGCAATTTTAAATTCCTCCAAAGCATCCATAATAACTTACACAGAACCCAAATGACTCCTGGCAAACAAGAAAAGATCATCTGCAAAGCAAAGGTTAATAATTCGTTGCTGCTCACACCGGTGATGGAAATAAAAGTCATCAGCATCAAGAACCCTTCGCTGCAGCATAAGAGAAAGAACTTCCATAACCAAAGTGAAAAGATACGGAGATAACGGATCACCTTGTCTGAGACCTCTCTTTCCTTGAAACCAACCATATAAATTACCATTGATACAAATCGAATACGACGTAGTAGAAACACATGTCATAATCCAATCAACCATTATATGATGAAAACCAAACCCAATCAGAGTGTTACAGAGAAATTGCCTATCCACCGTATCATAAGCTTTTTGAATATCAACTTTAAAAGCACATCTTGGCGGACCAGAATTTCTATGATAGTTTCTCATCAATTCCTGCGTCAATAATATATTATCCGAGATCCTGCGGCCCGGAACAAAAGCTGATTGATTAATATTAACCAAAACCCCCAAATCCCCTTTAATACGGTTAGCAATAATCTTGCTAATGCATTTAAAGATAACATTACAACAAGAGATAGGGCGATAATCAGTAATCTTGTCAGGAACAGTAACCTTAGGGATAAGAGAAATAATAGTATGATTAACCTCTTTAATTAGTTTTCCATTAGAGAAAAACTCCCGAATAGCACATGTAAACTCATCACCCACAATATCCCAAGACTTCTTAAAAAATGCAGCAGTAAAACCATCCAGCCCAGGCGCTTTATCATCACTCATGGAGAATAACGCACTCTTAATTTCAGAGTCAGAGATGACTCTAACCATATGGGCAGATTTCTGAGCACCAAGCTTTCTAACAAACAAATCAGACGTATTAAAAGAATCTGACACACTTGCCTGACCAAGAAATTGCTCGTAATGAGCAACAAAAGCTCTAGGCACAGCATCTCCATTATGAAGCACATTATGAGAATCACGAACCATTTCAATACGATTACGAGCCGTCCTACTCTTAACCGAGTTATGAAAATAAGCCGTATTTAAATCACCTGCATCAAGCCATTCAATTTTAGATTTCTGACGTAAAAAACGTTCCTCATCAAGAGAAGCTTCCTTAAAAGGAACTAAATAATGAGCATGCTCTTCTTTCAACAGCACATTGGATGGGTCTCTATCAAGGGCTTGTTGAACAGCATCTAATTCCACACGTAGTCTAGTAACACGATCATGAAGATTACCCTGTTCAAACAGCAGTTTCCGAAACGGAGCCTTTAAACCTTTTAAGCGTTTAACAAGCCTAAACATAGCACAAGCATGAACATTAGCCAACCAACCATTAGCTACCACTGCATGAAAACCCTCCTTATGCACAAGAAAATTACTGAATTTAAAAGGTTTAGGCTTAGATTTGCTAATTGTAGGGATTCGTAACACACAAGGAGAATGGTCAGAAATCCTGTAAGGTTGGAATATTGCAAAACAACCTGGAAACTCATCAAGAAACTTAATGTTAGACATAATCCGATCAATCTTTTTGAGAATACCATCATCACCCTGTGGTTTCTCATTCCAAGTAAAATGTAAACCTGTAGCATTAACGTCCATAACTTCCATAAGATTAACACACTCCTTGAATTCCCGCATGGCAATATTAGGAGTGTAGCCGCCGCATGGGTGATCCTCAATATTAAGAGCAACATTAAAATCACCAAAAACAGTCCATGGCTTATCCCGCATAAAAGTAGCATGAGCAACCAAATTATTCCAAAGAACACGCCAATGTATATAGTAGTTATCAGCATAAACGAAAGAGCAGAACAAAGTATGGTTATCCATACGCGTTTTAACCTGACAATGCCTAACTTGACTTGTTTGAGACAACACCATAACATCCACATTATCATCATTCCAACCAAGAATTATACGTGTCCCTTTAGGACACAAACCACCATTTGACGTCCACTTCCATCTGCTAAAAATCTTACGACACATATCATACACACCCGAAGCATAAACATGAGACTCCAAGATAGCACAAACACTCAGATTATTTTCATTAATAACCTGATGAACCTCTATTCTTTTAGGGGATTGGTTCAGACCACTTATATTCCACGAGGCGATAGTAAAAATTTAAAACAGTCGTGGCAGGAGTGCTTTGCCCCTGATTGAGAATTAAGAAGATTAGCAGATTCATCATAAATGTTTTCTACCTCCTCCTCATCATCATCTCCACTTAGGTCACCTATATCCCCTGAGAGAGTCCCAAATGAATTCGAAGTAGAAACGCCACTTACCATATTTTTACCTTTATTTCAACTACTAGTATGCAACCCAGATTTGGTACCACTATCATCTTTACTATTATCACGTTTAGATACATTCGAAGTCTTACCAGGATTAGATGAGTTATCATGTATATGAGCACCAGAAGTGGACGACTTCGGACAAAAAGTAAAAGGATTACCAACCTGGAAACCTTTGCTTAACGGGACACCTCTCGGAATCTGGCTTCCTTGCTTTCCTTTGTTGTTATGCTTTCTACTACGAACTTGTTGAAATCCATCATCTTGTTCATGTATAACTTTAGGTGCCACTTTAGGGAGAACACGTTTAGGACAAGTTTCAGCCATATGACCAAAGATATTACATGTAGAGCATCTAGGCGGCTTCCACTCATATTCAAATTTAATAGTTTCCTTAGTAAACCCCTCACCCTCCAAATCAGGAACACCAATAGTAATTGTCTCATGTAAATCACAATCAGCTTTAATTTCAATTAAACAACGAGCAAAACTACTACGACCCCAAGATTCTTTACACATAGTGCTAGTAAAAGAATCAAGCATAATAGGCTTACCAAGATATGTAGCAATCAGACTAATACCCTCTTCCTCAAACACTTGAAGAGGCACATCATGAAGTTTAACCCACACAGGAATACAGGTAAATTCTTCTTTACGAAGGCTAGTCTTCATAGTATACCTTTTAAGAATAATGGGAGACTTACGAATCATCCATGGTCCACCTTCCAACACAACTTCATACCCAGATTGTGCATCAAATTGAAAGAAAAAGAAACCATTGGAATTCATCATGATCCTTTTTAACCCAAATTTAGCCCAATTAGTTTTAGCATAATATTCAACTACTGGAAATGCCATTCGTTTACCAATAAAGTATCCATAGAGCGTATTATGAAAACGTGTATTAACCTTCTCAACCACTTTACGTGGAATAGATACCTGAACACCCTCAAACCTGTTTTCAGATATGGCAGAACCTATAATACCACGAGCAACAGGTGAAGCTTGTTGGCTTGAACTAGCAGCAGCTGCATAGGAGTTAGATGGACCACCAATATCCACCGACTGTATAATAGGACATTCCTTCACAGTTTCCTCGACATCTATCACTGGATCACTTGGATTAGAAAACGTGAAATCATCCATATTTGAGTCAAATACATCACTCCTCTCATTAGGGTTTATATCCAATTGTTCAAACGATAGCTCATCATTAACCAATTTACTAAACGTAGGAGATGAGACACTCACCTTTTTATGCTGATCCAAGGACATACGCATTGTGATATTAGATAAATCTAGTGTAACCCTAGCATCATGTCCAAAAGTAGTGCTCATAGACGAATCCCTAGTATCATCACGCACACCTGCTTTGGAAGCTTTAACATGTTGACGTTTTAGTGTTCTAACGCTACTCTCCAACTCCACTTGGTGTGTACATACGATATCAAGAGTCTTAGTCCATTGTTCCTTAGTCATTCGCTTCAAGACTTCATATTTGTCACTTTGGACATCATTCATAAACCTACTAATCACTTCCACAGTATTAAGAGAGTTTGAGAATAGTTTTTCAACATCTTCTAACGACCCTACATTCAACTGCTGTCGTTCACCGTTTGCATTATCAACAACCGAGCTAAGGCTTGATAAACCCTTAGTCGAATCAGTCACCTCCATATTAAATAAACAGCCCACACAAAACCAATCGTTCCTCTACCAACCAATAGATGCTAGACAAACAACCAAAACCTACGAAGGATTAAAAAACAATTGATCCACTACCAAACAATAAATGCTTAGTCAAAAAACGAACCCTAAACCAATTAATGCAAGACCATAAAAAAACAATATCGAACAAAAGTCACCCAGTATGCATGTGATTCCACACTTTATATATAATCTAACCGACCAAAGGATATATTGGACTTAACCGACTAACTGCAAATAACGAACATCAAACAAAAGCAATCAATGACGGCAGAATAAATAAAAATAAAAACCCAATTTAATTAGACCTAAAACCAAGCAACCAAATAAGGACTTTGTTAACTCAAGAATAATCAGAGATTAATCGAGAAAACAGCATCGTTATAAGATATTCGGATTAAAGGAAAAATAAAATCAGATTATGAGATGAAAGGAATTTTTCGGCAGCCATTGATGTTTTTAGGGTTTTTATCCCCCAGAAGTTTGGACTTAAAGGAGACGTTGTGTTGTTTGCCTTTAAGGCATGCAACACAAGAGTGATCATTGTGGAAAGCCTTTTCAGGCAAGCCATCAACTAAACCATGTCTCACAAGTCTGTTTATGTTCTTAAAATTTATGTGCCCTAACCTTCTGTGCCATAAATTACTTTCATCAACTGAAGCCTTAGCATAATGACATGACAAATTATTATTCATCCTAATTCCATTAAGATTCATATTATAAATTTCCTTATGCCTAGGTGTTCTATAATCAATAAACTTCTCATCAGGTATTTTAAAGTCTTTGCTTAACACCAAGCATTCAGTATTAGTGAAAGGAACCTTATTTTTGTTATCACAAACTTGTGATACACTAAACAGATTATAATCAAGTTCTTTTACCAGAAATGCGTTTTCAAAACGCAAATTGTTGGTGATAAGAGTGTCTTTGCCAGTAATAGTACCATATCCTCCTCCAAAGTATACTTTGTCACTATCTTTAATGGGGGTAAAGTTTGTCAAATAATCTTCCTTCCCCGTCATGTGCCTAGAGCATCCACTATCCCAATAGCCATAATCATTTACCTGCTTTTGAATGCCCTGCACATAGAGAAAACAAATTAATTTTCTTTGGGAACCCAAGCCTGAGCAGACTTAGATTCATTTGGTTGTTCAACAAGAACAAACTTAGTCCTTATAACAACCCCTTGTTCATCCCTTTTAGGGTTGAACACCCAGTTAACCCTAATTGGTTTAGTTATGACCTTTTAAATATAGTGAAATTTGTTACAGGTCATAGAAATCCCATCTAAATTAGGGTTTTGGTCTTGATTGGGTCTCCATGTCAACCTAGAAGAAGCTTTAGACCCTTTTCCCTTTGGTTGCAAGTATTTGTCATTACTTGGTCTAACAGCGTTGGAAATATTCCTGTCAACGTTAAAATTGTTCTTGACAGCGCTGAAATTACCCTTATCAGCGTCAAACCTAGGGTTTGCTACAGGAACCCATTGTCTGTTAGACCATGTATTAGTCTTTTGAAAATTACTTTGTCCATGAGTGTTAGACCCTTTAGTAAAGAATAGAGCTGGTCTAATGACTTGTGAACTTTGTTGGAAAAAGGCCTGGGTTAGACCATGGTTGACTTTCTAACAACGTTGACTTTTAAAGCATTGACACACTTATAAGCCAAATGTGAAAAACTCCCACAAGTATAACAAGCTTTTCTAGACATAGCCCTAGGTCTAGATGAAAATAAACCTGTCCCATTATCACTAACTTGACTTTTAGGTGACCTAGGTTTTCTATTCATTTCTATATATTTAACACTAGGTTTTCTATCAACATTTAAGCCGAGGTCAATAGTCTTTCCAGTAGTAGGGTTGGTCACTTTTATGGGTGTAGACTCATTTGGGCTTTCACTAAGCATGCCACCTTTAACAAACAAAGTAGGATTGGCTTTCTTCCATTGGTCCAAATAAGTCAATTTCTACTTATATTCCTCTACTGGAGTAAGAACTCTTGGTGGAGGAATGAATTCCTTTTCTTGGAGTTCTGGTATACCTGTCCAAGACAAATCCTTTCAAAGGACACCATAAAAGTTCCCATCAGGTGGTGGAACATCAGCATACTCTTTCATCCCAATCCCAGTCATATCCCTAGAGTCTCTTTGTTCACTTACACATTTTTCTAGGGTTTGAGAAGCTTTATCAAATCTTTGGATTTTAAGCGCTACATTATCTTTGTTTTTAATGGCCTCATCTAACTTAGCTTGTATGACACCTTTGGATCTCTCCAAGATGTCCATAAGGTCAATACTAGCATTAAGGTCATGGGTCAAAACGTTAATTTGATCTTTTAGGTCTAGCTCCATTTTCTTATATTCAGCCACATTCTTTTCAGTTTGAACAAGTGAAAGTTGATAATTAGATAACTTGCATTTTTCATCAAAAACATCTGATTTTAACCTTAAAACTTCTTTGTTCAGTTTTTCAGTGTTTAAACAACTAACTTTACTACAAAATGCATCATCATATACCTCATTATCTGATGAAGATGAAGAATGTGCCATGAGAGCATAGTGAACATGCTCCTCTTCTTCCTTCTCTCCAATCAAGGCCTTGTTCTCTTCCACCTCTTTGGCCATGAAGCTCCAGTCCTAGCCAACAACATCAATTTCTTGCATGGCAACCATAGCCTTTGTATCTTCAACCTTGATGATTTGGTTTGAAGATTTTCTAGCATCAGATCTTCTTGGAGATCTACATTCTCTAACAAAATGACCCATTCTATGGCAATTGTAACACTCAACCTTGGATTTATCAAATCCAGCTGTGTCTTTAGCATTAAATGTCATCTTCTTCCTGAATCTCCTATTCCATCTATTGGCCCTTATGCTTGCAAGCGCCATGTTCCACTTTATGTCCATCTCCTCCAAATTCTCATCACTAATTTGCTCAAGGTCCTCATATGTAATCACTGAACCATTGGGAAATGCAGCAATGTATGCACACACTGTATCTAGATCAATACGAACAGGTCTAATCCTTAGAGAGTCAACATTGTATGTGTCAGCGTCTGAATGTGGGGCGCTGACAAAGCTTGATCCAACGTTGACACAAGGTGATCCAGTAATGGGGTGCACGTATGACTCCCTTTGATCAAATTGACCTTCACTATGTGAGAAGAAAGCCATGTTTCTGGAGGTAGATTTTCTCCCTTTATCAAAAGGATTTCATTCTCTACAATCTTCAGTTTATTGTAGATGTCATCAAAAGTGGAAATTTTGTGAGCATTGGTAGCAATAATAGACCTTGTTTCAATCTTCCATTCATCACCAAGACTTTTAAGGAAGGTGGTAATGATATCAGCATCATCATACACTGTTCCCGTAAAGGACAATTTGTTAGCCTCAAAATATTGAGTCAAACAAGAATGTTCGGTCATAGGTTTTTTATTGTAATATTTATTAGAACGTTGTAATAGTTAGTTAAAATAGTCGTGACATTACGGGCTTGATGGCTAGCTTAAAAGGCCTCTTTCAAGGTACTAAGCATTTATTCAAGCCCGACTCAAAACAATATAGTCCATTAGAGAGCCCGCATGTGGGTGGACTATATAAGTACCCTCCTTGCATGTTAGGAGGGTGGATGTTCTCATAATTCTTAATCTAATTCTCCAAGTTTATCACCTCCTTCTCTCTACTTTCTCTCGCTATTTTCTCTCTCTAGAATCCATCTTATTTTCTTCTTTATTTCTATCTTATATCATCTAAAATATGGGACAACATTTGGTATCAATCGCCACGGGGTAGAGTCATGATTGGTTGTTGTTATTGGTTTGGTTTGTGTGATTTAATCATAAATCATCACGAATTAAATTTTTTTAGTGTTTTTCGAGCTCTAAATCTTGATATAAATCACCTACAAAGTTGTGGTATGGATTTATATTAGTTATTGTGGTTAAAATCACAAGTTTCTTGGGATTTTTGGATTGATTTTGGCTTACGCTTTGATTTTGGATTAATTTGAGGTTGGCTGTTCTTCCTTTCGTAAAAGGGTTTTAGAATTTCTCTGAAAGCTTTCTTTCGTAAAACGGTTTTGGAGAAAGTTACAAAAGCTTCTTCTCACGACAGCTTTCAGTTACGAAAGACCTACTCTTCCGAAAGCTTTGCTCTACAAAAGTTATTTTCCTACGAAACCTAATCCCTACGAAAGGATTTTGTTACGAAAGCTTTTAACTTACGAGTGTTTTTAGTTACGAAAAGGAATTAGTTACGAAAGGGGAAAAGTTACGAAAGGAATTTAGCTATGAAAAGGATTCCTACGAAAGGTTTTCTACAGAACTGGATACTAGGTTTCTACGAAAAGAGGTACGAAAGGATTTTGGTTACGAAAGGATTTCAGCGAAAGAGCTACGAAAGGATTTAGTTACGAAAGGATTAGTTACAAAGGGATTTTAGTTACGAAAGGATTTCAGTAAAAGAGTTACGAAAGGATTTAGTGACGAAGGGATTTTGGTTTCTACGAAAGGGTTTAGATTCTACGAAAGGTTTAAGTTCCTCCGAAAGGATTATTTCTACGAAAGGTTTCTATGAAAAGATTCTTCGAACGGATTCTTCGAAAGGTTTCAACGAAAGGTTTCAGCGAAAGGTATCAACGAAAGTTTTTCTACGAAGGAATATTTCTACGAAAGGTTTTTCTTCTACGAAACCTTAATCTTACGAAAGCTTTCTACGAAACTTTGTTTCAACGAAAGGTTGTTTCTACGAAATTTGTGATCAACGAAAGTTTGGTTTCTACGAAAGGTTGATTTTCGTGTGTTTGTGGCCTTTAAATTTTTGGTTTCTTGTGTAGACACTTTTTAGGGGATTTCAACATCTTTCTTCGACAACAACAACCACACCATATCTACTTAAGATCCGAAGTCACTTCATCAACCAATACACATTCATCATGGAAAAGAGCAATGAGTGTTCAGTTGTGACAACTCTTGAGATGGAACAATTACCACAACGGACACGCTTCTTGAGACATAAATGCATGGAAAGTTTGAGAATACTTAAATCATCGTTTGAGAGTCTTTCAAAAGTCCTGCTAGACTTAGGTGAATCCACTGGCACGTTCATTAGAACTTTCACACAAACCATAGAGAAACTTGCGGCACAACTCACCAAAGAACGACTTTTTGGGAGTGAATGCAAGATCACCTTCACTGAACTCAAGACGACATTTGAAAAGAAGTTTGATTCAAAATTTCTCATGTCTTCGAGTACACAAGGATGCTTCATGAGACATCATAAAAATGCTCAAACGTTCAAAGACCTGATCCCAAGTAACATCAAATCCATCAAAACCTATGTCCACAGAATAATAATTCACGAACAAGAGATAGATAAAAGGTTCAAAGCAAGTGGTGGTACAATATCGGGTCAGGATAATGAACGTTGCATATCACGGAACACAAAGCATGGTTCGCAGGATGATCATACAATACATGGGAAAGAAAGCAGCAGCACTGGCACACAAGACATCAGTTCTGAGACTGTCATCAACAATACACCTTCCTATGTTAATGGCCCTGTTTACGATTCTGAGCCATTGGAAGAGGTACACAATGATGAATATAATGTGTTTGCCAATGATAATACGCATGAGCATTGTGATCAAACTCACACTCTTATTGACACATGTATGACGGAAACGGTTGATAGCAATACCATACCTGATTCCTCAGACATATGCAATAATGAGTCTGACGATGATCAACATGCAAATGAGTATGATGATGACGAGGAGGGTATTGCGCTTGCTAACTTAATTGCTTCTTTAGAAAAAGATGTCAAAGAAACTAGAAAGAGTCAAAAGCAATTAAAGAAGGCAAACGCTACGCTCACTCAAAACTTTGAAGAATGCAAAGCTGCTCTAATTAAATCTACTGAGACAATTGATAGCTATAGAACTCAGCTTCTTCAAAAGACCAATGAGATTGAGGGGTACAAAGGATTTTTAATTAATGTCAAAAAGGACGATTTTAAACAGCAATATAACGAAACTCTTAAGCTTTTAGAACAAGAGAAACATAATCATAACACCTCTTTGAGTACTGGACGTCACAAAACATATCTTGCTACCACTAAAGTCCATGAGCTAACTCAAATAAATGGTTTTCTTCAAGAGGAAAAAACTAAACTTGCTAATGAAAAGAAAGCAGTGGTTGAAAAGTTGGAAAAGGAATTCAAAACTAAACAAGTGAATGACATCGACAAAATGGTGGAACTTGAAACTCAAATTGATTTTTACAAGAAAATTGTTTACTAATAAGTGTGAAAACACTTATCCTTTTACCGCTTATTTCCAATAATAACAAGACCAAAACGTGTAATTTATGTCGTAAAAGTCGGAATTATGCGTGGTTTGTGTTTTTATTGTGTTTTAGGACCAAAAGATGAAAAAGGAAGAAAACACGGGCTTTCACGGGCTTTTATCGAAGAAAACGAGAAAAGACAAAGTCAAGAGATCAAGAGTGCTTAAAGAACGGATGTCCAAGACCTATTCTGAAGATTTATCGAAGAAAAAAATTCTAAAGGCGGAAGTTTAATGAAGTCGAAGAACTCAAGTCCAAATTAAAGAAGAAAATTATTAAGACAAGTTCAAATTCCCAGACGACGTCGAGAAAAGACAAAGAATTAAATCAAGTCGAGAAGAAAAGAAAGAAGGAAGCACACCACACATGCACTTCCCACTTAGCCTATAAATACCCTCCTAATCACATTAGGATGTTGGTTAGCTAGTTTCACTTTTAATTTTTTCCTTTCTAGTTTTTAGAGAGAGAAAGTTCTAAACATTCTCTCACTAAATTTTTCATCTTTTCTTCCTTTTAATCTTTCAAGTTTAAGCTTTGTGTATTTGGATTTCATCAATCAAGTTCATGTTAAGTTTTAAGTTCTTTAATCTCCTTCTACATTTCTTAGTTTACCTTAATCTTTGATCCGATTATTTTGTTTCATACGGTTTGAGTGATTTGATGAGTTCGTGATTAAAGGTTAATCTTTCTTGTTCCTACATAAGCTCATACACGTATAAGCTATAAGCCCTTGATGCTTATTGGCTTATTAGATTGTTTTGCGTTATTTACTTTTAAGTTTTCCTAAACGTTTTATCATTTTATATTCGGTTTATGAAGGTTACGAGTTTGGATTCCTAAAAGTTTCAAATTTGTGCTTATTCATCTTTGTCTGAAAGTTTGAAAGTGCTTATTGTGTTTACTGCTTATTCGTTAAGCTTTGTTACTCTTGGGATTTCATTACGATCTTAGGAGGGTTTTGCTGTTACGATCATCTGGCTTCGATCGCATTGACTGCGATCTACACATTTTTCCCTGGTACGGTCCACACCCACGATCACTCATTGCGATATGTGGGTGCGATCTAGTCACTCTTCTTTGTTTCGATCGCATTCATTCCGATCTGTTGTGTTGCGATTAGGCCACGACCAGGACCACGATCACTCATTGCGATCGTGGTTGCGATCTGGGAGTACGATCAAGCTTTCCACCCGTACCCATCGTACTGAGGAGTACGATCTAATCTCTTTTGTGGTGATCGCATTGAGTGCGATTGGTGGGCACGATCCATCTCATTGTTTGGGTACGATCGCGTTGCGATCTGCATTGTTTTATTTTCCTTAGACTTTCAAATTTACTCTTTCCCGCCTTTTGTCTTAGTTTATTTTTAAACAAGTTTCTAAGTTTTTGATTATTTAAGTTTTCATTTCCAAAGATTGCACGCTTTTATTTTTAGTTTAAATTCTTAAATCTTTCACTTTACTCAAACGACAATTTTCTTGCTTGCTTGTAGTTTTAAAATTTAGATAATCAAACAAACACATCCTCTTGTTTTCCAAAAGACAATTGAGTCACACTCTTAGCCGGTAGTCAATTCGAAGAGATCGGACGATAAAGAGTTTATACATGGCCAAAACCTTGTATTAAATGGCGCCGCTGCCGGCTCTTTTCGTTAGGATTAACGGTTTCTAGTGAGAGACGCATTGAATTTTGGGACCCGTTCTTTTAAGAACGTTATTTTCCTTGCTCAAAAATTTTCAAAAACCCATAAAAAAATATAAAATTTTCAAAAATACAAAAAAAAAAAAAATTAAAAAACCTATAAAACCAAAAATATTTTTCTCTTGCATTTTCTTTTTAGTGTATGCGTACTCGATCAACGTCTTATCCCGAGACCGAGACTCTCGATAATTTAGACATGGCCGGTGTACACAACAACAACAATAATAATCCACCCCACCCCAACATGAATAATCTTCCCCAACCCGACCTACGAACCATGGAGGAGCTATGCCAACCTACGATGAATGGACGTGGAGGCCCGATTGTGCCGATGCAAATCATGGCTCAGGAGTTTTCGTTGAAGCATCGCATGATCCAACAAGTGCAAACTAATCCATTTCGCGGAATACCGGATGATGATGCCAACAAACACCTCGACAAATTCATTACCATCACCCAAAGCATGAAGTTGCCCGGTGCTTCTATGGATGTACTTCGCCTTCAACTATTTCCCCACTCGCTTTCTCACCATGCCGAAAAATGGTTTGACCGTCTCCCAAAGAATTCTATTCATACTTGGGACGACATGACTCAACGATTTTTGTCGCACTACTTTCCACCATCCATGGTCACGAGCCTTCGTAACCAAATTAGTGGATTCATGCAAGACAATGATGAATCGCTATTCGATGCTTGGGAACGCTACAATGATTTGATCGACCGTTGTCCAAATCATAACATGCTCCCCGTCACTCTTATTGATACTTTCTACAATGGTCTCACTCTTCGTGATCGTGATACGATTAATGCCGCCGCTAGTGGTACTTTTATGAAAAGGAGACCGGAGGAGTGTAGAGAGTTGATACAAAACATGACTACTCACCACAAGAATTGGGATTCATCCGCATCCTCAAGATCTAATCCGAGAGTCAATGTTTCATCTACTTCTTCCACCACCGACATGTCCGCCATGGAACGAGCCATTATCAAAATGAGCAAAAATATGCAAATTTTGGCTAATAACACCACTCAACAAGCTAAAGCCGTTGCCATTTCTTGTGACACATGTGGTGGTCCTCATTCTTACAATGATTGTCCTTCTACTCAAGGCAATTTTTGTGAAAACGTTAACGCGGCATACGGTACTTATCCCACGGGAGGCTATCAAGCTCGTCTTCAAGGAGACCGTAACTTGCTAAGTTATCGTTCAAACAACTATCTTGCACCACCCGGTTTTACTCCTCAAAAACAAAACCAACAACAAAGCTATAACCGAAATAACCAAACCTAACCTCGTGCTAACAATCAATATCAATCCCAAAGAAACCCATATCCACCTCAAGGAAATTCTCAGGCGTACCAAGCTCCACCTCTCAATCTACCAACGGCGTTGAATCAAGACATCGAGACGTTCATGAGGACTAATAGAGAGATGGTGACGAATCTTCAGAGTCAATTCATCAACTTGAAGGGAGACATGGCGAAACAAGGGAACGATATTCGAGCCGAGCTAAGGAATGACATGGCGAAACAAAGCAATGTTATTCGCGCAGACATGAGAGACTCTTTTAGCACTCAAGCGGATAACATACGTGATATGATCGGTTCGCTTTTCCAAGGTAATCAACCCTCTTCTTCGGGTACTCTTCCGAGTAACACCGTTGCTAATCCAAGAGGGGAGATGAAAGCAACTACCACTCGTAGTGGAAAAGGTTATACGGAACCCGAGCTTCCTACACCTCCACCCGTGATTGTGAACAAGGAAAAAGAGCAACTTTCTTCACCTCCTTTGCCTTCTACCCCCATTCCTCCACCACCCAAGGATGTGAGTGCGAATTCTTTCCCAAAGCCTTCATCTCAACCCAATATACCTTATCCTTCAAGGTTGAGGAAAGAGAAATTGAAGAACAAGGATGATATTCAGGTTTCTAAATTTCTCAAAATGTTTAAACAACTGAATTTTAATATCTCCTTTGCTGAGGCTCTCGCTCACATGCCAAAATATGCCAAAATGTTTAAAGATCTGCTCAGTAATAAGGAGAAACTCCTTGATATCGCTCAGACCCAACTTAATGAGAATTGCTCTGCCGTCCTCTTATGGAAATTACCAACCAAACTTGGTGATCCGGGTCGTTTCTTAATTCCTTGCAACTTTCATGGGGTAGAGAATTGTATGGCCCTATCCGATCTAGGTGATAGTATCAACTTAATGCCTCTAAGCGTCTGGAAACAATTATCTCTACCCGAGCTAGTCCCCACCCTAATGACCTTGGAATTAGCTAACCGTACGGTTGCTTATCCTGTGGGGATAGCCGAAGATGTCTTCGTCGGCGTCGACAAATTCACCTTTCCGGCGGATTTTGTTGTCGTTGACTACGAAATGGATCCCCGTGTTCCATTAATCGTCGGACGTCCATTCTTGAGGACCGGTCGCACTCTCATTGATGTAGCCGCGGGCGAATTAATCATGAGAGTTGGTGACGATAAAATCGTCTTCAACATGGGTAAACTTTCTAAGCAGCCTTCGGAAAACAAGAGTGTTAATTTTATTGACGTTCTTGATGAGGCTTGTGAATAACATGTCAAAGAAGCTTGTAAAAGTGGTTCTTCTTCTCTACCCACTGTTGAGACCGTTGCCTCTATTGCTCCATCACTAACTCCATTTAGAGAAAGTGATTTCCTCTTGAAAGAATTTGAAGCAACTCTGGGAGATGTGGATTTGCAATATGACGATTCTCCCTCCAATTAGGATGAAGACATTCGTATCATTGAGAAACTTCTCAATGAAGACCATATTTCTCCACAGTCTCCTAAGGCTATCTCTACCGATGATCTGAAGTTGACTACGCCGTCCATCAAAAATCCTCCAGATTTAGAGATTAAGGATCTTCCGTCTCATCTCGAGTACGTTTTCCTTGAAGACAACAAGAAGTTACCGGTCATCATCGCAAAGGACCTGAAAGAAGAAGAAAAATCCCGACTTATCGCCATGCTGAAGAATCATAAGAAAGCGATTGCTTGGAAAATCTCTGATATTCGTGGAATTGATCGTCACTTTTGCACACATAAAATTCTCATGGAGGACGACTTTAAACCCACTATTCAAAGCCAAAGAAGGGTGAATCCCACGATCCATGACGTTATCAAAAAAGAGGTTATCAAACTTCTTGATGCGGGCATGATTTACCCTATCTCGGATTCACCATGGGTTAGTCCAGTCCATTGTGTGCCTAAGAAAGGTGGAATCACCGTTGTTCCCAATGAAAACAACGAGTTGATTCCTACTCGTCTCGTTACAGGGTGGAGAGTTTGTATAGACTATCGCAAACTCAATGATGCTACGAGAAAGGATCATTTTCCCCTTCCTTTCATGGACCAAATGCTTGAACGTCTAGCGGGTAATGACTATTACTGCTTCTTAGACGGTTTCTCGGGTTATTTTCAAATACCCATTGATCCCTAAGACCAAGAGAAAACCACATTCACTTGTCCTTATGGAACATTTGCTTACAAAAGAATGCCTTTTGGCTTATGCAATGCTCCAAGGACATTCCAAAGGTGCATGATGGCTATCTTCCATGACATGGTTGAAGAAACCATGGAAGTCTTCATGGATGATTTCTCGGTCTATGGTGATTCCTTCTCTACGTGCCTTGCTAATTTGGAACGCATGCTTAAGCGGTGTGAAGAAACTCGCCTTGTTCTGAATTGGGAAAAATGTTATTTCATGGTGAAAGAAGGCATTGTGCTGGGACATAAAATCTCCAAAGCCGGTCTTGAAGTGGACCGTGCTAAAGTGGATGTCATAGCCAAATTACCCCCACCTTCAACCGTGAAGGGTGTGAGAAGTTTTCTTGGTCATGCGGGCTTCTATCGTCGATTTATTCAAGACTTCTCTAAAATCGCTCGCCCGATGACCCACCTCTTGGAAAAAGATACTCCTTTTATCTTTTCCAAAGAGTGTATTGAAGCCTTCAATCTTCTCAAGGATAAGCTAACTAAGGCACCGGTCTTAGTCACCCCTAATTGGGAGCTACCTTTTAAATTGATGTGTGATGCTAGCGACTTTGCTATTGGAGCGGTTTTAGGCCAAAGAGTGAACAAAAACTTCCAACCAATCCATTATGCTAGCAAGACAATGACGGGGGCTCAATTGCATTATACCACTACCGAAAAAGAGCTTTTAGCTGTAGTGTATGCTTTTGAGAAGTTCTGCCCCTATCTTGTCCTTTCTACCACAATTGTCTATACCGACCATTCCGCGTTGAAGTACTTGTTAACTAAGCAAGACTCTAAGCTAAGACTTCTTCGTTGGGTTTTGCTCCTTCAATAATTCAACATTGAAATTCGTGACAAAAAGGGAGCCGAAAACCTAGCAGCGGATCATCTGAGTAGACTTGAGGATCCGTATCAAGGGGATCATCCGAACCAAGAGATCAATGACTCTTTTCCCCTTGAGGCCTTAATGTCTATTCACTCCAATCTTGATGACACCCCGTGGTTTGCGGACATTGCAAACTACTTAGCGGGTGGTATTCTCATCAAAGGGTTAACATCCCAACAAAAGAAGAAGTTCTTTAAAGATGTTAAGACTTACTTCTGGGATGACCCTTATCTCTTCAAACAATGTGCTGATCTGATCATTCGTCGATGTGTTGATGGGCCGGCAGCTTTACAAATCCTTGATGCTTGCCATAAAGGACCCACTGGTGGTCACTTTGGTCCCAACTACACCGCTAAGAAAGTGTTTGACTCTGGATTCTATTGGCCCACCATTTATCGTGACGCTCACGAAATGGTTAAGCATTGTGATACTTGCCAACGCCAAGGCAAGATCACACATAAAGATGAGATGCCTCAAAATTTCATACAAGAATGTGAAATCTTTGACGTATGGGGCATCGACTTTATGGGGCCATTTCCATCATCCAAAGGGAACAAATACATCCTCGTAGCCGTTGACTACATTTCTAAATGGGTTGAAGCTAAGGCTCTCCCAACGATGCGAGGGTGGTTGTGAACTTTTTGAAGCAGTTGTTTGCTCGATTTGGTGTTCCTCGTGCTATAATCAGTGACCGCGGGACTCATTTTTGCAATGATCAATTTGCAAGAGTCATGGCTAAGTATGGTGTCAATCACCGTCTTTCCACCGCCTATCATCCCCAAACCAATGAGCAAGCCGAGATTTCCAACCGTGGATTGAAGCGAATTCTGGAACGTACTGTGGGAGAGCATCGTGCCGCGTGGGC
Organism: Glebionis coronaria; assembly: GCA_025667525.1. Classification (NCBI taxonomy): domain Eukaryota; kingdom Viridiplantae; phylum Streptophyta; class Magnoliopsida; order Asterales; family Asteraceae; genus Glebionis; species Glebionis coronaria. The sequence goes on from CM046880.1 coordinate 238,537,918, forward strand.
CGACAAGTTAGATGATGCTCTGTGGGCTTTCCGTACCACCTATAAGACGCCGATTGGTTGTACACCTTATCGTCTTGTGTACGGGAAAGCATGCCACCTCCCCATCGAGCTGGAACATAAGGCATACTGGGCCTTGAAGTGGGCTAACTTTGACATCAACAAAGCCGGTGATCTTCGCAAGATTCAACTCAACGAGCTAAATGAACTGAGGAACGAAGCTTACGAGAACTCACTCATCTATAAGGAGAAGACCAAGATCATCCATGATGCAAGCATTAAGAACCGAGAGTTCCACGTTGGTGATCAAGTTTTACTCTTTAACTCTCGGTTGAAGATCTTCTCTGGCAAGTTGAAGAGCCGTTGGTCTGGTCTATTCACCATCACCAAAGTCTTTCCATATGGCACCATTGAGCTTTCTCAGCCAAATGGGCCCAATTTTAAGGTGAATGGCCAGCGTTTGAAGTTGTACTTTGGTGAGGACATCTCTCATGAGATGATTCCATCCCTCACCACGTTTCCCATGAACTAGTTTTGGGTCGAGTCAGGCTCGTAACTCGGTTATAAAAAACAAGCGCTTCTAGGGAGGCAACCCGTGATCTATCCTTTACCGCTTTCATAATAAGTGTAGGGGGAGCTCCATATGTGTTGGTTGTCTTGTTTCTTATTTTGTGCAGGGATTCAAGCTTCAAAGAGCACCTCGATGACTTTTGACGAACCATGATTCCGTGTTCCCGTCTTCCTGGTTTTATCCTAAACTGTCGTGATTCAATTTTTCATATCTTATATGTTCACATTGAAATCAGTTTAGTTGTCCTTTCCTTATCAAGACTTAAACAAAGTGCACAATGTCCTAAGTGTAGGGGAATTTATTCCCACATGCTTAAACATTGAGGACAATGTTTATATCAAGTGTAGGGGGACTTCTATCGAAGTAAGTGGTCTTTTCCATGAATTTGCCCTCATTTTAACCGAAAAATCTGATTTTTCGACATTTTTCAAAAATTTTAATCTATTTTGGCCTATTAGTTTTTCCTTTGTTAACGTTATTTGCTTTCTTTGCTAGAATAAATTTGCAATAATGTGGTTTTAAATTTTTCAAAGTCGTGAATATTTTGACTCAACCCGAGTTTACTTATCTAAGTTTACTCTAGCTAGTATCCTTAACGTGTTTAAGTCAAGTTTTCCTAGGCTTTTATATAGGGAGCTTTAAAACGCGAAAGTCTGAACTCTCATGGGTTAAGAACAAGAACTTTTTGCAAGTTCCTATAATTGATCCTAGAGAGTTGTTTTTCAAGGGAACTTCAAAATGCGATTTCTAAACTTGAAAAAGTCTAAGAATTTGCAAGATCCTATAGATGACTCAAAAACCCAAAACTTTGATTTAATAGGCTAAGCATCCACGAGTCTCATTCCTTGAGATTTTAAACTGTGGAGGACGAGAGATGATAGAGTCAATTATAAGTTTGGTATTCTTTCGTGAATTTATGTGAGTTAATTATGAGCCTATTCTCCCATCATTTGCTAATAAATTTATCTGCAATAAATAAGGTTGTACGATTTGAAAATTTACTTAGCTTCTAGCCCAAGATCGTTTAAAAGTTGCTCGGTATTAATTAGAGTTCATAGCCAAGGCATAACTTATTGAAGCGGGATGCGAATATTGGCGAGTCTGAAAAGGCCCTAACAAGGCATGAGGGCTACAGTTTGTTGCTAAAGATCCAAAAGTGATGTGAAGAATCATTTTTCAAAAATCAATATGAAGGATCAAGACACACGACGAAAAGCAAATACTCCCCTGAAGATCACGGAGAAGTTTATCCGAAAAGACCCTAGCAAGGTATGAGGATAAATAGATCAAAGTCCTAAAAGGAGGCGGATCGTTGTATATCAAAGTCCAAAATAAAGATTGGAGAAAAATGAAGAAGTCGTGGTCCAAATATGAAGAATCTCTCAAAACTTCAAGTGAAGAAATTCCTATTATGAAGAGAAGACCATAATTTCAAGAACGTCTCTCAAAGATTTGAAGTATGAAGTCGCTGCCAAATATCGGTCCGAGAAGGGTCTCAAATCGTGAAGCAAGTTATGCCAAGATATGAACTTTATGAGGTCCCGAGAAGCAGTTTTAAAAGATTTTGTCCTTTAGCTAACTATTGATTAAATCGTCCCACTTTATTTTCGGCCTAAATAACTATCGAAATAAGTCAAACAATGAATCCTCGTGATCATTCAAGATAAAAAAATAAAATATAAGAGATACACCTAGGAATAAGGGAGTCTAAGTGAATAATTGGCCCACATGAATTCGTGTTAGTTTGCTAACTTATAATAACAATGATCTCGTTTTTAAGCTTGGTGTGGGGAACGTGAAACTTGAGGATGATAAACGTTCATGGCAGCCTAAAACCAATGTAAGTCTTTGATTTCTTTACTTGTTTTCTATCTTCTTATTTTCCTTAAATGTTTAGTATTTAATAAAGGCCAAGGTGGGTTATTTATGATGAAAAATGTAAACCGTGCTTTAAAATTAATGCATTGCATGAGGGCATTGCAATGGTCAAGTGTAGGGGATTTAATAAATGTGAAAACTATTATCCTTTTACCGCTTATTTCCAATAATAACAAGACCAAAACGTGTAATTTATGTCGTAAAAGTCGGAATTATGCGTGGTTTGTGTTTTTATTGTGTTTTAGGACCAAAAGATGAAAAAGGAAGAAAACACGGGCTTTCACGGGCTTTTATCGAAGAAAACGAGAAAAGACGAAGTCAAGAGATCAAGAGTGCTTAAAGAACGGATGTCCAAGACCTATTCTGAAGATTTATCGAAGAAAAAAAGTCTAAAGGCGGAAGTTTAATGAAGTGGAAGAACTCAAGTCCAAATTAAAGAAGAAAATTATTAAGACAAGTTCAAATTCCGAGACGACGTCGAGAAAAGACAAAGAATTAAATCAAATCGAGAAGAAAAGAAAGAAGGAAGCACACCACACATGCACTTCCCACTTAGCCTATAAATACCCTCCTAATCACATTAGGAGGGTGGTTAGCTAGTTTCACTTTTAATTTTTTCCTTTCTAGTTTTTAGAGAGAGAAAGTTCTAAACTTTCTCTCACTAAATTTTTCATCTTTTCTTCCTTTTAATCTTTCAAGTTTAAGCTTTGTGTATTTGGATTTCATCAATCAAGTTCAAGTTAAGTTTTAAGTTCTTTAATCTCCTTCTACATTTCTTAGTTTACCTTAATCTTTGATCCGATTATTTTGTTTCATACGGTTTGAGTGATTTGATGAGTTCGTGATTAAAGGTAAATCTTTCTTGTTCCTACATAAGCTCATACACGTATAAGCTATAAGCCCTTGATGCTTATTGGCTTATTAGATTGTTTTGCGTTATTTACTTTTAAGTTTTCCTAAACGATTTATCATTTTATATTCGGTTTATGAAGGTTACGAGTTTGGATTCCTAAAAGTTTCAAATTTGTGCTTATTCATCTTTGTCTGAAAGTTTGAAAGTGCTTATTGTGTTTACTGCTTATTCGTTAAGCTTGGTTACTCTTGGGATTTCATTACGATCTCAGGAGGGTTTTGCTGTTACGATCATCTGGCTTCGATCGCATTGACTGCGATCTACACATTTTCCCTGGTACGATCCACACCCACGATCACTCATTGCGATCTGTGGTGCGATCTAGTCACTCTTCTTTGTTTCGATCGCATTCATTCTGATCTGTTGTGTTGCGATTAGGCCACGATCAAGACCACGATCACTCATTGCGATCGTGGTTGCGATCTGGGAGTACGATCAAGCTTTCCACCCGTACCCATCGTACTGAGGAGTACGATCTAATCTCTTTTGTGGTGATCGCATTGAGTGCGATTGGTGGGCACGATCCATCTCATTGTTTGGGTACGATCGCGTTGCGATCTGCATTGTTTTATTTTCCTTAGACTTTCAAATTTACTCTTTCCCGCCTTTTGTCTTAGTTTATTTTTAAACAAGAGTCTAAGTTTTTGATTATTTAAGTTTTCATTTCCAAAGATTGCACGCTTTTATTTTTAGTTTAAATTCTTAAATCTTTCACTTTACTCAAACGACAATTTTCTTGCTTGCTTGTAGTTTTAAAATTTAGATAATCAAACAAACACATCCTCTTGTTTTCCAAAAGACAATTGAGTCACACTCTTAGCCGGTAGTCAATTCGAAGAGATCGGACGATAAAGATCTTATACATGGCCAAAACCTAGTATTATTTACAAAACTGATCAATCAATTCAAACCATGAGAATGTTGGCACCTTGTTCGTTTTTCAAGGATAGGCCTAGTTTTGCAAATCCTAAGTACCTTGAGCAAGCTCAATCTGAGAATCAGCACCTATATCTTGATGAGTCCCAATGGACCGATCTTGATTGCCTTGTTGTTAGGCCTGACAGTGAAGAGACAACCGATTTGGAAGAAGAGAGTAGACCAAAAGTTAATACAGAGTTTGTTAAACCATACAATTATGCTTATAAAAACAGTTTTCATGGTCTTTTCAAACCGCAAACACAGAAGTCTCGTGAGCAAATATTTTTTGAATGTGAACAAATAAGAATTAAATGGAGAAAAGTTTTTGCAACTAAGAAAACTAATGTTTCAAAATATATTGGGTATTTGCCGCATCAAGCTTCTATAAGCAAGAGTAAGCAAGCACTTAGTATTCTTAAGAGTAACATTCAAAATTTCAAAAAGGTTGTTGATGATGACTGGAAAAAACGTGAACTTTCAAACGGCGGTAAACAAATTACTCACGATATAATTGTGCTTGTGAAAACTATTTTGATTCCACTTGCAGAAAGAACAAAGAAACATGCTTTGGAATTTGAAAAGTTAATCGAGCAAGAAATGTTTGACGATTTGAAATATGTGGAATCTCTTGAAAAAGAAATTGACGATCATCAGCCTGAAAGAGACGAGTTTTCCACAACATATGGTCTACTCTTACAAGAATGTATCTCCAAAGGTATTTTGTGTATTGCTCTTACATCTTGTGCAGTCATAGACGAATATTCTGACGTGGCATGCAAATATCTTGATCAAGTCAAAGAGTGTGAACGTTTTGAAACAGAGCTTTCGAAACATACAAATAATGTTGATAAAAAGGCTTTTGCGTTGATTCAACACCGATGTGGATTCCTTCGAAAAGACTGCAAACTCTTGAACTTGCTTTGCAAGACAAAGTCGGAAAAAGTCCAAATGACAATAACTTGCAAGTAAAACTTTCCGCCTTATGTCGAGAAATGAACGAAAAGAGTATGGAAATTACAGACTTGAAAGCTCAGTTGCAAGAAAAGGACACAACGATAGAAGAGTTGAAGAAACTCGTTGCCAAATGGGTAGGAAAACTGTGGAACCTAAAGCTGTAAAACCTGTTGTTCGACAACCCAATGCCTACAAGGATCAAAAGCCATCAATCTTAGTAAAACCGACTCCTTTCTCCAATTCTTCTCATATAAAATATAGGTTTCCTCCTATGACCGATGTGCAACAAAGTATTCCAAAATCATCCATTTCACCCTATGTTCCTCCATTTGAAAGCACACTGTTGCTAAACCCAACCATGTGAATGCACCTAGCACTTCTAGGACTCCACCAAAACGTGTGACATTCGCGTCCACAAACGAATCTGTAGGTTCAAATGACTTAGTGCATACCAACAACCTAGAGGAAGCTACGCAAAAAGGGAAGATTCAGAAAGACAATTCCGTGTATTCAAAACCTAGTTCACCAAATCCTGCTAGAGTTCAACACACTCGTCAACCAAAACCTAGGATCTTTCACCAGCAATCTAGGAATTGGAAACCATCCATGAATAGTCGTGTTTCGAACACTACGCCTGAACGATTTGGAAAACCAAGGAACACAAGTACTTTCGTGAAGCCCAAATTCCCTGTATGCCCTACGTGCAAAAATAAAAAATGTAATTAGAGTTTACATAATATCAAAAATCACTCAAACCTTTTATTTAATTAAATATTAATTTTTCTAATGCTAATTAAAGCCCAAAAAATCAATTTAATTAACAAAAAGCCCAAAATGAGATTTTTTAACTTTTAAACCTCTAAATGACTTAACCAAATTTAAAATATTTTCGAAAATTTTAATATTAAATAAAACTATTTAAAAACATTTAAAAACTATAAAAACTTAATATAATTCTAAAAATTAATCTAATGACAATAAAATTATCCAAAAATTTTAAAATTCCTAACTTAATGTATTTGAACTAGGAAAAATGAAAAATTGCAAAATACTAAATTTTAATTTTTAATAATAAAATAATAATAAAATAATATTAAAAATCCAAAATTTATAAAAAATTCTAAAAAGTTGTAAACTAATTTATTTTAACCTAATTAACAGATAAATGAACTTGAAATTACAAAATACCCCTATTGGGCCTTCAAATGGGCCAAACAGTGAAACAGACCCTTAATGGGCTTAGATTTGGCCCAATAAGAAAAAGCCCACAAAATGGCCCAAAAACTCCAGTTAAGCTTAAAATTCAATTTTAAACACAAGATTTCAAAGGCCCAAAAGCTGAATGTGAGCTTATCACAGCTTATTTCAAAACAGCTTATTCTTAATAGGCTTTTGGCCCATTAAGCTATAAGCTGATGCCATAATCTGAAATTTGACACACAACCTTCTCTTGACCTAATTAAGCTGTTTGTAAAAATAATTTTTGAATAAGCCCAAGAAATAAGCCTGAAATGAGCAAAAGCTCTCTACACAAAACGACAAAATAGTCGTTTTCGAGTTCTAGGCCACTTCAAAAGCTGATTCAACTTGCAAAAGGTTTTAAATCACTTAAATAAGCTTAATCAACAAAAAGTTTTCCAATAAGCACACTCAATAAGCTGAAATAAGCAAAAAAATGATTTTGAAAAAGACCAATTAGTCGTTTTCTAGTCAAAAGCTAAAACCAAAAGCTGTAAACTTCCAGACTGACTTATAAGCTCAAAATAATAAGACCTATTACAAAAATTATGTTGTTGCACATTGGAATAAGATAGAATGAACAAGAAATAAGCTGTTGACCAATTATAACTAGTAGTGGCTAGCAGCAGGGGAAAGGAGTTCCCAATGCTTTGACTTTTTGACTTTGCTTTTTAGAGAGTTTTAATTTGTTTTGTTGGACAATCAAGGCACCCTTACAACCAGTGGGTTGTAAGGAGTCACAATCAAGCAAGAAAACACAATTACACTCAGCCAAATGATACAGTTAATTCAATTAGTCCACAGACATGGCACAAACAAGTAATAAGCAGATCTGGTGATAATACGCTACTTTTAAGCTAGTATAAGCCTACCACAAACCACCAAATAAACACACAAGCTTAATACAACTTAATGAAACACAGATTAACTCATTTCATGCAATGGATCCAACTTATGAACAAGATCTAAGCAATAGCAGTTACTGATGAACACTTAAACAGGCAAGAACACTTTTTGCTGATCTACTTGACACCAAATCCAATTTCAAGGCCTTAAATCTATCACTCAGGTTGCAATTACTTGGATTAATCAATTGTTAGCCCTAGTTTAACATGTAAACTAGTTGTGCACAAGATTTCAAAGCAAAACAGCCTAGAACAAAGTAGTTAAGCCAAGATTTCAGATTTTAAGCTACAAGGCACAAAACTTGTAAATTTCAGAACACAATCACCTCAATAACATATAACAACTCAAACAATACAACAATACCTACTCAAAATTATACAAACTTGAACCACAGACGATCCCAAACACCCTTATAACTTTCTAAAACCACTTTTAACAAAGCAAAAGTATTCTCAAGACTGTTTTAAGCCCAATTAAGCATCATAACAACCAACATATGAATCAAGAACAAATTTGCATGCATATAAACACACATACACCAGCAAAATATCAAAATCACTTAGAACACCCTTTTTATTAGATTTTTAAGGAAATAAAACTAACCTCATGAATGTACATCCACACTGTTAAACACGGAATTAGTCATGATTTTAGTGTTATATCCCTTCATTTTTGGTATAATAAATAGCAAAACGGGTATTTTAGTGCATTTATCGGTTATATGTGTTATTTATTATTGTAGGTACGAATAATAAAGAAAAGGAGCAAAAACGAAGAAAAAGACCAAAAACGGGCGCGAGAAATAAAAAGAGCACCGGAAATCGAGTTTGGCGGTGCATTCGTGTTTTATTGGGCCGGCCCGACATCATTTAAATGGGTCGGACCGACCCAATAATATTAATATAAACTAGCAGCCACTTCAGCCACCACAGCCCATCAAGCCCAGCATAGGAAAAATAAGACGAAGCCACCACAGCCCATGAGGCCCAACAAGGAAAAAAGATCAGGCGTATATGGACCAGCGTGAATATTAAGCAGAGAGGAGATATTTGCACAGGGGTGTGCTGCGTACATTATAAGCTGAACATCTTTTTTTTATTTTTCTGTTAAGTAGGGAAGTAGCGTAGGAAATAAGGAGACTTTTCAACATTCCTTTTATTTTTTTATTTCCTTTTTTTCTTCGTAGATCATACCTGGCGTTTTGTTTAGGAAGGAGGGTACCCCATTTATATTTTTAACGCAGCTATTGCTGTTTTTTTCATTTATTTTATTTTTTGTTAGTAGCATAAGATTAGATTTAAAAATATCTCATCTTCAATGAAAACTGATTCTTCTTCCTGCCTTTTATTTTTTTCGTAGTTCTAGATTCTATTTTCTTTTAAAGCGCAGACTTTGGATTGGCTGTCTTCTTTATGTGTTTTGGTTTAATACAAGGGATTTGATTTGTTTGATTTGAAGCTTAATTTTTGGTATGAGGGTTTAAGTTTAATTCGGCTGCTAATTTTCATTATCGGAGGATTTCAGTTTTGGTGTTCGTAGATGATGGTCGTTGATGTTCGATTTGGCTTATTGTATTACCGACGTATTCAGTTTAAGCTTATAGTGGATTTTAGCTTTAATAAAGTTATCGGTGCTCTAGCTTATTTAGATAATACAGTAGCTTATGTTTGGTTGCTTATTACATTTGTAGCTTATAGGAGTTTAATATTAGAATTTTGAATGCTTTCCATCATGTCATTTGTTTTTATTATCTCTTTAAGACATTTTACTATTAGTTTTATTTAGTTTGGATTTATAGACTCTTAAGTTTATTATAAGTAAAAATAATTTTTTTAATCAGTTTTTGAAATTTATTTTATCAAAATAGTTTCTATGTTTTCCAAAGTATTTTTTTTTAAAAATAGTTTTTATAAAATTTATAATGTCGTTCATCTTAATTGTCGTTAACGTTAATTGTTTTATGTTAGCTCGGCGTATCCGGTTCGTCATACGGGTTAGTTTTCGTTATCTTTATTTCATTAGCTTATATATATATTTAGTATTGCCTTGTCGATGTTTAGCCTTATTGTCATAATTATAATAGATTTATTTATGCTTGTTAGTTTAGCATTTTTATTGTCACTAGTATTACTTTGGAAATCGCTCGCTTTATAATTGTAGTTTAATTTTTCATCCTTATCGTTTTTATATATTTTAATATTTAGTCGTTAAAATTAGTAGCTTAAATATAAAAATCAAAATCTTTTCTATTTGAGCATCAAACTTTAGACATAAACGCGGATTTCCATTCACAATTTGCCGGAACTACGATAACCTTCGGGTGTACGAAAACGATTCAATCACACACTCACATATGTTTGAGCTTATGTGGTAGCTTAACAACCACAAGCTTCCAACAAGCTGCTAAGAACAACAAGATTAGAACACAACAGATCATATGAACCAAAATGAAAATAAGGCTGATTTGATTCAAGCTTGTTCCCCACTCCTTGAATCCTTCCAAACCACAAGCTCACTACACCTTTATAATCTCCTTATCAGGGTGTTATGATCACTTATAATCCAAAAGTTCAAGTGTTTGAACTAAGACTTAGAAAAATAATCAGATTTTTGAAAAACTTGCAAACACTTGCACAATCATTAAAACGAATCTTTGAAACTTGAAAACCACAAACATATATCATTAATAATAGAAAGTAAAGGTTGGAACTTGGATTTCGTCACAGCTTTCAAACACTTTTTTCATTCATTTGAAACAAAGGATTTACAGAAACTTGACTAAAGAAAACCAAGAACAAGTCTAAATGTTGTGAACTAATGGCTTTATATAGAGCCTTACAAGTCTAAAATGCTGAAAGTAAACTAGAAACCCTAGTGCTTGAAGTTCGCATAATACCCTTGAAATTTTGAATTTTATTGACTGAATTTTCCTTTGTAGATGAACATGTGACCATTTGTTGTTGTGTAGTGATCCTAGACGTTCAAATTGAGCTTTGGATGCAAGAAAAGCTATGGCACGTTGATTCTCTGGCAATCTTTTGCTTCTTCCCTAAAGTGTAGCAGGGCATACAACATTTTGACCATTTGAGTGATGAGGTGGAAGATTTGTGAGTTGGGTTATGTTAACTAAACCCTTAATCATTAATCTGGATAATATTAGGGTTTAATTCAAAGTGATTAAGGAATACCCAATTTGGGTTATGAACATGATGAACACATGTTTTGATCTTGATTGGGTTTAAAAGGGGTGTTACAGTTTAATATTTAATTAACTTTTGAAAAGTTAATAAATATTAAACGGGTGAGTGGATGGTGATGTGGAAGCAGGGAGTGTTGTGATTGGGTGAAAAGGTTGAGTGGGGCACGTGTCACAAGGGTATAGGTCTAGGTAAGCTATGTTGTCTGCCAGCTTTAACCCTTCTTCTCTCTTCCTCTTGTCATTTCAGTTTAATAAGCATGAAACTGAATTTCCTTTTGTTAACCAAGTTTCAGTTCTCACACTTTTTCCCCCAAAGGTTTTGCAAAGTATTTTTAGGGGTATTTCTTGCCATTTCTTGATATTTGAAGAACCAAGCTTGTTCTTTCTTGTATCTTGAAGGTCTTCATGGCATGTTTGACTTTGAGGAGGACTAATATTGACAATTTAGTTTTATTGATGGACACAACTTGCCAATTCTTCAAAGTGGAGGGCCCTTTTTGCAAATTTGACAAACTTTAAGGACCAAACTTGTAATTATGAACAAACAAGGGTTTAAAGTGTCAATTATTCAATATTGAAGGACCCTTCTTGTTCAATCTTCAATTCTTCAGGGTTATTTCTTGGAAAATCAACACTTGGGTCCTGTTCATTGTGCGGCTTCTTTTCCCGAGTTCGTTTTTCTTTGATTCTTGTGATCTTTTATGATTTTCTCAATATCCGTACCTAAAATACACATGTAACAAACACAAGCATATATTTTGCATTTTCAAAGATATTTAATGCATTTTAAGCCCATTTTGGACGATGAGACTATGTATAAAAGCAGTGTCATCACTCCCCCATACTAAACCATTGTCGTGCCCTCACGCAATGCTAGAATAGAGTATCTTAGCACCTCCAAAATTCATTTTTATTCACTTTTATTGAATGATAAACTATCTATACTACTCCTATTACTACCACATGCGTTTTAGACATAATGTATGATTTTCATCGCAAAATGGGACGTTTAGGTTCATAGAACAAGAACACGTGAATGCTTCGTTAGAAATAATTTCGTCGTCCTCGATTTTCACCCCAATTCCATGCCAAGCGTGCAACGAGATCATTGTCATTATAAGTTAGTAATGCTAACACTACTCATATGCCATAATCACGTACTTATCCTCCTATTTTCCTAAGCGGTATCTCTTATATTTTATTTTTGTCTTGAATGTTTTCGAGGATACATTTTTTACTTATGCGATGATAGAGATTTAGGTCTAAAAATAGAGTCATAACGGTGTAACCCAGACCATCGAATTAATAACCCCCCCTAATAGACAACGATGTCAAAAAATTAAGTCAACAAGAAGGTTCGATAAACACGGTTTTATAACGGTTTTGAACATGAGACTTATTACCAAGACTTTTATACGCCCCCTAACGGATGGGCCTTATTATCAGAGGTTTACCTCCATCTTTTATTAAACTTCGCCATGAAGCTTTTATTATGACTTTGGTCTTGCCTTGCCTTTTATTTAACCTCGCCATGAGGTGTTTATAATGTCCAAAGACGTATATCCTCACGCTAAAAGCTAATTTTGGATCTTTAAAGCTTCAAAGATTAAGGCTTGATTCACTTTCAATTTCACATAGATTTTTTGGCCTTGTGAGCTTCAAATTGTTTGCTTGATTTAGGTGAGCACTTTAAATCTTATTATTAGGTGAAGCTTTCGATTATTCGGGTTGCCAGTACTTCAAAACCGTGACGCTGGCGATACCTTAGTGTCTTCCCAATTTAATTACATGGAAGCTACTAGAAAAGACTAGAAACCAACAATCAAGACTAAACCTCTAAGTCAATACTTATTAAGCAAAATATACTTACAAGCGAAGGGAGAAAGCAAACAACGAGAACACATGAGTTTTTGAAATAATACGAATACTCTACGTTTAGCATAGTAACTTATAATTAACTCTATAATTTCTCGTCCTCATTTAAGAGACTTAGCCTAATATAAAGTTAAGGAATCGAAGCTAAGTCCTCAACACGCACGGTCGAGTCAAAAATTACTCTTATTCTCGCCATCGGAAAATCTACATTCTTGTCTTCAAACACTTATAAAACATGAGAAAATTTTAAAATTTGGCCATTTTTAGCCTTATTTTGCAACAAAACGATAAACAAAAGGATAAACTTCGGAAGCGTGATGGTTTGGCAAGGCAAGTATCTATTCACCCCCCCTCCCCCATACTAAAGTTAAACATTGTCCTCAATGTTTCGAGTCTAAGGGTTGGAAACCATACTAGAGACGTAGTCGAATGCATAATCTAGCATGGAAAGGGTGTAACCATTAAATTTAAAGCTGTTTATGAAGTGTGCTATAAACCTATGGTTAGAACATCAAAGGATATAACATGGATATTGAGAAATTCTTCAAAGCAAACGATCGAGTGCTCCCATAAAATGAACACGAGAGGCTCCAATCGTGAAGATCATGATCACCTAAAAACCACATATCACAAACAACCACGAAACGAAGGTTGGGAGGGCACAAATCCCCCCATGTTACTACATTAGAATGCGATAATATGTACATAGGATAAGCATGGGACTCCCCTAAGAGGCACCTCATTTTTTATTACCGAGTCATGAGCTCGACTCGATCCCCTCAATACTATTTATCATTGGGGAAGGTGATTTGGTCGAGCTAGTTTAAGGATGGAACTTCCCCGCCAAAGTAGTGCACTAAATGTAAAGCCAGAAGGTATTTGGCTTGAACCCTCTAAATGTGCTATAATATGTGATTTTGTAATTTCTTGTGGATAATCTATTTATGTGATAGTTAGTGGCTTGTTTATGTGTATTTGAATGATATATGCATTTTTTATCAGTCCTTAGGTGTTTAATGTGGTTTTGATGCAAGATAGTGTGTTAAAATTTCATTTCAGTTTATAAAGGGGTGTTTGGGTTTGGGGTTTTATTTGACTTTGGGTGAAAAAAGGTAGGTAAAAACCAGTTAAACACACTCAAATGGTTAGTGGTAGGTGTTTTGATAATTTACTTCAAGTGTGGTAGTTTATATCAGATTTTGCTTGGTTAAAATTGGTAAAAACAGCCATATTTTATTAGTAGTCTTAACTGATTTGTTTTAGTGATTTAAGCTTCAATATCTTGTAAGATGTTAGATTATAGGTTAATCTAGGATTGCTATTAGTTAGGTTGTGGTTTGGTATGCTTGAATGGTAATTATTGTGGCTCAAAACTCACTTGGTGGTCAAGTATATCAGTCAAAGTAGCCCAGACCCATATCTTTATACCAGTAACTGTAAATTGCCCCATTTAGTGCTTATTCGTTCTTGATCTGTGTGCTTTTTTTCTTGCTCTGACTCCCCACAACCCAACTGGTTGTGGGGGTGCCATTTGTTTCCAAAGAAACCAATAAAACATCAAGAAAACGACCTTTCTTTCATTTTCCTATTAAGAGCAGTGGGAAAAAGTTCCCACTGCTGGTGCAATCTTTCCCACTGTTGGACTACAAGACAAAGCCACCAGACCTGTCATTGTTAGTTTCTAAGTTTTTTGTTTGTAGTGGACTTTGTTGTCCCTAATTTTTGATGATCAAAACAAGAAAGAAAGGAAGAAAATAGATGAAGAGTAGATGATAGAGAGAAAGTAGGAGAGAAAAGAGAGAGAAGTGTGTGAAACTTTAGGAATATTAGATTAAGAAAAAAATGAACAACCAACACCCCTCCATAACATGCTAGTAAGGGTATTTATAGCCTTGTCTACATGTGGCATAATGGGACATATTTTGATTGGGTCGGGCTTGATATAGTGGTTTTACTACTCTTTAGGAAAAGAGAGTAAAAGTTGCAAGTATTAAGTGTCGGTTTTAGGAAAACCGAGCACTAATGACCCAAAGTGGGGATCGTTCTCAAGGAGGCTTGGTGTGTGTGTAATGAAATGATTAGTGATGTGATTATATGATTATGAGAAAGAAAATAGAAAGGGGATAAGAAGAGAATGACGGTTACGATGACGGATTACACTAAGATGAAAAGGTCATACACGTAAAACCGTAAAAGCACCAAATTTAAAAATTTACTCTAAAAATTCCTAAAAATTTTCTATAAATCCTAAATAATGTATTAAGAGTTTACAAAAAATCAAAAATCACTCAAACCTTTTATTTAATTAAATAATGATTTTTAATGCTAATTAAAGCCCTAAAAATCAATTTAATTAACAAAAAGCCCAAAATGAGTTTTATCACTTTATAAACCTCTAAAATACCCTAACTTAATTTAAAACTATTTTTGAAAATTTTAAAACTAATTAAAACTATTTAAAACCAATTAAAATTTATTAAAACTTGAAATAATTCTAGAAAATAATTAAAAGACCCTAAAAATATTTGGAAAGTTGTAAAATTCCTAATTAAGTGTCTAGAATCTAGGAAAATATAAAAACTTAGAAAATTAGACTTTTATTTTTAATAATAAAATAATATTAAAATATTAATAAAAATAAAAAAAATCCTAAAAAATTATAAAAACTTGCGAACTAGCTAATTTTAACCTAAATAACTCAGAAATGAACTTGAAATTACCTAAATACCCTTAATGGGCCTAGAAATGGGCCAAAACCCAAAACAGTCACCTAAATGGGCCAAATTGAGCCCAATAAGAAAAAGTTTGTAAAAATAGCCCAAAAAGCACTACTTGACTCAAAATTTGATTATGAACAACTTTTTCCAAAGGTCCAAAAGCTGAAAATGTGAAATAAGCAAGCTTATACCAAACAACTTATTCTTAATGGGCTTTTTGGCCCATTAAGCTATAAGCTAATGCCATAAGCTCAAATTAGACATACAAACTTCTTTTGAGCTAACTAAGATTTCTGTAAAAAGAAATTTGAAATAAGCCAACAGAATAAGCCTGAAAATGCAAAAAGCAATCTACAGAAAATGACAAAATATTCGTTTTTGAGTTCTAGGCTATCCCAGGAGCTGATTCAAATTGCAAAAGCTTTTAAATGACTTAAATAAACTAATTCAACAAAAAGTTTTCAATTAAGCTGACTCAATAAGCTGGAAAAAGCAAATAAGCACTTATGAAAAAGTCAAATAAGTTGGTTTTCTAGCAAAAAGTCAAAGTCAAAGTCCAATAAGCTCCAGTTCAATCAAATGGGTCAAATAATGAAGATATATAAAAAAAATAAGTTGTTGCAGGTCTGGATAAGCAAATATGGCTTATTGATAAGCAAACTGAAAATTTGTACTAGCAGGGGCTAGTTTTGGGTGTTGAGTAGTGGGAACTTTTTCCACTGCTTGACTTGTTGACTTTTTTGTCTTTAGTGACTTTTTTGGAGATTCAAGTTTCACAAAGGCACCCAATTGATCAGTGGATCAAGAGGAGTCAATAACAAACAAAAAATCACAAACAAAATCACCCAATTAATACAGTTTAATCAATTAAGTACCAGATATGACACAGACATGAACAAATAAGCAGATTAGGTTCAATAAGCACTTTTAGCAATATTTAGCCAGCCAAACTTAACCAAATGCATACACAAGCTATTATAAACTCAAATGAACAAGTCTAAACAGGTTTCATGCAATGATT
Organism: Glebionis coronaria; assembly: GCA_025667525.1. NCBI lineage: Eukaryota > Viridiplantae > Streptophyta > Magnoliopsida > Asterales > Asteraceae > Glebionis > Glebionis coronaria. The sequence continues at coordinate 238,554,106 of CM046880.1, forward strand.
CAAAGTATTAAGCAAGATTCAAGCACCTTAAGTTACTGATGAACACTAACACATGCAGTTTTATACTTTGCTGATGCAATTGACCAACAAGCCAGATTCAACCACTCAAATCTATCACATAGGTTATATAAATGATGTTTAAGCAACTTTTATCCCTAAGCATGCATAAAATCTAGGTTTTACCAAAATCTTAGGCCAAAATCAGTCAAACTCACTTAGATATAGCACAATGTATGATTCAAGGTTTCAAACTCAAACTTGCAGCAAAATACTCTCAACCAAGCATATATTAGATAACAAGCACAAATACAACCTTCTAACAACACAATAACCAATTATGAACTCAAACAGGTAATCCCAAACACCCCTTTATATTTTTAATCCGAAAATTAAACATGTATAAGTGTGATTCAGTTTACCAAATGACTAATCTAGCATACTAACAACATTAACATGCAAGATTAAGTAGATTCAAGCGAAGAAAACAACAAGAACACAAGTAGAGCACAAATCCACCAAAAATCCAAAATTTATCAGATTTTCAAGGTTTTAAGACAAACCTAATGGATGTACATCCACACCCACGAATGTTAGAGCTTATGTGCTAGCAAGAACAAGCACAAGCTTCCACAAACAACTTTGCTAAGAATCAACAAGGTTAAGAGCACAATATGAAAGTCAGAAAAAGTAAAAATCCTTGATTAATGCAACCTTGTTACCCCACACTTGATTATCCCCAAGTTATAAGCTTCACCACACCTTGATAACACAATATCAGGATGCTATGATCAGCCCTATAGCCCAAGAATTCCAAGGTTTGGACAAGAAGTTAGCAAAATATCAAGAAAAGTGGAAAATGTGCAAACTTTTGCACACTCCTTTTGAAAACAGGTTTTTGATTCCAGAATAATGAACAAAGAACAATAACAAACAGATTATAAGAGTGGCACTTGAGCTTTCTTCAACAATTTCTAACACATTTCATTCATATGAATATGAGATTTACAGAAAAGTGAACAAATGAAAATTCAAGAGCCAATTGTAAATGACAGACTAAATGCCTTTATATAGGCTACAAGTGACTACTACAAAGCATAAAAACGTAACCCTAATTGGTGGTGAAGTCCCAAAAATGCCCTTGCAGGTTTAAATATCTTCAAGATCATGTGATGTTTTCTTGGCTGTATATGTGAGTTGGCAAGTGTGGAATTTGATCAATGGCTCATAATAAGCTTAAGTTTGAAGCAAGGATGTGGGGCGTTGGATGGCTGTCACTGTTTTGTCATCTTATTCAAGAGTGTGTACAAGGGTTTATCATGTGAGTTGTTGGATGATGTGGCATGGGGTTTAAGGGTTGGGATATGATTAGGACTAGCTTAATCATAAATATGGATAATCTTAGGGCCTAATTTCAACAGGATTAGGAAAACCTAAAATTGTTCTTGAGGTGAATAGTTGTATGTTTAATCTGTTTAAGGATTTGAAAACATGTTAACCGCGTTTATTTAATAACTAATTAAGTTAGTTAAATAAACAGGTGTAAGTGGATTGGTGATGTGGCGAAATGGTGAAGGGTGATTGGTGGGATGGAGTAAGTGGGGCACGTGTCCACCTCCCACTGGTCTAGGTAAGTTTGTTGTCTGCCAGATTACACCCCTCATTTCTTTTCCCTTTGTCACTTCAGCTTAAAACCTTGTCAACGCCTAATTCCTTTGTATCAACTTTTGCTTTTTCACACTTTTGCCCTAAAATATTTTGTAAAGTGAATTCAGGGGTAACTCTTGCCATTTTGTGATTCTTGAGGGACTGATTTGGCATTTTCTTGATGGATAATGGTCTAAAATTATATGATTGGCATTTTGGAGGACTGATTCCAAATCATGTTTGATGAGGGACCATTTTTGCCAAGTCTTCAAAGTCAAGGGTCCTTTTGGTAATTTTGAGATTTTTAAAAGGACCAAATTTGTAATTCTTGTAACTTGGAGTCCTTCTTGATGTGTTTGACTTTGAGGATGATGAATATTGACATTTTAATTTTGTTGAGGGACTAAAATTGCCAATTCTTCAAAGTGGAGGGCCCTTTTTGCAATATTGACAATCTTTAGGGACCAAACTTGTAATTATGAGGATACAAGGGTATAAAGTGTCAATTCTTCCATATTGGAGGACCCTTCTTTATAATTCTTCAAATCTTCAAGGGTTTTCTTGTGAAAATCTTCTTAGGGCTTGGTTCAATGTGCGGCTTCGTTTCCCGTGTTCGTTTTTGCATGATTCTTGTGGTCTTTTGTCTTTTTCTCAATATTCGTACCTAAAATACACAAGCAACAAACACAAGCATATATATGGGTATTTTGATGATATTTAATGCATTTTAAGCCCTTTTTGGGCGATGAGACTATGTATAAAAGCAGTCTCATCACTCCCCCATACTAAACCATTGCCGTGCCCTCACGCAATGCTAGAATAAAGTATCGTAGCATCTCCAAAATTAATTTTTATTCACTTTATTGAATGATAAACTAGCTACACTACTACTATTACTACTACTTGCGTTTTAGACATAATGTATGATTTTTCATCGCAAAATGGGATGTTTAGGTTCATAGAATAAGAACACGTGAATGCTTCTTTAGAAATAATTTCATCGTCCTCGATTTTCACCCCAATTCCATGCCAAGCGTGCAACGAGATCATTGTCATTATAAATTAGTAATGCTAACACTACTCATATGCCCTAATTACGTACTTATCCTCCCATTTTCCTAAGTTGTATCTCTTATATTTTATTTTGTCTTGAATGTTTCACGAGGATACATTGTTTGACTTATGCGATAATAGAGATTTAGGTCTAAGAATAGAGTCCTAACGGTGTAACCAAGACCATCAAATCAATAACCCCTCCTAACAGACAACGATGTCAAAAAATTAAGTCAACAAGAAGGATCGATAAACACGATTTTATAACGGTTTTGAACATGAGACTTATTACCACGACTTTTATACGCCCCCTAACGGAAGGGCCTTATTATCTTTGGTTTACCTCCTTCTTTTATTCAACTTCGCCATGAAGCTTTTATTATGACTTCGGTCTTGCCTTGCCTTTTATTATCCACCTCATCGGTAGTTTTATTAGCCAAAGACGTATATCCTCACGCTAAGGCGAATTTTGGATCTTTAAAGCTTCGAAGATTAAGGCTTGATTCACTTTCAATTTTGCATAGATTTTTCGGCCTTGTGGGGATTCAAATTGTTTGCTTGATTTAGGTGAGCACTTGAAATCTTATTATTGGGTGAAGCTTTTGATTATTTGGGTGCCAATACTTCAAAACCGTGACGCTGGCGATACCTTAATGTCTTCCCAATTTAATTACACGGAAGCTACTAGAAAAGACTAGAAACCCAACAATCAAGACTAAACCGCTAAGTCAATATTTATTAAGCAAAAAATATTTACATGCGAAGGGAGAATAAGCAAACAACGAGAACACATGAGTTTTTGAAAGAATACGAGTACTCTACGTTTATCATAGTAACTTATAATTAACCCTATCATTTCTCGTCCTCATTTAAGAGACTTAGCGTAATGTGAAGTTAAGGAATCAAAGCTAAGTGCTCAACACGCACGGTCGAGTCAAAAATTACTCTTATTCTCGCCATCGGAAAACCTACATTCGTGTCTTCAAACACTTATTAAACCATGAGAAATTTTTAAAAATTTGGCCATTTTTAGCCTTATTTTGCAAAAAAAATGATAAACAAAAAGATAAACTTTTTAAAGCGTGAAGGTTTGGCAAGGCAAGTATCTATTCACCCCGTCATACTAAAGTTAAACATTGTCCTCAATGTTTCGAGTCTAGGGGTGCAAACACCCCCATACTAGAGACGTAGTCGAATGCCTAATCTAGCATGGAAAGGGTGTAACCGTTAAATTTAAAGCTGTTTATGAGGTGTGCTGTAAACCTAAGGTTAGAACATCAAAGGATATATCAAATGGATATTGAGAAAGTCTTCAAAGCAAACGATCGAGTGCTCCCATAAAACGAACACGAGAGGCTCCAATCGTGAAGATCATGATCATCTAGAAACCATAATTCACAAACAACCACGGAACAAAGGTTGGAAGGGCACAAATCCCCACACGTTACTACATTAGAAAGCGATAATATGTACATAGGATAAGCATGGGACTCCCCCACGAGACACCTCGTTTTTGATTACCGAGTCATGAGCTCGACTCGATCCCCTCAATACTAATTATCATTGGGGAAGGTGATTTGGTCGAGGTAGTTCAAGGATGGAAATTTCCCGCCAAAGTAGTGCTTCAACCTATGTCCATTCACCTTGAAATTAGGGCCATCATTTTGAGCTAGCTCGATGGTCCCATATGGAAATACTTGAGTCACGGTGAATGGATCGGACCAACGGGATTTCAACTTACCGGAAAATATTTTCAATCGAGAATTAAAAAGCAAAACTTGATCCCCAATGTTACAGACCCGGTTTTTAATTTTAGATTCATGCAACTTTTTAGCCTTTTCTTTATAAATCAATGAATTTTCATAAGCAATATCCCTCAATTCATCCAATTCATTTAATTGCATTTTCCGGTGTTTTCCCGCGGTCTTCATGTCATCATTACAATGCTTTAGGGACCAGTAAGCATTGTGCTCCAATTTAATTGGCAAATGGCAATTTTTACCATACACAAGTTTATAGGGAGTGCACCGGATGGGCGTCTTATGAGCGGTCCTAAAGGCCCATAAAGCATCGTCCAACTTATCCGACCAAGATTGTCGGTTTTCCCCAACGGATCTCTCCAAGATCCTCTTCAAAGCTCGGTTTGAAACCTTGACTTGCCCACTCGTTTGTGGGTGATAAGCCGTAGAAAGCCGATGTGTAACCCCATATTTCCTTAGGACCCTTTCGAATTGGTCGTTACAAAAATGGGTTCCACGATCGCTTATGATCGCACGAAGGGTTCCAAACCGAGAAAACAAGCTTTTCAAAAACTTGACTACCACACGAGCATCATTAGTGGGAAAAGCCTTAGCTTCCACCCACTTAGATAGGTAGTTAACCGCAACAAGGATGTACTTATTACCACGAGATGATGGGAACGGCCCCATAAAGTCTATACCCCAAACGTCAAAGATCTCACACACTTGGATGATATTTTTAGGCATTTCATCTTATTATGAGGCTTTTACTTGTCGTTGGCATGAATCACATGACTTCATAAGATCTTGTGCATCTCGGTAAATAGTAGGCCAAAAGAAGCCGACATCAAACACCTTCTTAGCCGTGAGATTAGCACCATGGTGACCACCTGTGGGTCCTTCGTGACAAGCTCTAAGGATATTAGAAGCTTTGGTTCCAAATACACAACGTCAGATGATTTGATCCGCACAAGTTCGAAACAAGTAAGGGTCGTTCCAAAAGTAGAACTTGACGTCACGAAAGAATTTTCGTTTTTCTTGAGTCGTCATACCCTTGATGATGAAGTTACCCGGATGGTAATTTGCGATGTCCGCAAACCATGGGATGGAAGAATCAAGCTTAGAATTCAATACACCAAGTGTCTCGAGCGGAAATGTTTCGGTGATTTCCTTGGGCTCGTAAATACTTTGGTGAGGATCTTCTAAACGAGAAAGATGGTCGGCCGCTAGATTCTCGGCTCCTTTTTTGTCAACAATTTTGTGATCAAATTCTTGAAGGAGAAGAATCCAACGAAGTAATCTCGGCTTTGCATCTTGTTTAGCCATAAGATACTTAATAGCCGAATGATCCGTATACACTATGCATTTTGTCAAGACGAGATAAGGTCGAAATTTCTCAAATGCATACACCACGGCAAGGAACTCCTTCTCCGTTGTAGTGTATTTAAGTTGAGCCTCGGTCATCGTCTAGCTAGCATAGTGAATAGGCAAGAAGTGCTTTTCATGACGTTGTCCCAATACGGCCCTAATAGCGTAGTCACTAGCATCACACATGAGCTCAAAGGGGAGGTTCCAATTGGGAGCAACAAGAATGGGAGCTTCGGTAAGTTTCCTCTTAAGGATTTCAAAGGCTCGTACACAATCTTCGTCAAAGACAAAACGTGCCTCTTTTTCAAGGAGATGTGTAATAGGTCGAGAGATCTTTGAAAAATCCTTGATGAATCGACGATAAAAGCCCGCGTGGCCTAGGAAACTCCTAACTCCTTTAACGGTTTTGGGATGAGGTAATTTGGCGATGACGTCTACCTTAGCATGATCTACCTCAATCCCCGCTTTCGAGACCTTGTGCCCTAAGACGATTCCACTTTTAACCATAAAATGACACTTTTCCCAATTGAGCACAAGGTTGGTTTCCTCACAACGTTTCAACATTCTCTCAAGATTCGACAAACACGAAGTGAACGAATTACCAAACACGGAAAAGTCATCCATGAAGACTTCCATCGTCTTCTCGATCATATCATGAAAAATAGCCATCATGCACCTTTGAAAGGTTCCCGGTGCATTGCAAAGTTCGAATGGCATTCTACGATAGGAAAACGTTCCATATGGACACGTAAACGTAGTTTTTTCTTGATCACGAGGATCGATGGGGATTTGGAAGTAACCGGAAAAACCATCTAGAAAGCAATAGAAATCGTTTCCCGTAAGACGCTCCAACATTTGGTCCATGAAGGGCAAGGAAAAATGGTCTTTACGAGTGGCGTCATTCAACTTACGATAGTCAATGCACACTCTCCATCCGGTCACGAGTCTAGTGGGAATTAACTCGTTGGCATCGTTTGGCAGAACGGTTATTCTTCCCTTCTTTGGGACACAATGAATAGAACTCACCCAAGGGCTATCAGAAATAGGGTAAATCATTCCCGCGCCAAGGAGTTTAAGGACCTCCTTTTTGATGACGTCGTGAATTTTGGGGTTCACCCTCCTTTGACATTGGATTGCGGGCTTGTAATCCTCCTCCATTAAGATTTTGTGGGTACAAAATTTGGGATCGGTCCCCTTAATGTCGGATAACTTCCACGCAATTTCCCCTTTGTGATCCTTTAGAATATCGACAAGTGCGGTCTTTTCATCATTCGAAAGTTCCTTCGCAATAATAACCAGCAACTTGTCGCCCTCCTCCAAATAGACATATCCGAGATGAGGAGGTAAATCTTTCAACTCGAGGATAGGTGGTTCCTCAATTGAAGATTTGGGCTCGATACTCATAACCTCCTCGGGTGGAGGAAATGGGAAATCGTTGAGAAAATCCTTGATAATCGAGAAGTCCTCATCGTTGTCGAGGTCTTCGTTACAAGTACGTGGAACATCGAATTCTTCCAACGTAAAACCACCACCTTCAAATGGAGTGAAGGTTGGTGTCGAATTATCAAGAATGGGATCTAACATAGTGGGATTGCCACTATTTTCATCATCACCAAAACCTAGAACTTCTTGTGAAAATTCCTCGCAAACCACGTCAATCATATCAACGAGGTTTATGGTTGCAACGAAATAAACATGAGAAATTTGAGAGTTTTGAGTTGCGTTTATAACAAGTTCCTCGTCGTTGAAACGCAAGGTGATCTTTCTAGCATGAACATCGATCAAAGCCATAGACGTGTCTAAAAACGAACGACCTAAAATGAGAGGAACTTGAGGATCCGTGGGAATATCGATAACGATAAAGTCTACGGGATAGTAGAACTTTCCCACTTTCACAAAAATGTCTTCCGCCAATCCACATGCGGGAATCGTGGAATGGTCGGCCAACTCGATAGACATTAGTGAAGGAGTAAGATTAGGAAGATTGAGCGACTTGAAGATTGCAAGTGGCATCAAGTTAATGCTGGCACCAAGATCGGCCAAGGCAAAGCGTTCTTCCATATCTTGGATTGAACAAGGGATCAAAAATTTACCGGGATCACCGACTTTTTGAGGTATGCGATTAAGATAAACCGAAGAACAACTAGACAATTGATGCAATTTCTCCTTGTTGTTCAACATAATCTTAAAGTTAGCGGCAAATCGAGGCATCATGACCAAAGCATCGGCGAAACTCACATTAAAGTGCAAATCATGAAACATTTTCATAAAAAGCTCAAATTGGTAATTGTCGCGCTCTTGACGTTTCTCCTTTCTAAGTCTCGATGGATAGGGCAAAGGTGGTGTGGGTTGAGGCATAGGCATAGCCTTTGGAATCTCGGGTTCTAATGTTGGTAATGGGTCAACCGTAGGTGTGGCATGAGCGGTACTTCGTGGGATTGGGACATGCTCCTTTTGGACCACCACCTCGGGTTCTTCCTCAATTGCCTCCTCCGTAGGAGCAATTGGTTGAGGAGTCGGTTCCTTAAGTGTCTTACCACTACGTGTGGTAATCACTTTCATCTCACCCTTAGGGTTTGACACGGTGTTGCTAGGAAGACTACTCGAAGACGGTTTACACATAATTGCCTCAAACATAGATGAAATTTTATCTTTAAACATTGATTGCCTCTTATCGGCCTTAATCATCTCTTGTTTTATCTCATGTTGCCCTTGTTCCATTTTTTGTTGGTTTTGTTGTCACCTAGTGACATTTCCTTCCATCTTGTTGGTATGGATTTTAAGCTCATTTGCTAACTCATTTTTCAACTCTTTCTTCAAGTCGTTCTTAAACTCGGATCTTAGGCTAATGATTTCTCTTTGAATGTTGTCAAACCTAGCATCGTTCCCATTAGCGTATTCAACAAATTCATTTGGAAGATCTTTCAACGTTTGCAAACTTTTGTTGTTTTGAAAATCATTTTGATTTTTGTTTGAAACTTGATTATTAGCCCCTTGATTACCATAGTTTCCCTTGTTGTAATTGTTTTTGAAACCAACTTGATTGTTGCGATAGTTGTTGTTAGCATTTTGATTTGAACCAAAACCGGGTGGAGTCAATTGATTAGAGCGGGTAACTTGACCGTTTTGGTTGTAAGTTCCCGTGGCCGCGTAGGCACTCGAAGTGTTACCACCGTTGGTAATGCACTCGGAGAAATCATGACCTCCACCACAATACATGCATGAAACCTCAACCGCTTTAGCCGTAGCGGGAGCACTTGGTTCCCCAACTTTGAACTCTTTCAAAAGACCTTTAAGCTTATCAAAGATTTTGTTTTCCAAGTTCGCCTCAATTTGGCAAGCATCGATGGTAGTAGACAAAGAAGGTGAAGCCGAAGACGAAGCCTTACGAACACTAGACGTGCTACAAGGACTATACACCTTAGATCTATTCTCAATTATCACCAAAGCTTCCTCAACCGTTTTACACAAAAAATTACCACCCGCGGCGGCATTAAGATAATCCCTTTCATGATCATTAAGTCCATTGTAAAACGTGTCAATTTGATGCAAGTCGGAAAAACCGTGATGAGGATATTCATGTAACATTTCCTTAAACCTATTCCAAGCCGTTGAAAAACTTTCATTAAACTCTTGTGAAAATTTTGAAATCTCGTTTTTCAAATGCGTAGTCTTAGAGGGCGGAAAAAATTGGTTCACATTTAGACACGAGATCCTTCCACGTCAATATAGAATTGGGTGGCTCTTTCTCTAACCAAATTTTAGCGGGCCCCGCTAAGGAATACGGAAAAAGCATCATCTTAATCGAGTCATTGGAGACATCCTTAAACTTGCAAGTGGCGGTAAGACGATTGAATTGGCGGATATGGTTGTATGGATTGTCCTTCTCATCACCACGGTATTTGTTGTTTTGGATCATCGACAACAAACCCGTTTACACCTCAAAATTCTCCGCAAGGATAGCGGGAATCACAATAGCCTCTCCATAACCCTCGGTGGGTGCTTGAAGTAACTCCATCATAGTACGATTTTCCATGGTTGGTTCTTTCTCTACAATGCGCTCAACAATGGGAGATTCTTCACTAGAAGATATTTGGTTTCCTTCCTTTTGACGACGTTTACGTGCACGTCTTGCTTTGGAGCGAGTTTGCATAAAAGTCACGTACAACGAGGGGATGAGCAAAGAAGATTCTTTTTGGTGTTTTGTATTTTTCCAATTTTTTTTTGTGGTTTTTGATTGTTTTTACTTTTTTGGATTTTTGTGATTGTATTAAGTAGACCAAATTCTACAAATCTCCTCCTTAATCAAATCTCTTGATTAAAGAAGCCTCAAGGAATGAAAACGATCACGTAAAGTGAACGCCTTCGATGACTTTAGAACATTGGTGGAACACCAAAACGTTCAAGAGGGTTTAATCAAATAAAACCAAGAAAGTATATATGATACTTAGTAATACTTTGGGCGGCAAAACCCTCGATTAGCTCTCAAAATCAAATACTCACAAGAAAGCGGGGAAACAAGGCGGCGTGAAGCACTTAAGAGCCTTTTTCCTTAGGATATATTTTATAATATCCGTCTTATACCCACCTTATAGTTTGTATTTTTCAAAATTTAGCTTCACGAAAGTATTTATCTATTTTTGCCTTTTTCTTTGGTTTGAGATTCGAATACAATGATTGGGTAATGACCTCCCAAGTCAAGGTTGTCATTTCTCACGTATTTGGAGTACTTGTGAATTTATTGTTCTACGTATACAATATAGTAATAGTATTCACACAAAAACGAAAAACCGATAATACGTATTAGTAGAGTGCTACTAATACAATAGATATTATGGCTATATATAAAAACAAAAATTTCCAAATCAAAACAAAACACGCCTCCCCAGCAGCGGTGCCAAAATGATATAGTGGTTTTACTACTCTTTAGGAAAAGAGAGCAAAAGTGGCAAGTATTAAGTGTCGGTTTTAGGAAAACCGAGCACTAATGACCCAAAGTGGGGATCGTTCTCAAGGAGGCTTGGTGTGCGTGTAATGAAATGATTAGTGATGTGATTATATGATTATGAGAAAGAAAATAGAAATGGGATAAGAAGAGAATGACGGTTACGATGACGGATTACACTAAGATGAAAAGGTCATACATGTAAAACCGTAAAAGCACCAAATTTAAAAATTTACTCTAAAAATTCCTAAAAAATTGCAATAAATCCTAAATAATGTATTAAGAGTTTAAAAAAAATCAAAATCACTCAAACCTTTTATTTAATTAAATAATGATTTTTTAATGCTAATTAAAGCCCTAAAAATCAATTTAATTAACAAAAAGCCCAAAATGAGTTTTATCACTTTGTAAACCTCTAAAATACCCTAACTTAATTTAAACTATTTTTGAAAATTTTAAAATTATTTAAAACTATTTAAAAACAATTAAAAACAATTAAAACTTGAAATAATTCTTGAAAATAATTAAAAGACCCTAAAAATATTTGGAAAGTTGTAAAATTCCTATTTAAGTGTCTAGAATCTAGGAAAAATATAAAAACTTAGAATATCAGACTTTTTATTTTTAATAATAAAATAATATTAAAATATTAATAAAAATCCAAAAATCCTAAAAAATTCTAAAAATTTGAAAACTAGCTAATTTTAACCTAAATAACTCAGAAATGAACTTGAAATTACCTAAATACCCTTAATGGGCCTAGAAATGGGCCAAAACCCAAAACAGTCACCTAAATGGAACAAATTGAGCCCAATAAGAAAATGTTTGTAAAAATGGCCCAAAAAGCACTACTTGACTCAAAATTTGATTCTAAACAACTTTTTCCAAAGGCCCAAAATCTGAAAATGTGAAATAAGCAAGCTTATACCAAACAGCTTATTCTTAATGGGCTTTTTGGCCCATTAAGCTATAACCTAATGCCATAAGCTCAAATTAGACACACAAGCTTCTTTTGAGCTAACTAAGACTTCTGTAAAAAGAAATTTGAAATAAGCCAAAGGAATAAGCCTGAAAATGCAAAAAGCAATCTACAGAAAACGACAAAATAGTCGTTTTTGAGTTCTAGGCTATCCCAGGAGCTGATTCAAACTGCAAAAGCTTTTAAATGACTTAAATAAGCTAATTCAACAAAAAGTTTTCAAATAAGCTGACTCATTAAGCTGGAAAAAGCAAATAAGCACTTATGAAAAAGTCAAATAAGTTGGTTTTCTAGCAAAAAGTCAAAGTAAAAGTCTAATAAGCTCCAGTTCACTCAAATGGGTCAAATAACGAAGATCTATCACAAAAAATAAGTTGTTGCAGGTCTGGATAAGCAAATATGGCTTATTGATAAGCAAACTGAAAATTTGTACTAGCAGGGGCTAGTTTTGGGTGTTGAGCAGTGGGAACTTTTTCCACTGCTTGACTTGTTGACTTTTTTGTCTTTAGTGACATTTTTGAAGATTCAAGTTTGACAAAGGCACCCAATTGATCAGTGGATCAAGAGGAGTCAATAACAAACAAAAAATCACAAACACAATCACCCAATTAATACAGTTTAATCAATTAAGTACCAGATATGACATAGACATGAACAAATAAGCAGATTAGGTTCAATAAGCACTTTTAGCAATATTCAGCCAGCCAAACTTAACCAAATGCATACACAAGCTATTATAAACTCAAATGAACAAGTCTAAACAGGTTTCATGCAATGATTCAAAGTATTAAGCAAGATTCAAGCACCTTAAGTTACTGATGAACACTAACACATGCAGTTTTATACTTTGCTGATGCAATTGACCAACAAGCCAGATTCAACCAGTCAAATCTATCACATAGGTTATATAAATGATGTTTAAGCAACTTTTATCCCTAAGCATGCATAAAATCTAGGTTTTACTAAAATCTTAGGCCAAAATCAGTCAAACTAACTTAGATATAGCACAATGTATGATTCAAGGTTTCAAACTCAAAAACTTGCAGCAAAATACTCTCAACCAAGCATATATCAGATAACAAGCACAAATACAACCTTCTAACAACACAATAACCAATTATGAACTTAAACAGGTAATCCCAAACACCCCTTTATCTTTTAAATCCAAAAATTAAACAAGTATAAGTGTGACACAGTTTACCAAATGACTAATCTAGCATACTAACAACATTAACATGCAAGATTAAGCAGATTCAAGCCAAGAAAACAACAACAACACAAGTAGAGCACAAATCCACCAAAAATCCAAAATTTATCAGATTTTCAAGGTTTTAAGACAAACCTCATGGATGTACATCCACACCCACGAATGTTAGAGCTTATGTGCTAGCAAGAACAAGCACAAGCTTTCACAAACAACCCTGCTAAGAATCAACAAGGTTAAGAGCACAATATGAAAGTCAGAAAAAGTAAAAATCCTTGATTAATGCAACCTTGTTACCCCACACTTGATTATCCCCAAGTTATAAGCTTCACCACACCTTGATAACACAATATCAGGATGCTATGATCAGCCCTATAGCCCAAGAATTCTAAGGTTTGAACAAGAACTTAGAAAAATATCAAGAAAAGTGGAAAATGTGCAAACTTTTGCACACTCCTTTTGAAAACAGGTTTTTGATTCAAGAATAATGAACAAAGAAACAAACAGATTATATGAGTGGCACTTGAGATTTCTTCAACAATTTCCAACACATTTCATTGATATGAATATGAGATTTACAGAAAAGTGAACAACTGAAAATTCAAGAGCCAATTGTAAATGACAACCTAAATGCCTTTATATAGGCTACAAGTGACTACTACAAAGCATAAAAACGTAACCCTAATTGGTGGTGAAGTCCCAAAAATGCCCTTGCAGGTTTGAATATCTTCAAGATCATGTGATGTTTTCTTGGCTGTATATGTGAGTTGGAAAGTGTGAAATTTGATCAATGGCTCATAATAAGCTTAAGTTTGAAGCAAGGATGTGGGGCGTTGGATGGCTGTCACTGTTTTGTCATCTTCTTCAAGAGTGTGTACAAGGGTTTATCATGTGAGTTGTTAGATGATGTGGCATGGGGTTTAAGGGTTGGGATATGATTAGGACTAGCTTAATCATAAATCTGGATAATCTTAGGGCCTAATTTCAACAGGATTAGGAAAACCCAAAATTGTTCTTGAGGTGAATAGTTGTATGTTTAATCTGTTTAAGGATTTGAAAATAAGTTAACCGCGTTTATTTAATAACTATGTAAGTTAGTTAAATAATTGGATGTAAGTGGATTGGTGATGTGGCGAAATGGTGAAGGGTGATTGGTGGGATGGAGTAAGTGGGGCACGTGTCCACCTCCCACTGGTCTAGGTAAGTTTGCTGTCTGCCAGATTACACCCCTTACTTCTTTTCCCTTTGTCACTTCAGCTTAAAACCTTGTCAACGCCTAATTCCTTTGTATCAACTTTTGCTTTTTCACACTTTTGCCCCAAAATATTTTGTAAAGTGAATTCAGGGGTAATTCTTGCCATTTTGTGATTCTTGAGGGACTGATTTGACATTTTCTTGATGGATAATGGTCTAAACTTATATGATTGGCATTTTGGAGGACTGAAATTGCCAAATCATGTTTGATGAGGGACCATTTTTGCCAAGTCTTCAAAGTCAAGGAACCTTTGTGTAATTTTGAGATTTTTCAAAGGACCAAATTTGTAATTCTTGTAACTTGGAGTCCTTCTTGATGTGTTTGACTTTGAGGATGATGAATATTGACATTTTAGTTTTGTTGAGGGACTAAAATTGCCAATTCTTCAAAGTGGAGGGCCCTTTTTGCAATATTGACAATCTTTAGGGACCAAACTTGTAATTATGAGGATAAAAGGGTATAAAGTGTCAATGATTCCATATTGGAGGACCCTTATTCATAATTCTTCAAACCTTCAAGGGTTTTCTTGCGAAATTCTTCATTAGGGTTTGGTTCAATGTGCGGCTTCGTTTCCCGTGTTCGTTTTTGCATGATTCTTGTGATCTTTTGTTATTTTCTCAATATCCGTACCTAAAATACACAAGCAACAAACACAAGCATATATATGGGTATTTTGATGATATTTAATGCATTTTAAGCCTTTTTTGTGCGATGAGACTATGTATAAAAGCAGTCTCATCAGCCACCAATTCCGTAATGTCACGACTATTTTAACTACCTATTACAACGTTCTAATAAATGTTACAATAATAAAATATGACCGAGCATTCTTGTTTGACTCAACATTTTGAGGCTAACAATCTCCCCCAATTTGAGGTCATTCCTCTTCGATATTTGGAGTTCACTGGATATTACGAATCTCATCATAGATGATTCTTGAACGTGTAATAGTAGTCTTGTTCCTTCATGCTGTGATCTTTGAGCCTCTGTTGTTTTCTTTTTACTTCGTCTTTAAACTTGAGATCTTCAAATCATCCTTGACTTGTCTTTGCCATCTTGCGATCTTGTGTCTTTATCCACATGCTCATACTTTTCACAATCTTGAAAGCTTGCTAACAATCTCCTTTGAAGAGAGGTCATTCCTCTACATTAATTGATAAGGAAGATTTTGATCATCAGAGTTGCGGAAGTCTTTTGCTTTCTTGATTGTTGAATGTCTTTGGGCATGAGTGCGTGGTTATTTGAATCTTCGACTTTGCTTAGTGTGACAACCCTAGATTTTGGATTTGTCACTTTTGACTGTTTGACTTTGATTATGTGCTTAGTGTGCGTTTACGTGCATTCTGTTTATATTTAAGCCTTGGATTGGATGTTAGATATCGGTTATGTAGTGCGTGGTACGTTATACGATGTTACGATGGGAATAGATGGTGTTCATGAGTTCACATGGATGTGACTATGATAGGATATGGTGTTATTTTAAGATTTTATGTGTACGTATATGTATTATAGTAAATCGTAATTTTTACGATTTAGGGTTTAGCATTTTGAGGTCTCGGGTGAGGTATTTAGTCACGTGAATATTTTTCAGGATGGTTTTAAGTCATTTAGGACTTAAATATAAAGTTTATTTCAAATCCCAAGAGTTTTTATAAAACTGTATATTTTTGTGTCTTTTACTGTATACGCGTAAAACTGACTAGTTTTATGGTTTTAAGGTTTTGGAGGCTTTAGGAGCTGAAATAAATTAAGGTAAATTAAGGTAATGTTAATTATACTTTAATTTATAATAAAAGGAAAAAGAATAATAAAAAACGAAATTTTGGGTGTTTTGGTCGTTTATGTGACGCAAAGAAAGAAAAAAAAGAAAGAAAACTAATTTTGGTAACTAGGCTTTTTGTATTGGGCTAGGATTTGTTAAACTAATCTATATAAGAATTTTAACTAAAAGAAAATCTCATAAAATCCCTGGAGACAAAATTCACGTCGATCATCTTAAGGGTTCTTAGGGTTTCATAAAAAATTTCTGGATTCAAGGTAAGTGATCAATTTAACTTTAATTTAATTCATGTTCTATTAATTAATCATGTTTAAAATGTTAATTAACCATCATTGAGATGATTAGGGTTTCATTAATTTTCTGGGAAAAAATATTAATTGAGATCTATTAATGATTTTAGGGTTCTTGTTTAATAATTTAGGGGTAATTAATGATGTTTAAAAGGTTAGTGCATAAAGGCGTAAAACAGACTGATTTTTAGGGCTGTTTTGTGTCGACTGTTCCGGGCAGTAGGTAGCACCTTTGGTCGAGTTTCTTTTTTCTAAATTAAGGTCAGAGAGTCTAATTTTCAAAAATGTAAGGTTGGTCGAAAATGAAGTTCGGGAAGGTCGTCAAATAATTTTTACAAAAACAGTGCGCTGTTTAGGAGTAAATTTGGATTTCGGGAATTTGAGTCAAAACCTAACCAAACAGATGAGATAGCCAAAGATTTTTTAGTTGGGAACTCTTTATAATGTATATAAAAGGACTGGAGGTTTTGAATAAAAGTTGTGGTATTTAGGTCAGGCTTTGGTGTCAAACATTTAGCATGTACAGAAAATCAGCTTTATGAAAATGACTTTTGGTGTAGAGACTAAACGAAAGGGTTAAACATGTAAGTAGAAAGTAAAATTGGTTTTTGGAGTTCTTATATCATATAAAAACATAACTCCAGTAGGTTAGAAACCATGTGTGGTGTTAAGTTCACTTCATGTGATCGTTTAGTGACTAGTAAACCGTACCGGGAAAAAAAACTGGATTTTTACGTATAGAATAGCTTGTAGTTGGAGAACTAGATAGTGGGGATTGGGGGATTAGATTCATCTCCTTGATTCGTACTTAACTTGGGTGTTAAGACCTGAGCTAAGGGTGTCGTGTATGATTTTATAGGTTTGCAGGAGTGTTAGCTTGCTGTGCTATCAGGTGAGTTCATAGTCCCATTTTGCTACGTTTTTAAATGTTTTTCCAGTATGGGATGGAGATGACACTTGCAATGTTCTTTAACATGATTTAGTACTATGTTTTAAAACGTGTGGACATAAATGTGCTATTATATGACTTGCGTGCTTATGTGTTCTCATATGTTCTTTGATATGTGTTATGATATGTGAATCTTGATGGTGTTATGATTGGGATTGGTACATAGATGTATGGGCGTCTATGGGACCAGTTGTGATGTGTGTGGAGCGTGGGGCACGATCCGTCCTGAGTTCTTGGTTCGTTCTTGGTTCGTGGGGCACGATCCGTCCTGAGTTCTTGGTTCGTGGGGCATGATCCGTCCTGAGTACTTGTGCATCGTCTATTCAGAGGCAAGATATCTCGACGGGGATATAGTTCATCTTCCACAGGTGGTGTGGGAAAGATCCGAATAGTGTGGTGTGTGTTCTTGTGTGTGTGATGGGATACTTCTTGATTGTTATAGTGTGCTTTGTGAATTGTAGATGTGATTGGTACTTGGCTTAAGTTTTGGTGTGGATGCATGTAACATGATTATCACATTATGGTCCATTACTATAAATTGTTTTTCTTCAACTATTTACAGCGGATGTCAAGGTTTCTTATGATGTTCTAGATAACTTAAACCTATGTTCTCACCAACTTTATGTTGACAGATTTTAGTGTCATTTTCAGGTGAGGTAGTAGAGAAGGATGAGGTTAGAAGTGGCTAAAGTATAGAGGCTGCTAGGATAGCATTAGGAGGAATCCTTTTCCTCTTAGATTTTATTTTGTGTTTTGATTAAGTGAACTTTATGGTACCTTTATGTTCGATGTTTTTTTATTTGTATGTCTTTGGTAAGAGGTAGGCCTGTTACCTACTTACCTAGACGCCTGCATTGTTTGAGATATTTTTATGACATTGTGTCACCTTTTTATGACATTTCTATTTCATTTAGTTAACTCTATAGACATGTTATTGTTGTGATGATATCCATACGTTGCGCCCCATATTCTGCCATCGTGGGGTGTGACAGAATGGTATCAGAGCCAATGGTTATAGAGAATTAGGTTGCCTAGTCGCGTAGCCTGGTCTATAGCTTAAGGGTCCTTGCATATAGGCGTCAAAGGGGTATGTGTGCATTTTATATTAATTGATGTGTTTTGATGTTATTTATTGCGATATTTTGACTAGTATGAATTGAACCATAGTAAGTTCATACTTAGCTACATGTTATTTTCTTTAT
This sequence comes from Glebionis coronaria, assembly GCA_025667525.1. Classification (NCBI taxonomy): domain Eukaryota; kingdom Viridiplantae; phylum Streptophyta; class Magnoliopsida; order Asterales; family Asteraceae; genus Glebionis; species Glebionis coronaria. The sequence goes on from CM046880.1 coordinate 238,572,514, forward strand.
GAGTTTTGACTAGTGCGGGTTAAACCATAGTCGTATACGCTAGTCATTGTTGGATTTCGTTTAATTACGTTTTCATGTTCTTTATACATTTTGAATTTTGTCTACGATGGTTCAGCTGGATTACGAGTTTATATGTTTCATGCATTGGCTATGTTATTTTAATACATGGATTTTGGATCTTATTTTATGTTGTGGTTATGTGCTTATATGAGTTGTAGGATCTATGTGCTTATTTGAGTTGGTAGACCGATGTGTTATGTGTAGTATTAATTCTTATAAGTGTCATCATAGGAGGGAGTGCATTGGTGAAAGGGGACTTGTATAAGTATGGTGGCCAACATAGTTATACAAGTACCACGACATCAATGGATTCCTAAGTATGGTTGCATGAAAGAGGGTTAATACATGCTTGTATAGTATATGTTGGATGGACTTGAGTGTATGTACGCGTATGCCTATATATGTATATATCCCTTCTACTTATCGGTTGTGTTCTTAGGATGGTTTTCTAGCTCTTTTCTCTTTGGGATGTTCAACTTCAGTAGTAGCGCATTTATCGAGTCCTCATTTCACGTGTTTGTTTGTACGGTAGTTTTGGTGTAGAAGCTATTGAGAGGGTGGAGATTTATTTTGGAATAACGATATCTTTTGTTTTAAGTCTTACATGGTAAAAAATGGAACTTGCAAATAGTTAAAATAGTTGTTGGTAGTTGATAAAATAAGGATAAAGTGTCGAAAACGTGTTTGAAATAAGGTGAAATATAAATTCTTTAACATATAAGCATGACTTATTTATTTTAAAAATATTTTGGTTTTGATCACCTAAATTTATTGTTCTTTAGTTAAAATATTGTTCTTATTTAATTAAATAGTTTAAATCAAGTAATTAATCATATGATGGGAGAGAGTTTTAATTTTTTGGAATTAAAATAAATTAGACCTTGAATTTTGTAATTAATAACGGGTTTTTTTTTTTGGGTTTAAAATCGTTTTTTTGTTTAAATCGGATTAGGAAGAAACTGTCGCTAAATTGTCAGAACTCATCGCTAAACTGTCAGAAACTGTCGCTAATGCCTAGGCAGGTTTTAGGTAAAAATCGTTTTGCTCATAACTTGTTCGTTTTTAAAGCTTTTTGGATGATTTAAAAGCCTAAAATTATGTAGTCGGAACGTAATTTTCAAATATTCAGAAAGTTTGGTAATTGGAAGTCAGTATCTTGGTCGAATTAATTGTACAAGTGTCGAGTTCAAGGTTAATTTTCGGACAACATGGTTTAAACTCGTGTTTTGGGTATTTTGGGATAGTGGACACTTAGAAGGCTTACATAGGGCTGCTTTGGGATAGGATTTTAGATGTATCCATCATAGAGATTGTTACATTAATGAAGAATGTGGGTTCCGGAGTCAATGTTGACGCGTGATATTGTGTTGTGCGCTTTAGACAATTGATCGTTTAAGAAGAGACTATAGATTTTTTTTCGTCAAATGATTACATAAATTACTAATGTGATACCATGGTTTTAGAACAACTAATATACATTACAGTCCAAAATCCATTCTGGGGTAAAATTTGGTTTTGCACAAGGTTTTAATAGTATGTCACCGGTCGTAATACGTTTCGGTTGTCGCTGGGTGCTTCTTGTGTCATTGGTTCGTTTCCATGGTTCGTTGGGGGTCGATACATGTTTTATGTTGAGTATCTTTTGGAGTCTCATGGTTAAGGTTCATGTGTTGTGGGTTGAGATTATTTTAGTATAAACCGAGTTCACGTTTGAACGTGAAGGTTTTATCAAGGATATGTATCCTCGTTTGTTTGCTGAGAATAAGTTTGAGTTTGGGAGTAAATCTCGGGACGAGATTTCTATTAGGAGGGAGTGATGTGACAACCCTAGATTTTGGATTTGTCACTTTTGACTGTTTGACTTTGATTATGTGCTTAGTGTGCGTTTACGTGCATTCTGTTTATATTTGAGCCTTGGATTGGATGTTAGACATCGGTTATGTAGTGCGTGGTACGTTATACGATGTTACGATGGGAATAGATGGTGTTCATGAGTTCACATGGATGTGACTATGATAGGATATGGTGTTATTTTAAGATTTTATGTGTACGTATATGTATTATAGTAAATCGTAATTTTTACGATTTAGGGTTTAGCATTTTGAGGTCTCGGGTGAGGTATTTAGTCACTGGAATATTTTTCGGGATGGTTTTAAGTCATTTAGGACTTAAATATAAAGTTTATTTCAAATTCCAAGAGTTTTTATAAAACTGTATATTTTTGTGTCTTTTACGGTATACGCGTAAAACTGACTAGTTTTACGGTTTTGGAGGCTTTATGAGCTTAAATAAATTAAGGTAAGTTAAGGTAATGTTAATTATACTTTAATTAATAATAAAAGGAAAAAAAAACGAAATTTTGGGTGTTTTGGTCGTTTATGTGACGCAAAGAAAGAAAAAAAAGAAAGAAAACTAATTTTGGTAACTAGGCTTTATGTATTGGACTAGGATTTGTTTAACTAATCTATATAAGAATTTTAACTAAAAGCAAATCTCATAAAATCCCTGGAGACAAAATTGACGTCGATCATCTTAAGGGTTCTTAGGGTTTCATAAAAAATTTCTGGATTCAAGGTAATTTAACTTTAATTTAATTCATGTTTTATTAATTAATCATGTTTACAATGTTAATTAACCATCATTGAGATGATTAGGGTTTCATTAATTTTCTGGGAAGTAATTAAGATCTATTAATGATTTTAGGGTTTTTGTTTAATAATTTAGGGGTAATTAATGATGTTTAGAAGATAGTGCATAAAGGCGTAAAACAATCTGACTTTTAGGGCTGTTTTGTGTCGACTGTTCCGGGCAGTAGGTAGCACCTTTGGTCGAGTTTCTTTTTTTTAAAATTAAGTTCAGAAAGTCTACTTTTCAAAAATGTAAGGTTGGTCGAAAATAGAGTTGGGAAGGTCGTCAAACAATTTTTACAAAAACAGTGCGCTGTTTAGGAGTAAATTTGGATTTTTGTAATTTGAGTCAAAACCTAACCAAACGGATGAGATAGCCAAAGATTTTTGATTTGGGAACTTTTTATAATGTATATAAAAGGACTGGAGGTTTTCAATAAAAGTTATGGTATTTAGGTCGGGCTTTTGGTGTCAAACATTTAGCATGTACAGAAAACCAGCTTTATGAAAACGACTTTTGGTGTAGAGACTAAACGAAAGGGTTAAACATGTAAGTAGACAGTAAAATTGGTTTTTGGAGTTCTTATATCATACAAAAACATAACTCCAGTAGGGTAGAAACCAAGTGTGGTGTTAAGTTCACTTCATGTGATCGTTTAGTGACTAGTAAACCGTACCGGGAAAAAAAACTGGATTTTTACGTATAGAATAGCTTGTAGTTGGAGAACTAGATAGCGGGGATTGGGGGATTAGATTCATCTCCTTGATTGTTACTTAACTTGGGGGTTAAGACATGAGCTAAGGGTGTCGTGTATGATTTTATAGGTTTGCAGGAGTGCTAGCTTGCTAAGCTATCAAGTGAGTTCATAGTCCTATTTTGCTACGTTTTTAAATGTTTTTCCAGTATGGGATGGAGATGACACTTTCAATGTTCTTTAACATGATTTAGTACTATGTTTTAAAATGTGTGGACATAAATGTGCTATTATGTGACTTACGTGCTTATGTGTTCTCATATGTGCTTTGATATGTGTTATGATATGTGAATCTTGATGGTGTTATGATTGGGATTGGTACATAGATGTATGGGCGTCTATGGGACCAGTTGTGATGTGTGTGGAGCGTGGGGCACGATCCGTCCTGAGTTCTTGGTTCGTGGGGCACGATCCGTCCTAAGTTCTTGGTTCGTGGGGCACGATCCGTCTTGAGTACTTGTGCATCTTTTCTTCGGAGGCAAGATATCTCGACGGGGATATAGTTCATCTTCCACAGGTGGTGTGGGAAAGATTCGGATAGTGTGGTGTGTGTTCTTGTGTGTGTGACGGGATACTTCTTGATTTTTATAGTGTGCTTTGTGAATTGTAGATGTGATTGGTACTTGGCTTAAGTTTTGGTGTGGATGCATGTAACATGATTATCACATTATGGTCCATTACTATAATTTGTTTTTCTTCAACTATTTATAGCGGATGTCAAGGTATCTTATGATGTTCTAGATAACTTAAACCTATGTTCTCACAAACTTTATGTTGACAGATTTTAGTGTCATTTTCAGGTGAGGTAGTAGAGAAGGATGAGGTTAGAAATGGCTAAAGTATAGAGGCTGCTAGGATAGCATTAGGAGGAATCCCTTTCCTCTTAGATTTTATTTTGTGTTTTGATTAAGTGAACTTTATGGTACCTTTATGTTCGATGTTTGTTTATTTGTATAGCTTTGGTAAGAGGTAGGCCTGTTACCTACTTACCTAGACGCCTGCATTGTTTGAGATATTGTCATAACATTGTGTCACCTTTTTATGACATTTCTATTTCATTTAGTTAACTCTATAGACACACTATTGTTGTGATGATATCCATACATCGCGCCCCATATTCCGCCATGGTGGGGTGTGACACTTAGTACACCGTAACGCCACCTTCTTGAGCAAAACATAGACACGGACTGAATGTCTTTGACATTCATCCTAATTCGGTAGCGTTTTACCTCCGATCAGTGAAGACCGTTAGACGATATTAAATATCGTACCTGTGATTAGGTAGATTCAATTAAGAACCTCCTTGACAGGGTTTTGCGACTGTACTTGTAAAATCCATGAGTTTACCATGTTTTGATGTAATAAATTTTCACCCAATAATCCTAGAACACTCTCTCATGTGTTATATTTCTATAAGATGTGCGTGAACTTTTCCATTATGTACTTATACTTCTACAATCATTTTCTATTGTAATAAGTTACATAACTTAAACCATGCGCTTAAAAGTAGGAGAACAAGTAATGATATGTGTAACTAACTATGTATGCACAACACTTAACAAAACTTAGGAAATATGTTGTATTAAGTATTTATACCGTATATATGTGTATACATCATAGGCATACATACACATCTTGGACTAGCTCAAGATCCTTTATCTTTGTGTGCTAGCACAACATAAGCCCACAACAAGCCCATATTCCTTTTTGGTTAAGCATTACATGGCACACCACTATGTGGAAGAAGAAGGGATGCCTTGGTTTTGGAAAGGCCAACACTTGGCACATACTCTCTTACCAAGGCAATCATACCCCTTTTTGCCTTGCCTTCTCTTTCCCCCTTTAAGCTGAAAACACACACTCTTCACATTCTCTCATGCAAAAACCAAATCTCATTCTCTCTTCACCTTTCTCCCACAAATCATTCGGCTATAAGCCACAATCATCCAAGTTTGTACATTAAACCCACTAGATCTTTGTCTCATCTTAACTACTAATCATTTAGTAGCATCATCATCTTTGGAATCATTCTACCAAGCCCTAGCCAAACCTTAAGGGTCACGGCTTGGTTTATATTTAGGGTTTTCTTCATCATCTAGATTAGATCTCTAATCTCCTTGTTCATCTAGATATTCATTGGTAACTTTTAAGCAAGAAAGGTATACTCCTTATGCTTATCCATTTTTACTTGCATGCATCATCATCCATCTATAAACACATGTAACCAACTTTGTTAAAAATCAAGATTTGATAAAAACTTGACCATCTAGGTCACGGCATATATATGAATACCAATAGTCATGGTTAAAAACTTTTTAATAAAGAAACCTATGACTAGTAATCTATGTTTTAAACTTGATTAAAAATCGTAAGAATCATTTTATGAACTTAAATGAAGACATGGGTTACAAATCTCACTCTTTGGGGTGTTGGTTAACTAATAATCATAGATCTCATAAGTGAGCTTTTGTAACTCAAAAATCATAAAAAAAACCATGACCTAAAAGGTCATGGCATAATTAAATGGTTAACTAGGATTTATGTACTAAGTTTTAAGTGATGGAATATGTATTATTACATGTAAAATGGACTAATAAAAATCACTAAAATGAATTATGTGTACATATATAAGTTATGTATGGATTTGAATGGGTCTTAAATGTACATGCATGTTATTATAAAACCTAGATCTAATGTTAAGAGATTAACTTAACATGATAAACATAAAACAAGCTTATAGATCTTATGGGAACATTGGAAGAAAACAAAATAGCCGTGAGCTATATGTTGTTTTCTTGGAATTATGGTAACCTTGGAAACATGCAGGAAGCCTAGATAATCATGTTGTATTTTTATAAACAGTTACAACACATAAAACTAGCTAAAAAGCTCATCTTGGAAATACCAAGATTAAAATTATAGCTGTGGGCTATATGTATGTATGTATGGACTTATGATTTGGTTTCTTGGTTTGTACATAGCTAGATCTTATTTTGAGGACATTTATAAGTACATGTAACCTTAAAACAAGTTTAGACTCATCTTAATAAACTATAATTGAATATAGCCGTGAGTTATAAGCTCATATTAGAGCCTATAACTTGAATCCAACCTTGTAACACATCTAGATCTCATTTGGTACATCAAATAAAATAAACTATGAGTTTTATTCTTTTATTAAAATTTAAAACTAAATATGGATAAGCTAATAATAAGCTTATAAGAAAATCCTAGATCAATACTTACATAGAATGAAAAAGTAATATTTATGGACTAATCAAGCCCATGTAACATTAGCCCAAGACTTAATGGACCTAATAAGCCCATTTGACAAATCTTAGTACCTTAATGGACTTAAGAATATACTTAGGCCCATTTAATTAATTAAAGGACTTAAAAATGTATTTAAGCCCAATAAATGTTTTAAAGGCCCATTTAACAAGTTAGTGGACTTAAAATATATTAGGCCCACTAAATGGCCCATTAGATATTTTAGCCCATTTAATGAGCCCATATAATGTTTTGAATGTTTAAATAAAAGTTTTTATAAAAAAATATAGCTTATAAAAACTTTTAGACTAAAATGACAATTTATGAAACTTAAGGACTAAAACCGTGACTTATGAAACTTGTTTTGATAAATTAGTAAACACAAGGACTGAAAATGTAAATATCCGAAAGTCTAGGGTTTAATCAATACCATGCGTGGCATATTAAACCCTAGGGACCATTTTGGAAAGTTTCTAAAAGTTTTTTTGTCATTTTATAACCCTAATGACCATTTTAGTAATATTTCGAAACTTTAAGAAACCTTAGGGATTGTTTTTGTCATTTTATGAAAGTTATAAAACCTAGATATAACTAGGAGGACTAAATTTGCCGTAAGCCGAAAGTTTGACAAGCCCTAGGTACCAAATGTGTAGAAATCCAAAAGTTTACTTTGTTTAAAATATGGAGGGACTAGTTTTGCCATAGTTCGAAACTTAAACTACCCCTAACCCTAATTCTATTTTAAATTTAGTAAAACTTAATTAAAACCTAAACCATACAGATTAATGTATAAATTCTTAAACTTGTAATTGATAAATTATTTTATAAATGTTAAATCATTTATGGGAACTTTAAAGTTAAATAAAATATTATATTTTTATTTTAAAAATAAAATATTTATATTTTTGCTTTATGAAATAAATTGTATAAACAATATGGATATGTATTATCAATACATGTACACATATACTTTTAGGAAATAAAATTATATGAACGTTAACTAAATTGAATGCAAATACATAAACTAATATTTTAAGTAAAACCTTTTTATGTTTACTTAAAATATAAAAACTTAATTGTAAGTTTAAATGGTTATTGCTAATACATGTAATACGAACGTAAACTAATATTTTAAGTAGAACATTATTGTGTTTACTTGATATGAAACTTAATGGTAAGTTCAGATGGATATTAATAATACATGAACTGCGAACGTAAACTAATACTATAAGTAAGACATTTTATGTCTACTTAAATAGGAAAGTTAATTGTAAGTTTGAGTTATTATTATTAATACATGTACTAGAATGCAAACTAATATTATAAGTAAGACATTTTATGTTTACTTAGAAATGAAACTTATATACAAGTTTAAATGGATATTGTTAATACTTGTACTACAGCTATTTTGATAAATACTGTAGCATTAATGAACTGACTAAAAATCTGTATAAGCATACACATATGTTCTTTGTACTATCTATTAAGACTGTACTATTTGATTAGGCATAACATTTGGCGTGAGAATTATTTAGATATTCGTGTTATACAGCTATTGCCAACTCCCAGGTGAGTTTACAGCCCCATATAAACTATTGATAAAGTTTTCCTCTACGGGGGAGAAAACATGCAACTATTTTAAATGTACATAACTGAATTGTATAAACTTGACTATGATTGACTACCATAGAAACTGTTAAATTGTTGTAAATCGCCCGAATGTTATAAATAGATCTATTAGGGATTGACCATCCCCATCTGTTAAATTGTTGTAAATCGCCTGAATGCTATAAATAGATCTATTTGGGATTGACAATCCCCATCTGGGTGAGTCATGCTCACTGTGCCTTGGTCGGGACAACACATGTATACCATGTTGGAACTGGGTTTGGGTGTCTTTTTGTAAGACACTACGTCCTCATCTTTTGAGGACTATGGAAAGTTAAGCTTGTTGATCCCAAACTTTTTTTTGGGGTAAAAAAAAGGGAAATTTTCTCCCCGGTAAAATATATTAATCACCCAAAACATTAAGTACAATGGAACACGGCAGAGATACCGTGTTAACCTCAAAGAAGACTTGAACCACCCGATTATATGACATGCCATATAATCAATACATAAAATAAGCTAAAACACCTATAGGAAAGAACCATCTATAGGAGCATGAACAAAATGAAACCTCCATAAAGAAACTAGCTAATCAACTGAGCCGATAACCTCCATTTCTGCATTAAAGCTGAGACGCTCCGAGAATGTCTCCAACGGCAGGACATGAGTTTAAGCCGAATAGAATTTTCAATAACCTCAACAACCTGGGCAACCGTCCTCTTAGAATTCTTAAAGAGTCGATTATTTCTCTCCTGCCATAGAAAATAAGTTGTCGCAGCCAACACAAGCTTCGCTACAACACTTCGGGTAGATTTCTGGTGAGCAATCGAAAGTAACGCATGAACCACATCTTCTATAGCAACCATGGAAAAAGGAAATTCAGCAACTCTTCTAATTGTGTTCCACACTTGAATAGAAAACGAACACTCGAAAAATAAGTGCTCATGCGAATCATGCGTCGTCTCACAAAGAGCACATCTCAACGTAGACAAATCCACATTATCCCAATCCCTCATACGATCTTGTGTCTTCAGCCTACGCTTAATAATCAACCATAACGTAAATGCATGCCGTGGTATACACCCTGAAAACCAAACAACATGATACCATGCAACCTTAATCTCCCGGGGTCTTAACAAATTCCACACAGCGAGCGTAGAGAACGGTTTCGGATTCCCGTCTAAATCTCTCCATTCCAGAATATCAGCATTTCCTTCACGTAAAACTGGAACGGCAATATTGAGTAACAAAGGGTACTTATGCACCCATTCAATAGGCCAATTAAACTGCCCCTCAGCAATAAGATCCCGAACCTTAGTCTGTTTATTAAATCCCGATCGAAAGATGTCCCGACTAGATATAATATTAGCAAGAGGACTAAGCGAACACCAAGTATCATACCAAGCCAAAGTAGAATTACCATCCCCAATTTTATGCCATATTGCGTAACGAAGCAACGGTCTCAATTGAAGAATTTTACGCCAAGCCCATGTCATGTTTCCACGAATAGGAACATCCCAAAAACTTCGATTCTTTAGCTTATACATATGTACCCATCTCACCCACAAAGAATCCTTATTCGAAAGAAGTTTCCAAACATGAGACACCATAAGAGCTTGATTAAATGGAGAAAGACGACGTATACCAAGGCCACCTTCTTTCTTCGGTAAACAAACCATATCCCAAGCAACTTTAGACTTCCCAACACCCGACCCACCTTGAGACCATAAGAAACATCTCATATGCTGCTCAATAATCGCAAGAATTCTCGCGGGCAGAATAAAAACCGCAGCCCAGAAAACATGAAGAGAACCCAAAACCGACTTAATAAGTTGCAAACGACCTGCACGGGAAAGAGCTTTATTCTGCCAGCCATCAATTCGAAGTTGGATTTTATCAACCAACTCCTTACAGTCCCCATACATAAGCCTCGACGAGATCAAAGGCACACCAAGATGTTTTACCGGCAGTTTACCTTCCTCAAAAGGCAGCAGTTGGAGAATAGCAGTTTTCACAGGGTTCGTGATGTTACAAAAATAAATAGTGCTTTTAGGTAAACTCGGAGATAAACCAGACATATTCTTGAACTCCTCAAGGCACTCTTTAATCACCTTAGCCGAATTAACATCCCCATAAGTGAATAGGAATAGATCATCTGCAAAACATAAATTCACCAATTCTAATCTTTCACAATATCGATGATAAAAAAATCTATCCACTTCTCTAACTCGTCTTCGAAGCATAAGAGTTAAAATCTCCATAACCAGAGTGAATAAATATGGCGAAAGAGGGTCTCCTTGACGTAAGCCCCGCTTCCCCTTGAAATGACCATGAAACATGCCATTAAGACTAATCGAGAATGAAGTCGTTGAAACACATTCCATAATCCACCCAATAAATCTTGCATGAAAACCAAATCCACTCAAAACCTCCTTAAGAAACGACCAATTAACTGTATCGTACGCCTTTTGAATGTCCACCTTGAAAGCACATCTAGGCGGACCACGATTCAAGTGATAATTATGCATGATTTCTTGAGTAAGGAGGATATTATCAGCAATACTTCTACCCGGGACAAACGCCGACTGATTCGGACTAATTACCTCTTTAAGACTATTCTTCATTCTATTAGCAAGTATTTTGGTTATACACTTGAACAGAACATTGCAACAAGAGATTGGTCTAAAATCCGTTACCCGAGTAGGATTACTTACCTTTGGAATAAGAGCAAGTACGGTATGATTCACTTCCTTAAGGAGTTTCCCATTGACAAAAAATTCCCGAATAGCCAGAATAACATCATGACCAATAATATCCCACGCCCCTTTAAAAAAGCCCGCAGTATAGCCATCAGGACCCGGAGATTTATCATTTCCCATAGAGAAGATAGCATCTTTAATTTCACCATCAGAAACATGATTAATCATATCAACAGCCAATCCCGCATCAATACGATTAACAAATAAATCTTGGTCATTTAAAGCCATCACCTCCTCCTCCTGCCCTAAGAAACCTTCATAATACTGCACAAAAGCATCAGCAACACGATCATTAGCAAAGATTTCCCCTGTAGCATTCATAATAACATCAATTCTATTTCGCTGCGTTCTATTCTTCACAACTCTATGAAAGAAAGCAGAGTTATTATCACCATCCCTAAGCCAATTAATTTTCGCCTTTTGACGCAAAAAACGTTCCTCCATAAGACTAGCATGGTTAAAGGCTTGCAAGTATAACATCTGCTCCTCCCTAAGAACTTCCTTAAACGGTTCTCTGTCAAGATCCCGCTGAACCAAATCAAGCTCATGCCTAAGGCGCTTCACATTTTCATGCAAATTCCCCTGATCATAAAAAAGACGACGAAGAGGCTTCTTAAGACCTTTTAACTTTCGCACCAACGTGAACATATGGAATCCGCTCCCGGTCATAGTCCATCCAGTATTAACAGTGTCCTTAAAATGTTCATGCATCACCAAGCTATTAGGAAATTTAAAAGGTCGAGGTCTCTTCCTTACATCAGTAGGAATACACAACACACCAGGGGTATGATCCGAGATGCGGTATGGTTTAAATATAGCATGGCAGCCCACAAACAAATCCAGACAAACCTCATTAGCCATAATCCGATCAAGTTTTTTCATCAAACCGTCACTACCATGAGGCTTCTGCGTCCAAGTATAGTTCAACCCAGTATATTGCACATCCTTGACCTCCAACCTGTTAACACACTCACGAAATTCTCGCATAGAGAGATCAATATTAGAAGATCCCGTAACCACATCAATAAGATTGAGAGCTGCGTTAAAATCTCCCAGCAAACACCATGGCCGTTGTCGAACATAAACCTGAAATTTAGCAAGATCATTCCAAAGTTCACGCCGATGAGTATACAGGTTATGGGCATAAACAAAGGAACAAAATAAATCTTTTTTATCATGTTTTAACCACAACCGCGTGTGAATCACTTGGGCAGACTGAGTAATCACACTAACATCCCCATCATTCCTATTCCATCCCAGAATAATCCGAGACCCCTTATTACACCAAACAACATTAGAAGTCCAATCCCACTGCCGAAATAAATATGAACAAAGCTGCGTCAATTTAGAATCAGTAACATGCGATTCAAGGACTGCACATACAGAAAGATTATTATCATCAATCACTTGTCGGACCTCCTTTTGTTTAAGGGAGAAGTTCAGACCCCTTATATTCCATGCAGCAATGTTAAACATTGATCACCGAATTAACAAGAGTGCTTGCTCCTTTATTTGAACTTTGCTGAGAATTCTCCATGACTAAATGTTCATCAATGTCCTCGTCGTCACTGTCATCATTAACAAAACCATCCTATAAATGATCTTTGCCTTCCTCATCAGATAGCACACCAAAAGAGTTCTTTAAAATCACCTCTTTTTCAGGTGGCTTAGCCACCACGTCCTTCGTTTTTGACCCTTCCCCCTTATCACGTGCAAATTTTAGTTTTAACTCAGATCGAGGTATATAAACACCCTGAGATTGTTTATTCTTACCTTTATTCGCTTTCTTGTTCTTATGCTTTTTTGTAGTAACCTTAGTGAATCCATCTTGTGCCTCAGTAAGGTCCACTCCCTGGTCAGCAGTAATAGGAACCGGTTTCTTAGGACATTGATCATAAGCATGGCCAAACACTTTGCACTCCTCACACATTGGTGGCTTCCATTCATATTCTACATTCATACAAACCCTAGAGTTCCCCCCTCCCTCAAGATGTGGAACAGCCATAGTAACTTTAGTTTTGAGCTCCTTGTCTGCTGCAATCTTGATAAGAGCCCGTGCATAACCCATTCGACCCCATTCTTCCATACACATAGTGTTAGTAAAGGCATCAAGCATGATTGGTGATCCAATTTGTGACCCAATAAGACTCAAACCATCCGCGTTATACGCCACTACAGGCACCTTGTGTATCTTAACCCATACCGGAAGTTTAGTCACAGCATCCCTAGAGAGAACCAAATCAGGAGTCCACTTATTAAGAATTAGAGGCTGATTCCTTATCATCCATGGACCTTTTTCAATAACTTGCTCTAACCCCGCTCTAGTCGTAAACTTGAAGAAGAAAACACCATCATCATCCCTCATGTCCTTCTGAAGACCAAACTTAGCCCACGTGTTCATGACATAGTTCTTAACAAGAGGGAATGCAACTGATTTCCCAACAAAAAACCCCACAAGTGAGTTGTTAAATTTATTCTGGGCAGCCTTAACATTCTCAAATGGTAATACAAAGTCAGTATCCTCCACTAAATCATCATTAAACAATTGGCGAAATAACACTTTGGTGTTCACCTTCTCAGCCGCCACCATATCAGCAAATGATTTCACACCCGAAACAGTAACCGGTTCCCCTTCATTCTGTACTTCCTGGATCTGCTGGTCAACAATCTCTCTATCTACCTGAACTTCCTTCAAAACATTAGAGGAGCCATTAGGGTTACTGCTAATCATACCTGGCTGGACGGTCAACCCACGCATCGGTTTTCTTGCACCCAACAAAGATTGCAATAGCTTTGATCCACCCGCATGCCCCTCTGGAAAGGCTTTATTCGAATTATCCATCTCTCAAACCAAACAAATACAAAAACTAAGCAGTCACAAACGAAACCCTAATTAGGGCTACCACAAATAAACAAATAATTTATCCAACATCCATCATGATTGCGCATAAAATAATAAAAAGAACCCTACTATAGCAAAAACAAGCCCTAGATACACAAAAAAATAAAACCCTAAAATCCACGTCGAATTAATTAAAGATAATATCACAATCACAAATCCAATATTACTATCCCCGGTTTATGCACCGATCACAGTAACAATAGGGAGGGATAAAACCCAAGCCTACCAAACTCACGAGTGTATAGCGAACAAGATAAACAATATACGGATCAGACAATGGTATACACTTTAATCAATGAATGATGAATTAACAAGGTTAAATCAGAAGTGCAGTCGAAAAGGACAAAGAATTTCGCCCATAGAGAGAGAATTAGGGTTTTATGACATGTCCTCTCATCAAAAAATAGTTTTAATTTGTTGATCCCAAACTTAGATCGATTTAGCTTGTGTAAACGAGAATAAATCAAGTTAAACACTAAGAGAAACTTTGTTGTATATGAAACAATCTAAGTATTATGCGGAATTAATACTTAAATAAGAACACACAAACAAGTTAAACCAAACTTTCACTTTGATTGATTAATCGAACTTGCGTACAATGAACGTGTAAAACTTATAAAAATTATATATGAAACAAAATCTAAAGGCCTCCTTTTATAGATTAAGGAACCTTGTACAAGAGTATACGTATCAGCTATTCTTGGTAAAGATAAAAATAAGAAAATACATTTTCGAACATATCTTTACTAGAAACATACTAGAAACATAAAACGTGTAGACTATAATATCCTATCAGTGCTTGCCTTCTTCTTATTAACGGTTGACTTCTTCCTGTCAACGCTTGTCGTGTCAACGCTTGATTTCTTCCTGTCAACGTCCAAATTGCACTTGTCAGCGCCCAAGTGTCTTGGCTATATTTTATTCCCAACAATCCTCCCCTAAACTTGATATCTACTCTAGTAATAAAGTCTCTGAATAAAAACTAAGTACTAGGAGGATTCTTACAAATCTTTTTTTTTTTTTTTGGGTAAAAGGGAATTTAACCCCGGTAAAATATATTACACCAAAAAACGTTGAAGTACAATCGGATGTAGGTGAAGTCCTAACATCACGGCCCGTTACATGGGCTACAACCATGCACATAACAAGTGCAACAACTAACATCCCTACATAAGAGTAACAAGCTACTCTTACGACTACCAAGATACGTTGGAAAATACAAGCAGACACTAAATAAGAATGATGCCCTGGTTCCAACTAAGACCAAAGCATGTGTGAATGTCACACATACTATGAAATTGCAGCCAGTGTCTACCATTACTTCCAATATCACTCATTCCACCTATTAAAATAAGCGTTTAGCTATAGACGTACTAGAGTGATGCACAGCTTCAATGGGAACAAAACGATCACCATAGAAACTAAATAAAGTATGAACACATGAGTGAGCATACTAGACATAGCCATCAGAACATGACTATACCTTCACCTAGTACACGTTATCAACTATATTGAACAAAAGAAACACGTGAGCCAGTGTTAACATCCATCCCCTCTATGAAACCCACAAAACGTAACCACCACATGACATAGAATCCAGCATCATGCCACGTCCCACATGTGATCAATCCCCCAGAATACGACCACTCCAAGTGCTGTAGAAGTACTAACCAGCAACCAGGAACCCAACGACTCACCGCAATGCTGATCATATCGATACACATGAAAATGTTCGGATCAGCCACCAACCTTGCAAACAACCAAACCCTAATATTAGCCAAGCGAAGCAAAACCCTGCAACTAGGGTTTTAAGGGTTACATGATCATAAAGCAACAGTTAACGCAACCCCAAGGTAGCGTCGCGATGATTATAACACAACAAGATCACAGCAAGACCAGAAATAATATACGTTACAACGAAAAACTCTAAACTTGGGTTCTTGATCTTGCCGCCTCACCAAGAACATGCTAAAAGAGATCGTATGACAGATCCCTAATAGGAACGACAGACTTAACCCTCTACAAGGTTTTATTCATTACATCACGGGCCTTAACCAAACATACACGACCCTGAAATCAGAAAAAATAATGCAAATACAGCCAAAACCCTAACAGGGTTTCCTTGATCTCGCCATACCAGAAATCGTGCGCACCACACACCGAAACACACAGGTTAAGGTTTCGGCCAAAGAAATCACAGCAACCCTAGATCTTCAAAATGAAGTAAACCCTAGAGATAGGGTAAGGGTTTCAGCTATGATAATCAACCATAATAGGGACGATTTCAAAACCAACCACCTCTAAGATATAAAACCCTAATAATCACGATTGCATACCTAAAACAAACTACATGAACGACTAAATAAGTAAGGATCAGATCCTTACAAATAATCGACACATAAGAGATGTTTATAGGTAGAGAGGCATGATCATTAAAGATTTTGGCCGGAAAATAAAGGTAGAGGTGGCGGCTGAAATCGCCCCTAGAGAGGAGAGAAAACTAGGGTTTTTTCATATATATAAACCTAATCAAATCTTTTGCCACATCACTTGAGTAATCCATCTCCAGCTGTGTTGTCATCATTTTCTTCAAAACTTCTTTGGACATAGGATACTCAGCATCCACACGAAGATACTCAGAAAACTTAGTAGTACTCAAATGATACACTCCAACTGCTGAATATAAACACCATTGAAGTCCACTGATATCATCATCAAGATCCTTCCAAACTAGATCTTCTTCATCTGGTGCACACATTCTCTTGAATGTTGACCAAATATTTGTTCCATTGACTGAAGTAGGTGCTTCAGTCTCATACTTGGCCTGCATCAACCTCCAAAGGTCTGCCAAGTCTTCCCTATCCAGGCTTGCAAACAAAGACATAAGAGTAGTAAAAGTGTGTACCTTCTTCCCATATCTGCCAATCATGCAAAACCCACTTGCATCTTCCATATAGCTAACTATAGGGTTTCTGGAATCATGAGGTAACACCCCTACCATATGTGAAGCTTCCAAGGGTGAGAGCTTAATACTCTTTCTAATAACAGCTTCACTTGGATTCACTCTATCCAAATTTTCTGGAAACTCAAGAGGAACTCCTTTCTTCAATGGTCTTGGTGTAACCAAAGCCTTTTGGATCTCCATTTCTTCTGCAAGTTCTTCCTTTCTTTCATCTAAAAGAAGTCTAATAGTGTTCTGCTCTTGCACACTTGCCCATATAGGATAAGCCTTATACTCCAATTCATCAAAGGACAATCCCTGCAACTTTCTAAAAGTCCAACCTGTTTGATGACCACTGAGCAACATGTAATAGAGCTCCCTTCTTTCTGTCTTGGTTTGTGAAAGAACTTTGCTAGCTTTATATTTTAGAATCACCTTGCAACCCTTTGAACTCTAAGTAGAATCTCCAAACCCCAAATTTGATCTGATAAAGTCATGTCTGGATTTTCCATCACCTTATTCTCCCATGCAAAGTACATCTGAGCAACTTCAGGCATCTCATAATCTACCTAATTCTTCAATTCTGCAAGCTTTTCCCTTGCCAACTCATCACCATATGCAAGCCTCTCTGGTTATTCAATAATCATAATACTTGAATCTGTGCTCTCATCACCACTTCTTTCCTTACTCTCAACAATAGTCTCCTTCATCCTATCTTCTTTCTCAAGTTATGCAGCCAACATGGAATCAAATTTTACTTGAGCGGCATCCTTAGGAACCACTGTTTCTACCATAATCCCTTTACCCTTATCTAATATATCAATGGTGGGTAAAGATGATGATGGTACCTATGTAGACACATCTTTGATGATAGCTGATGACTGGGATACGTCAACCATACCTATAGGTCTATCAACGTCCAAAAGTTGTGTGTCACCACCTAACTTACTCCTATCAGCGCTTGGCTTATCAGCGTTAAAAATCTGCTTGTCAACGCTTCTTGTGAACTGCTCCATCATCTCAGTAAAAGATAAATTTAAATTTGTAGGAGTAACCAATGAAACATCAAAACCTGGTTGCTTCTTCAAATTTGTTAGAGCTTCAGCTATACCCAAAGATTCTCCTTTATGTGAGCCTTTGTCACTCACATGTATCTGCTCATCCTCCCCTTTGAAAGAATCCTCCACTCCACGCCTAGGGTTAACACCTTCCAAAATAACAATCCTCTCCCTCAATTGCTTGAGTTCAAGGCCTTGTGTAGCGACAGTATGTACAAGGTCTGCATTTTGCTTTTGCAAGCTAATGCAGACAGCCGTCAATTCCAACAATGTATAGGGTTCCAATCTTCCCTCCTATAGAATGGGAATTTGACCTCCCAAAGTAGAGTCATGGGGCATGGATGGGGTCTTAATGATGTTAGGACTAGCTTGGCCTGCATCTGAGCTTGTACCAATAGTCCTAGCCCCACCCACATCACCAACCACACTTGTGGTGGTGGTTCTCTCTGCAACATGGCTAGGACCACTAGAGGAGAACACTCTAGTAGTACTTTGGAGTTTTTCCATCCTAAATTCTGGGGGTGAAGAGGATGATGTGGATTGGGTTTCAGTTTGGAGGTTAAGGGGTTTTGGGTTTGTTGTAAAAGGGTGTCAACGTTTGGATTTGAAGTGTCAACGCCAACATTGAACGTGTAAGCGTTGAAGGGATCTTGGTCAAGTTCCATATTCTGGGGTGATGGTGATGGTTCAGGTAATGGGTCAGGTTGAGGTTGTGCTGCTACAATAACAGCAAGCATGGCTTGGGTAAGGGGTAAATCTCTATGTTGGGGTGAATTCATCTTTCCAAAAATTGCTTTCTTTTGCACACGGATCGTATAAAAATCATCATGATCCCTGGTGCAATATCTTTGTTCATCAGAAACCATTTGCAAAAATCTTGGGTAAGCAAGAGTCATCTTGCTACCCTTGTTTTTACACATGCTAATAAATGATAAATTATGTGAAATTGTTCTTGTGTGTCTAATCGAATTGATTACTGGTTTAAGTGCGACTCAGTCGTCTTCTGGTGGAAAAGAATATATTGGTCATTGTAGTGAAATTAAATTACGAAAGGTTAAAGTAAATGGCAGGTAATTAAAGCTAAAACTAATTAAAAAGTAATTGTGCAAAATTTAAAACTTTAAAAGTAATTAATTGAATGACAAAAATTAAAGCTTGAGGAAAAATTAATTTGACATTGTAATAAAAATGTAAACTTGAAATTTAAAATAAAGAAAAAAGATTAAAATAACACTAAAGTAAAATGGCGGAAAAATAAGCTTTAAAAATTAAACTAAAACTTACTAGAAAAACACTTTCGGGAAGCGTGCAATTTTTGGAAATTAAAACGTAATGAATTTAAAACTTGAAAACTTTGTAAAACTAAAAACTTTGTAAAAATAAAATAAGACAAAACTCGTTTAAAATAATACTAAGTAGAAATGCGGGAAAAGTTAAATTTGAAAACTTAAAATAAAAACAGGATATAAAGTCAAACACAAGTCATATCGCAGTCACGATCGCAACCAATGATCGTACCCTAGATCGTAACCACATATCGCAACAAGCGATCGCAGTGACGATCGTACTCCCAGATTGTACTCTAGACAAGTTTTGGATCGTACTCCACCACGATTGCAACAAGTGGATCACAGTGGACGATCGTGACCAAGTGATCGTATCCACGGATCGCAACCAACGATAGTAGTCATAGATCGCAAAAGGACAATCGTGACTTAGATCGTGATGGACGACCGTAGTCTGATCTTAGTCCTTGATCGCAGTAATGGATCGCAAGTAGAAACCCTAGGGGTTTATGCGATCACACTTACTCGATTGAAACAAGCAGAAACCTTTAAGAAAGTTACGATGGAAACCAATAAGCAAATAAGCAAATACCAAATAAGCACTTTGACAATAAGCAAATAACAAAAACTTAATTAAAACAAGAATAAGTAAAACTAAATAAGCACAAATTTAAAAACTTTCAAGACACAAAATAAGCAAACTTTATAAACGAACTAAAAGAAAAAGATTAAACTTTTGAAAACACTTGAATTAAAATAAGCTATACACAAAATAAGCAAAAAGACAAACAAAATAAGAAAATCAAACGTATGAGTTTAATAAGATTAATGAAAAAAATAAGAACTTTTATCAAAATAAGCATGAACATGAAAACTTTAAGATTAAACCAACAAAACAAGATATTGAAAAACAAGAAGAGAAGAATGAGAATGATAATGAAACTTGATCAAAGGAAAATAAAGATTCAACAACAAAATTAACTTACTTGGAATTAAAGGCAAGAAATCAAAGAGCAATTAAGTAAATGACATGAAAATAAGTGGTGCAAGTAATTAAAGGTGGAGAACTAAGTTGTCAAATTAGCTAACAAGACTAAATGATGAAATTAAGTCTCTATTTATAGGGAGAAGGGAGGTTAGCATGTGTTGGAAGCTTCCTTCTTTCTTTCTTTCTCGTCTTTTCGTCTTCTAAATTCTTCGACTTTTACGACTTTGTCTCGGGATTAATTAAACTCGTCTTGTAATTTCTTCGTTAATTAGACTTGAGTTCTTCGGCTTTATTAAACTTCCGTCTTTAGACTTTTCTTCGATAAATCTTCAGAATAGGCCTTGGACTTCCGTTCTTTTTGCACTCTTGATCTTTCGACTTCGTCTTTTGTCTTTTTCTTCGATAAAAGCCCGTGAAAGCCCGTGTTTTCTTCCCTTTTCACATTTTGATCCTAAATCACAACAAAAACACAAACCACGCATAATTCTGACATTTACGACATAAAATACACGTTTTGGCTTGGTTATTATTATAATTAAGTGGTAAAAGGATAAGTGTTTCCACACTTATTAAATCCCCTACACTTAACCATTGCAATGTCCTCATGCAATGCATTAATTACAAAGCAAGTTTTATATTTTTCATCATAATCAATCCATTTTGGCTTTTATTAAAGAGATAGAAAAGTATAAAATATTCAAAGGAAGAAAACAAGTAAAAAGATCAAAAACTTACCTTAGGGTTTTTGGAATGTAATGAATGATTATCATCCTCAAGTTTCACGTTCCCCATACCAAGCTTAAAAACGAGATCATTGTTATTATAAGTTAGAAAACTATCACAAAATCATGTGGGCCAATTATTTACTTAGACACCCTTATTTCTAGGTGTATCTCTTATATTTTATTGTTGTCTTGAATGATCACAAGGATGCATTGTTGACTTATTTCGATAGTTATTTAGGCTGAAAATTAAGTAGGACCATTTAATCAATAGTTAGCTAAAGGACAAAATCTTTTAAAACTGCTTCTCGGGACCTCATAAAGTTCATATCTTGGCATAACTCGCTTCACGATTTGAGACCTTTCTCGGACCGATATTTGGCAGTGACTTCATACTTCGAATCTTGAGAGACGTTCTTGAAAGAATGGTCTTCTCTTCATAATAGGAATTTCTTCACTTGAAATTTTGAGAGATTCTTCATACTTGGACCACGAATTCTTCATTTTTCTCCAATCTTTATTTGGGATTTTGATATACAAAGATCCACCTCCTTTTAGGACTTGGATCTATTTATCCTCATACCTTGTTAGGGCCTTTTTGGATAGACTTCTCCATGATCTTTAGGGAGTATTTGCTTTTCGTCGTGTGTCTAGACCCTTCATATTGATTTTTGATAAATGATTCTTCACATCACTTGGGATCTTTAGCAACAAAATGTAGCCCTCATGCCTTGTTAGGGCCTTTTCGGACTCGCCAATCTTCGCATCCCGCTTCAATAAGTTATGCCTTGGCTATGAACTCTAATTAATACCGAGCAACTTTTAAACGATCTTGGGCTAGAAGCTAAGTAACTTTTCAAATCATACAACCTTAGTTATTGCAATTAAATTTATTAGCAAGCGATGGGAGAAAAAGCTTATAATCAACTCACATAAATTCATGAAAGAATACCAAACTTATAATTGACTCTATCATCTCTTGTTCTCCACAATTTAAAATCTCAAGGAATGAGACTCGTGGATGCTTAGCCAATTAAATCAAAGTTTTGGGTTTTCAAGTCATCTATAGGATCTTGCAACTTATTAGACTCTTTCAAGTTTAGAATTCACATTTTAAAGTTCCCTTGATAAACGACTTTCTAGGATCAATTATAGGAACTTGCAAAAAGTTCTTGTTCTTAACCCGTAAGAGTTAAGACTTTCGCATTTTAAATTTCCCTATATAAAAGTCTAGAGAAACTTGACTTAAACACGTTAAGGATACTAGCTAGAGTAAACTTGGATAAGTAAACTCGAGTTGAGTCAAAAGATTCACAACGTTTGAAAATTAAAACCACTTTATTAAAATTTATTCTAGCAAAGAAAGAAAATAATCATAACAAAGGTAAATACAACTAGGCCAAAATAGATCAAAAAATTTGAAAAATATCGAAAAATCAATTTTCTAGTTAAAATGAGGACAAATACAAGGAAAAGTCCACTTAACTTCGATAGAACTCCCCCTACACTTAATATAAACATTGTCCTCAATGTTTAAGCATGTGGAAGTAACCTCCCCTACACTTTGGACATTGTGCATGTTGTTTAAATCTTGCTAAGGAAGAGAAAACTAAAGTGATTCCTATTTTAATATTAAATAAATATAAAATAGTGAATCAAAAGAGTTTAGGATAGAACCAGGAAGACGGGTACACGGGATCACGGTTCGTCAAAAGTCATCAAGAATGGATCTTTGAAAGCTCGAATCCTTGCACATGATAAGAAAGAAAACAACAAGCACATACTAGGGTCTCCCCTACACTTATTATAAAAATAAAGAAAAAGGATAGATACTCGGGTTGCCTCCCGAGAAGCGCTTGTTTTTGTTAACCGAGTCGTGAGCCTGACTCGACCTTGATTAGCATAGTAATAACCTTGAAGAACATCCACCGGGATCAAATACATGGTTTTCGTCCATCAAATAGCACAAGCTTAAGGCGAACAAGGCAAGCCAAAGAAGAGTAGGCAAGGTTCCCTTAAGCAAAGATTGAGCACGGTGGTAGACAGTGTGATGAGGTGCAAGCATATCTCCATTGTTTCCAAAAATCTTTCCTTTTATTTCATCAGATGGATATTGAGATGGCTTGAAAATTTCAATACCGGGATCGAACACCTTTTCCTTTAGGGGAAAATAACACTCAGGCTCAGTAGACCTTGAAGAAGATCCGCTCATAAATCTCACAATCTCATCCTCAGAAGGTGGATAGAGAGGTGTCAAAACATAAGTGCTACGGATATCGGTGTCGTCCGGCTTCTTCTCCTTTGAAACGGGTTTCTTCATATCCAAAGGAGGATAAAGACTAAAATCAAAGTCCAAAGGAGGAGAATCACTCTCATTTGGGAAGTAAGTGTTGAGAAAAGTAGCAAAGTCTTCCTCAAATGAGTAGTCATCCAAAGTAGGATCAAGTATTGTTGGTGGAGGATCTTCATCAAAAGTAGGTACAAGGTCATCATGTGAAGAATCACTCGAGAGAGTATCAACATCATCAAAATCATCATAAGTTGGCATGTATGGATACTCTAAAACAAAATTATCATAATCATCCCCATCGGAAATAGAATCATCATCATAGTCATCATAAATTGGAGGGGACTCATGAATTGGTGGAGGATCTAAATTGGAGAGAGAATCATCCACATCATCTTTGAACAGTGGATTATCATAGCAAAAATTGAAAAGAGGATTATTGTAGACGACAACATCATCAAGCACATTAATCATATTCGCTGATTCTATTCCATTTGATTTTGTTGTGATCTTCCCCATTTTAAATACTTGTGCCTCATTCCCGACTCTTAAGATTAACTCACCTTCGGCAACATCGACTAAAGCTTTTCCGGTTCTTAAAAATGGCCGACCATGTATTAACGGAATACGAGGGTCCATTTCATAGTCAACAACAACAAAGTCGACCGGAAAAGTGAAGGTGCCAACTTTAATGAACACATCTTCGGCAATACCAACGGGGAAAGCGAGAGTGCGATTTGCTAGCTCAGGAGTCATCTTTGTTGGAGTAAGGTTGGGTAATGAGAGTGTTTTCCAAACACTTAAAGACATCGAATTTATACTTGCCCCGAGTTCAGCTAAGGCAGTAAATTCTTTGGTTTGGTGAAAAGTACATGGTAACACAAAACGACCGGGATCTCCAATTTTCTCCGGAAGTTCTTTTAGAAGGACGGCAAAACAATTTTCATTCAATCGAGTATTAACAAACTCGGCCATCTTCTCCTTCTTATTTAGCAAGTCCTTAAACATCTTAACAAATTTAGGCATTTGGGCTAGAGCTTCAACAAGGCTAAAGGTGATGGTCAGTCCTGAAATCTTCTTCAAAAAGTTCGACACTTGAATATCATCCTTGGTGAGCAATTGGCACTTGTCTAGGAGAGAAGGATAAGGGATGTTGGGTTTAGGTGGTGTAGGTGTAGAAGGTAAAGGTTGAGATGTTGAAGGTATAAAGGTGTAAGGTGGGGTTAGTGAAGGGTGTTTCTTGGGAACTTCTACTGGTAGAGGTGGAGACGATAATGGAGAACTAATACTAGGCGTGGGAGTAGGAAGGATAAATGGTGGTGGAGGAGGTGTAGATGGAGTAACTGGGGGAGGGGTAGATGGTCCTACTAAGGTTGCTCCACTGCGTGTAGTAATAGCACTCACATTCGCTCTTGGGTTGGTGACGGTAGTTGAAGGAAAAGAGCCCGAAGTAGAGGGTTGAGTACTTGGAAAGAAACTAGCCATCATATTCGTTAAATCATTTGTTTGATTGCTGAAGGAGGTTTGCATATCATGTCGAAGCTCGGTTCTAATATTATTCCCTTGCTTAGTGATATCTCCTTTCAAGTTGATGATTTGGCTTTGCAGATTCTTGATTTGCTCTCCTTGGGTCCTCATGAAAGTTTCCACATCATGATTAATGGGTGGTGCTTGTTGAGCGGGTGGGTGATAAGGATTAAAAGCTCAAGGTGGGTTTGAGTTACTTCTATTGTAGTTGTTGGGGTTGTGGTTTTGAGGACAAAAACCGGGTGAAAGAAAGTTGTTAGAACGGTAACATAGCAAGTTACGATCACCTTGAGGTCGGGCCTGGTAGTTTTCCGTTGAATAGATATCGTGAGCCGCATACACGTTTTCTGGATTGTCATGAGTAGAAGGAAAATCAGTGTATTAATGAGGACCGTCGCAAGTCTCACAAGAAAGTGCTACAGCTTAACTTGTTGTTGTTGATTTGTAGCCAAAAGTTGCATATTCTTGTTCATTTCGACCATTGCGCGGGTCAATTCGGTGATATGAGGGTTTGAAGAAGTAGAAGAAACATTGACTCTCGGGTTATTTCTTGAAGATGCGGATGAATCCCAATTTTTGTGATGAGTAGTCATGTTCTCGATAAGCTCTCTACACTCCTCAGGTCTTCTTTTCATAAATGTGCCACCGACGGCTGCATTAATCGTATCACGATCACGGAAAGTTAAACCGTTGTAGAAAGTATCAATTAAGGTGACGGGGAGCATGTTGTGGTTTGGACATCGATCGATCAAAACATTATATCGTTCCCAAGCATCAAAAAGTGATTTATCAGGTTCTTGAGTAAATCCACTAATTTGATTTCGAAGGCTCGTGACCATGGATGGTGGAAAGTAACGCGACAAAAAGCGTTGAGTCATCTCATCCCAAGTATGAATTGAATTCTTCGGAAGACGATCAAACCATTTTTCGGTATGGTGGGATAAGGTGTGTAGAAATAGGTGAAGGAGAAGAAAATCCATAGTAACACCGGGCAACTTCATGCTTTGAGTAACTGAAATGAACTTGTCGAGGTGTTTGTTGGCATCATCATCTGGTATTCCGCAAAATGGACAAGTGTTTTGAACTTGTTGGATCATGTGATGCTTCAACGAAAACTCTGGAGCCGTGATTTGCACCAGCGCAATCGGTCCTCCTCGTCCATTCATCGTTGGTTGACAAAGCTCCTCCATCGTTCGAAGGTCGGGTGGGGGAACATTGTTGTTGTTATTCATGTTGGGGTGGGGTGGATTATTGTTGTTGTGCACACCAGCCATATCTAAATCTTCACGAGTCTCGGGCTCAGAATAAGTTGAAGATCTAGTACGCATACACCTGCAAAAGAGAAAGAAAAAGATACCAAAGAAATAGAGAATATATATGTACGTCTAAAAATAAAAATAAAAATCCTTTTGGATTTTTGAAATTTTTTAATTTTTATGAATTTTTAACAATTTTTAATTTTTATGGATTTTTGAAAAAATTTTGAGCAAGAAAAATAACGTTCACGAGTGAACGGATCAAAAAATTCAATGCGTCTCTCACAGAAAACCGTTAATCTTTACGAAAAGAGCCGGCAGCGGCACCATTTAATACAAGGTTTTTGCCAAGTATAAAAATTAAGTTCGTTGAATGTGTCTAATCAAGTATAAAATTAAGTGCGGCAGCGGCGCCATTTAATAATTGATAAATTAAGTGAAATTGTTCTGGTGTGTCTAATCGAATTGATTACTGGTTTAAGTGCGACTCAGTCGTCTTTTGCTGGAAAAGAATATATTGGTCGTTGTAGTGAAATTAAATTGCGAAACGTTAAAGTAAATGGCAGGTAATTAAAGCTAAAACTAATTAAAAAGTAATTGTGCAAAATTTAAAACTTTAAAAGTAATTAATTAAATGAAAAAATTTAAAGCTTGACGAAAAATTAATATGACGATGTAATAAAAATGTAAACTTGAAATTTAAAAAAATAAAGAAAAACGATTAAAATAACACTAAAGTAAAATGGCGGAAAAATAAGCTTTAAAAATTAAACTAAAAATTACTAGAAAAACACTTTCGGGAAGCGTGCAATTTTTGGAAATTAAACCGTAATGAATTTAAAACTTGAAAACTTTGTAAAACTAAAAACTTTGAAAAATAAAATAAGACAAAACTCGTTTAAAATAATACTAAGTAAAAATGCGGGAAAAGTTAAATTTGAAAACTTAAAATAAAAACAGGAAATAAAGTCAAACACAAGTCAGATCGCAGTCACGATCGCAACCAATGATCGTACCCTAGATCGTAACCACAGATCGCAACAAGCGATCGCAGTGACGATCGTACTGCCAGATCGTACTCTGGACAAGTTTTGGATCGTACTCCACCACGATTGCAACAAGTGGATCGTAGTGGACGATCGTGACCAAGTGATCGTATCCACGGATCGTAACCAACGATCGCAGTCACAGATCGCAACAGGGAAATCGTGACTTAGATCGTGATGGACGATCGTAGTCTGATCTTAGTCCTTGATCGCAGTAATGGATCGCAAGTAGAAACCCTAGGGGTTTATGCGATCACACTTACTCGATCGAAAAAAGCCGAAACCTTTAAGAAAGTCACGATGGAATCCAATAAGCAAATAAACGAATACCAAATAATCACTTTGACAATAAGCAAATAACAAAAACTTAATTAGAACAAGAATAAGTAAAACTAAATAAGCACAAATTTAAAAACTTTCAAGACACAAAATAACCAAACTTTATAAATGAACTAAAAGAGAAAAAGATTAATCTTTTGAAAACACTTGAATTAAAATAAGCTAGACACAAAATAAGCAAAAACACAAACAAAATAAGTAAATCAAACGTATGAGTTTAATAAGATTAATGAAAAAAATAAGAACTTTTATCAAAATAAGCATGAACATGAAAACTTTAAGATTAAACCAACAAAACAAGATATTGAAAAACAAGAAGAGAAGAATGAGAATGATAATGAAAACTTGATCAAAGGAAAATAAAGATTCAACAACAAAATTAACTTGGAATTAAAGGCAAGAAAGCAAAGAGCAATTAAGTAAATGACATGAAAATAAATGGTGCAAGTAATTAAAGGTGGAGAGCTAAGTTGTCAAATTAGCTAACAAGACTAAATGATGAGATTAAGTCTCTATTTATCGGGAGAAGGGAGGTTAGCATGTGTTGGAATCTTCCTTCTTTCTTTCTTTCTCGTCTTTTCGTCTTCTAAATTCTTCGACTTTTTCGACTTTGTCTCTGGATTAATTAAACTCGTCTTGTAATTTCTTCATTAATTAGACTTGAGTTCTTCGGCTTTATTAAACTTCCATCTTTGGACTTTTCTTCGATAAATCTTCAGAATAGGCCTTGGACTTCCGTTCTTTTTGCACTCTTGATCTTTCGACTTCGTCTTTTGTCTTTTTCTTCGATAAAAGCCCGTGAAAGCCCGTGTTTTCTTCCCTTTTCACATTTTGATCCTAAATCACAACAAAAACACAAACCACGCATAATTCCGACATTTACGACATAAAATACACGTTTTGGCTTGGTTATTATTATAATTAAGTGGTAAAAGGATAAGTGTTTTCACACTTATTACATGCCATCAAAAATCATTTTAGAAAAATTATATTTTTGCCTAGTAGTAATACACACAATGGCACTCCCAATTGAGCTGTTAATTTCATTGTGTGCAGTACATTTGGGACTCAAGCATTGAAGAATGACATGTATTAAGTACTTCCAAGCTGGGGGAAATTCCTGTTTGGATATTTGTTTAAAGTTCCCTCTTTAGGGAAAGAAAACCCAAAGGTCGAAGTCCTTGTTCTAGCTCACGAATGGGTAGGGTGGTTATACCATCTACATCATTAAGATGCAAAGCCTGGCGAACCAAGTAACCACCCATGGAAGCCCATGGACTGTATTAATATGAGTGACAGTATTCCAAAACTCCTTAATATGAGTGACAGGGATAAGAGGAACATGAGAAAGTGCATACCTTAGTGGGGATGCATTTAAATACTCCACCATCTGAGTATATTGAGGAAACAGAGTGTTGTCAGCCTCTAAGTAGGAAACCATGTTTTGCTGACTTCTAAACCCCAATACTAAATCACTCGATTTAAATTTAGGCGCCATGGATGTAGAAAGCTGTGTGAAATGTTATGAAAGATGAATATGTGTGAAAATTTAGTTAGACAAGAATAAGCAGTTACCCTGTTTCAAAAGAATGAGCCAAATATATAGGAGAGGTAAGCACATGTGATTGGTTAAAAATGAGGTAGTTATTTTCAAAAGATAATGATTAAAATCTTGAAAAATATATAACTTACCTTGTGCATTAATAAAAAGTTACCAACTCCTAAAATTACGGCCCATATTTTCGTCAAAAATAACAACTTTGTAGGACCCATTATTTATCAACGGTAAAAAAAACCCAACAACGCTCAACGATTATATTCTTGTCAACGTTGGAATTTGCCATGTCAACATCAAAATTGGTCCTAACAACGTTTGGAAATAAAACTGTCAACGTCCAAAAATAAAAATATTAAAAATGAAAAAGGACCTTAACAAAGTAATTTATCCTAGTGAAGATAACCTATAGACTAAAAATTACCATAGGGTGGCAAGCACTGTCCAATCATGCACACTTGCTTAAGCAAGATAGACATAATTGTCCTCAAGTGTCCCTTGCTAACCAAAGTTCTTAACAATCAAGTTATCTCATCAAATCCTTTGTAACTTCCCAGGTAAACCCAATAAAAATCATACCCAAGTCTCCCAACAGACCACATCCAATTCTTGGCCAAAAAGTCTTGGCAGCATGCATAGTATATCAACTTTGCATGCTACAGTGCCTCATGATTTAGTAAACTAATTTATACTCACCAGTGGACACAATCTAGAATTGTGATAAGGGTATTATATGAATAACCAAAAAGTCCTAAAGGTTTCCTAAACCTCACCTTAAAATAAGATATACAAGTTGCTTAAATGAAATGCATGTAATAAAAGTTTATGTCAAGATAGGAATATAAATATTCCAACCATCATCCATAAACTTAAACTTGCTCCAATAATGCTCCAAGAATCCATAATTAGATCAAAAACCACAAAACTAACATGTTGCTGACAACGTCAATTTAACACTTATCAGCGTTAAAATAACCTTTGTCAGCGTTAGACAAATAAAGTGGAAAATCTAATTGTGTACAAAGACCAATAACAATGCATATCCTGTACATACTTTTACAATAAGTCCTCAAAACACATATTAAGTAAGATTGATCATTCCAATACTTGTTACCAAGTATTGAAATCTCCCAGTATCAAAAGGTTTAGTTAATAAATCAGCCACATTTTCCTCTGTGTCAACCCTATCTGGTTGTATTAAACCGTTTTCAAAACAATCTCTTATAAAATGATGTCTAATTTCTATTTGTTTTGTTTTAGAGTGATGTACAGGATTTTGAATAATGCATAAAGTACTGTTATTGTCTACAGAAATCTTGGTATGCATGAAATTATACCAATAATCCAACAGCTGGTTCTGAATCCATAAGACTTGTCCACAACAAGCAACTGCAGCTACATACTCTGCTTCAGTTGTAGAATTGGCCACCACTATTTGTTTCTTTCATTGCCAAGATATCAACCTACTCCCAAGAAATTGGCATCCACCAGTTGTGGATTTTTTATCAAACTTGTCACCACCATAATCACTGTCTGAATATGCAATAAGCTCCAATGGATAATCTTTTGGATACCATAATACCAAGGTGGGATTGCACCTAAGATACCTAAAAATCCTCTTGACAGCATGAAGATGACACTCTTTGGGAGTCACTTGATGGCGTGCACATACACACACAGCAAACATAATGTCAGGTCTTGTAGCTGTGAGATACATCAATGATCCAATCATTGACCTATAATGCCTGACATCCACTTATTTTCCATCTCCAACCTTTCCCCAGGGTTGTTTCCTATCCATAGGTGTGCTAGCCCGTTTCTCATGTGGAGAAAAGCCAAACTTTTTCAAGATTTTTGCTACATATTTGTCTTGAGAGATGAAGATACCATCTTCTTTCTGCTGAACTTGTAACCCTAGAAAGAAGTTCATCTCCCCCATTGCACTCATCTTGAACTTGTCTGTCATGAGTTTGGAAAAGTGTTCACTCATCTTTGGACTAGAAGAGCCAAAGATGATATCATCCACATAGACATGTACAAGTAAGAAATCCTTACTAGTCTTCTTTGTAAACAAAGTCTGATCTAGGTGCCCCTTTTGAATCCATTACCAGATAGGTGGACAATGTACCATACCATGCTCTTGGGGCTTGATGAAGTCCATACATAGCTTTCTTCACTCTATACACCTTGTCTGGATGTTCCGAATCTTCAAAACCAGGAGGCTGCATTACATAAACCTCCTCTACAATTGTGCCATAAAGAAAAGCACTCATCACATCCATTTGATAGACTGTAAATCCCATACAGGAAGCATAGGCTAGGAAAATCCTTATTGCCTCAATCCTTGCAACAGGTGCAAAAACCTCTTCATAGCATATCCCTTCCTCTTGTCTATAGCCTTGAGGAACTAAACGTGCCTTGTTTCTGATCACAATACCTCTCTCATCCTTTTTGTTTCTAAGAACCCATCTTGTCCCAATAGGTTTGACATGTCTAGGACAATCAACTAACTCCCAAACATCCTGAATAGCAAATTGGTGAAGCTCGTCTTGCATTGCTTCCACCCAACTTGGTTCTTTGAGAGCATCAAAAATCTTCTTGGGTTCATGTTGTGACAGAAAACAAGCAAACAAACATGCTTGGATAAGAGGGGTATCAACCTTCTTGTGAATATTGGCAATAAATCCTCCATGATTCTGATGAGACCTTCTAGTTTGTACAGGAGTCATCACGTCACCTATAGTTAATGATGAAGGGTGATTCTTCATAGTAGATGTAAGTACTCCTCCTTGAATTATTGTATTATCATCAATCTCAGTCTCCAAGTTACCAATATCCTCTTCAAATTCTCTTCCATCGTCATTTGAATGAACCTCTCCATGTCTATTTGAAGGTTCACCTTGTTCAAAAATACTAGAAGAGAATAAATGGTCAAAAGAGTTGTCAACGCCTAAATTAGGGTTGTCAACGTTAGAGCTATCAACGCCTGAATTTGTCTTGTCAGCGCCAGATTTTCCTTTATCAGCGCTTGAAGATTCATGCATGTTTTCAACTGGTGATACTTGTGGACCACCTTTTTCCTTTCCAGCAGCAGCAAATGCATCTGTCCATACAGGAATGGTAACATACTCAAGTATGGGTGCTAATTTGTCTGCTTGTGATCCAACCTCCTTGTCAACCTGTATACCTGAAATTTCAACAACTGGTTCTTCCACAACATTTGAAGTCACCTTCACAATGTCTGGATGAGTAACAGACATATAATTCAAAGTTCTAGATAGAGGTTCCAAGTCAAATAATCAATTTGGTCCACTCTTAGGATCACTGGGTTTACTTTCTAAAAACCTAACATGTATCTTTTTAAGTATACGTTTTTCTTTCTTAAGGTAAACCCTATATCCTCTACTCTTACCTGAATAACCCATAAAGTAGCCTTCATCACCTTTAGAACTAAACTTTCCTAAGGCATCACTAGTTTCTAAAACAACTACATGACAACCAAAGGGTTTAAGAAAACCAATATTACGTTTCCTACTCCAAAATAGCTCATAAGGTGTCTTGTTATGGATCTTGTTGATTAATGCCCTATTCTGAACATAACAAGCTGTATTTACAACCTCAGCCCAAAATGCAATAGGAAAGTGAGCATCAGCCAACATAGTCCTATCTGCTTCTATGAGTGTTCTATTCTTCCTCTCAGCTACCCCATTTTGTTGTGGGGTTCCAGCTATACTAAACTGTCTAGTAATCCCTTTCTTGGCACAAAAGTTATCTAACAACTTATTTCTAAACTCACCACCATTATCACTTCTAAGTATTTTAACCTCATTACTAGTCTTTTTCTCTAACTGGGTAATAAAGTTAATCAAAATATCAGCAGTTTCACTTTTCAAAGCCAAAAAGAAGGTCCAAGTAAATCTAGAAAAATCATTAGTGATGACAAAACAGTAGGATTTACCATTTAAGCTTTCTATATTAGTTGGACCAAACAAGTCCATATACAGCAAGTGAAGTGGTTTAGAACTAGAATGCACATGTTTAGACTTAAAGGAGACTTTGTGTTGTTTTGCCTTTAAGACATGCAACACAAGAGTGGTCATTGTGGAAAGCCTTTTTAGGCAAACCATCAACTAAACCATGTCTCACAAGTCTATTTATGTTCTTAAAATTAATGTGCCCTAACCTTCTGTGCCAAAGATTACTTTCATCAACTGAAGCCTTAGCATATAGACATGACAAATTATTATTCATCCTAATTCAATTAAGATTCACATTGTTGGGTCAAAAAGTTGATGTGGCAGAAACTCACAAGAGGGGTCATTGTTACCCTTTTACCAAAAAAAAGTTGATGTGGCAGAAACTCACAAGAGGGGTCATTGTTACCCTTTTACCAAAAAACAAGTTGATGTGGCAGAAACTCACAAACGAAGAAAACATGAAGATTTTGTCTAAGCGTTGTCAAGAGCAATCTAAGCGTTGACAAGAGCAAATCCAAGGTTGACAAAGCAAGCATTGTCATGTACAATCCAAGCATTGTCATGTACAATGTAAGCATTGTTAGAAACGTAGACAAAGAAGCTTATGGAAGCTTCTATTTAGATAAACATGCAAGATATATTCTGCATAAGTTTACTTAAATAGAATATTTACTTGTTTATTTGATTTTATCTCTTGTAAACCCTAATCCTTACACTATAAAAGGAACCAAGGGTCTTAGGTTTTATTCATAACTCATATTCACAATGTAAACCTAAAGCGTGTGTCGACTAGACGTGGGATTCAATGTATACACGTCTAGTGATTATTGATTATCAATATAATTAGCAATCCATTTGTTTTAATTCATGTGTTTTGTGCCTAAACACCTTGTTAATGGTTGTTGTTCTAATTCCGCTTTGATTATGTTAATCATATGAACAATGATCATTACTAGTAGCTAAAAGATTCGAGGAAACCAAGGTTTCCACAATTGGTATCAGAGCCTCGTGGCTCATGATGCTAGGACCAACAAGGTGTTCGTGTTTTGAGAAGAAAAGAAAAATCCGTATAGGTTTTTCTGGGCGTTTTTGTGTGCGCAGCAGTATTCAGAAGGTCATAACTTTTAATTGAACCGTTGGATCGTCACGAAATTTCTTGTGTGTATTCTATACACATACATCTAGACATCGACTGAAGGGATTGTCGAGTTTTATCCCCAATCAAAAGTTATTAGGCATCAAAGTGGGCTGTAGAGATGATTTTCAGATTTTTTGTTTTCACATAAAATAATGATTTAGGGTATCATCAAACCCTAGATCATTCTTATACAATAAAGAGACATGTTGCTGTTCTTAAGGACTACTTGTACTAGACTTGGTGAGTGATTTCTTGGAATCACGATGAACCCTAGTACAAGGTTCATTGCTCTTGGTTGCTGCGTTTGACAAAAGGAATTTCGGGTTTGTCTTAAAACGCTAGAAACAAGAAAAGGTAGCAGCAGCAGGAATGGTTATTAGGGTTTGATAACGAACTCTAGATCTGATAAGTAATGGAGCAGCAGGGAAAAGAAGTAGCAAACTACGGTTGAGTTCTGGTCATTGGTTGATTCAGACGCTGAAGATGTGACTTCCTTATATGTCTCACATTTATTGTTCATGTAGGGCTGTTGTGAAGATTGGGATGAAGTAACAATTGTGATCACGTGAGCAGCTAAAAAAATATGGAAAGGTCGTGATGATTTATTTCTCCACAATTGTGATGGACAAAAGTAATATGTTGCAAATGACTTGGGCCACTCGGCTTTTATTGGAGGAAAATTGGTGTGTTCACACGGTGAGAGACTTGTGATTGGATGTGGCTAATTTTTAGCAATTGCAATTTATTTTAGGACGTAATATATGGAAACATATATCATGTTCTCCTACTTTGAAGGAATTGGTACAACAGCTATCACATGGAAAATATTAAACAGCTATGCGTGACTTTTGGAAGTAAGTATACATTCATTATGGGTATGATATATCTGGGTAATATGGAAAAATTAAAACCGTTTGTAATGGCTGATTTCTAGGGATATACTCTTAGTTAATTATATGCATCCCTGATCTTTAGGGTTTGTGTATATTTAAATTAGGATATATCTATTGGATATATTGGTTACTAGATATTACTCAATATTATTATTCGTATATACCTACTGTCAAGAGGATCGTAATCACAGAAAGTGTTAGCAGCAGAGGTAGACGCTGACACATATTGAATGGACGCTGACAGAAATAACATGGGCGCTGACAGCAAGCGCTGTTACATGTTGTCCGATATATGTGAATTCAAACGCTGATAAGTATTGTCTGATATCGGACAATACATCTGATACTGATCTTGGATAAAAGTGGATATTGGACAACAAAAGGATTGCTGCTGTTTGAGAAAAATGGTACGTTTTTAGCACACAAAAAGAGGAAATTACACACGAAGGTACATGGAATCTCCGTTTTATTTAGAATATCAAGTTGATATTTATGGCTCGGATATTTTTAAAGGGGTTAATGATTTTAAAGCGAGATAGCAACAAATTCGTGAGGTAATTTATTAGATTTGATTATGTAATCGGGGTAGCCTTGTAAAAGAGTTATCCATCTAATGGCTTTTACATATGATATGAAGATTAAGAATTGTCATGAAGAGGTGTTAGCTTAAGGGGAAGAATTCTTATGGTAAGTTTGATGATTGAAGAAGATTTTCGCGAGTTTGTGTTCTATATATCTTAAAGTCATGCACTTCCAGCCACTGACTTTTAAGGTAACTTGTTTGTGCCTACATTGTTACTGGTGAAGTGATACAAGATCTAGGAATATGTGATTTTTCTTATGGTACTCTATGCACATATTTTCTATCACTTGAAGGAGTAACATTATCGTGCTCAGTGTCTCACAAAGGATGAGGATTTTTGTATCATCACACACTTCATCACATCGTACAAGATATGGAACATAGGGTTGGGTTATTCTACTTCTACATCAAGATTACTTTATTTATTTTTCTTCAAGATCATTGCATAGAGCTACATTTGGAGAATCTTCAGGATTGCATACATTATTTAATTCCCTGTTGATGTGACAAAAAGGGGAAGACATACATGCTACACTTGAGGGGAAGCAATTTGAAGATCATGTACAACTTACAAGAGATACACATAGAGTTTTGCCGACATCAACTAGGGGAAGATTGTTGGGTCAAAAAGTTGATGTGGCAAAAACTCACAAACGAAGAAAACATGAAGATTTTGTCTAAGCGTTGTCAAGAGCAATCTAAGCGTTGACAAGAGCAAATCCAAGGTTGACAAAGCAAGCATTGTCATGTACAATCCAAGCATTGTCATGTACAATGTAAGCATCGTTAGAAACATAGACAAAGAAGCTTATGGAAGCTTCTATTTAGATAAACATGCAAGATATATTCTGCATAAGTTTATTTAAATAGCCCTTTACCTTGCGATTTCTCTCTAATGGCGGCTGAGTTTTCCCTTTTTTCATGCGATTCCAGTAACTGTTAATCTAGTCGGTTATTATCTCCTATAACAATATGTTTTATATCTTTTCTTTGCGATCTAGATATTAAAACGTTTTTTATTGGGGTGACGTCGTGCTTGGTTAGGGTTTTTTGGTTTGTTTTTTTAGGGTTTCGTTGCTGGCCATTTATTAGGGTTTCTTATTCTGTGCGCTGCATTAATTATTTTTGTTTGATTCGTAATCATGGAGGTGGGTTAGGGCTTGGTTCTGATCGCGTGGGATTCAACCCTAATTTTCTAGGGTTTTGTCTTGTGGGGTTCACGGTGCCTTTTCTTTCTAGGGTTAGGTTTTTTTGTTTTGTTTGTGGGTTAGAGAGATGGAGATGTCTGGTGATAAGGGTTCTCAAAACAATTCTTGTTCGGCTGGGGTTGATGTTCGTCATGGTAATCAGGGGCTTCAAACCAATTTGGGTAAAGTAACTGGTGTTGATGTGAGATCGCTTGCGAAGTCTGTTCTTAACAAACCTGGAGGATTGTTTTCACGTAAACCGGTTAGGGGTTTTGGAGGTATAGATGATACTACACCCTCGTTTGCGTCCATTGTCCAGGAACAACATCAGAAGAAGGTTGTTAAAATAGGATAGCTGCGCAGTGAGGAGGTGGTTCCAGGGGCAACGGCTATTCTTCCCATGGAGGCGGTGGAAGAAATTAGCTCCAGATTTGAGCATACGTTGTACGGATATTTCATTGGAAAAAGGTTGTCGTTCCCTTTGGTTAAAAATTATGTGAAGAATACCTGGGCTAAGTATGGCTTGAAGCGTGTGCAACTGCATGAGGAGTTCTTCCTTTTTCAGTTTGAGTCGAGTGATGGAATGGATCGAGTTTTAGAGAATGGCCTGTGGTTAGTTCGGTTGGTTCCGTTATTCTTGAATATTTGGACCCCTACTACATTACTGAAGAAGGACGAGGTTAAGAAGGCACCATTGTGGGTCAAACTCCACCATGTTCCTATAGTGGCCTATTCTGAGATTGGATTGAGGTTGATCACAACGCAGATTGGTAAACCGATAATGCTGGACTCTTATACAAGTAATATGTGTGTGAGTTCATGGGGCCGGAATACATATGCACGTGCTCTTGTTGAGGTGTCAGCTGAAAAGGATTTGGTAGACTCGGTGGTGATTGCTATCCCGTGTGGGGTTGGGGAGGGGCATTCTCTTTCTACTGTTGATGTGGAGTATGAATGGACTCCACCACGTTGTGCTACTTGTATGGTATTTGATCACAAGAATGAGGTTTGTCCACGGCTGCCTAAAACAGTGGTTGTGGATAAACCGGCTGCGACAAAAGGGGATGGTTTTATTGATGTTACCAGAAGAAGGAATAATACTTATCGTCAGTCGCGGGCCATTTCTGGTATTAAACTGGGTAAGTCAGCGCCTAATTTTCAGTACCGTCGTGAGGAGAAGGGAGAATCATCTAAGGCTAAAACTAATAATAATGCTAAACAAGCTACCTCATCTGTCGGGACGTCAAAGGATAGGTTTATTCCTAGTAGTCAGAGGGTTGGTAAGGACACAGAAGTTGTTCTTGGGAATAAATTTAGTGCTTTAGATAAAGACGGGGATACGGATTGGGATGATGCTAATGCTAAGGAAGACATGGTTAATGATAGTGATAGTGAGGTGGATGAGAATCTTATCATGGAGGGTCCGGATGCTAAACAGGTGACTTCTTCATTACCTCCAGGGGCAAGCACTCCTGTTACGGTGGTTCCTCATGATTAATGTCGCTTCCTGGAATATAAGGGGTTTGAATTTCTCCCCTAAACAAAGTGAAGTTCGTCAAGTGATTTCTGAGAATAGTTTGTCCATTTGTGCTATTCTGGAATCACATGTTTCTGACTCTAATTTGGTGTCGTTATGTTCTCGTGTATTTCGCCATTGGGATTGGACATCTAATGGTTCGTTATGTGTGAAGGGTGCTAGAATCATACTTGGTTGGAATCATAATGACGTTGACGTTGTAGTGATTAACATGGATGATCAAACCATTCATACTCGTGTATGGTTAAAGCTTGAAAGGAAGGAGTTATTTTGTTCGTTTGTGTATGCTCACAATAGGTATATTCAGCGTAGATGCATGTGGAGTAATTTGGGCATTCATAAGTTATACGTTCGTGATAGACCATGGTGTTTATTGGGGGATTTTAACGCTACTCTTCAGCTTGATGATTCGTCTGCGGGTGGGTCTTATATTGATATTGCTATGCGTGAATTTAGGGAGTGTGTTGCTAATATAGAGGTCTCAGATGTTCAGCATGATGGGTTACATTTTACATGGAACCAAAAACCGCAAGGTCAGGGTGGTTTACTTCGTAAGATTGATCGAGTTATGGCTAACTTGGAGTTTGGGGTATATTTTGTGGGATCTCATGCTGTTTTTAAGCCGTATAGAATTTCGGATCATTCTCCTGCTGTGCTTAATATTCCTACAATGACGAAGCCTAAACCTAGACCGTTCAAGTTCTTTAATATCTTGACTCAAAGTGATCGGTTTAAGGAGGTGGTTATGGATGGGTGGTCTTTGCAGGTTAGCAGGTTTTCTATGTTTCAAGTGACGCAAAAGCTTAAAAATCTTAAGAAACCCTTACGGAAGCTACTGATTGATAAAGGTAATATTCATGGTAATGTTACGAAGTTGCGGGAGGAACTTGATAGATTACAGGTTGCTTTAGATGCGGATCCTCAGAATGTTGATTTGCGTGAAATGGAAGCTACGGCTGTTGGGTCTTTTAATAAGGCTCTTCTTATGGAGGAGCGTTTTTTGAAGCAAAAGGCTAAAAATACTTGGCTTAAAGAGGGGGATACGAATTCTGCTTACTTCCATAAGGCTGTTAAAAGCCGTATTAGTAGAAGCCGTATTGATGTTGTAACCAAACTAGATGGCACTATTTGTGAGAATGAGCAGGTGGCCGTGGCTTTTGTTGAACATTACGAATCATTTCTTGGTCTTGCGGGTGATACGGGAGGATTTAATACGATGGACCTGTTTCATTCTCGGCTTTCTGATGAGGCTGCATTAGACATGGTCAGAGATGTAACTAGTCAGGAGGTTAAACGTGCGATGTTTGATATGGGCAATGACAAATCGCCAGGTCCGGATGGGTTTACTGCTGCGTTCTTTAAGGAGTCATGGGATATTGTTGCCAATGATGTAACTAATGTGGTTTGTGAGTTCTTTTCTAATGGGAAACTGCTTAAGGAGGTAAACCATACGATTATTACACTTATTCCCAAAACTAATGCCCCAAATAGGATTAATGATTATAGGCCTATTTCTTGCTGTAATGTATTATTTAAATGCATTACAAAGATTATTGCTAATCGGATTAAGGGTAGTTTGAAGTACCTTGTTAGTCTGAACCAATCAGCGTTTGTTCTAGGACGTCATATTACTGACAATATTCTACTTACACAAGAATTGATGCATAATTATCATTTGGATCGGGGGAGTCCTCGATGCGCATTTAAAGTGGATATTCAGAAAGCTTATGATACTGTGGATTGGAATTTCCTTTGTGAGGTTCTTATTGGGTTTGGTTTTCATCATCGTATGGTGACTTGGATTATGGAATGTGTGACTACGGCATCGTTTTCTATTAGTATCAATGGTTCGCTTCATGGTTATTTTAAAGGTAGGAGGGGTCTTCGTCAAGGTGACCCTCTTTCCCCTTATTTGTTCACATTGGTTATGGAGGTTTTAACGCTTATGCTCAAACAAAGGGTTCGGGATGCTGAGTCTTTCAAGTTTCATAGATACTGTTCGAATATGGAATTGATTAATCTATGTTTTGCTGATGATTTATTCTTATTTTCGCATGGAGATGTTAGTTCGGCCATGGTTATTAAGGAGGCTCTGGATGAATTTCAACATGCTTCGGGGCTTACGCCTAGTCTTCCAAAGAGTACTGCATTTTTTTGCAATGTTCTGAATCATGTTAAAATCTCTATTCTTCAGGTCTTACCGTTTGAGGAGGGGCATCTTCCAGTGAAGTATTTGGGGGTTCCCTTGGTTTCATCTCGTCTGATTATTAGAGATTTTCAGGATCTAGTGGATAGGGTGCGGACTCGTGTGCAGGATTGGAAGAATAAAGCTTTATCTGCAGCAGGTAGGCTGCAATTGGTCCAATCTGTTATCGGTTCTATGCATGTCTATTGGGCGTCGGTGTTTGTGCTTCCTTCTCGTGTCTTGCTTGATATTGAGCAGATTATGCGTGGTTTCTTATGGTGCCATGGAGATATGAAGAAGGGTAAAGCGAAAGTGGCTTGGGAAGTGGTTTGTCTTCCTAAAGATGAAGGTGGCTTGGGTATTCGTCGTTTGGATATCTTTAATAAGGCTCTCATGGTCTCGCATATTTGGAAGCTCTTAATTCTCAAAGAATCTCTTTGGGTGAAGTGGATTCATGAATATAAGCTTAAAGGTAGGAATTTTTGGGAGATTCCTTGTCGTGGAAATATGACGTGGGGATGGCGCAAAATTCTTCAATTAATGCCTATTATTAGGGAATTCATTTGGTATAAGATAGGTGATGGGTCGAAGATTTCGGTATGGTCGGATATGTGGTGCCCAGAGAGTCTGTTAGCTAACACTATTTCATCTAGGGATATTCATCGTGCGGGCTTTAATTTCAATACTAAAGTTAAGGATGTCATTCGTGATGGTCAGTGGTTATGGCCTGGTTTCTTTAGAGGTAAATATCCTTTTCTTGATAATATTGGTATACCAGATATTCGTGAGGGTGTTTTGGATAGTTTGCTATGGAAGAGTGAAGGAAATGCTCTTAAATCATTTTCTGTTACTAATGTATGCTCTTCGATACGTCCGCGGGATTTAAAGGTGCCTTGGTGTGATCTTGTGTGGTTTTCTTGTTGTATACCACGGCATTCTTTTAATTTGTGGTTGGTGATTAAGCAAAAGCTCAAGACGCAGGATAAGGTTTACTTGTGGGATGTTTCGGGCGCTTTGGCTACTTCGTGTTCTTTATGTGATATGCAGCCGGATTCCCATGATCACTTGTTTTTTGAGTGTTCGTTCTCACAGCAGGTTTGGAATAAAGTTCGTATGGTTGCTGACTTTGGATGCTCCAGTCCGCATTTCAGTCAAACTATGGCGCACATTCTTCCTTGGGCAAGGCGGAGGACTACTAGGAGTGTCGTCTCTAGGTTGATTTTGGCTGCAGCGGCGTATTTCATTTGGCAGGAAAGGAATTGGCGCTTGTTCAAATCGGTGAAGAGGACGGTGGACCAACTTTGTGAGTGCATTATTTCAACAGTTCGGTTGAAGATGCTTTCGTGCCATTTTAAACAGTCTAGAGAAGGGACTCGGTTTACCCATCTCTTAAGTTTACCGGGGTCTTATCTTATTTGATGTTTGGTTTTAGGTTTGTTGGTGTATGTACCATTAGGTGGTTTTTCCCTATTGGTGTTATTGGTTATGTAGTTTGTTAGATTCATATGGCATGTCATATGAATTAGTGGTTGTTCAAGCGTTTGCTTGAGGTTAATGTGACACTTCAGTCACATTCCATTGTACTTAACTGTTTTTTTGGGATTAATATATTTTACCGGGGTGAAGTCCCTTTTACCCAAAAAAAAAGTTTATTTAAATAGAAGATTTACTTGTTTATTTGATTTTATCTCTTTTTTTTGGTAAAAGGGTAACAATGACCCCGGTAAATAGAACCAAAAAAAGCGTTGAAGTACAAGGAATGTGGCTGAAATACCACATTAACCGCAAGCTACAGGCAGCTTGTTAAACAAAATGTTTATGACAGGCCATAAACATTAACTAGTCTAGAATACTGGAAATATATAAACTAGACAAAAACCAAGACGATAACATAAAGTCACAAGGAAAATAATAAAATAGCAACATGGGATCAGCCAGTAGGAGTGCTTGCCCCAATATTAGTGTTGAGAAGATTCACCAATTCATCAAAGACGACCTCAACTACCTCCTCCTCCTCATTATCTTCCTCTCTTACTGGAACTCCTTCGTCAATACCAG
This sequence comes from Glebionis coronaria, assembly GCA_025667525.1. Lineage (NCBI taxonomy): Eukaryota > Viridiplantae > Streptophyta > Magnoliopsida > Asterales > Asteraceae > Glebionis > Glebionis coronaria. The sequence continues at coordinate 238,615,058 of CM046880.1, forward strand.
GCATGGACAAAGATGAAAATTTATTAGATGTAGAAACACTGCTCATTTGAGCTTTACCCTTGTTCGGACCATTAGGATTGCTAGATTGCTGCAACTGACCAGATTTAGTATTCAACTTACTACTATTATCACCACTCGTACTTGTAGTAACTAAGCGAGTTTTTGGACGAAAAGCAACCGTCTTTCCTGTTTGGGAACCCTTACTCAATGGAACACCTCTCGGAACTTGATTCCCTAGATTACCTTTGTACTTCTTCCTCTTGCTTTGCACTTGTTGGAATCCATCATTATCAACATGAGTTGTCACATTTTCAACCGTTGTAGGTTTAACATTTTTCGGACAAGAATCTAAGGAATGACCAAAAATATTACAAGTATGACATCTAGGCGGTTTCCATTCGTATTCAACACGAATTAATTCCTTAGTACAACCAGAGCCTTCAAGATCAGGGACACCAATAGTAACGTTGTAGGTTTAACATTTGATTTTATCTCTTGTAAACCCTAATCCTTACACTATAAAAGGAACCAAGGGTCTTAGGTTTTATTCATAACTCATATTCACAATGTAAACCTAAAGCGTGTGTCGACTAGACGTGGGATTCAATGTATACACGTCTAGTGATTGTTGATTATCAATATAATTAGCAATCCATTTGTTATAATTCAGGTGTTTTGTGCCTAAACACCTTGTTAATGGTTGTTGTTCTAATTCCGCTTTGATTATGTTAATCATATGAACAATGATCATTCCTAGTAGCTAAAAGATTCGAGGAAACCAAGGTTTCCACACACATTATAAATTTCCTTATGCCTAGGTGTTCTATAATCAATGAATTTCTCATCAGGTATTTTAAACTCTTTGCTTAACACCAAGCATTCAGTATCAATAAAAATAACGTTATTTTTGTTATCACAGACCTGCGATACACTAAACAGATTATAGTCAAGTTCTTTTACCAAAAACACGTTCTCAAAACGTAAATTGTTGGTGATAAGAGTGCCTTTGCTAGTGATAGTTCCATATCCGCCTCCAAAGTACACTTTGTCACCATCTTTAATGGGGGTAAAGTTTGTCAAGTAATCTTCCTTCCCCGTCATGTGCCTAGAGCATCCACTATCCTAATAGCCATAATCATTAACCTGCTTTTGAATGCCCTGCACATAAAGAAAACAAATTAGTTATCTTTGGGAACCCAAGCCTGAGCAGACTTGGATTCATTTGGTTGTTCAACAAGAAAATACTTAGTCCTTATGAAAACCCCTTGTTCATCCCTTTGTGGATTAAACACCAAGTTAACCCCAATTGGTTTAGTTATGACCTTTGAAATATAATGAAATATGTTACAGGTCATAGAAATCCCATCTGAATTAGTGTTTTGATCTTGTTTAGGTCTCCACGATAAGATAGAAGAAGCTTTAGACCCCTTTCCCTTTGGTTGCAAGTATTTGGCATTACTTGTTCTAGCAGCGTTGGAAACATTCATGTCAGCGTTAAAATTGTTCTTGTCAACGCTAAAATTACACTTATCAGCGTCAAACCTAGGGTTTGCTACAGGAACCCATTGTCTGTTAGACCATGTATTTGTCTTTTGAAAAGGCCTCTGTCCATTAGTATTAGACCCTTTTGTAAAGAATGGGGCTAGTCTAATGATTTGTGGACTTTGCTGAACAAAAGGTTTGGGTTTGACCATAGTTGACTTTCTATCAACGTTGATCTTTGAAGCATTGACACATTTATAAGCCAAATATGAAAAGCTTCCACAAGTATAACAAGCTTTTCTAGACATAACTCTAGGTCTAGATGAAAAGAAACCTGTCCCATTATCACTAACTTGACTTTTTGGTGACCTAGGTTTTCTATATATTTCTGCATATTTAATACTAGGTTTTCTATCAACGTTTAAGCCAAGGTCAACAATCTTTCCTGTAGTAGGATTGGTCACTCTTATGGGTGATGACTCATTTGGGCTGTCACTAAGCGTGTCACCCTTAATGAACAAAGTAGGGTTGGCTTTCTTCCATTGGTTCAAATTAGTCAATTTCTGCTTGTACTCCTCTACTGGAGTAACAACTCTTGGTGGATGAATAAATTCCTCTTATTCGAGTTCTGGTATACCAGTCCAAGACAAATCCTTTCTAAGGACACCATAGAAGTTCCCAGCAGGTGGTGGAACACCAGCATATTCCTTCATCCTAATCCCACTCATATCCCTAGAATCCCTTTGTTCACTAACACATTTTTCTAGGGTTTGAGAAGCTTTATCAAATTTTTGAATTTTAAGATCTATATTATCTTTGTTTTTTATAGCATCATCTAACTCTGCTTGTAAAACACCATTGGATCTCTCCAAGATGTTCCTAACCTCAATACTAGCATTTAGATCATGAGTCAAAATATTGATTTATCTTTTAGGTCAAGCTCCATTTTCTTATATTCAGCCACAGTCTTTTCAGTTTGAGTAAGAGCAAGTTGATAATTAGATAACTTGCATTTTTCATCAAAAACATCTGATGATAATTTTAAAACTTCTTTGTTAAGCTTTTCAGTGTTTAGACGACAACCCTTACTACAAAATGCATCATCATAGACCTCATTGTCTGATGAAGATGAAGAATGTGCCATGAGAGCATAGTGAACATGCTCCTCTTCCTCCTTTTCTAAAACCAAGGCCTTGTTCTCTTCCACATCCTTGGCCAAAAAGCTCCTATCCGAGCCAACACCATCAATGTCTTGCATGGCTACCATAGCTTTTGTATCTTCAACCTTGACAATTTGGCTTGAAGGTTTTCCAGCATCAGACCTTTTTAGAGATCTACACTCTCTCATAAAGTGGCCCATTCTATGACAATTGTAGCACTCAAACTTGGATTTATCAAACCCAGCAGTGTCTATAGCATTAAAAGTCATCTTCTTCCTGAATCTTCTATTCCATCTATTGGCCCTTATGCTTGCAAGTGCCATATTCCACTTTATGTCCATCTCTTCCAAATGCTCATCACTAATTTGCTCAAGGTCCTCATATGTAATCACTGAACCATTGGGCAATGAAGCAATGTATGCACACACTGTATCTAGATCAATACCAGCAAGCTTAACTCTTGGTGAGTCAACATTGTATGTGTCAGTGTTTGAATGTGAGGCGCTGACAAAGCTTGATTAAATTGACCTTCACTATATGAGAAGAAGGCCATATTTCCATTAGTAGACTTGCTTCCTTGATCCAAAAGGATTTCACTCTCTACAATCCTTAGTTTATTGTAGACGTCATCAAAAGTGGAACTTTTGTGAGTATTATTAGCGATCATAGACCTTGCTTCAATTTTCCATGCATCACCAAGACTTTTAAAGAAAGTGGTGATGATATCAGCATCATCATGCACTGTTCCCATGAATGACAACTTGCTTGTAATGTCAAGAAGTCTGCTTCTCACTCCACTTAGCTTTTCATTGGGAAGAGCTTTGAACACAACATACTCATGCAAGAGTTGCTTCTTTTTCTCTGAGGCAGTATCATCATTACCACCATAAGTAACTTGAAGGGCTGACCAAAGATCTTTGGCTGACTCATAGCCTTTGTACTTGTGCTGATTTGCTTATCCCAAGGAAATTTGAGGATGCTTAGGGTTTTCATATCATTCCTTCTCTTTGCAATGTCCTCAGTTGAGACAGCTCTTCCATCTTCAGGTTTTTCTTTTCCATCCTCAGCACTTGAGCCTGGAGTTGATCTTAGAGTGATAGCAGCTAGGATCTTGGCAGCCTTATTGAATGTGTTTCCATATTCAATAATTTCCCATAGGGTGTGGTCATGGATTTGAAGATACTACTCAAAATTGAAATTCCACAACACAAAGTTATCTGGGGCTAGCATGAGAATCTTGATGTTATGGCTTGAGGAGGAGGTTAGCTCTAGAGTAGTCATGTTGTTTGAATTTTAGGGTTTCTTGAAAATTAGGGTTTTTGGCGATTTAGGGTTTTTGTGTTCTTTAGATCAAAGTTTCTCAACAGGCTCTAATACCATTTGTTGATCCCAAACTTAGATCGATTTAGCTTGTGTAAACGAGAATAAATCAAGTTAAACACTTAGAGAAACTTTGTTGTATATGAAACAATCTAAGTATTATGCGGAATTAATACTTAAATAAGAACACACAAACAAGTTAAACCAAACTTTCACTATGATTGATTAATCGAACTTGCGTACAATGAAAGTGTAAAACTTATAAAACTTATATATGAAACAAAAACTAAAGGCCTCCTTTTATAGATTAAGGAACCTTGTACAAGAGTTTACGTATCAGCTATTCTTGGTAAAGATAAATATAAGAAATACAATGTCAAACATATCTTTACTAGAAACATACTAGAAACATAAAACGTGTAGACTAGAATATCCTATCAGTGTTTGACTTCTTCTTATCAACAATTGACTTCTTCCTATCAACGCTTGTCTTGTCAACGCTTGATTTCTTACTATCAACGTCCAAATTGCTCTTGTCAGCGTCCAAGTGTCTTGGCTATATTTTATTCCCAACAAAGCTTTAGTTTCGAGTAATAGTAAATGTAATATACTTTTTAGTAAAAATGCTTTGTGCATTGTTACTTCTATGATTAATGTATGTCCAAACTAATTATTGTTAAACCTGTAAATTCACCAACTTTATGTTGACCCTCTAGCATGTTTTTTCTCAAGGAAATGAAGTTAGAACGTGATATGTGCATGGACTCAAGCATCTATTTAATCCACATTGTAGAAATCGTCAAGGGTTCCATTTGGGGAAAATGAACAATCTACTTATGTCATGTTGATAGGTGTGAAAACACCCATCCTTTTACCACTTATTCTTGCTAAAACGAGACCAAAACGCGTATTTAATGTCATTTGTTTGGAATGCATGGTTTGTGTGTTTGTTGTGTTTTCAAAGCCAACCGGATAAATATTAAAGAAAACATGGGATTGCATGGGATTGCATGGGTTTTATCGAAGAAAAAGACGAAAAGACAAAGTCTATAGTCCAAGAGATGCAAAAGATTTGAAGTCAATGGGCCTATTGAAGATTTATCAAAGAAAAGGACCAAAGATGGAAGATTTACATATGTCGAAGAACTCAAGTCTATTAAACGAGGAAATTAAAAGACGAGTTAAATTTATTCGTCGACAAATCCCGAATCAGAATCAAAAACGTCAACTTTACTGAAAAGACGAGAAGACGAAAAGAAAGGAAGAAAGCCCACTCACCAACCAACTACACCTCCTATAAATAGGAGTCCCTTCCCACACATTAGACTAGTTTTTTTAGTTTTTCTTTTCCAGTTTTTTTTCTTTCTTGTTTCGTAGGGTAACCAACACCACTAAAGTGTTGGTGATTTTTCATCTTTGTTTTCACAAATCATGTAAGCTTTAATCTTCCCTTTTATTTGTTTAACATTAATCATTCAATATAATCTTTCATTTAATATTGTTCATCTTTTTCTTATTGATTCAAAGTTTTAAAGTTTTATTTGGTTGATTTTAATCTTCAAAAGTAGGTGGATTTTATGTTTTTTTTTATTTGATTTGATGTTTATGGTTAGTAGATGATTCGTAGTTAAATTGGTTTAAGTTTTGGTTAAAAAACTTGGTTGATTTTGGTAAAAAAAATCGTATTGTTTATGTTCCCTGTTCTTCGTCTTCAAACATTCCCCAGATTCTGAATCAACTTAGTGTTCCGAACCAAGGGTTTTGTCATAATCTTCCGAATGAAGCATTCTAGTTAAGTTATTCCGAATAAACAAAATGTTCCGAATGAAAGTTTTCCTTAAATATTCCGTATGAGCATAATCTTCCGAATCAGTTGATTTTCCTTTTTGTTCCGAATCAAATTTTTATTCCGAACGAACAGATTGTTCCGGATCAAGCAATATTCCGAATCAAGTAATTTCATTCAGTTGTTCCGAATCAGTTTTTTTAAAAATGTTCCGAATGAAGGTTTTTGATTAAATGTTCCGGATCAGTTTATTTATTCCGAACCAGAAGTATTCCGAATGAAGCGTTTTGGTTAATTATTCCACATGAGTAAGATTTTCCGAATGAAGGATTTTTGTCTGATATATTCCGAATAAAGGTTATATTCCGGATCAAGCACTACATTCCGAATCAAGCAATTTGTCAGTAAGGGGTATTTTATTGATTCTGTTTAATTGTTTAATTGTTTAATTGTTAAATTTTAGTGCAAGTTTTATTTTATTAACTGTTTTTTATTTAAATTTTTATCACTTTACGCGTTTAATCCTTTTTAGTAGATTAGAAAATCAATCCCCTTTTTAGTTACCAAGAACAACTATTCCACTTTGAACCGTGATCGATTCGAGAAGATACCGAGACTTTAATTGAACCCAAGCAAAATTCTTGTATCAAATGGCGCCGCTGCCGGCTCTTCTCGTAAGGATTAACAGTTTTTTTGTGAGAAATTGGATTTTGGGATCCGTTCACCGTGAACGTTACTTTTTCATAAAAATTTCAAAAACCCAAAAAATATAAAATTTTCAAAAATCCTAAAAATTAAAAAACATTAAAAACCAAAAATATTTCTGCTTTGTTAGTTCTTTTGCAGGTGTATGCGCACTCGATCAACGTCTTATCAAGAGCCCGAGACTCTCGATAACGTAGACATGGCTGGTGTACACAACAACAATAATAATCCACCTCAAAACAACATGAATAACTACAAAAATCAACCTCTACCGGACAATCGCCCTATGATCGAACTTTTGCAAGCACATTTAGAGGGCAACAACGATCCTATTGTCATACCCGCGATTGCAGCCAACAACTTTGATCTCAAATCCGGCTTTATTCAAATGGTCTCAGCTCAACCATTCTTGGGGCGTACCATTGATGATCCTCATGACCACATCAAAAGGTTCCTTCAACTCACGAATACGGTCAAATTCAATGGTGTTCCACAAGAGGTAATCCGCTTACAACTTTTTCCTTTCTCCTTAGAGGGACAAGCCCGACATTGGCTTGCAAAGGAACCGCCGCAAAGTATTCTTACATGGACGGACTTGGAGACCAAATTCATAAACTACTTTTTCCCACCCTCTCGTACTACCGCTTTGCGGAATGAAATTATTAATTTTGAACAAAAGTACGATGAGAGTTTTAGTGAATCTTGGGACCGTTTTAAAGACCTTTTAAGAAAGTGCCCACAACATGGTTTTACCAAAGTGCACCAAATTAATACTTTTTATAATGGTTTAAGCATGAATGACCAAGATTCACTAAACAGTGCCTCGGGGGGTAATATTTTGGTTAAGTCTTCTAATGCCGCTTGGGATATTATTGAGAATAAGTCTAGAGTGCAAACCAAGAGTGTTCGGACCAATGCCGCTAGTGCTAGCACTAGTGACAACGACAAGAGGCTTGACAAAATTACGTCGCTTCTTGAATCGCTTGCTACCCACACCGCTAACAACACCAAAAGCATCAACGCTCAAAACGCTCAAGTCAATGCTGTAAGCCAACCATGTGAAATATGCGGGGGTCCTCACTCTTACACTACTCGTACCTCCACCCAAGACTACCCTTGTGAGAGTGTTAACGCAGCATACGGTACCTATCCTCCGGCCGGTTATCAAGCACGTCCTCAAGGTGACCGCAACTTGCTCTGCTATCGCTCAAACAGCTTTCTTTCCCTGCCCGGTTTTCCTCTAACCAATCAAAACCAACAACAAAACCTTAACCGAAACAATCAAAACCAACCTCGAGCACCATACCAACCTCCTCAAAGACAACCATATCCACCTCAAAATCCTACTCAAGTTTACCAACCCGCTCCTTACCAACCACCTGCTTATCAAGCACCTCCTCCTACCCGACCCACCGTTTTCAACCACGAGGTCGAAACGTACATGCGGACGAATGATGTGTTGGTGAAGAATCTGCAGACCTAGATTATTAATTTGAAGGGCGACATGGTGAAACAAGGGAATGATCTTAGAGCCGATATGCGAAACTCTTTGAGTAGTCAAACGAATGACCTAAGGGACATGATGGCTGGTTTCTTCCAAGGTAATCAATCCTCTTCTTCGGGTACTCTTCCGAGTAACACCGTCGCTAATCCAAGAGGGGAGATGAAAGCAATCACCACTCGCAGTGGAAAAGGTACCAAGGAACCTGAGCTTCCTACACCTACACCGGTGATTGTGACAAAGGAAAACGAGTCACCTACTCATATTCCTCAACTTTCTACTTCCCCAATTCCTCCACCTCTTACTTCTACCCCTCCACCACCCAAGGATGTGAGTGATCCTACAATCCCAAAGCTTTCCTCTTCTTCCGATATACCTTATCCCTCAAGGTTGAGGAAAGAGAAGCTCAAAAGCAAGGACGATATTCAAGTTTCAAACTTTCTCAAAATGTTTAAACAATTGAATTTCAACATCTCCTTTGCTGAGGCTCTCGCTCACATGCCTAAATACGCGAAGATGTTTAAAGATCTTCTTAGTGACAAGGAAAAGCTTCTTGATATCGCTAATACCCAACTTAACGAGAATTGCTCCGCGGTTCTCTTAAGGAAATTGCCAACCAAACTTGGTGATCCGGGTCGCTTCTTAATCCCTTGCAACTTCCCGGGAGTAGAGAATTGCATGGCCCTAGCCGATCTAGGTGCTAGTATCAATTTAATGCCCTTAAGCGTTTGGAAGCAATTATCTCTCCCTGAGCTAGTCCCCACCAAAATGACTTTGGAATTAGCTAACCGTACGGTTGCTTATCCAGTGGGGATAGCCGAAGACATTTTTGTAGGAGTCGACAAATTCACTTTCCCGCCGATTTCGTCGTAGTCGACTACGAGATGGACCCTCGTGTTCCATTAATCGTTGGACGTCCATTCTTGAGGACCGGTCGCACTCTCATCGATGTAGAAGCGGGTGAGCTTATCATGAGAGTTGGTGACGATCAAATTGTCTTTAACATGGGTAAGATTTCTAAACAGCCTTATGCATACGAGAGTGTTAATTGTATCGAAGTTCTTGATGAGGCTTGTGAAGAACACTTTAATGATGCTTGAAAAAGTAGTCGTACCTCTCCTCCCAATGTTGAGACTGTTGCCTCTATTGCTCCATCACTAACTCCATTTGGAGAAAGTGATTTCCTTTTGACTGAATTTGAAGCAACTTTGGGAGATGTGAACTTACAATATGACGATTCTCCCATTGATTGGGATGAAGACATTCGTACCATTGAGAAACTTCTCAATGAGGACCATATTTCTCCACCATCTCCCAAGGATATTGCTATCGATGAACCGAATTTGACTGCGCCTTCCACCGAAAATCCTCCGGATTTAGAGCTTAAGGAGTTACCGTCCCATCTCGAGTACGTGTTCCTTGAAGACAAGAAGAAGTCGCCCGTCATCATCGCGAAGGACTTGAAAGAAGAAGAAAAATCTCGCCTTATCGCCGTGCTTAAAGATCATAAGAAGGCAATTGCTTGGAAAATTTCCGATATCCGCGGAATTGACCCAAACATTTGTACTCACAAAATTCTCATGGAAGATGACTTTAAACCCGCAATCCAAAGCCAAAGAAGGGTTAATCCTCGAATTCATGATATCATCAAACAAGAGGTTATCAAACTTCTTGATGACGGCATGATTTACCCTATTTCGGATTCGCCATGGGTAAGTCCCGTCCATTGTGTGCCAAAGAAAGGCGGAATGACCGTTGTTCCTAATGACCACAACGAGTTAATTCCTACTCGTCTCGTGACTGGGTAGAGAATTTGTATCGACTATCGCAAACTCAATGATGCCACGAGAAAAGATCATTTTCCTCTTCCTTTCATGGATCAAATGCTCGGGCGTCTAGCGGGTAATGACTATTACTGCTTCTTAGACGGTTTCTACGGGTATTTTCAAATTCCCATCGATCCCAAAGACCAAGAGAAAACCACATTCACTTGTCCCTACGGAACATTTGCTTACAAAAGAATGCCTTTCCGCTTATGCAATGCTCCTGGGACGTTCCAAAGGTGTATGATGGCTATCTTCCATGACATGGTTGAAGAAACTATGGAAGTCTTCATGGATGATTTCTCGGTTTATGGTGATTCATTCTCTGCTTGCCTTGCCAATTTAGAACGTATGCTTAAGCGGTGTGAAGACACTCGCCTTGTTCTTAATTGGGAAAAATGCCATTTCATGGTAAAAGAGGGCATCGTGCTAGGACACAAAATCTCCAAAGCCGGTCTTGAAGTGGACCGTGCTAAAGTCGATGTTATTGCAAAATTGCCTCCACCTTCAACCATGAAGGGTGTGAGAAGTTTCCTCGGTCATGCGGGCTTCTACCGTCGATTCATCAAAGATTTTTCTAAAATCGCTCGCCCGATGACCCATCTCTTGGAAAAAGATACTCCTTTTATCTTTTCCAAAAAGTGTATTGAAGCCTTCAACCTTCTTAAGGATAAGCTAACTAAGGCACTGGTCTTAGTTACCCCTAATTGGGAGCTACCTTTTGAATTGATGTGCGATGCTAGCGACTTTGCTATTGGAGCGGTTTTGGGCCAAAGAGTGAACAAACACTTCCAACCGATCCATTATGCTAGCAAGACAATGACATGGGCTCAATTGCATTACACGACAACCGAAAAAGGGCTTTTAGCTGTTGTCTATGCTTTTGAAAAATTTCTCCCCTATCTTGTCCTTTCTACCACCATCGTGTATACCGATCATTCTGCGTTGAAGTACTTGTTAACTAAACAAGATTCTAAGCCAAGACTTTTTCGCTGGGTTTTGCTACTTCAAGAATTTAAAATCGAAATTCGTGATAAGAAGGGAGCTGAAAACCTAGCCGTGGATCATCTCAGTAGACTTAAGGATCCTTATCAAGGGGATCATCCGAACAAAGAGATCAATTACTCTTTTCCCCTTGAGACCTTAATCTCTATCAACTCGAATAATGATGAAGCCCCGTGGTTTGCGGACATTGCAAACTACTTGGCGGGTGGAATTCTCATCGACGGGTTAACATCCCAACAAAAGAAAAAGTTCTTTAAAGATATTAAGACTTACTTTTGGGATGACCCGTATCTCTTCAAACAATGCGCTGATTTGATTATTCGTCGATGTATTGATGGACCGGCAGCTTTAGACATTCTCGAAGCTTGCCACAAAGGACCCACCAGTGGTCACTTTGGTCCCAACTTCAGTGCAAAGAAAGTGTTTGACTCGGGATTTTATTGGCCCTCCATTTATCGTGACGCTCACAAAATGGTGAAAAATTGTGATGCTTGCCAACGACAAGGCAAGATCACACATAAAGATGAGATGCCTCAAAATTTCATACAAGAATGTGAAATCTTTGATGTATGAGGCATCGACTTTATGGGGCCATTCCCTTCATCTAAAGGAAACAAATACATCCTTGTAGCCGTTGACTACGTTTCTAATTTTTTAAAGTCGCTATTCGCTAGATTCGGTGTGCCTCGTGCCATTATTAGTGATCGCGGGAATCATTTTTGCAATGATCAATTCGCAAGAGTCATGGCTAAGTATGGTGTCAATCATTGTCTTTCCACCGCATACCACCAACAAATTAATGGTCAGGCTGAAATCTCTAACCGAGGGTAAAAGCAAATTCTTGAACGAACCGTGGGAGAGCATCGTGCCTCATGGGCCGATAAACTTGATGATGCTCTGTGGGCTTTTCGTACCGCATACAAGACTCCGATTGGTTGTACACCATATCGTCTCGTGTATGGGAAAGCATGCCACCTCCCTATTGAGTTGGAGCACAAGGCTTACTGGGCCTTGAAGTGGGCTAACTTCGACATCAACAAAGCCGGTGACCTACGCAAAATCCAACTCAATGAGCTTAATGAACTCCGGAATGAGGCTTATGAAAATTCTTTGATCTATAAGGAAAAGACTAAGCTCATTCATGACTCTAAGATTAAACACCGAGGGTTCTAAGTTGGAGACAAAGTTTTACTCTTCAACTCTCAATTGAAAATCTTTTCGGGCAAGCTGAAATCTCGTTGGTCCGGCCCATTCACCATTGCCCAAATTTTTTCATATGGTACTCTCGAGCTCGCTCAACCTAATGGACCTAATTTTAAGGTGAATGGCCAACGAGTGAAGTTGTACTTTGGTGAGGACATCTCTCATGAGACGATTCCATCCATCACCACGTTTCCCATGAACTAGTGTTGGGTCGAGTCAGGCTCGTGATTTGGTTATCAAAAACAAGCGCTCCTCGGGAGGCAACCCGAGTATCTATCCTTTTCCGTTTTACCTCCTAAGTGTAGGGGGACCTATATAGGTTGTTTGTGTTTGTGTGGTGATGTGATTACAGGGATGAATGCACTTTTGGAACCTTTGAAGAACCGTTCTCCTGTGTTATCCGGTTCTATCTCTCAACTATCGTGATTCAATTTTCTTCATTCTCACATTTGAAATTGATCACTTTAGTCGTCTCTTCCTTAGCTTGATTTAACCAACGTGCACAATGTCATAAGTGTAGGGGAGACTTTTCCCACATGCTTAAACATTGAGGATAATGTTTATATTAAGTGTAGGGGGACTTCTATCGAAGTTTTAAGTGGACTTTTCCATTAAAATGCCTTCATTTAACCGGAAAATCATCTTTTTCAGCATTTTTCAAATTTTTAATTAACTTTGGCCATATAGTCGTAATTTTTAAATTTTTATCGTTGGTTTCATATGTATATATCCCACAATAAAGTCAAAAATATTAATAAAGTGGTGTAGCAAGTTTAGAAGTCTTTGACATATTAGGCCCGTTGCGATTATTTTGACTCAACCCGAATAGACTTATCCAAGTTTATTCTAGCTAGTATCCTTAACCATGTAGACCTTAATTGGTTTATTAGGCTAAGCTTCCACGAGTCTCATTACTTGAGATTTTAAATTGTGGAGAACGAGAAATGATAGAGTCAATTATAAGTCGGTATTCTTGCACAAGCACACTTGGTGCGATTATAAGCCTATTCTCCCATCCCTTGCTAATAATTTATCTGCAATTAGTAAGGTCATACGATTTTATTGAATAACTTAGCTTCTAGCCCAAGATCGTTTAAAAGTTGCTCGGTAATGATAAGAGTTCATAGCCAAGGCATAACTTATGAAGCGGGGCGCGAAGATTGGCGAGTCCGAAAAGGCCCTAACAAGGCATGAGGATTCCATTTTATTGCTAAAGATCCAAGGTGATGTGAAAGGCATTATTCCCAAAATCAATATGAAGGATTAAGACTCACGACGAAAAGCAATCAACTCCCATAAAGATCATGGAGAAGTCTATCCGAAAAGACCCTAACAAGGTATGAGGATAAATAGATCCAAGTCCGAAAAGGAGGCGGATTGTTGTATCTCAAAATCCCAATTAACGATTGAAGAAATAATGATGAAGTCGTGGTCAACAAAGTTGGAGTATCCCTCAAAAGTCTCCAAGTGAAGAAACTCTTTTAACGAAGAGAAGACCATTATCTCAAGAACGTCTCTCAAGATATGAAGTATGAAGTACATGCCAAATATCAGCCCGAGAAAGGTCTCAAATCGTGAAGCGAGTTATGCCAAGATATGAACTTTTTGATATCCCGAGAAGCAGTTTTAAGAGATTTTGTCCTTTAGCTAACTATTAATCAAATCGTCCTACTTTGCTTTCAGCCTAAATAAACTATCGCAATAAGTCCAAAAATGCATCTTCGTGATCATTCTAAGACAAAAATAAAAATAAGAGATACACCTAGGAATAAGGGAGTTTAAGCATATAATTAAGCCATGTGTGTAAGTGTTTGTTTTGCTAACTTATAATAACAATGATCTCGTTTTTAAGCTTAGTTTGGGGAACGTGAAACTTGAGGGTGATAAATCTTCGCAGCACCAAAGCCCTAATGTAAGTCTTAGATCTCTTTGCGAGTTATTTCCATATAGCTATTTTCAAGTGAAAATGGTTTTCTATCCCTTTTGTTTCATTCAAGTTTTTATATATCTCTTAGGTAATGATGGTTATTGTTAATAAGGCCAAGGTTGATTGATTATGAGAAAAGTGTAAAAATGGCTTTATCACTAAGCATTGCATGAGGGCATGGCAATGGTTAAGTGTAGGGGATTTGATAGGTGTGAAAACACCCATCATTTTACCACTTATTTCTTGCTAAAACGAGACCAAAACGCGTATTTAATGTCATTTGTTTGGAATTATGCGTGTTTTGTGTGTTTGTTGTGTTTTCAGAGCCAACCGGATAAATATTGAAGAAAACATGGGATTGCACGCGTTTTATCGAAGAAAAAGACGAAAAGACGAAGTCTATAGTCCAAGAGATGCAAAAGATTTGAAGTCAATGGGCCTATTTGAAGATTTATCGAAGAAAAGGACCAAAGATAGAAGATTTACATATGTCGAAGAACTCAAGTCTATTAAACGAGGAAATTAAAAGACGAGTTAAATTTATTCGTCGACAAATCCTGAATCAGAATCGAAAACGTCAACTTTACTGAAAAGACGAGAAGACGAAAAGAAAGGAAGAAAGCCCACTCACCAACCAACTACACCTCCTATAAATAGGAGTCCTTTCCCACACATTAGACTAGTTTTTTTAGTTTTTCTTTTCTAGTTTTTTTTCTTTCTTGTTTCGTAGGGTAACCAACACCACTAAGGTGTTGGTGATTTTTCATCTTTGTTTTCACAAATCTTGTAAGCTTTAATCTTCCCTTTTATTTGTTTAACATTAATCATTCAATATAATCTTTCATTTAATCTTGTTCATCTTTTTCTTATTGATTCAAAGTTTTAAAGTTTTATTTGGTTGATTTTAATCTTCAAAAATAAGTGGGTTTTATGTTTTTGTTGATTTGATTTGATGTTTATGGTTAGTATATGATTCGTAGTTAAATTGGTTTAAGTTTTGGTTAAAAAACTTGGTTGATTTTGGTAAAAAAAATCGTATTGTTTATGTTCCCTGTTCTTCGTCTTCAAACATTCCCCAGATTCCGAATCAACTTAATGTTCCGAACCAAGGGTTTTGTCATAATCTTCCGAATGAAGCATTCTAGTTAAGTTATTCCGAATAAACAAAATGTTCCGAATGAAAGTTTTCCTTTAATATTCCGGATGAGCATAGTCTTCCGAATCAGTTGATTTTCCTTTTTGTTCCGAATCAAATTTGTATTCTGAACGAACAAATTGTTTCGGATCAAGCAATATTCCGAATTCATTCAGTTGTTCCGAATCAGTTTTTTTAAATGTTCCGAATGAAGGTTTTTGATTAAATGTTCCGGATCAGTTTATTTATTCCGAACCAGAAGTATTCCGAATGAAGCGTTTTGGTTAATTATTCCGCATGAGTAAGATTTTTCGAATGAAGGATTTTTGTCTGATATATTCCGAATAAAGGTTATATTCCGGATCAAGCACTACATTCCGAATCAAGCAATTTTTCAGTAAGGGGTATTTTATTGTTTCTGTTTAATTGTTTAATTGTTTAATTTTAGTGCAAGCTTTATTTTATTAACTGTTTTTGGTTTAAATTTTTGTCACTTTACGCATTTAATCCTTTTTAGTAGATTAGAAAACCAATCCCCTTTTTAGTTACCAAGAACAACTATTCCACTTTGAACCGTGATCGATTCGAGAAGATACCGAGACTTTAATTGAACCCAAGAAAATTTCTTGTATCACATGTTAAAGACAATTTTTATAAATTTGTTTAATAATCATGTAATCCGATTTGAATAATCTCTTATCTTATGCTCTATGAACTATGTGCTATCGATCCACCCTTGTGACATCTCCGTTGATAATTCCGCATATTTTGACCCTACCCGGGGTGTCACAGAGAATGGTATCAGAACATTAGTTATAGAGAACCAGATAAATTTTTAAATAAAATAAAAATAAAGTGATTTTTCTTTTATTTAAAACTGGACTATAACTTTATAAAATCTTTTCGGTTTTTTTGGGACCGTATTAGTTAAGCATATAGATCGTAGGGCATTATGTGCTATGTGAACTAAGTGTTAATGATTGATAAATAAACTGGTTAAATGATTATATATATATATAAGTATTAATATATATAACCTTAAAACATTGCGACGATTGTTTAAAAGGGATATACTTCATAAAACTTTTAACCAAAAATAATATTTTTTTTTCTTTGTTTGTAACCTATACTTACTTCAAATTTAAAATAATACTATTATTTTCAGAGCATCATGACTTCGCCTACTGCACCTCCGACTTTTCTACCAGTAGTAGCACCTGCTCCAGCTACCCGTTCATCTCCATGATCAGTACAGTGTGGATGGTTATCAGCCTCAGACTCAGAGGATGATCAGACTATCGAAGCTGTACTTCCTGAGGACCCTTTTTCTGCTCCAGCATCATCCATAATGGTCCCCACCTCTATGGAGGAGGACCGGGTATCTCCAGACCTACCATATTCTGTACCTTCATCTTTACCATCGGGCTATTTTCCCGAGTCTATACCCGGCTCCACTTTCGAGATCGGGGAAGGCTTTGGGGCAGGACGTGCCAACTCTGTCCAGGCCCAGATCGCCTCACTGGCCGCACGCCAGGAGCGGGAGATATCCGATCTTCGCAGCCTGTTGACAGCTGGTCAACTGGGCTACACTGCCATCCATGAGCGTATTGACTCTCTCACTCATACTATGAGGGGAGAGGCACAGGCAGCCAGAGGTGTCCAGGCTAAGACTGACGAGGTATTGCAGTGGCTTTAGGAGGAGAACTATCGTCTCCATCAGCGTATCCAGACCATGGAGAGTCTCCAGCACCAGACCCATGCTACTCTATCTGCTCAGGAGCAGTCCCTGTCCATTTTCTTCGACCTTGCCACCGTCCGACACGATGGAGTTACTACAGAGATGAACTATCTTCGTGGGGCCGTCGACAGACTTAGGACCCAGCTGCTGACAGCATTCCGCATGCTCAAGGAGGCCCGAGCGATAGTTCGGACTTTATGGAATACAAGGAGAGCATCTGCAGCTTCATCAGCCCCACCAGCCCTAGCCTCATCTAGTAGACCATCTAGGCAGGAGTAGGATAGATGTACTAGATTTATTGTACATCATGGTCTGCCTAAGGGTTGTACCCTAGCTGTCATGGTATAGGACTTTTGTACTTTTATTTCTTTTCAGCTATTGGTGATGTAATCCTGTACTGTATCTTTTCCTTTTAGGACATGTATTTTGGAATGTAATGTATTAAAGACTGTGTGTATCACTACCCTTGGATTTTGTTATGCTAGATGGATGTTAAATTTCTTATGGAAATAGCATGTAATCACTTTCTTTATTATATTTGTTGTGCAATGTATTATATTATGAGATCTTGACAGGTTATCTAATTTGTTATGAAATCAATGCATGAATTTTCCCCGTGCAAATAATATAAAAACTGTACTAACGTTTGAACTAATAATCTCATTTTGTGTATGATTATAGACAAATGGTGATTACGCGATCAAATCCCAATTATGCAACCACTTCAAACGCCGCTGATACTGAATTTCCATAAGCTACTCAAAATCTCATCGCTGCACAACTCATGGAAATGATAAGTGAGGGCATTATAGCAGCTATGGCAGCCAGAGGAGCTGATCCAAATGCAAACAATGATCCAAACCTCAATATGCGCAGAAACAACACCAATAGGGGTCGTTCTTACCCCGACTTCTTGAAGTGCAAACCCTCATACTACCGAGGAAAAGGAGTTGTTGAATTGATGCAATGGTTTGAAAGACTAGAGACGGTTTTCTGCATCAGTGGTTGTGTTGACGAGAACATAGTTAAGTTTGCCACATGCATACTACTCGAGAGCGCCCTTACCTGGTGGAACACGGTGGTTGCTACCCTTGGACATGACGCTGCTTATACTCTCACTTGGGCCAATCTCAAAGAGAGGATGACTGAGAAGTACTGTCCTAGAGGATGGATGAAGAAGTTGGAAATAGAGTTATGTGATCTAAAATGCAAGAACAATGATATCCTTTGGTACAACCAAAGATTTCAAGAGTTAAGCTTGATGTGCACTAGAATGTTCCCTCAAAGGAGCGACAAGATTGAGAAGTATGTCACCGGACTCCCTGACAACATCCATGACAATGTGCTAGCATCACGACCCACTACCGTTGAAGGTGCTATGGAATTTGCGACTGAGCTGATCAACAAGCGAGCCCGCAACTTGTCTGAAAAGCAAACGGATAATAAGAGAAAGTCAGATGAAAGCTCTCGTAGCCAGCACCAGCAGCTTTCCAAATGGCAAAACGTTGGGCAAGCTGATGATACTACTCCCACAACCCGCACCAAGAACTACTCAGGATCCAAGCCTAAGTGTTCAAAGTGCAACTATCATCATGTTACTGGAGGACAATGCCAGGGATGCTACAAGTGCGGCCAACAAGGCCATTTTGCTCGTGAATGTCAAGCAAATGTTGCTACCCCGGTTCGACCCAATAACAACCCCGGAAACAGAAACAAAGGCAAGTCAAATGCTCGTGGGAGCGGAGGTGGGAAAAAGGGAAACCGAAACCCCACAAGTGGAAGCAACAGTGGACCAAAGAGAGCTGTAGTATGTTATTGATGTGGAACCCCTGGACACGTGAGACCCGACTGTCCCAAGTTGGCCAACCAGAAGAAGGACAACAAGGGAACTTCCTCGCAAGTGTACATGGTTGGGAATGCCCAAGACAATCCAGATTCCAACATCGTCACTGGTACGTTTTTACTAAACCAACAGTATGCATCTGTCTTGTTTGACACCGGGGCAGACCGAAGCTTTATATCTACTGAATTTAGTAAAATATTGGAAATCACTCCATCAGTTTTAGACCCCTACTATACTATAGAACTAGCCGACGGAAAATTTGTGACGGTTGACACCATCATTCGAGGTTGTACCTTAAATCTTTCCGATCACCCGTTTAATATCGATCTGATTCCAGTAAGACTTGGTAGCTTTGATGTCATCATTGGCATGGATTGGCTAGCAAGGTATCATGCAGTTATCTTATGTGATCAAAAACTGGTTCGTATACCTTGGGGAGATGAAACCATGATTATGCGAGGGGACGGTAACCCCGATATAATCAACACTAGACTTAGTGTCATTTCTTGCACCAAAAATCCAGAAATACTTGGTTAAAGGATGCCCCATCTTCCTAACCTGTTTCTCCCTAAGAGACGAGGTAGGCAACTCTAAACCTAGAAGACTTGTCCAACTCACAATGGGTGTATTTTGTAGGGATGTGTTCGACATCCCTCATAAAGAGATGTTGAATGCCCCATGCTTTTGGACATCCCTTTTCCCTCTTCGGGTCCAATTAGTTCGACAATACCATCATCCACCAAACCCTGGGAAATGTAACTACCCCTCTTTAAAAGTCAAAATTTGTGCAAATTTTGAACTAGTAATAGTGGATGCATGACCCCCTTTTTGCAGCACCCAACAAGGCGCGCAATTCTTTATTCTTAGTATCTTCTTTTATTTCCACCATTTGAGGTACTTCTTTTCTACGCCCCTTTCGCCCAGCCCCGCTGCGAATGAAGCAGATTCTTTGCAACTTCCTACCCAATCGCTATCAGCAATAATCTTAACCTCTCTGTTGGGTAAAAGTTTTAGTGCTATCAACTAATGTCTGTATCCCACCAGCTCGAGGTATAGCAGCAAGTCTTCCGCGTATAGTTGTTGACACAGGAGGGGTTCTAGTTAAAATGCTCTTTTTACTTTATTTTAACTTCAACCCCTAACTTTCACCATTGGGTGTGGAGATATAACATATATCTTACCAATAAAGAGGATGCAGAAGTAATGCATCCTCAGCCTTCCCAGAATATATAAAACATGGTGGCATGTCCTCCTCATACCAGAAACCATTTGTAGTGGATTTGCCCTCCTAACCAAATCCCCGACGCCATGGGTCCTCTCCTAGCTCTTGGAAGGATGTAACTGCGACCCCCGTTGAGAAGCCCGCATCTATCCATCCATAGCAGCAGTCACCATTACCGCTCAATCGGATGTATAGTGCGACCCAGATAAAGATCTCTTTGCATTGCTTTCTATCCATCCATAGTAGCAGTGTCCGTTACTGCTCAATCGGATGAATAGTGCGACCCGGACAAAGATCTCTTTGCATTGCTACCTATCCATCCATAGTAGCAGTCTCCGTTACTACTCAATAAGATGAATAGTGTGACCCGGATAAAGATCTCTTTGCATTGCTACCTATCCATCCATAGTAGCGGTCTTCGTTACTCCTCAATCGGATGTATAGTGCGACCCGGATAAAGATCTCTTTGCATCGCCTTCTGTCCACCCGTAGTAGCAGAAGCCTCCATTACTGCTCAACCGGAAGTATAAAGGTAACCTAGATATAGACCACTTCGCATTGATGTTATCATTCGTTCCTGAGAGTGTCCGAAATGAACCATGAACTTAGAACATCCTTTTTCACTTAATATATAACTACATTTTTTGTAAAAGCTAAAATAACGGGGTGGTGCAGTAAAATCCATGATTTTACCATGATTTGATGTAATAAAGTTTCACCAATAATCCTAGAACACTCTCTCATGTGTTATATTTCTATAAGATGTGTGTGAACTTGTCCATTATGTACTTATACTTCTACAATCATTTTCTATTATAATAAGTTACATAACTTAAACCATGCACTTAAAACTAGGAGAACAAGTAATGAGATGTGTAACTAACTATATATGCACAACACTTAACAAAACTTTGGAAATATGTTGTATTAAGTATTTATATCGTATATATGTCTATACATCATAGGCATACATACACATCTTGGACTAGCTCAAGATCCTTTATCTTTGTGTGCTAGCCCAACATAAGCCCACAACAAGCCCATCTTCCTTTTTGGTTAAGCATTACACGGCACCCCACTATGTGGAAGAAGAAGGGATTCCTTGGTTTTGGAAAAGCCAACACTCTACACATACTCTCTTACCAAGGCAATCATACCCCTTTTTGCCTTGCCTCCTCTTTCCCCCTTTAAGCCGGAAACACACACTCTTCACATTCTCTCATGCAAAAACCAAATCTCATTCTCTCTTCACCTTTCTCTCTCAAATCATTCGGTTATAAGCCACAATCATCCAAGTTTGTACATTAAATCCACTAGATCTTTGTCTCATCTTAACTACTAATCATTTAGTAGTAGCATCATCTTTGGAATCATTCTACCAAGCCCTAACCGAACCTTAAGGGTCACGGCTTGGTTTATATTTAGGGTTTTCTTCATCATCTAGATTAGATCTCTAATCTCCTTGTTCATCTAGATCTTCCTTGGTAACTTTTAAGGAAGAAAGGTATACTCCTTATGCTTCTCCATTTTTACTTGCATGCATCATCATCCATCTATAAACACATGTAACCAACTTTGTTAAAAATCAAGATTTGATAAAAACTTGACCATCTAGGTCACGACATATATATGAATACCAATAGTCATGGTTAAAAAAAATTTAATAAAGAAACCTATGACTAGTAATCTATGTTTTAAACTTGATTAAAAATCATAAGAATCATTTTATGAACTTAAATGAAGATGTGGGTTACAAATCTCACTCTTTGGGGCTTTGGTTAACTAATAATCATAGATCTCATAAGTGAGCTTGTGTAACTCAAAAACCATGAAAAACCATGACCTAAAAGGTCACGGCATAATTAAATGGTTAACTAGGATTTATGTACTAAGTTTTAAGTGATGGAATATGTATTATTACATGTATAATGGACTAATAAAAATCACTAAAATGAATTATGTGTACATATATAGCCGTGGGTTATGTATGGCTTTTAATGGGTTTTAAATGTACATGCATGCTATTATAAAACCAAGATCTAGTGTTAAGATTTAAACTTAACATGATAAACATAAAACAAGCTTATAGATCTTATGGGAATATTGGGAGAAAACAAAATAGCCGTGAGCTATATGTTGTTTTCTTGGCATTGTGGTAACCTTGGAAACATGCAAGAAGCCTAGATAATCATGTTGTATTTTTATAAACATTTACAAGACATAAAACTAGCTAAAAAGCTCATCTTGGAAATACGAAGATTAAAATTATAGCCGTGGGTTATATGTATGTATGTATGGACTTATGATTTAGTTTCTTGGTTTGTACATAGCTAGATATTCTTTTGAGGACACTTATAAGTTCATGCAACCTTAAAACAAGTTTAGACTCATCTTAATAAGCTATAATTGAATATAGCCGTGAGTTATAAGCTCATATTAGAGCTTATGACTTGCATGCAACCTTGTAACACATCTAGATCTCATTTGGTACATTAAATAAAATAAACTATGAGTTTTATTCTTTTATTAAGATTTCAAACTAAATATGGATAAGCTAATAATAAGCTTATAAGAAAATCCTAGATTAATACTTACATAGAATGAAAAAGTAATATTTATGGACTAATCAAGCCCATGCAACATTAG
Organism: Glebionis coronaria; assembly: GCA_025667525.1. Lineage (NCBI taxonomy): Eukaryota > Viridiplantae > Streptophyta > Magnoliopsida > Asterales > Asteraceae > Glebionis > Glebionis coronaria. The sequence continues at coordinate 238,637,554 of CM046880.1, forward strand.
CCCAAGACTTAATGGACCTAATAAGCCCATTTGACAAATCTTAGTATCTTAATGGACTTAAGAATATACTTAGGCCCATTTAATTAATTAAAGGACTTAAAAATGTATTTAAGCCCAATAAATGTTATAAAGGCCCAATTAACAAGTTAGTGGACTTAAAATATATTTAGGCTCACTAAATGGCCCATTAGATATTTTAACCCATTTAATGAGCCCATATAATGTTTTGAATGTTTAAATAAAGTTTTTATAATAAAATATAGCTTATAAAAACTTTTGGACTAAAACGACAATTTATGAAACTGAAGGACTAAAACCGTGACTTATGAAACTTGTTTTGATAAATTAGTAAACACAAGGACTGAAAATGTAATTATCTGAAATTCTAGTGTTTAATCAATACTATCCGTGGCATATTAAACCCTAGGGACAATTTTGGAAAGTTTCTAAAAGTTGTTTTGTCATTTTATAACCGTAAGGACCATTTTTGTAATAATCCGAAACATAAAGAAACCCTAGGGACTATTTTTGTCATTTTATGAAAGTTATAAAAGCTAGATATAACTAGGAGGACTAAATCTGCCATAAGCCAAAAGTTTGACAAGCCCTAGGTACCAAATGTGTAGAAGTCCGAAAGTATACTTTGTTTAAAATATGGAGGGACTAGTTTTGCCATTGTCCGAAACTTAAACTAGCCCTAACCCTAATTCTATTTTAAATTTAGTTAAACTTAATTAAAACCTAAACCATACGGATTAATGTATAAATTCTTAAACTTGTAATTGATAAATTATTTTATATATGTTAAATAATTTATGGGAACTTTAAAGTTAAATAAAATATTATATTTTTATTTTAAAAAATAAAATATTTATATTTTTTCTTTATGAAATAAATTGTATAAACAATATGGATATGTATTGTTCCTTCATGTTGTGATCTTTGAGCCTTTGTTGTTGTCTTTTTACTTCGTCTTTAAACTTGAGATCTTCAAATCATCCTTGACTTGTCTTTGCCATCTTGCGATCTTGTGTCTTTATCCACATGCTCATACTTTTCACAATCTTGAAAGCTTGCTAACAATCTCCTTTGAAGAGAGGTCATTCCCCTACATTAATTGATAAGGAATATTTTGATCATCACAGTTGCGGAAGTCTTTAGCTTTCTTGATTGTTGAATGTCTTTGGGCATGAGTGTGTGGTTAATTGAATCTTCGACTTTGCTTAGTACACCGTAACACCACCTTCTTGAGCAAAACATAGACACGGACTGAATGGCTTTGAATTCGTCCTAAATCGGTAGCGTTTTACCTCCGGCGGTGAAGACCGTTAGACGATATTAAACATCGTACCTGTGATTAGGTAGATTCAATTAAGAACCTCCTTGACAGGGTTTCGCGGCTATACTAGCCGTTCTCTTTACTCGACCATCTCAAAGTAAGACTGCGAACATAAAGAGTGAATCAATTGGATAGATATCCGCTTGATTAAAGTCGTCAATTAAAATTCTTGGAACAAGTTTGATTCGTTAAGAATCTTACCACTGTTGCTTTCTAGTTGACACAAGCTTGATTTATAAAGAATCTCGCAAGTTACCTACCGTAGCGCTGCTTGATGTTGACGCTAGAAGGATTTCCATTCAACACTGTGAATATTAATGAATATCACTCTGAATGTTCTGGCAAGATCATAAGATATTGCGTAGAAACCTCAAACGAGTTTGCATCGATAAAGAAACAAACCACTGTTGCTTTTCAGTTTTACATATGTTCAATTCATAAAGAATCTTACATATGACCTACCTCAGTGTTGTTTGATGTTAACACTGGAAGCATTTCAACTCATCATTGTGACTACTAGGTAGTATCACTCTGAGTGTTCTGGCAATATCGCAAGGATATAGCGTAGGACTCTCTTGATCGTCATCCGTGTGTCCTAACGAGATTTGATTGATCTCTTGGCTCTAGATTTGATTTGTGCACTTTTAGTGGTCGGAGGCTGGAGCAGATGCCACCTATTCAATATCAACTATCTCGAAGTGAGAAAGTCAATAGAAGTCGTGTTGATCTCCGTGACAATAAAATAAACATCTTTTGAGAGAAGCCTGAGTAGCTAGGGAAGCGTTGTGCATTACATCAATGGGTCCATGATGTGTTGTGTTCATGATGTGTTGACCCAGTTTTTGCCTAAGTTATATGGAGGGCTAATTTCTTTTTATCCTTTATCCTTACATTTCTTTTTCATTATGTAGCCCCTTTAATGCTTACCAAGACATCATTACTAACACCTTGTTGTGATTGTTCTAGTGTTAGAATCAGTACTTAGTCGGCATTCAGCTACGTTCACATTCTACTCCATCTTTCCTAAGGACTTCTAATAATCTATTGGATTGTCCCTGGGAAGATCCCTCCGGTTCTTGTTGGATCATAGGACTTAAGCCTAACCACCCTTTTGACACCAATAACGTCGTGGATTAAAGATGCTGTGGGTATTTGATCGTAACCAAGAGTGCTTGAGTCTTAGATCACATTTTAATCACACTCTCTCCCCTATCTCTAATATATAAAATCGTTTGATATTAGAGATACCAAATTTGATTAAAAGATATTTTGAAAAATAGTCTTGAAAATCTTCTAGAGAAGAATGTGCCCCCTCAAAAATTGATCCAATTGAATTGTCATTGTGAGGATGTGATCCACATTTCGCTTTTTGAGGATGGGAGTTGTTGAACACAAAATTTTTGAAAGATTTTGAATAATCATTGAAAATTCTTGAAAACATTGTGTTCAACGCTTTTCAAAAAACTCTATTTCTTTTTGGTGAAGAGGTTTTTCTAAAGCATAAACTTGAGTTCATAGACTTTGAATGTCTTGACAAATCCACTCAAGTGTAAGAAGATTTAACTTCGTTTGCTGAGGGTAAGCGCAATAAATCGTACACTCCCCCGTGAATATCGATCTGGGTTGCAATCTGAAAGTGATTATAAGCCATTTTGTTGAGCTCAAAACGTTGAATGTTTTTTGACAAGATCAACACAAGATAGATTGCTCTACCCGTTGTTGGAAAAATTGTCCAAAATAGACATTTATTAAAAGTAGAAATGACATGTTTTAAAAAATATTTACAACTTTCATTCGAGCTTTATGTACACACCATGTCGTTATTGAGCGACATTTCTAGGCACGTCAATATTATCGATACTGAAAGACATGTCGTGAAGAATCTTTTTGGATTTTAAAATATTTTTTAATTTTGTATTTTGCTTTTTCATTAATATTTACATGTAGATGTTTGATAGATGAATCAAGTAGGCTTCTTTGCCAAAATCTCTAGTTCTGTTGGAGTCAAACATCTCATACCAATTTGCCTAACTAGATACGCAAACCTCTCTTTCGAAAGTGCTTTTGTAAAAAAGTCAGCTAATTGGTAATCAGTTCCAACAAAGTATAGTTCAACAATACCCCTTTCAACTTGTTCCTTATGAAGTGATATCTGACATCAATGTGCTTCGTGCGGGAATGATGTACCGGATTGCAGGAGATGGCTATGGTGGAGTTTGAGTCACAGTACATGGGTACTTTATCAAAGTGGAAGCCATAACCCGTGAGTTGTGTTCTCATCCAAAGAACTTGAGCATAACACGCAGATAGAGACACATACTCCGCTTCGGCTGAGGAAAGTGATGTACAATCCTGCTTCTTGGAAGACCATCTCACAAGCTTATCTTGACCTAGAAATTGTGCACCACCAGAAGTACTTTTACGTGTATCAAGACACCCTGCATGATCAAAATCTGAATAGGCCGTTAGAAAGAAACTGATTTCCCTCGGATACCAGAGTCCCAAATGAATGGTATTCTTGATTTACCGAAAGATCCGTTTAACCTCCTTGAGGTGCTTTTCAGTGCGTCGTGCTTGATATCGTGCACAATAACACGTAGCATGTGATATATCAGGTCGGCTTGATGTTAAGTACATGAGGGAGCCGATCATGGAACGATATTTGGTTTGATCTATGGCGTCTCCCTCCAAATCATCATCTAGGGATGTAGTTGATAATGGTGTCCCAACGGGGTCACATGAGGTCATACAATGCTTTTGATTATCTCTTGACAATACTTAGCTTGGTTAGTAAAGATACCACTTGGGGATTGGTGAACTTGAATTCCTAGAAAGAATTTTAATTCACCCATCATAGACATTTCAAATTTATTGTGCATTACTTTTTCAAACCATTTTGAATGTTTTGGGTTTGTAGACCCGAAAATAATGTCATCAACATAAATCTGCACCAGCAAAATGTCATCCCATATTTATAAGTGAACAAAGTTAGATCAACGGAGCCTTTTGAGAAACCTTTGGAAACTAGAAATTTCGAGAGCTCGTCGTACCACGCCCTTGGAGCTTGCTTGAGTCCATAAAGTGCTTTGTGGAGACGATACATCTTGTTAGGATAAAGAGGATTAACGAATCCTTCCGGCTGCGTGACATAAACTTCTTCCTTCAAAGGATCGTTAAGAAATCTTGTCTTTACGTCCATTTGATACACGATAAATACGTTATGTGAAGCATAAGCAAGGAAAATCCTGACCGCTTCCATTCGAGCTACTGGTGCAAATGATTCTTCAAAAGCAATACCCTCTTTCTAGCCATACCCTTTAGCCACTAGCCTACCTTTGTTCTTGATGATTGTGTTTTCTTCATCCATCTTGTTTTTCCAGACCCATCGAATATATATTGGAATTACATCGTATGGTCTGTCAACAAGTTCCCAGACTTTAAGTCTTTCAAATTGAAGAAGTTCATCTTGCATCGATTCAATCCAAGCATGATCATCCATGGCTTCTTAGATGTTTTTCTCTTCAGCTGTACTCACGGCGAGTGCGAACATACAAACATCACCATCGGTTTCAAGCTGTCGTCTTGTACGAACGGGCTGTGAAGGGTTTCCAATTACTTGAACCAAAGGATGATCTCGGGTCCAATGATGTGTTGAAGGATGTCATTGGTAGAACGTATGCATATTTGACGGATCAACATGGCGAGTAGAAGACTCTCCAGTTTCATGTACCGATGTACCAAATGGGTTGTGAAAATCGTCATTGTTAGAGAATGCATTATCTGCTTGATTTTTGTTCTCTGGAGCAATGAAAGTAGTTGTGGATGTTGTAGGATCGATTGTTGAGGTGATATTATGAGGAGGTATATCTGCAGCAACCCGTGTTGAAGTAGATGAAGTTGTATCCTTTTGTTGATGATGATCAGTATCATCATTCTTATCATGACTGACAGAAGAAGACTTTGATACAACATGTTTCTCCCCTGTGAAATATTCATCAAACATTGGTCCATATAACATTTCCAACTCTTCAATTGTCGTGTCTACTGTCATATCTGCTCTTGAAACATGTTCAGGAACCAGCTTTGAACTTGACGGGTCATTGTTGTGGTTTTAAGTTCCGAGTTCTGTGCGGTTGTGCACAGAAGTCTTTTGTCGTTGTGGATCGGGACTTAAATTGTTTTGTTCAAGTGCCATTTCTTGTAATTCATCAAATTTGATATGAATAGTCTCGACTATCAATTTTTTTCTTTTGTTGTACACTCTATATCCCTTAGACTGAGTTGCATTTCCCACTAGAATGCATGCATCACCTATTTCTTTCATCTTGTCCAGATTTTCACCATCTCGAATAATGTAACACGTACATAGAAAAAACATGAAGGTGTTTGAGTGAAGGTTTTCGATCATGAATTATGTGATATGGTGTCTTTTCGTATCTTGGGATAATTAAGGATCAGTTTTGTGTGTAGCATGTAGCTGACACTCCTTCGGCCCAAAACAATATTGGTAGTTTTGAAGCAGATAATAATGTTCGAGCAACCTCAATTAAAGTACGGTTTCGTCTTTCAACAACTCCGTTTTGTTAGGGTGTTCGAGCAATAGATGTTTCATGTTCAATCCCTTCGGCTTCAAAATAATTCTTCAGAGTTGAATTCAAGAATTTTGTGCCTCTGTCAGTACATACCACTTTCACTTGAGCTTGAAGACCACGTTGTATCAGCTTAAGGAAGTTAATGAGAACCTCAGGTGTTTCATCCTTGGACCTCAAGAAGTGAGTCCACGTGTACCTTGAGTAGTCATCGACAATTACCATAACGTATTTCTTCCCATTGATGCTTTGAACATGCATGGGTCCACACAAATCGATATGAAGAAGATCTAACAGTCCTTTAGATCTTGGTGTAGTCTTTGTCTTGAAACTAATCCGTTTAGCTTTACAAAGCTCACAAGAAGAACAAAGATGATCCTTGATGAATTTCAAGCTTGGAAGACCTCTCACAATATCTTTCTTGGAAAGCAAGTTGATGGTATCAAAATTAAGATGAGATAGACGTTGATGCCATAACCATGGCTGAGTCATTGAAGCTTTAGCCATGAAGCAAATTGGAGTTTTAGAAGTTGTGCCTTGAAGTGAAATAGTGTAGAGATCAATACCCCGTGAACTGGTAAGTAAGTCATTCCCATCATAATCACGAACAAAACATGTCTTCTTTCTGAAAACAACCTCCAAATCTGCATCACAGAATTGACCAACCGAGAAAAGATTGTGATTGAGCCCTTCGACGTAGTATACCCTTTTGATCGTTATATTCCCCTGAACCAAATCTCCATATCCTAGGATCGGTGAAAATTGATCATTTCCGAATCGGACCGTACCCAGGAACTTCTCCATGAAGTTAATTAGAAGCTTGAGATTCCCCCTCATGTGCTTCGTGCATCCGGAGTCCAGTATGAAGAGAATTATTTCTATCACCTATAGAAGAATTAGAAGACGATGGAGCATTTGCTAAATTTGATTCCATATCAGTTGTGATTTCTGATGCATTAGTTTCCCTAGTTTCAGCACTTCAAGGCACACTAACGTTCGGTGTCACGTTTTCTTTCCTAACCATAGGCATCCATTTATATCCTGGAGGACATTGATTAGCAAACCACCATTTCCAAGACTTGCTATCAGACTCATATAATTCCCTAATTCTGCTTCTAAGGGTCTTAGTGGTGGAGTCTGATGCAATACTTTTCTTAGTGGGGGTTGCACCAGAATGGTTCACTTTGCATTTGCTTTTACTAGCACTAATAGGCATCACAACTTGCTTCTTAGTTCTAGTATCTACGCCTTTCACATTAGTCATAGCACATAGAGAATGATCAGCATTAGCACATTTTCCACATTTCACACAAACAAACTTAACATTTAAATATTCAAAGAAGTCGAATCATTCAAATCGTCATTACAAGGGATTACAGACGTTTTATTCTTAGTAACATTCAAGTTCCTAGGGTGGTCTTATACTTTCTTCATCTTCCCTTGACTTTTGTTTTGCCAAACCTTTTCATTCATTCGAGTGCTCTTAAGCTGAGGCCGGCTAACACTAGCAGTGGGGACTACTCCTGTAGTAAAAGACACACATCTATTAGTGTTTCTAGAAGTCTGAGGTGGGTGACTATCTTTGTTTTGTGTGGCTTTAGTGGCTAATCGATACATCCCTGGTTTGAGCACATTTGTGCTTTGTGCTTAAATAACCGTTTTGGGACGAGTATGTGGTAACCTATGCTTCCCATCCATCTTGGGGGCAAACCCAGATGTTGCAAATGAGGAATTTGAGAAAATATATGGTTTTCCCAAGACAGAGGATTTATTCACTTTATACGCATTGGGTTGTTTCACAACAGATTTCTTAACGCTAGGTTCCACAACTTTACCACCCATCTTAGCAACGAGTTTCTTCAACTCTGCTATTGCTATGTCTTTTTCTTGTAACTGAGCTTTCAAATCCGCAATATCAAGACTTTTTTCGTTTAGTAATTGACATGACTCGGATAATTTTACTTCTAAAGGTGTATCATTTGAAAAACTGCCAACTTTATTTTGCAAAGCAAGTTCAAGTGAATGACAATGTTTTTGAAGAAAATCATATCTATGTTGAAGTAACGAAAACTCTTTTTGGTCAATTTTATTCGAAAGCTCGGTTTCAAGACGTTCACACTCTTTGACTTGATCAAGATATTTGCATGCAATATCAGAATATTCATCAATATCAGCACAAGATGTAACAGAGACACGCGTAGTATCTTTTGAGAGGCATTCTTGCAAGAGTAGATCATATGCTATAGAAAAATCGTCTCTTTCAGGTTGATGGTCGTGAATTTATTTTTCAAGAGATTCCACATATTTCAAATCGTCAAACATTTCTTGCTCTATTAACTTTTCAAATTCCAAAGCATGTTTCTTTGTTCTCTCCGCAAGAGGAATCAAAACAGTTATCACAAGAACAGTTATATCGTGAGGAATTTATTTATCACCTTTCAAACGTTCACGTTTTTTCCAGTCATCATCAATAACCTTTTTAAGATTTCCAATGTTACTCTTAAGAATACTAAGTGCTTGCTTATAGAAGCTTGATGCGGCAAGTATCTGATATATTTTGAAACATTAGTTTTCTTAGTGGCAAAAACTTGTCTCCATTTAATTCTTATTTGTGCACATTCGTAAAATATTTGCTCACAAGACTTCTGTTTTTGTGGTTTGAAAATTTCATAAAGACTATTTTCATAAGCATAATTATATAGTTTCACAAAGTCTTTATTCACTGGTGATCTACTCTCCTCTTTAAAACATAGTGACTCATCACTAACGGGCCTAACAAGAAGACAATCAAGGTGGGTCCATTGGAACTCCTCAAGATAGAGTCGTGGGTTCTCAGATTGAGCTTGCTCAAGGTACTTAGGACCAACAAAACTAGCTTTACCCTTGAAAATCAAACGAGGTGCCGACATTCGCATGGTTTGAATAGATTGATTTGTTTTATAAACAATTTTCTTATAGAAATCAATTTGAACTTCAAGTTCCACAACTTTGTCGATGTCTTTTGCTTGTTTAATTTTGAAAGATTTTTGCAAGTTAGCAACCTCTTCCGTCTTCGCAGTGACTAGTTTAGTTTTATCCTCTTGAAGAAAACCAATCTTTTGAGTTAACTCATTCACTTTATTTTTGGGTAAAGGGACTAATCCCGATAAAATATATTAACCCAACCAATAAGCACAATAGAATACGGCAGATTTACCGTATTAACCTCAAGCAAAGCTTGAACTACAAGATCATATGACACACCATATATCTTACCATATTACAAAACCAATAACACCTATAGGGAAAAACCACCTACAAGTGCAAAAACCACCTACTCATTCACTTTAATGGTAGCAAGATACGTTTTGTGTCGTTCAGTACTTAAAGAGGTGTTATAATTACGTTTCTCTTGTTTTAAAAGCTTAAGAGTTTCGCTGTATTTAGTTTTAAACACATCCTTAACTGTAGTAATTACACCCCCTTTGTACCTAGCCAGCTCTTTTTCTTTTTGAATAAGCTCAGCTCTGCAGCTTGCAAGAAGCTCATTAGATTTTATAACTTCAACTTTGCTTTCTTCAGATATCCATGAATTTGTAAAGGGTCATGAGTTATTATTAGTCTTTTGAGAAGTTCACATCTTAACAACGGCAATAAAACTGAAAAGTTGATAGTGCCAGTAGAATGAATTGATTGATTATGACATAATGTCATTGTCATAATTGATGGGAACTCGAGTAGAAATCCCCTAAAAGATAAGATGTTGATTATCAAAAGGATCTAAATAATTCTTGATGGATGACCATATCCTGTATTTAGACTTGAAATTATACCATGAATGGTTATAAACTGATCATAGATCTTGTAATCTAGAAAGAACTTAAAGTAAATTTATTAAAAGATGTTTCTATTATCTGAAACTTTAGGAGCTATTTTCTGGTGAATTACCTAGACTTTCGCCATTAAGGCAAGTTGAATTTGGTATTGATTATATTCCCGATGCTGCACCCGTGGCGTGTGCACTGTACCTCAGCACCATCTGAATCGAAAGTGTTACCGTACAACTGAGAGAGTTGTCGGAGAAATCTTTTATTCTACCAAGCTCGTCATTATGAAGAGCTATGGTGTTATCATTCCTTATGTTTATTGATTACCATGAACTAAGTAAATTGACGATCGAAGTCGATATCCATTACCCAAGATGATAGATTTGTTCGATCATTTACAAGGTTCTAGCTATGTTTTAAAGATTTGATCCACGGCATGGTTATCATCAACTTCGCATCCGCAAAAAAAGATTAACTATTCCAATCACTACATTCAGAACTTGTAATGAACATTATGAGTTTCATGTATGTCGTTTGGATTGACCAATGCACATGTAGCATCCATAAATTTGGTGAATCTCGTGTGTAGGCTGTAATTTGATAAATTCATGCTTGTGATCCCATTAAGGACCATTTGTTTGTTTCTAAGAATAAGAATGAGTTAATAATTATTTATAGACTGCCCTGAATTGGCCGAACAATGAAAACCTGTACCTTGAATATTTAACATGTGATTTAAGTCTTAATCCTTTATATTAAATGACCGTGTAATTAATAGATAATGGAATGTATATTGACTCTTCAAAGATTAGAGCCATTTAAGGCTTTGGGTTATACCAAAAAGAAGGTGCAAAAATATTTTGACAGATATTTTATCAAAGGATTTTAAGGAATCATTCCCTTAAACCCAAATCATTTAACTAAACTCCTTTAGGGGTAAATGTTTGTGTATACCTCAAGACAACCTAAGAGGAATTGAGGAAACCATTTAAACCATGCCTTGGAATTTGAAACGACAATTTTTGCTTTTCAACTAAGAAAATTTTGACCAAAGTATAGATAAAGAATTTCTCGAACATTGACGGATCTTATTAATTATTTTCGATAAATCAACAAAAATTGTGTTAACTAAATTCAAATTCATTTTGAACATTTTTCTATAATTGGACGAACTAGGAAATTAAAAAAATTTTACATTGACGTTTCATAAAAATTAAATATTTATTATTTAATTACTTGTAATAATTATCGACGCTTTAAACGTCGGATTGAGCGAAACTAATAAACATAATAGTTGAGACGAAACCAAAACTTAGAAAATATGAAGAAAGAATTTCTGAGTGAATTGTGATCATGATAATTATTTCATCAAGAAAGGTGAATGTAGATACTGACACATTATGTAGAAGGATAAAAAATCAATTGTGTTCCTTAGTAATGACTGTGCAAAATAAATTGCCGAGCAATTTAAAAATAGCCGATGCTTTTAAAAAGGATAATATAGATAATTAAAGGGGTTCGCGGCTAATGTGAACCATTAGAAATGAGAGCCGATGGCGTTAATTGTTTAAAAGGCCACTTGTGGTTGCCTGACTATGAAGGATTTCGAGATTTAGTCATATTAGAATCTCATAAGATTAAGTATTCTATTCATGTCATTTCTGATTTAATGTATCTTTATCTGAAGAAGTTGTACTGATGGCAAATTATGAAGGCAGAGATCACCTCATACATTAGTAAACGTCTAATTATTGCAAAGGTCATCATCTGAATTTGATTCGATTTGGGTCATCGTCGACAGACTGACCAAATCTACTAATATCATTCCCATTAATGATAAATTCTCGATGAAGAAATTGACTCTTTGTATTTAAAAGAGTTGTGTAAACATAGTGTGCCGTATCAATCATCTCTATCAAGATCCTCACTTCGCATCGAATTTCTAGAGATTTGCTCAGAAGTCATTGGGAACGAACCTTGATGAGAGTACTGTTTACCACCCCAATCGAAGGGACGAGGTAAAGTAACAATACAAAACACTAGAAGTGTAGTTTTATGCTTGAATAATTGACCTTTGGTAATAAACCGTATAATCGCTTTCCTTTGAATAGATTATCATTGATAATTATCGTATTAGGATCGAGATCGAATCTTGTGAGGATCTAAATAGAAGAGCATTTGTAGGCAGGAGTTGGGATGAAGATACCCGACATACACCCATTATGAGTTGGACATGCCTTTTAGGTTTAAGGTTGCCTATGATGACAAACCTAACCTTACAAAATACCCGACCCGTGAAACCTGAAATGATTGTTGAAATTAGGATCTGACTATTGACTGCCGGTAGTGGGCAGGAGATTATGTGAATATGAAATGTAGATCTTGAAGTGCATGATGGGTAGCGAAGATATGCCAAAAAATTATAGAAAAATGAATTGATAATCTGAAAGATCATGGGAAATAAGTCCCTGTTGTATGGGACCATTGAGATAATATAAAAGTTGGTTTGAAAGGCATATAAGATGGATCTACCCTAGGACTTCAAGGGCTGCGTGAATTATGTTCGTATATCGAACTTGATAAAATGTCTATCAAGTGAAAATCTGAGTACTTCTTGATAAAGTTTAGATCGGCGAAAGGTTGCATTCATCAAAAACCCGTGACCATCATGGATAGAGAAAGTAAGTCAACATTAAGCCTGATCGTATTCTCGTAGTTATGTCTGATGAAACTCGCGTATTGTAATGAATTACACTCGAGAGAAAAGATCGAATGTGGAGGAAATACCCACATGGCTTTAACTCTATAAGAAGCGAGTAGTAAGATAAATTGATCTTTGAGGACAAAGATCCTGTTTAGGGGTAAATGCTGTGACAATCCGTCAATTTATGATCGATATTTTATTCTCAAGTATTATTTAAAACTATTATTTTAATGTTATATTATGAACTCACTCATTTTTGGGAAGAAATTTGGGTTTACGTCTTTGAAGTCGCATGGACTACGTCTAAACCGGAGAATTCTACGTTACGTGCTTACGTTTACGTATACCGTTTTTGGTGGCAGTCCGACACTTCAAGAAATAAAATTATTCTTGAATATTATTTTGGAATTTTAATTTGTGTTGGTTCATAAACTCACAAATTTACGAGAAGAGATTAGGGCTTACTTGCAAAATTTAACGTCTTTTACGATTAAACCAGAAAACCCTAGGTTTACGTGTTTACGCTTTTTTGCTCCGTTTTTGATGAGAAAAATTTTATTAGAATCTTTTTGTGCCGTAGATTCATTATTTATAAAAACGTTTTTCGTAAAACGACCCGAAGGCACGCAAATCGAGGAAACTAGAATCGAGGAGTACCCGTAAATTAGTGGAGATGAGACAAGTGGGACATTTGTCCCACCCCCACTAATAAACATCCAAAAGCAAGCCACAAGAGCTTGGTGTCAAAAATTTAACAAGTGTAGAGACACTTCACACACACTTGACCAAATCACATGCAAAACCACTCAAAACACCAAAACCACCAACTTTTTCTCACACAACACACTCACACATGCAAGATTAATAAAACTTTATCAAACCTATCTTTCGCTCCCTATGTGAACGTCCAACATCCACCCCAAAACACCATCTTCATCATAATTGTAACCACAAACTTTATCTATAATCAACATATGTTGATCACCACTTAAAAAGATGAAGATTGGAGGTGATTATAACATGTGAAAAGGAGTTTCCATGGATCTTAGGGGCTGATTTTCATGAAGATATTCATCCATTTGAAGGACCCAAGAAGTTCATTTGCCAAGTTGAAGGTTTGGTAACAGGGAACCAAGTCTTGTTCATCAAAATCCTATCATTTCATCACTTTGGTGGTATAGAGATTATTTCTTCCTATCATCTTGTTATTTTGAATATGTAATCTTGTATTTTCTTCATTTATGTATATGTATATGATGATGAATGATGATCAAAATTATTATGTGGGGATCATGTGTTGATAAACTTGGTTAAAAAGATGGAAAACTACATGTAAAAAGGTTAAAATCATGCTTAAATTATTAGGCTGTATAAAACAGTAAAGACCTTATGATAAATTGTTAAAATGGCTTGGATAAATTAATATATAGTAAGATATGAGACTTGTACATATGTGAGAGTTGGCCACACAATGGAGTCCATAAAATGAGTGAGATATGATCAAAACAATATTGAAGTCCAAATCTGAGTAGTCTGTTTTGGACGGACTGTTAGAGACATTTAGAGATTGATTGAGCAGTAGCTAAAACTGAGTTAATTGTAGCACATTCATGTAGTTTGTGCTACCCAAAAATGAGCTTCTATCTCCTTGTATAACGCGAGATATTGTAAAAATGGTGAAAGTGAAAATAATAATCAGATTTGTAAACTAAATGTATATATTATAAAATGAGCACCCAATAAAACTAATATAAAATATATACCTAAAACCTACTAACTTATATATTACATATAAATAAGTATTTACTTTGGTAAATAAATGGGACATTTAAAAAAATGGCAATTTGATAAGTCTTATAAGTTATAAAACTATATACATAAGTTTTACGTCTTTTCGGCTAAAACCGAAAGATTAACGTTTCTGTCAATTAAACCTTAGACGGTCGGACCCGTCTAATGTAATAACTTTTATAACTTATCTACTGATGTATAAGTACATTTGACAAGTAAAAACCAATAAAACCCGATCTTTATAACATATGGACATTAACGGACCAAAGTAGCCTTATTGGACTATTGACCCAATTAGTTTGGATAAACACTAATGGATTTACTCATTAGGCTTAACCCACTTGGGCCCAACATATGAGTAAAGGCCTGATATTAAAAGTAGAATTGGGCTAATATAAAGTATTGGACTTTAATGGGCTTATTGGGCCTTAATATAAAATTGGATTAAAACTAGTGTAACTAGTCAAAATTTTGACTAACACATAACACTATAATGTGTATGAAGATATAGACTCCCACATGATCATCATCATACTCATGATATCATCATATATACATAGCCATTGTTTTTATAAAGTCATTGGACAAGAGTCTAAGACGAGTATTATTTGTCTAGGTTTCCGTGATTAAAGCACGTACCGTACATCCAAATCGCCGATAACCCGCCTTTCCCAATCAGCGTGAGTTCATAGCCTCGCACTCTTTTAAATGTTTTATGAAATGTTTTATAAACCCGCGAGGGAGATAACATGTTAGTTTTAATAAAATAGGACACAATTTGTCCCAATTGTTTGTTTATTGATTTAGACCCGAATGATTATATGACCCGGGGAATAATTATATGACCCGATGTATGAAATGAAATGGATTATTATAGTTAGGTTATGTCACTAAAAGTCCTATTAACATGAATTGTGAACTACCGGGATTTGGTAGACACTTATGCATATAATAGTACCATTTGGGGAAGATCACCCCAGTTCGCGCCTTGACGGTTGATCCCCGTCGTGCCACATTGATTGGTAAGCGAATTTATGTATGAGAAGAGTTATATAAGCATGATTATTGTGACGACACGTTGTTATAGATGGGCAAATAATAATCCAATAACGAAAATACTGCTATACGCATTGAATTCCAATATATTACCTGACTAGCAATACGGGGTCTTATTATTGATATTATGTTCGTGTTTTGGTTTCACATAACCATATTCATATAACAGTTTTATTTAACTCTATACAACGTTATAAAACGTATTGTATGATGTTTTTACGACATTGGTTCGTATAATGGTTTTGAAGGCAAAACCCCGTGGATTAGTCGACCAATGAGTCGGAAATCACGGTTACCAAAAAAATAAAAAATAAAAAATAAAATAAATAAAAAATGGTTTTGAAGGCAAAAGCCTATAGTATGATTTACAACAAAGATTTGTATAAAATGTCTTTGGCCTATTTTATGGCCTACTACAAAGATTTGTACAAAATGATTTTCGGTAATAAATATATACCGATGATATATTAATGGTTTTTATTAAACTCTATGAATTCACTCGGCGTTTTCGCTGACCTTTTCTTGTAACATGTTTTATCTCAGGTACTTGAAGGTAATTCTCAGGAAGACGACAAGAATTTATGGCCCGCATTCAAATAAAATTTCCGTTCAAATGTTTTGTAAAATTGTATAAAATACTATGACTTTTGACCTATGTAATTTGACGTTTATGAATGGAAAATGCTTTTTTATTAAACGACGCGATTTTTATGCGTTGTCTATGATTTGAGTAATGGTGCTATCCCGTAACACCAACGACTCTTCCGCTGAACTAAAGTATGAATATTTGGGGGTGTTACAGTTGTCATCTTCAGTGACTTTGAGAACTTCTTCAATCTTTGCCATGTATGAGTAATGTGCTTCAAGTTCTTGGTCGGAAAATTCATCATCAGTATCATCAAGAATTTCTCCTTCCTCAGCCGACAATTTAACCCCAGCTTCCATCTTCTTGTATAGCAGCATATTTTCCTTATGATTTCCAGAGTCTCAAACCCGTTCCCGCTTCCTACATTCCTTTGCCATATGCCCATAACCTTGACAATTAAAGCACTGAATCCCACTTTGCTCAACCACTTGATTTCCAACAGTTCCCTATTCCCAGCAACAGTAGCAATCCTCTGAGTATCATACTTAGCAGTTTGTTCCAGATTTCTTGTAAAAAACTTTTGTTATGAATACTTAAAGTGTTTCTTAAATTATTGCAAGTTATCTGTGTTCCTTTACTCTTTTCAGTTGTCTTGATTTATTTTTATGCATTTAGTTAAAAAAGTTTATCAAAAGCCTTTATAAAATAATTTATTTTCTTGTTGTAAACCCTTTTGAGATCCATAAAGCTTTAAGCTTTATGTGTTTTGGATTGACAAACCAGCATACAAAGTCTAAATTTCTTTGTTATATTCAGTTTATAAACTTTTATTCAAAAGTTTGGTTCCAAAAACATTGGTGTTTCAAGTTTTGTAAAAGGAAGATTTCTGTTTCAATATTTGTTTGATCTTATTGTTCATCAGTTGACCCTAAAGCTATCTGACAAATAGCTTTTGGATCAGTTCTTGGGCCTTTACCTTTTTCTTTTGTGGTGTTGTGTTTCACAGGTTCCATTTAGAAGATATATTAGGTGGTGTTATACTGTTGTAGTCTCACCACCATCACTCTCTACATAAAACAGTTTCTTCCATTTCCCATAAGCTCATTTTTGGCTAATTGGAGAAGGCATTAGCTTGCCTTTGTGAGCTTTGGAAGTAAAGCCACAAGGTATTTAGCTTGAACCCTCTAAATGTGCTATAATATGTGATTTTGTGATTTCTTGTAGATAATCTATTTATGTGATAGTTAGTGGCTTGTTTATGTGTATTTGAATGATATATGCATGTTTTGATCAGTCCTTAGGTGTTTAATGTGGTTTTGATGCAAGATAGTGTGTTAAAATTTCATTTTCAGTTTATAAAGGGGTGTTTGGGTTTGGGGATTTATTTGACTTTGGTTGACATAAGGTGGGTAAAAACCAGTTAAACACACTTAAATGGTTAGTGGTAGGTGTTATTGATAGTTTACTTCAATTGTGGTAGTTTAAATCAGATTTTACTTGGTTAAAATTCGTAAAAACAGCCATATTTTATCAGTAGTCTTAATTGATTTGTTTTAGTGATTTGAGCTTCAATATCTTGTAAGCTGTTAGATTATAGGTTAATCTAGGATTGTTATTAGTTAGGTTGTGGTTTTGTATGCTTTAATGGTAATTATTGTGGCTCAAAACTCACTTGGTGGTCAAGTATATCAATTAAAGTAGCCCAGACCCATATCTTTATATCAGTAACTGTAAATTGCCCCATTGAGTGCTTATTTGTCTTGATCTGTGTGCTTTTTGCTTGTTGTGACTCCCCACAACCCAATTGGTTGTGGGGGTGCCATTTGTTTCCAAATAAACCAACAAAGCATCAAGAAAACGACCTTTCTTTCATTTTTCTATTAAGAGTAGTGGGAAAAAGTTCCCACTGCTAGTGTAATCTTTCCCACTGTTGGACTACAAGACAAAGCCACCAGACCTGTCATTGTCAGTTTCTAAGTTTTTTGTCTGTAGTGGACTTTTTTGTACCTAATTTGTGATGATCAAAACAAGAAAGAAAGGAATAAAATAGATGAAGAGTAGATGAATTATAAAGAGAGAGAAAGTAAGAGAGAAAAGAGAGTGAAGTGTGTGAAACTTTAGAAATATTAGATTAAGAAAAAATGAACAACCAACACCCCTCCCTAACATTTTTTTCTCTTGTTTGGAAGATGTAGAAACTGTCAATCACATTTTTTTCTCTTGTGAATTGGCGTCTATCCTGTGGGGCAAGTTCGCTCCTTGGTGGGAGATTGATCTTCCAGTTTGCTCTTTTATTGACGATTGGTACGGGTGGATTGACTCTTTACACATCTCGCGGGGGTCTAAGGCTGTAATTGAAGCAGTGGGAGGTACGATTTTATGGTGCATTTGGAAGCTTAGGAATGATCTTCTCTTTTTGCATACTCCGATGAAGAAGTCCTGTGTATGGGACTTGATCCTTTCGTTCTCTTATCTTTGGATTTTTTCTCGAAATCATAATTGTAAGTTTAGGTGGGATTGTTGGCTGCGTAAACCTTTAGATTCTTTTTCTCCCTTGTAATGTTTTTGTAGCTTTTAGCTAGCTTTAATAAAATTGCCGTTCAAAAAAAAACACCCCTCCCTAACATGCTAGGAAGTGTATTTATAGCCTTGTCTACATGTGGCATAATGGCTATATGTTTGATTGGGCCGGGCTTGAATAAATGCTTAGTACCTTGAAAGAGGCCTTTTAAGCTAGCCACCAAGACCGTAATGTCACGACTATTTTAACTACCTATTACAACATTTTAATAAATGTTACAATAATAAACTATGACCGAGCATTCTTGTTTGACTCAACATTTTGAGGCAAACAATCTCCCCCAATGTAAGATCATTCCTCTTTGATATTTGGAGTTCACTGGAGGTTACGAATCTCGTCATAAATGATTCTTGAATGTGTAATAGTAGTCTTGTTCCTTCATGCTGTGATCTTTGAGCCTTTGTTGTTGTCTTTATATTTTGTCTTTAAACTTGAGATCTTCAAATCATCCTTGACTTGTCTTTGCCATCTTACGATCTTGTGTCTTTATCCACATGCTCATACTTTTCACAATCTTGAATGCTTGCTAACAATCTCCTTTGAAGAGAGGTCATTCCTCTACATTAATTGATAAGGAAGATTTTAGTCATCAGAGTTGCGGAAGTCTTTAGCTTTCTTGATTGTTGAATGTCTTTGGGCATGAGTGTGTGGTTATTTGAATCTTCGACTTTGCTTAGTACACCGTAACGCCACCTTCTTGAGCAAAACATAGACACGGACTGAATGGCTTTGACATTCGTCCTAAATCGGTTGCGTTTTACCTCCGGTCGGTGAAGACCGTTAAATGATATTAAATATCGTACCTGTGATTAGGTACATTCAATTAATAACCTCCTTGACAGGGTTTCGCGGCTGTACTAGCCGTTCTCTTTACTAGACCGTCTCAAAGTATGACTGCGAACATAAAGAGTGAATCAATTGGATAGATATCCGCTTGATTAAAGTCGTCAATTAAAATTCTTGGAACAAGTTTGATTCATTAAGAATCTTACCGTTGTTGCTTTCTAGTAGACACAAGCTTGATTCATAAAGAATCTCGCAAGTTACCTACCGTAGCGCTGTTTGATGTTGACGCTAGAAGGATTTCCATTCGTCACTGTGAATATTGATGAATATCACTCTGAATGTTCTGGCAACATCATAGAGATATTACGTAGAAACCTGAAACAAGTTTGAATCGATAAAGAAACAAACCACTGTTGTTTTTCAGTTTTACATATGTTCAATTCATAAATAACCTTACATATGACCTACCTCAGTGCTGTTTGATGTTCACACTGGAAGGATTACCACTCATCATTATGAATACTAGGTAGTATCACTCTGAGTGTTCTAGCAATATCGCAAGGATATAGCGTAGGACTCTCTTGATCGTCATCCGTATATCCTAACGAGATTTGATTGATCTCTTGGTTCTAGACTCGATTTGTGCACTTTTAGTGGTCAGAGGCTGGAGCAGATGCCACCTATTCAATATCAACTATCTCGGAGTGAGAAAGTCAATAGAAGTCGTGTTGATCTCCGTGACAATAAAACAAACATCTTTTAAGAGAAGCCTGAGTAGCTAGGGAAGGGTTGTGCATTACATCACTGGGTCCATGATGTGTTGTCTTCATGATCTGTTGATCCAGCTTTTGCCTAAGTTGTATGGAGGTCTAATTTCCTTTTATCCTTTATCCTTACATTTATTTTTCATTCTTAAACCCCTTTAATGCTTACCAAGACATCATTATTAACACCTTGTTGTGATTGTTCCAATGTTAGCATCAGTACTTAGTCGGCATTCAGCTACGTTCACATTCTACTCCATCTTTCCTAACGACTTCTAATAATCTATTGGATTGTCTCTGGGAAGATCCCTCTGGTTCTGGTTGGATCATAGGACTTAAGCCTAACCAACCTTTTGACACCAATAACGTCATGGATTAAAGATGTTGTGGGTATTTGATTGTAACCATGAGTGCTTGAGTCTTTAGATCACATTTTAATCACATTTTCTCCCCTATCTCTAATATATAAAATCGTTTTATATTAGAGATACCAAATTTGATTAAAAGGTATTTTGAAAAATAGTCTTGAAAATCTTCTAGAGAAGAATGTGTCAAACTAGCATGAAATTGTTTAGAACGCTCCCCCTCAAAAATAGATCCAATCGAATTATCATTGTGAGGATGTGATCCACATTTCTCTTTTTGAGGATGGAAGTTGTTGAACACACAATTTTTGAAAGATTTTGAATAATCATTGAAAAATTCTTGAAAAAATTGTGTTCAACGCTTTTCGAAAAAACTCTATTTCTTTTTGTTGAAGAGGTATTTATAAAGCATAAACTCGAGTAAATAGAATTTGAATGTCTTGACAAATCCACTCAAGTGTAAGAAGATTTAACTTCGTTTGCTGAGGGTAAGCGCACTAAATCGTACACTCCCCCGTGAATATCGATCCGGGTTGCAATCTGAAAGTAATTACAAGCCATTGTGTTGAGCTCAAAACGTTGAACGTTTTGTGACAAGCTCAACCCAACATAGATTGATCTACCCGTTGTTGTAAACATTGTCAAAAATAGACATTATCCTTTATTAAAAGTAGAAATGACATGTTTTGAAAAATATTTACAACTTTCATTCGAGCTTTATGTACACACCGTGTCGTTATTGAGCGACATTTCTAGGCACGTCCATATTATCGATACTGAAAGACATGTCGAGAAGAATCTTTTTGGATTTTAAAACATTTTTTAATTTTATATTTTGCTTTTTCATTAATATTTACATGTAGATGTTTGATAGATGAATCAAGTAGGCTTCTATGCCAGAATCTCCAGTTCTGCTGGAGTCAAACATCTCATACCAATTTGCCTAACTAGATACGCAAACCTCTCTTTCGAAAGTGCTTTTGTAAACAAGTCAGCTAATTGGTAATCAGTTCCAACAAAGTATAGTTCAACAATACCCCTTTCAACTTGTTACTTATGAAGTGATATCTGACATCAATGTGCTTCGTGCGGGAATGCTGTACCGGATTGCAGGAGATGGCTATGGTGGACTTTGAGTCACAGTACATAGGTACTTTATCAAAGTGGAAGCCATAATCCGTGAGTTGTGTTCTCATCCAAAGAACTTGAGCATAACACGCAGATAAAGACACATACTCCGCTTCGGCTGATGAAAGTGATGCAATTTGGCATTCATTCATGGTTGCTATTAATTTAGTGTCGCTTTTAATTTTCTAGGGGTCCTTTAATCTGGGTTTTTGTTATCGTTTGTTTTTACGATTAAAAAAAAAATAGTTACTGTTTGTTTAGGGTTTATTTTTCGTGGTTAGGGCTGTGTTTGATTGAACATGGATTCGAGCAATGAAAGTGATAAGCCATTGTTCACAGGTTGGAATGATAGGAATATGGTGTCTAATCTTAAGGTTTTAGTAACGTTAGAGGAGATATCTAATTTGTTTTCTATTCCTTTGAATACTGTGCGTGACATTGAAGTGTTTGCAAAAGGTGTTAAGGCAAACAAATTTCCTAAATGGTCTACCTTACCTAAGGAGACCACTACGCTTTATTATGAAGTTTTGTGTGAACGCCATATGATTCTTACTAGCAAAACGTCTTCACTCAGTTCAGGTGGTTCGAGTGTGCACTCAGCACAAATGGCTAAGGAAACAGATGACTCTATTCCAAATGTTTCCTCTTCTTGTGATGTATCTTTGGACCTTGCAGCTCAGGCTGCAACAATTAATGGTATGCAACCGTGTAATCTACATGAGGTTTTGAAATTATTTGGTGTAACGATTTGCACGGTTAGTGATGCGGGTGAATTTATGCATGAATTAAGAATGAAGAAACATCCTTTGTGGGGATTGATCTCACATGACCGTGCTAAAGAAATTCTGGAATTGGTATGCAAATTTGAAGCTGATATGGTTACGTCTACTAATGGAGGTATTAATGCAGTCTCTTCTTCGTTTAATTCTGATAATGTCTGTGAAGGGGTTAATATTTCTATTCCTAAAAGGTTGTTGAAAAAGTAAATACTCGCTACCAAAACACTTTATATGGTTACTTTCTTGGTAAAAGGATTGCATTTCCTGTGGTTGAGTATTTTGCTAAGAATAACTGGGCAAAACATGGTCTTAAGCGTATCATGATGAATGAGAAAGGTTTTTTCTTTTTTCAATTTGGGTCTAGTGAGGGTCTTAATGCGGTTCTGGAAGGTGGTCCGTGGATGGTTCGTAATTCACCAATTTTTCTTAAGAAATGGAATATGAAAACGAATCTTCTAAAAGAGGAACTAACTCGTATTCCGGTATGGGTCAAGTTTCATGATGTCCCGCTACAGGTATTTGAAGAGGAAGGTATTAGTTTAATTGCTTCGTTTCTTGGTAAGCTTATTATGATGGATAATTATACTGATAAGATGTGCAAAGAGTCTTGGGGTCGGTGTAGTTTTGCTCGTTGTCTTATTGAGATGAACGCTGATTCGGAGTTTATAGATAACGTTACTATTGGTGTCCCTGATCTTGAAGGCTCTGGTTGTACTAAGGAATTAATTCGTGTTGAATACGAATGGAAACCGCCTAGATGTCATACTTGTAATATTTTTGGTCATTCCTTTGATTCTTGTCCGAAAAATGTTAAACCTACAATGGTTGAAAATGTGACAACTCATGTTGATAATGATGGATTCCAACAAGTGCAAAGTAAGAGGAAGAAGTACAAAGGTAATTTAGGGAATCAAGTTCCGAGAGGTGTTCCATTGAGTAAGGGTTCCCAAATAGGAAAGACGGTTGTTTTTCGTCCAAAAACTCGCTTGGATACTACAAGTACGAGTGGTGATAATAGTAGAAAGTTGAATACTACATCTGGTCAGTTGCAGCAGACTAGTAATCCTAATGGTCCGAACAAGGGTACAGCTCAAATGCACAGTGTTTCTACATCTAATAAATTTTCATCTTTGTCCATGCCTGGTATTGATGAAGGGGTTCAACTAAGTGAGGAAGATAATGCGGAGGGAGTCGAGGTTGTCTTTGATGAATCGGTGAATCTTCTCAACACTAATTTTGGGGCAAGCACTCCTACTGGCTGATCCCATGTTGATATTTTATTATGTTTCTCGTAACTTTATGTTATCATCTTGGTTCTTGTCTAGTTTATTTATTTCCAGTATTCTAGACTAGTTAATGTTTATGGCCTGTCATAAACATTTTGTTTAACAAGCTGCCTGTAGCTTGCGGTTAATGTGGCATTTCAGCCACCTTCCTTGTACTTCAACGTTTTTTTTTGTTCTATTTACCGGGGTCATTGTTACCCTTTTACCAAAAAAAAAAAAAGTGATGTGCAATCCTGCTTCTTGGAAGACCACCCCCACAAGCTTATCTTGACCTAGAAATTATGCACCACCAGAAGTACTTTTACGTGTATCAAGACACCCTGCATGATCAGAATCTAAATAGGACGTTAGAAAGAAACTGGTTTCCCTCAGATACCAGAGTCGCAAATGAATGGTATTCTTGAGGTACCGAAAGATCCGTTTAACCTCCTTCAGGTGCTTTTCAGTGGGTCGTGCTTGATATCGTGCATAATAAGACGTAGCATGTGATATATCTGGTCGGCTTGCTGTTAAGTACATGAGGGAGCCGATCATGGAACGATATTTCGTTTGATCTATGGCGTCTCCCTCCAAATCAGCATCTAGGGATGTAGTTGATAATCGTGTCCCAACGGGGTTACATGAGGTCATACCACTTGGCGATTGGTGAACTTGAATTCCTAGAAAGAATTTTAGTTCGCCCATCATAGACATTTCAAATTTGTTGTGCATTACTTTTTCAAAACATTTTGAAAGTTTTGGGTTTGTAGACCCGAAAATAATGTCATCAACATAAATTTGCACCAGCAAAATGTCATCCCCATATTTATAAGTGAACAAAGTTAGATCAATGGAACCTTTTGAGAAACCTTGGAAACCAGAAATTTCGAGAGCTCTTCATACCACGTCCTTGGAGCTTGCTTGAGTCCATAAAATGCTTTGTGGAGATGATACACCTTGTTAGGATAAAGAGGATTAGCGAATCCTTCGGGCTGCGTGACATGGACTTCTTCCTTCAAAGGATCGTTAAGAAATTCCGTCTTTACGTCCATTTGATACACGATAAATCCCTTATGTGAAGCATAAGAATGGAAAATCCTGACCGCTTCCATTCGAGCTACTGGGTGCAAATGATTCTTCAAAATCAATACCCTCATTTTAGTCATACCCTTTAGCCACTAGCCTAGATTTGTTCTTGATGATTGTGTTTTCTTCATCCATCTTGTTTTTTTAGACCCATCGAAGATTTAATGGAATTACATCGTATGGTCTGTCAACAAGTTCCCAGACATTATGTTTTTCAAATTTAAGAAGTTCATCTTGCATCGATTCAATCGAAGCAAGATCAGCCATGGCTTCTTTGATGTTTTTCGGTTCAGCTGTACTCACGGCGAGTGCGAACATACAAACATCGCCATCGGTTTCAAGTTGTCGTCTTAAACAAAGGGGCTGTGAAGGGTTTCCAATTATTTGAACCAAAGGATAATCTCGGGTCCAATGATGTGTTGAAGGATGTCGTTGGTAGAACGTATGCATATTTGACTGATCAATATGGCGAGTAGAAGACTCTCCAGTTTTATGTACCGATGTACCAAATGGGTTGTGAAAATCGTCATCGTCAGATAATGCATTGTTTGTTTGATTTGTGTTCTCTTGAGCAATGACAGTAGTTGTGGATGTTGTAGGATCGATTGTTGAGGTGATATTTTGAGGAGGTAAATCTGCAACAACCCGGGTTGAAGTAGATGAAGTTGTATCCTTTTGTTGATGATCATCAGTATCATCATTCTTATCATGAGTGACAGCGGAAGACTTTGATACAACATGTTTCTCCTCTATGAAATATTCATCAAACATTGGTCCATATAACATTTCCAACTCTTCAATTGTCGTGTCCACTGTCATATCTGCTCCTGAAACATGTTCAGGAACCAGCTTTGAACTTGACGGGTCATTGTTGTGGTCTTGAGTTCCGAGTTCCGTGCGGTTGTGCACAGAAGTCTTTTGTCATTGTGGATCGGGAGTTAAATTGTTTTGTTCAAGTGCCATTTCTTGTAATTCATCAAATCTGGTATGAATAGTCTCGACTATTAAAAAGAAAAACAAACATAAAAAAAACCTTGCGATTCTCTCTAATGGCGGCCGAATTTTTCCCTTGTTTCATGCGATCCAATTAATCTTTAATCTAGTCGGCTCTTAACTTCTATAACTATCTGTTTATATCTTTTCTTTGTGATTTGATATTAAAACGATTTTATTGGGGTGACGTCTTGCTAGTTAGGGTTTTTTTGGTTTGTTTTTTTAGGGTTTCGAGGCCGGTCAGTTTTTTAGGGTTTCTTATTTTGCGCTGCATTAATTATTTTGTTTGATTCGTAATCATGGAGGTGGGTTAGGGCTTGGTTCTGATCGCGTGGGATTCACCCTAATTTTTTAGGGTTTGTCTTGTGGGGTTCTCGGTGCCTTTTCTTTCTAGGGTTAGGGTTTTTTGTTTTGTTTGTGGGTTAGAGAGATGGAGATGTCTGGTGATAAGGGTTCTCATAACAACTCTGGTTCGGCTGAGGTTGATGTTCGTCATGGTAGTCAGGAGATTCAAACCAATTCGAGTAAAGGAACTGGTGTTGATGTGAGATCGCTTGCGAAGACTGTTCTTAACAAACCTGGAGGGTTGTTTTCACGTAAACCGGTTAGGGCTTTTGGAGGTATAGACGATACTACACCCTCGTTTGCGTCCATTGTCCATGAACAATAGCAGAAGAAGGTTGTTAAAATAGGAGAGCTTCGCAGTGAGGAGGTGGTTCCAGGGGCAACGGCTGTTCTTCCTATGGAGGCAGTGGAAGAAATTAGCTCCAGATTTGAGCATACGTTGTACGGATATTTTATTGGAAAAAGGTTGTCGTTCCCTTTGGTTGAAAATTATGTGAAGAATACCTGGGCTAAGTATGGCTTGAAGCGTGTGCAACTGCATGAGGAGTTCTTCCTGTTTCAGTTTGAGTCGAGTGATGGAATGGATCGAGTTTTAGAGAATGGCCCGTGGTTAGTTCGGTTGGTTCCGTTATTCTTGAATATTTGGACCCCTACTACATTACTGAAGAAGGACGAGGTTAAAAAGGCACCATTTTGGGTCAAACTTCACCATGTTCCTATAGTGGCCTATTCTGAGATTGGATTGAGCTTGATCACAACACAGATTGGAAAACCGATTATGCTGGACTCTTATACAAGTAATATGTGTGTGAGTTCATGGGGCCGGAATACATATGCACGTGCTCTGGTTGAGGTGTCAGCTGAAAAGGATTTGGTAGACTCGGTGGTGATTGCTATCCCGCGTGGGGTTGGGGAGGTGCATTCTCTTGCTACTGTTGATGTAGAGTATGAATGGACTCCACCTCGTTGTGCTACTTGTATGGTGTTTGATCATAAGAATGAGGTTTGCCCACGGCTGCCTAAAGCAGTGGTTGTGGATAAACCGGCTGCGACTAAAGGGGATGGTTTTATTGATGTTACCAGAAGAAGGAATAATACTTATCGTCAGTCGCGGGCTATTTCTGGTATTAAACTGGGTAGTCAGCGCCGAATTTTCAGTACCGTCGTGTGGAGAAGGGAGAATCATCTAAGGCTAAATCTAATAATAATGCTAAACAAGCTACCTCATCTGTCGGGACGTCAAAGGATAGGATTATTCCTAGTAGTCAGAGGGTTGGTAAGGATACAGATGTTGTTCTTGGGAATAAATTTAGTGCGTTGGATAAAGATGGGGATACGGATTGGGAGGATGCTAATGCTAAGGGAGACATGGTAAATGATAGCGATAGTGAGGTGGATGAGAATCTTATCATGGAGGGTCCGGATGCTAAACAGGGGACTTCTTTATCTCCAAGGGCAAGCACTCCTGTTATGGTGGTTCCTCATGATTAATGTCGCTTCCTGGAATATAAGGGGTTTGAATTTCTCCCCTAAACAAAGTGAAGTTCGTCAAGTGATTTCTGAGAATAATTTGTCCATTTGTGCTATTCTGGAATCACACGTTTCTGACTCTAATTTGGTGTCGTTATGTTCTCGTGTATTTCGCAATTGGGATTGGACATCTAATGGTTTGTTATGTATGAAGGGTGCTAGAATCATACTTGGGTGGAATATAATGACGTTGATGTTGTGGTAATTAACATGGATGATCAAACCATTCATACTCGTGTATGGTTAAAGCTTGAAAGGAAGGAGTTATTTTGTTCGTTTGTGTATGCTCACAATAGGTATATTTAGCGTAGAGGCTTGTGGAGTAATCTGGGCATCCATAAGTTATACGTTCGTGATAGACCATGGTGTTTATTGGGGGATTTTAACGCTACTCTTCAGCTTGATGATTCGTCTACGGGTGGGTCTTATATTGATATTGCTATGCGTGAATTTAGGGAGTGTGTTGCTAATATAGAGGTCTCAGATGTTCAGCATGCTGGGTTACATTTTACATGGAACCAAAAACCGCAAGGTCAGGGTGGTTTACTACGTAAGATTGATCGAGTTATGGCTAACTTGGAGTTTGAGGTATCTTTTGTGGGATCTCATGCTGTTTTTAAGCCATATAGAATTTCGGATCATTCTCCTGCTGTGCTTAATATTCCTACATTAACGAAGCCTAAACCTAGACCGTTCAAGTTCTTCAATATCTTGACTCAAAGTGATCGGTTTAAGGAGGTGGTTCTGGATGGGTGGTCTTTGCAGGTTTGCGGGTTTTCTATGTTTCAAGTGACACAAAAGCTTAAAAATCTTAAGAAACCCTTACGGAAGTTACTGATTGATAAAGGTAATATTCATGGTAATGTTACGAAGTTGCGGGAGGAACTTGATAGATTACAGGTTGCTTTGGATGCGGATCCTCAGAATGTTGATTTGCGTGAAATGGAAGCTACAGCTGTTGGGTCTTTCAATCAGGCGCTTCTTATGGAGGAGCGTTTTTTGAAGCAAAAGGCTAAAATTACTTGGCTTAAAGAGGGGGATACGAATTCTGCTTATTTCCATAAGGTTGTTAAAAGCCGTATTAGTAGAAGCCGTATTAATGTTATAACTAAACTAGATGGCACTATTTGTGAGACTGAGCAGGTGGTCGTGGCTTTTGTTGAACATTATGAATCTTTTCTTGGTCTTGCGGGTGATACAGGAGGTTTTAATACGATGGACCTGTTTAATTCTAGGCTTTCTGATGAGGATGCATTAGACATGGTCAGAGATGTAACCAGTCAGGAGGTTAAACGTGCGATGTTTGATATGGGCAATGACAAATCGCCAGGTCCGGATGGGTTTACCGCTGCGTTCTTTAAGTAGTCATGGGAGATTGTTGCCAATGATGTAACTAAAGCGGTTTGTAAGTTCTTTTCTAATGGGAAACTGCTTAAGGAGGTAAACCATACGATTATTGCACTTATTCCCAAAACTAATGCCCCAAATAGGATTAATGATTATCGGCCTATTTCTTGCTGTAATGTATTATTTAAATGCATTACCAAGATTATTGCTAATCGGATTAAGGGTAGTTTGAAGTACCTTGTTAGTCTGAACCAATCAGCGTTTGTTCCGGGACGTCATATTGCTGACAATATTCTACTTACACAAGAATTGATGCATAATTATCATTTGGATCGGGGGAGTCCTAGATGCGCATTTAAAGTAGACATTCAGAAAGCTTATGATACTGTGGAATGGAATTTCCTTTGTGAGGTCCTTATTGGGTTTGGGTTTCATCATCGTATGGTGACTTGGATTATGGAATGTGTGACTACGGCATCGTTTTCTATTAGTATCAATGGTTCGCTGCATGGTTATTTTAAAGGTAGGAGGGGTCTTCGTCAAGGTGACCCTCTTTCCCCTTATTTGTTCACATTGGTTATGGAGGTCTTAACGCTTATGCTCAAACGGAGGGTTCGGGATGCTGAGTCTTTCAAGTTTCATAGATACTGCTCGAATATGGAATTGATTAATCTATGTTTTGCTGATGATTTATTCTTATTTTCGCATGGAGATGTTAGTTCGGCCATGGTTATTAAGGAGGCTCTGGATGAATTTCAACATGCTTCGGGGCTTACGCCTAGTCTTCCTAAGAGTACTGCATTTTTTTGCAATGTTCTGAATCATGTTAAACTCTCTATTCTTCAGGTCTTACCGTTTGAGGAGGGGCATCTTCCAGTAAAGTATTTGGGGGTTCCCTTGGTTTCATCTCGTCTGATTATTAGAGATTGCCAGGATCTAGTGGATAGGGTGCGGACTCGTGTGCAGGATTGGAAGAATAAAGCTTTATCTGCTGCAGGTAGGCTGTAATTGGTCCAATCTGTTATCGGTTCTATGCATGTCTATTGGGCGTCGGTGTTTGTGCTTCCTTCTCGTGTCTTGCTTGATATTAAGCAGATTATGCGTGGTTTCTTATGGTGCCATGGAGATATGAAGAAGGGTAAGGGGAAAGTGGCTTGGGAAGTGGTTTGTCTTCCTAAAGATGAAGGTGGCTTGGGTATTCGTCGTTTGGATATCTTTAATAAGGCTCTCATGGTCTCGCATATTTGGAAGCTCTTAATTCTCAAAGAATCTCTTTGGGTGAAATGGATTCATGAATATAAGCTTAAAGGTAGGAATTTTTGGGAGATTCCTTGTCGTGGTAATATGACGTGGGATGGCGCAAAATTCTTCAATTAAGGCCTATTATTAGGGAATTCATTTGGTATAAGATTGGTGATGGGTCCAAGATTTCGGTTTGGTCGGATATGTGGTGCCCGGAGAGTCCGTTAGCTAAAACTATTTCATCTAGGGATATTCATCGTACGGGCTTTAATTTCAATACTAAAGTTAAGGATGTCATTCGTGATGGTCAGTGGTTATGGCCTGGTTTCATTAGAGGTAAATATCCTTTTCTTGATAATATTGGTATACCAGTTATTCGTGAGGGTGTTTTGGATAGTTTGCTATGGAGGAGTGAAGGAAATGCTCTTAAACCATTTTCTGTTTCTAATGTATGGTCTTCGATTCGTCCGCGGGATTTAAAGGTGCCTTGGTATGATCTTGTGTGGTTTTTTTGTTGTATACCGCGGCATTCTTTTAATTTGTGGTTGGTGATTAAGCAAAAGCTCAAGACGCAGGATAAGGTTTACTTGTGGGATGTTTCGGGTGCTTTGGCTACTTCGTGTTCTTTATGTGATATGCAGCCGGATTCCCATGATCACTTGTTTTTTGAGTGTTCGTTCTCCCAGCAGGTTTGGAATAAAGTTCGTATGGTTGCTGATTTTGGATGCTCCAGTCCGCATTTCAGTCAAATTATGGCGCACATTCTTCCTTGGGCAAGGCGGAGGACTACTAGGAGTGTCGTCTCTAAGTTGATTTTGGCTGCAGCAGCGTATTTCATTTGGCAGGAAAGGAATTGGCGCTTGTTCAAATCGGTGAATAGGACGGTGGACCAACTTTGTGAGTGCATTATTTCAACAGTTCGGTTAAAGATGCTTTCGTACCGTTTTAAACAGTCTAGATATGGGACTCGGTTTACCCATCTCTTAAGTTTACCGGAGTCTTATCTTATTTGATGTTTGGTTTTAGGTTTGTTGGTGTATGTACCATTAGGTGGTTTTTCCCTATTGGTGTTATTGGGTATGTAGTTTGTTAGATTCATATGGCATGTCATATGAATTAGTGGTTGTTCAAGCGTTTGCTTGAGGTTAATGTGACACTTCAGTCACATTCCATTGTACTTAACTGTTTTTTGGGATAAATATATTTTACCGGGGTGAAGTCCCTTTTACCCAAAAAAAATAGTCTCGACTATCAATTTTGTTCTCTTGTTGTACACTCTATATCTCTTAGACTGAGTTGCATATCCCACTAGAATGTATGCATCACCTTTTTCTTTCATCTTGTCCAGATTTTCACCATCTCGAATAATGTAACACGTACATCCAAAAACATGAAGGTGTTTGAGTGAAGGTTTTCGATCATGAATTATTTGATATGGTGTCTTTTCGTGTCTTGGGATAATTAAGGATGGGTTTTGTGTGTAGCATGCAGTTGAAACGCCTTCGGCCCAAAAGAATAGTGGTAGTTTTGAAGCGGATAATAATGTTCGAGCAGCCTCAACTAAAGTACAGTTTCGTCTTTCAACAACTCCGTTTTGTTCGGGTGTTCGAGCAATAGATGTTTCATGTTCAATCCCTTGGGCTTCAAAATAATTCAACAGAGTTGAATTCAAGAATTTTGTGCCTCTGTCAGTACGTACCATGAGTAGTCATCGACAATTACCATAACGTATTTCTTCCCATTGATGCTTTGAACATGCATGGGTCCACACAAATCGATATGAAGAAGATCTAACTGCCCTTTTGATCGTTATATTCCCTTGAACCAAATCTCCATATCCTAGGATCGGTGCAAATTGATCATTTCTGAATCGGACCGTACCCAGGAACTTCTCCACGAAGTTAATTAGAAGCTTGAGATTCCACGTCATGTGCTTAGTGCATCCGGAGTCCAGTATGAAGAGAATTATTTCTATCACCTGCAGAAGAATTAGAACACGGTGAAGCATTTTCTAAATTTGATTCCATGTTAGTTGTGATTTTCGATGCATTAGTTTCCCTAGTTTTAGCACTTCAAGGCACACTAACGTTCGGTGTCACGGTTTCTTTCCTAACCTTAGGCATCCATTTACATCCTGGAGAACATTGATTAGCAAACCACCATTTCCAAGACTTGCTAGCAGACTCATATAATTTCCTAATTCTGCTTCTAGGAGTCTTAGTGGTAGAGTCTGATGTAATACTTTTCTTAGTGGGGGTTGCACCAGAATGGTTCACTTTGCATTTGGTTTTACTATCACTAATAGGCTTCGCAACTTGCTTCTTAGTTCTAGTATCTACGCCTTTCACATTATTCATAGCACATAGAGAATGATCAGCATTAGCACATTTTCCACATTTCACACAAACAAACTTAACATTTAAAGCATTCAAAGCAGTCGAATCATTCAAATCGTCATTACAAGGGATTACAGACGTTTTATTCTTAGAAACATTCAAATTCCTAGGGTGGTCTTCTCTTTCTTCATCTTCCCTTGACTTTTCTTTTTCCAAACCTTTTCATTCATTCGAGTGCTCTTAAGCTGAGGCCGGCTAACACTAGCAGTGGGGAATACTCATGTAGTAAAAGACACACGTCTATAAGTGTTTCTAGAAGTCTGAGGTGGGTGACTATCTTTGTTTTGTGTGGGTTTAGTAGCTAATCGATACATCCCTGGTTTGAGCACATTTGTGCTTTGTGCTTGAATAACCGTTTTGGGACGAGTCTGTGGTAACCTATGCTTCCCATCCATCTTGGGGGCAAACCCAGATGTCGCAAATGAGGAATTTGAGAAAATAGATGGTTTTCCCAAGACAGGATTTATTCACATTATACGCATTGGGTTGTTTCACAACAGATTTCTTAACGCTAGGTTCCACAACTTTACCACCCATCTTAGCAACGAGTTTCTTCAACTCTGATATTGCTATGTCTTTTTCTTGTAACTGAGCTTCCAAATCCGCAATATCAAGACTTTTTTCGTTTAGTAATCGACATGACTCGGATAATTTTACTTCCAAAGGTGTATCATTTGAAAAACTGCCAACTTTATTTTGCAAAGCAAGTTCAAGTGAATGACAATGTTTTTGAAGAAAATCATATCTATATTGAAGTAACGAAAACTCTTTTTGGTCAATTTTATTCGAAAGCTCCGTTTCAAGACGTTCACACTCTTTGACTTGATCAAGATATTTGCATGCAACATCAGAATATTCATCAATATCAGCACAAGATGTAACATAGACACACATAGTATCTTTTAAGAAGCATTCTTGCAATAGTAGATAATATGCTATAGAAAAATCGTCTCTTTCAGGTTGATGGTCATCAATTTCTTTTTCAAGAGATTCCACATATTTCAAATCGTCAAATATTTCTTGCTCTATTAACTTTTCAAATTCCAAAGCATGTTTCTTTGTTCTCTCCGCAAGAGGAATCAAAATAGTTTTCACAAGAACAGTTATATCGTGAGGAATTTATTTATCACCTTTCAAAAGTTCACGTTTTTCCAGTCATCATCAATAACCTTTTTAAAATTGTCAATGTTACTCTTAAGAATACTAAGTGCTTGCTTACTCTTTCTTATAGAAGCTTGATGCGGCAAGTACCCGATATATTTTGAAACATTAGTTTTCTTAGTGGCAAAAACTTGTCTCCATTTCATTCTTATTTGTGCACATTCGTAATATTTGCTCATGAGACTTCTGTTTTTGTGGTTTGAAAATTTCATAAAGACTATTTTCATAAGCATAATTATATAGTTTCACAAAGTCTTTATTCACTGGTGATCTACTCTCCTCTTCAAAACATAGTGACTCATCACTAACATGCCTAACAAGAAGACAATCAAGGTGGGTCCATTGGGGCTCCTCAAGATAGAGTCGCGGGTTCTCAGATTGAGCTTGCTCGAGGTACTTAGGACCAGCAAAACTAGCTTTACCCTTGAAAATCAAACGAGGTGCCAACATTCACATGGTTTGAATAGATTGATTTGTTTTATAAACAATTTTCTTATAGAAATCAATTTGAAGTTCAAGTTCCACAACTTTGTCGATCTATTTTGCTTGTTTAATTTTGAAAGATTTTTGCAAGTTAACAACCTCTTCCGTCTTCGCAGTGACTAGTTTAGTTTTATCCTCTTGAAGAAAACCAATCTTTTGAGTTAACTCATTCACTTTAGTGGTAGCAAGATATGTTTTGTGTTGTTCAGTACTTAAAGAGGTGTTATAATTACGTTTATCTTGTTCTAAAAGCTTAAGAGTTTCGTTGTATTTAGTTTCAAACACATCCTTAACAGTAGTAATGACACCCCCTTTGTACCTAGCTAGCTCTTTATCTTTTTGAATAAGCTCAGATCTGCATCTTGCAAGAAGCTCACTAGATTTTATAACTTCAACTTTGCTTTTTTCAAAATTTTGAGTGAGTGTGGCTTTTGCCTTCTTTAATTGCTTTTAAATCTTTTTAGTTTCTTTGTCATCTTTTTGTAAAGAAGCAATTAAGTTAGCAAACAAAATACGCTCCTCATCAGCATCATACTCGTTTGCATGTTGATCATCCTCAGAGTCATTATTACACATGTCTGATGAATCGGGTGTGGTATTGCTATCAACCGTTTCCATCATACATGTGTCATTAATGGTGGTTGGAAGCTCACTATGCTCATGAATATCACCAAACACATTATATTCGTCGTCAGTATGTACCTTATCAATTGGCTCGGTATCAAAGATAGGACCATTGTCATCTTCATTGACTTTGAGGACTTCTTCAATCTTTGCGTATGAGTAATGTGCTTCAAGTTCTTGGTTGAAAGCTTCATCATCAGTGTCATCAAGTATTGCTCCTTCCTCAGCAGACAATTTAACCCCAGCTTCCATCTTCTTGCATAGTAGCATCTTTTCCTTATGATAGCCAGAGTCTCGAACCCGTTTCGGCTTCCTACATTCCTTTGCCATATGCCCATAACCTTGACAATTAAATCACCGAATCCCACTTTGCTGAACCACTTGTGTTCCAACAGTTTCCCTATTCCCAGCAATGGTAGCAATCCTCTGAGTATCATACTTAGTAGTTTGTTCCAGATTTCTTGTAAAAAACGTTTGTTATGAATATTTAAAGTGTTTCTTAAATTATTGCAAGTTATCTATGTTCCTTTACTCTTTTCAGTTGTCTTGATTTATTTTTATGCATTTAGTTAAAAAAGTTTATCAAAAGCCTTTATAAAATAATTTACCTTCTTGTTGTAAAACCTTTTGAGATCCATAAAGCTTTAAGCTTTATGTGTTTTTGATTGACAAACCAGCATACAAAGTCAAAAGTTCTTTGTTATATTCAGTTTATAAACTTTTATTCAAAAGTTTGGTTCCAAAAACATTGGTGTTTCAAGTTTTGTAAGGAAGATTTATGTTTCAATATTTGTTTGATGTTATTGTTCATCAACAGACCCAAAAGCTATCTGACAAATAGCTTTTGGATCAGTTCTTGGGCCTTTACCTTTTTCTTTTGTGGTGTTGTGTTTCACAAGTTCCATTTAGAAGATATATTCGGTAGTGTTAGACTGTTGTAGTCTCACCACCATCACTCTCTACATAAAACAGTTTCTTTGATTTCCCATAAGCTCATTTTTGGCTAATTGGAGAAGGCATTAGCTTGCCTTTGTGAGCTTTGGATGTAAAGCCACAAGGTATTTGGCTTGAACCCTCTAAATGTGCTATAATATGTGATTTTGTGATTTCTTGTGGATAATCTATTTATGTGATAGTTAGTGGCTTGTTTATATGTATTTGAATGATATATGCATGTTTTGAGCAGTCCTTAGGTGTTTAATGTGGTTTTGATGCAAGATAGTGTGTTAAAATTTCATTTCAGTTTATAAAAGGGTGTTTGGGTTTGGGTTTTTATCTGTCTTTGGGTGACACAAGGTGGGTAAAACCAGTTAAACACACTCAAATGGTTAGTGGTAGGTGTTATTGATAGTTTACTTCAAGTGTGGTAGTTTAAATCAGATTTTGCTTGGTTAAATTGGTAAAAATAGCCATATTTTATCAGTAGTCTTAACTGATTTGTTTTAGTGATTTGAGCTTCAATATCTTTTAAGCTGTTAGATTATAGGTTAATCTAGGAATGCTATTAGTTAGGTTGTGGTTTGGTATGCTTGAATGGTAATTATTGAGGCTCAAAACTCACTTGGCGGTCAAGTATATCAGTCAAAGTAGCCCAGACCCATATCCAGTAACTGTAAATTGCCCCATTGAGTGCTTATTCGTTCTTGATCTATGTGCTTTTTGCTTGCTGTGACTCCCCATAACCCAACTGGTTGTGGGGGTGCCATTTGTTTCCAAATAAACCAACAAAACATCAAGAAAATGACCTTTCTTTCATTTTTCTATTAAGAGCAGTGGGAAAGAGTTTCCACTGCTAGTGCAATCTTTCCCATTGTTGGACTACAAGACAAAGCGACCAGACCTGTCATTGTCAGTTTCTATGTTTTTGTCTGTAGTGGACTTTGTTGTCCCTAATTTGTGATGATCCAAACAAGAAAGAAAGGAAGAAAATAGATGAAGAGTAGATGAATTCTAGAGAGAGAAAGTAGGAGAGAAAAGAGAGAGAAGTGTGTGAAACTTTAGGAATATTAGATAAGGAAATAAATGAACAACCAACACCCCTCCCTAACATGCTAGGAAGGGTATTTATAGCCTTGTCTACTGTGGCATAATGGGCAATATGTTTGATTGGGCCAGGCTTGAATAAATGCTTAGTACCTTGAAAGAGGCCTTTTAAGCTAGCCACCAAGCCCGTAATGTCACGACTATTTTAACTACCTATTACAACGTTCTAATAAATGTTACAATAATAAACTATGACCGAGCATTCTTGTTTGACTCAACATTTTGAGGCTAACAATCTCCCCTAATGTGAGGTCATTCCTCTTCTATATTTGGAGTTCACTAGAGATTACGAATCTCCTCATAAATGATTCTTGAACGTGTAATAGTAGTCTTGTTCCTTCATGCTGTGATCTTTAAGCCTTTGTTGTTGTCTTTTTACTTCGTCTTTAAACTTGAGATCTTCAAATCATCTTTGACTTGTCTTTGCCATCTTGCGATCTTGTGTCTTTATCCACATGCTCATACTTTTCACAATCTTGAAATCTTGCTAACAATCTCCTTTGAAGTGAGGTCATTCCTCTACATTAATTGATAAGGAAGATTTTGATCATCAGAGTTGTAGAAGTATTTAGCTTTCTTGATTGTTGAATGTCTCTGGGCATGAGTGTGTGGTTATTTGAATCTTCGACTTTGCTTAGTACACCGTAACGCCACCTTCTTGAGCAAAACATAGACACGGACTGAATGGCTTTGACATTCGTCCTAAATAGGTAGCGTTACCTCCGGTCGGTGAAGACCATTAGACGATATTAAATATCGTGCCTATGATTAGGTAGATTCAAATTAGAAGCTCCTTGACAGGGTTTCGCGGCTGTACTAGCTGTTCTCTTTACTCGGCCGTCTCAAAGTAAGACTGCGAACATAAAGAGTGAATCAATTGGATAGATATCCGCTTGATTAAAGTCGTCAATTAAAATTCTTGGAACAAGTTTGATTCGTTAAGAATCTTACCATTGTTGCTTTCCAGTTGACACAAGCTTTATTCATAAAGAATCTCGCAAGTTACCTACCGTAGCGTTGTTTGATGTTGACGTTAGAAGGATTTACATTCGTCACTGTGAATATTAATGAATATCACTCTGAATGTTCTGGCAAGATCATAAAGATATTGCGTAGAAACCTGAAACGAGTTTGAATCGATAAAGAAACAAACCACTGTTGCTTTTCAGTTTTACATATGTTCAATTCATAAAGAATCTTACATATGACCTACCTCAGTGCTGTTTGATGTTAACACTGGAAGGATTTCCACTCATCATTGTGAATACTAGGTAGTATCACTCTGAGTGTTCTAGCAATATCGCAAGGATATAGTGTAGGTCTCTCTTGATCGTCATACGTGTGTCCTAACGAGATTTGATTGATCTCTTGGCTCTAGACTTGATTTGTGCACTTCTAGTGGTCGGAGGCTGGAGCAGATGCCACCTATTCAATATCAACTATCTCGGTGTGAGAAAGTAAATAGAAGTCGTGTTGATCTCCGTGACAATAAAACAAACATCTTTTGAGAGAAGCCTGAGTAGCTAGGGAAGGGTTGTGCATTACATCACTGGGTCCATGATGTGTTGACCCGGTTTTTGCCTAACTTGTATGGAGGGATAATTTATTTTTATCCTTTATCCTTACATTTCTTTTTCATTCTTCAACCCCTTTACTGCTTACCAAGACATCATTACTAACACCTTGTTGCGATTGTTCCAGTGTTAGCATCAGTACTTAGTCGGCATTCAGCTACGTTCAGATTCTACTCCATCTTTTCTAAGGAATTCTAATAATCTATTGGATTATCCCTGGGAAGATCCCTCCGGTTCTGGTTGGATCATAGGACTTAAGCCTACCACCCTTTTGACACCAATAACATCGTGGATTAAAGATGTTGTGGGTATTTGATCGTAACCATGAGTGCTTGAGTCTTAGATCACATTTTAATCACATTTTCTCCCCCTATCTCTAATATAAAATCGTTTGATATTAGAGATACCAAATTTGATTAAAAGATATTTTGAAAAATAGTCTTGAAAATCTTCTAGAGAAGAATGTGTCAAACTAGCACGAAATTGTTTAGAACGCTCCCCCTCAAAAATTGATCCAATTGAATTGTCATTGTGAGGATGTGATCCACATTTCACTTTTTGAGGATGGGAGTTTTTGAACACACAATTTTTGAAAGATTTTTAATAATCATTTTGAAAATTCTTGAAAAATTTATGTTCAACGCTTTTCAAAAAAACTCTATTTCTTTTTGGTGAAGTGGGTTTTTAATACACGGGATTGCCCAAGTATGAAATAATTTCGTTCCAAGTCTTTTCGAATTGATTACCGTTAATTAGTGTGACTCAATTGTTCTTGGTGGAAAATAAAATGGTTGGTAGATTATCTATTTTTAAACTAAAATGTCGTTGAGTAAAATAAAAACTTTAAAAATTTAAACTAAAGATAAAAGTGTGCAATTTTTGGAAATTAAAACATAAATGATTAAAAACTTGAAAACTTGGTAAAAATAAACTAAGACGAAACTTGTTTAAAATAATTCTAAGTTAAGATGGCGGGAAAAGTTAAATTTGAAAACTAAGGACAATAAAACAAAAACCAGAGTCAGATCGCAATGCGATCGCACTCTGATCGTAAAGATGGATCGTGACCACCAATCGTACTCACGATCGTAGTCTGGGTCAAATCGCACTCAATGCGATGGAAAGCATGATCGCACTCACAGATCGCAACCACGATCTCAAAAAGTGGATCGTGGTCTTTGATCGTGGTCTCTGATCGTAACACAATGATCACAATCAATGCGATCGTAACAAGGAACATGCCACGATCTCACCCATAGATCGCAATGAGTGATCGTGGTGTGGATCGTACCAGGGAAAAACAAATGGGATCGCAATTAGTGCGATCGAAGCCAAGGATCGTAACAAGGTAAACCCTCCTAAGATCGTAATGGAAGAACAAGGAGTAACTTAAGCTGAAATGAATAAGCAGTTAAACCAATAAGCACTACCAACTTTTACACACGGATAAATAAGCACAAATTTGAAACCTTTTGGAATACTAAGCATATGAACTTAATAATCCGAACTTTAAAACATTAAAACTTTTAGGAAAGCTTTAAAATTTAACAAGCTAAATATACAAATAAGCCAATAAGCATAAAGAGCTTATAGCTTAGACGTATAAGAGTTTAAGAAGGAATAAAAAGGTGAGATTTTTAATCACTTAAACATGAAGATCAATCATGGATCATGAATGATTCGGATCAAAAGTAATGTAAAACCAAGAAATGTAGAAAGAGATTAAACTTGATTAATGAAATCCAAATACAAGAATGATCAAAAGCTTAAACTTAAAAGATGAAATAAAGAAAAGAAGATACTTAGTGAGAGAAAGTTTGAGACTTTCTCTCTCTAAAAACTAGAAAGAAAAATGAAAATGAAAACTAGCTAACCAAAAACTAAAAACACCATCCTAATGTGTTAGGAGGGTATTTATAGGCAAATGGGGAATGCATGTGTGCTTTCTTCTTTCTTTCATTTCTTCTCGACTTGATTTAAATTCTTTGTCTTTCTTGACGTCGTCTCGGGATTTGTCGATGTAATTTGAACTCGTCTTATTATTTTCTTCTAGAATTAGACTTGAGTTCTTCGACTTCATTAAACTTCCGTCTTTAGACTTTTTCTTCGATAAATCTTCAGATTAGGCCTTGGACTTCCGTTCTTTTTGCACTCTTGATCTTTTGACTTTGTCTTTTCTCGATTTCTTCGATAAAAGCCCGTGAAAGCCCATGTTTTCTTCCTTTTTCATCTTTTGATCCTAAAACACAATAAAAACACAAACCACGCATAATTCCGACTTTTACGACATAAATTACACGTTTTGGTCTTGTTATTATTGGAAATAAGTGGTAAAAGGATAAGTTTTTTCACACTTATTATTTTTCTAAAGCATAAACTTGAGTTCATAGACTTTGAATGTCTTGACAAATCCACTCAAGTGTAAGAAAGATTTAACTTCGTTTGCTGAGGCTAAGCGCACTAAATCGTACACTCCCCCGTGAATATCGATCCGGGTTGCAATCTGAAAGTGATTACAAGCCATTGTGTTAAGCTCAAAACGTTGAATGTTTTGTGACAAACTCAACCCAAGATAGATTGCTCTACCCGTTGTTGGAAAAATTGTCCAAAATAGACATTTTCCTTTATTAAAAGTAGAAATGACATGTTTTGAAAAATATTTACAACTTTCAATCGAGCTTTATGTACACACCGTGTCATTATTGAGCGACATTTCTAGGCACGTCCATATTATCGATACTGAAAGACATGTCGAGAAGAATCTTTTTGGGTTTTAAAAGATTTTTTAATTTTGTATTTTGCTTTTTCATTAATATTTACATGTAGATGTTTGATAGATGAATCAAACAGGCTTCTTTGCCAGAATCTCCAATTCTGCTGGAGTTAAACATCTCATACCAATTTGCCTAACTAGATATGCAAACTGTAGAATCATATATTCTTAGGATTGTAGATGTGTTTGTATTTATCTAGAGAGATGGATGAAAAGGAAGACCTAGAGAGAGAAAGCTAGAGAGAGAAAGGAGAGAAGGATAGAAAGAAAGATTTATTCATGAAATGTGTGAAAGAACAAATGAGCAACCCCTCCAAACATGCTAGGAGGGGGTATATATAGCCCACCCTACATGTGGGCTATATGGACTATATGTTTACATAATGGATCACAAGCCCAATACTTGAATATATCATTGGAGTGACCGATCCTTTCTAAATACGTAAAAACGTATTTCCAACAATCTCTCCCTAAGGGAGGTCACTCCAAGTTACAATGTCCTAAATAGTCTATAGCTCGTGATCTATGCTAACAATGATGTGACCGAGACTTTCTTTGAAAAAAACGTATTTCCAACAATCTCCCCCTAAGGGAGGTCACACCATTTTACAAAATCTTAAACCTAGCATACTATGCTTGAGTTTTCGATCTTGTTCTTGTGAATAAGATTATGAGATCTTTGACTTTAGTCTTGAGCATGTTCTCTTGCCTTGACCTTGTGCATTCATCACTTGTGATATTTGCCTCTTTGTGACTTCATGTTCCACATACTTATACTTTTATAAATTCTTGAAAGCTTCAGAGTTTGATACAGCGGAAGACTTGACTTTTAGACTTTCTTGAATTTGTTGAAGTATCAAGTGCATATAGTATAAGCATGTGGTGACGACTTCTTCTGGATTGTACACCGCAATGCCACCTTCTTGTTACGCTGCATAAGACAGTTAGCATCAAAACATATACACGGATGAAATGGCTTTGAACATTTCATTCTAATTTGGTAGCATTTTACATCCGGTCGGTGAAGACCGTTGGACGATATTAAATATCGTACTTGTGGAAGGTAGTTTCAATTAAGAACCTCCTTGACAAGATTTCGCGGGTAAACCCGTTCTCTTTATTCGACCGTCCAAAGCTGACTGCGAACATAAAGAGTGAATCATTTGGATAGTATTATCCGCATGATTTGAAGCCGTCAAATTTTGATTCCTGGAACAAGTTTGATTCATTAAAGAATCGCACCATCGTTGATTTCCAGTTGTCACAAGCTTGACTCATACAGAAACTTGCAAGTTACCTACCAAGTGTTGTTTGATGTTAACACTAGAAGGATTTCCACTCATCACTGTGAACACTATAGAGTGTCACTCTGAGAGTTCTGGCAAGATCACTAAGATATTGCGTAGAGGCCTGGAACGTGTTTAAGTTCAGTTAATAATTAAACCACTGTTGCTTTCCAGTTATCACAAGCTTGATTCATAAAGAATCGCACAAGTCACCTACGATGAGCTTTTTGATATTTTCTCAAGAAGGATTTCCATCTTCATTGTAAATACTTACGTATTACTCGGATGTTCAGGAAAGATCATGAAGATTTTGCGTAGGACTCTTAAGATCTTTCTTGCTTTTCACAGTGTGTGAACAAGCAAGGAATTATGAAAGTGTGTCCTAATGAGATATTTGATGATCTCAAATGGCTCTAGACTCGATCATACATTTTGAATTTTAGTGATCGGAGGCTGAAGAGGAGTGCCACCATTTCAATACTAATTTATTCGGAGTGAATAAATCAATAGATAATGCGTTGTCTCCGTGTGATTAAAACAAATACCTTTTGAGAGATACTGAGTTAGCTGGGATGGGTTGTGCATTGCATCACTGGGTCCATGATGTCTTATCTTCAATATCAAGCATCATTAAAAATGATCTAAATAGCATATGTATTGACCCGGTTTCTGCCTAAGTTGTAAGGATGGCTTCTTTCTTTAGACCCTTTATCATTACACTTCTTTTTCATTCTTCAACCCCTTCAATGCTTACCAATACGTCATAACTAGCACCTTGTTGCGATTGTTCCAGTGCTAACTTAAGTACTTGGTCGGCATTCAGCTACATTCACAATCTTTCTCCATCTTTCCTAAGGACTACTATTTCTAGCTATGGAATGTCCTTGGGAAGATTCCTCCGGTTCTAGAGGAA
Organism: Glebionis coronaria; assembly: GCA_025667525.1. Classification (NCBI taxonomy): domain Eukaryota; kingdom Viridiplantae; phylum Streptophyta; class Magnoliopsida; order Asterales; family Asteraceae; genus Glebionis; species Glebionis coronaria. The sequence continues at coordinate 238,680,889 of CM046880.1, forward strand.
TCATTGGACTTTAACCTATCCTACCATCCTTATGTAAACACAATCTTCACTGTCGTGAATAGAGATGTTTTGGGTAAGTCGATGTCACCATTAAATCCATTTTGATATCCAAATCCATTTTGCTCCCCCTTAACACATGCCACGATATTCGAAAACATTTCGCACATGTCGGGATGAGCCAGCACATTAAGTCAAACCATTATTGATCTCAATATTTAAATCACATTTTCTCCCCCATATTAGAAATATTAACCTAATCGATGTTTTTAATATCAATTGATTTAATAGCATTTTAAGAAAATTTGGGAAGAAAAATGCAAATCTAATTATCTTCATGCTTTAAACAAGCTCCCCTCAAATTAATGAGGGTGTACTTGAACCGTGAATGAAGTACCTTTTAAACACAAGTGTAAGGTACTTATCACATGCAAAGATCATATATGATAATGTATTCACAAGAGTAGCGATTTATGATGTTGGACCTGAATGATGGAGAACATCATATGAAAGAATCACATGGTTCTTGTTCACGAATGTTGGTCGCCTCATCACGTCTGAAGTTATCCCTTGACTCCATGTGTACGATTGATATCGTTGTCTTGACACCAACATGTGAACTTGGCACCTTTGGCGTCAGAGATTCTAAATGCTGGACAACTGCTCCCCCTCAATTGTTGACCCGTGTTCTATTGAAAGAGTTGTCGTCGCCGTTTGAGCAGTCACATCGTCGAGTATGTAGATATCAATTGTAAATTTCTACGGTTGGTGGAGATGATAACTTCATAAAAACAAGATTTCTCTTGTTTTAACAAATAAATGCACTGACACGTACATATATTCGTGTTAGATTGTGTTATTACGTAAACACAATCCCTTACATGGTTATAAAGTAAACCATGCCCGAGAAAATTAATTCCCGTTGTTGAGTCAAAGCTTTCCGGTGAAATGCTTGACTTTAATATGAAAAGCGGGTTACTATCTGAAATAATAGCAAGCCATTTTGAACATGTTTTAAAACATTTGAACTTCTGCTCGAACTTTATTTACAACCCTTTGTCATTATTGAATGACATTTCTAGTATCGTAAATATCATCGATTCCAGAAGACATGCTCTTTTTATCAAAACATTTTTGAACACACAATTTTGAAAGATTTAGAAAAACCTTTTGAGAAATTCTCGAAATTGTGCTCAATGTTTTGAAAACCAATTACTTGAGCTTAAGATGTTGAATATCTTACTAAACGAGCTCAAGTCCGAGAAGTAGTAAACTTCCCGTTTTTAAGGATAAGTTACCATCGGCGATAAACTTTCCTTTTAACTGAAGAGCGAGTCCTAAGTTGATATTTACTTAGAAGTCGTTTTCATGAGCTTGAAAAACTTTTGAATATTTTAACGTAAAGCTCATGACCGAGAAAGGTGAATTTCTTGTTATGAAGAAAAGTTCTCTTATTTAAAAGATACACATTCCTTTATGAGCTTAAAACTTGGAATGTTTTAATATAAGCTCATGACCGAGAAAAATGAATTTCCCGTTACGAGGATAACTTATCTTTAAAGATAAGCTTTCCTAATTATGAAGTCCGAGTTACAGTCTGATATTTAACTATAAGATATTGTGCATGAGCTTAAAAACTTCGAATATTTTTAATATTAGCTCATTCCCGAGAAAAATTAATTTCTCGTTGTAAGGATATGTTTATCATCGGCGATAAACTTTCCTTTCTTTGAAGTCTAGGTCATAATCTGAAATATAATTATACACCATCGTGCATGAGCTTAAAAACATCGAATGTTTTTAATATGAGCTCATGCCCGAGAAAAATTAATTTCTCGTTGTGAGGTAAGTTTATCATCGGCGATAAACTTTCCTTTATTTGAAGAACGGGTCATTGTCTGACATTTAAAAATGAACCATTATACACGAGCTTAAAACCTTTGAATGGTCTTAGTGTAAGCTCGTGTCCGAGAAAACTTAATTTCTCGTTTAGAGGGTAAGTTATCGTTAACGAGATAAACTTCCCTTTCTTTGAAGTTCGGGTCACAGACTGTGATTTAAATGTGAGCCATTGTGCATGAGCTTAAAAAATTCGAATGTTTCTAATTTTAGCTCATGCCCGAGAAAACTTAATTTCTCGTTATGAGGATAAGTTTATCATCGGCAATAAACTTTCCATTCTTTGATTAATGAGTTACAGTCTGTGATGTGAATATAAGTCCTATGTTGGTAAGGTTAACCGTGAATCCCCTGAGACACTTGTTTCTTTGATATCATCTTCTTCAGTAGCCAAACTCTGAGAGTATCCTTAGTTGAACGGTATACAATGATTGGACTGCTTCGTTCTTTTGGAACATCAACTTTAGTACCTGCATTCTTATTAGGAATTTGCATAATTTGAAATGGGTTAGTGATATCTATTTTAGAAGCAAGTGGGGGTTCACAGTTGTCTTTTCTTGTGCCAGAGGCAACCTGAGTAGATGATTCACTTGTCTTAGCTGGCAAACATTTCCGTTTATAGAAAACCTTAAGTTCTGGCGTAAGTGGTGTATCATCCTTTTCAATTTCCTTCCTAGCAGTCTTAGTAGAATCGGAGACTATCCTAGTTAAAGGGCACTCGTTTCCTACTAGAGTGAAGGTTCTACCAGTAGGGCGCCAAACTTTACCAATGGGTTTGATTTTAGCTATCCACTGGGATTTAAGTCTAGCATGGGAGTTCACCTCATTAAGTAATTTCTTGACACAAGAGTCATGATTTGCCGTAAAGACACATTTTCTACATGTTTTACAAGTAGCATATTTAATGTCCGAGTAATTCCTAGATGATTGATCGATGCTCCTAGGAGATGACATACTACGGTTAGCAGCGTTGGGTAATGTAGAAGGCATCTGACTAGGTTTGACATTGCTATCTCTTACATGTGTGTTTTGCTTAGCTTCCCTTAGACCAGATTTATGGCAAACGTCATTTGAACTAGTTCTAGACGTGGTCTTGGTATTTTAGAGAAACTAGAGGCAATCATGTGATTAGGTCTTGCTAAAGCTGTTTTTGTCACATTAGGCCTAGTTGCTGGAGTGACTGGTCTAGAAAGATGAACCAAATCAACTTGGGAGGCAAACCGCGGTCTCGAGGATTGTGGTCGCTCGGATCTAAATGCAACAGGTTGTCTGACGGTCGATTGTCTGACGAACTGATTTGTAGGCGATTTCCCCAAGATTGATGGTTTTTCAAGCTTAGTGTCCACACTAGTTCCTCTATTTTTCCTTAATTCGTTTTTCAACGCAGCTATAGCAAAAACCTTTTCCTGTAGTTGAGCCTTTAAAGTTTCATTTTCTTTGAGCAATTCATCTTGGGATGCGAACTTAGATTCAAGCAACTTAATTTGTTTCAAAAGATTATACCTTTTCAGCTTTAGAATCCATGACAGTTTGATCAAATTTTCGTTCAAGAACAACGTTTGACTTTTCAAGTTTTTCAAAATATATTTCAAATTTGTTTGTTTTCTTTGAAAATTCAATTATGGTATCCTCAAGCTCTTTAAATTGCTGAGCTAAAATCGTTTCAAGCTCTTTAATCTTGGAATCAGAATCAGTTAACGAAGCAGTCATAAAGCATTTATCATGATGTACTATAGCATTCTGAACAATCTCTCCCCCATTATGACGCACATCGGATGAATCTAGAGTGGTAAAAATATCACCCTTTTCCATCCCATGTTGGTCATAATTAGGTTCGAAATGCTCAACATCCGGTAGTTCATCGGCATAGAAATCATATACAACATTACATTGTACCATATGTGTAGGCTCTTCATCATAAATGGGTATTGTGTCATCATAAGAGATGTCTGTAACATTCCCTGGCGTATTGCTGTTGTCATGCTTAACTGTTGATTCCATGTCCTTGCAAATTTTTAGCAGCCTCCAATGCGTCAATCGTATGACCATTTCCCTCTTGCATCGTACATACTTGCACTCCATTATCATACGCTTGTTGAATTCGAGATCTTTCATAAATTGAAGACGATATCGATGTCATGAGTTTCAATAGTGTACCACGGAAATCTTGAAGCTCGGTATGTGTGTCTCGAAGAAATGACTGGCAAATCACTGAACTTTCAGACTTGACAATATTGAATTGGAGGAAAGGCGTGAGTTGAGTCACAAGAGCCTTATATGCAAGTGCTGATGCAGAGTGATTAAAGTCTTCATTGTGGAGTTGCTCTGCTAATTGGTTCAAGATGATGAACATCGACTCCATGAATATATGATGATCTTGACCAAATAGTGTCACAAATTCGCTTCCTCCTTGAAGCCATGAAAGAGTCACTATCTGAGACTGAAGAAGTCGAAATGAAGTTATGCTACTTTCACTAACTTTGGCTTGTATTTGACGCGATTCTCCCTCTTGAAATGTTGAATTCAACGATTCCATTGAATGTCGATGAAAGATAATTGTGACTGGTTGTTTTCGGGATTTTACAATTCGTGAAGAATTGAACTCACGGGATTTTAGAAACCAACGAAGAAATCATAAAAATTCTTGAAAAAACTTTGTTTGGTGATATAAAACGATACTTGAAACCCTCTAAAATTGTTTTAAGTCGAGCTTAACAATGTATAGAAGAAATTCGGATATGTAAACTATAAAAGTTTATTCGAAAATCTTATAATCAACAAATTCGTCAAATGTCATCATAAAGCAACAAGATTAGTTTATTAAACAAAAAGATGAAAATCCAAATTTGTGAAATGTATTCTGTACAAAAGTGTCTCACGAGAGTTCTTGGGTTGACTATAGAAAATGGCCAAAGGGGAAGTCAAGTCAATGAAAGTGTTATAACTCCATTACACCACATGTATATAAATTGAGATAGATAGCAATTACGTGTATCAATCTACACCAACTTTGTGGATATAAAAGCCAAAGCCAATCTGATCTAATATCAAACCAATCTTATTTCCTCTGCCCCATTTGTTTTCTTCTATAACAGTAAACATCTCATCAGGCCAACCTCTTGATCTATCTATCAGTGTAAACGAAACCCTTTCTCAAAAACTTAATAAACAAAAAACACAGCCACCATATTTAACATCTCTCTATCAAATCGCAATAATAAACAAAAAACACAGCCACACTTAGAGCAAATCTGCTCCATCTCGACTCATATCTATCAACCTTTTATAACCCCAATCTTGCTTACTTGAAACTTGAATAAAACAAACCAATTATTTGTTTTCATAAGGAAGAACGAGTACCAATCACCATAAATCTGTTCTAGATGAAGATAAAATATACACAACTTCAAGATCTTGTTATATAAGGTCACGGGTAGGTTTAATATTGTTTTATATTTGGTTTTGGATCGATGATGGTATGCAACAGAGATCTTGATTCAGGTTGTGTCTGATTTTTTTTAATTTTTTTAGTCAAATCGAAACAAAAGGTTTTAATTGAGGTGTTAAAAAACAAACTGGTCAACCTCTTCAACGATCTGTTTGTGTCGACTCGGTGATGGATTGTGTTTTGGTGGGTTTGGTTTGAGTCTAGGTTAATTTGTATGATTCGAGATTGAGTGTTTGGTTTGAGTCGAGTCTTGTTTAATATGTTGTGTGAGTCGAGGGTCTGAGTCAGAGTTGTGTTCAAGTCCTGTTGGTTTGGTCAAATGGTAAGTCGGAATACTCGTATTCTCACCTAAGTCGGAATCCGAGTGTTCAAGACCTAGTTCTGAATTCGTATCACAAACCTAGTTCGGAATCCGTATTTCTACCTTGTTCGGAATCTGTTTTTCTAACGTTATTCGGAATCGGTTTTTCAAACCTTACTCGGAATCCGAGTCACCAACCTAGTTCGGAATCCGAATCACCAACCTAAGTCGGAATCCGAGTCACCAACCTAGTTCGGAATCCAAGTCACCAACCTAAGTCGGAATCCGAGTCACCAACCTAGTTCGGAATCCAAGTCACCAACCTAAGTCGGAATAATCCAACTCGAACCTTATCTGGAATATGCCGAAGTTTTTATACTGATACCAGATCTGAACAAAAAGCGACAGTTTGACTGATTTGAGAGAGAAAAGGATAACTTGTTTGGACAAGGAATTGATGGAAAAAATTATACCAAAGTTTGAGAAAGACAAAAAAACGAGACCAAATAATTGTGACACAAACAGTATTTGAGAAGATAGACAATTATCAATTTATAACAATTGATAAAGACAAAAATAGAATGATCAAGACTGTTTTTAGACAATAATAAAAAACCGAACCCCAAAATTATATCAGATACGTAGATTAAAGGAAAGAAAGAAGAAATAAAATAAAATAAAATATTTTTACCACCAAATCAATAAATAAAAAACACGCAAATCGGAAGAATCAACCAAAGCTCTTGATACCAATTGTAGAATCATATATTCTTAGGATTGTAGATGTGTTTGTATTTATTTAGAGAGATGGATGAAAAGGAAGAACTAGAGAGAGAAAGCTAGAGAGAGAAAGGAGAGATTTATTCATGAAATGTGTGAAAGAACAAATGAGCAACCCCTCCTAACATGCTAGGAGGGGGTATATATAGCCCACCCTACATGTAGGCTATATGGACTATATGTTTACATAATGGATCACGAGACCAATACTTGAATATATCATTGGAGTGACAGATCCTTTCTAAATATGTAAAAACGTATTTCCAACACAAACCTCTCTTTCGAAAGTGCTTTTGTAAACAAGTCAGCTAATTGGTAATCAGTTCCAACAAAGTATAGTTCAACAATACCCCTTTCAACTTGTTCCTTATGAAGTGATATCTGACATCAATGTGCTTCGTGCGGGAATGTTGTATCGGATTGCAGGAGATGGCTATGGTGGACTTTGAGTCACAGTACATGGGTACTTTATCAAAGTGGAAGCCATAATCCGTGAGTTGTGTTCTCATCCAAAGAACTTAAGCATAACACGTAGATAGACACACATACTCCACTTCGGCTGATGAAAGTGATGTGCAATCCTGCTTCTTGGAAGACCATCCCACAAGCTTATCTTGACCTAGACATTGTGCACCACCAGAAGTACTTTTACATGTATTAAGACACCCTGCATGATCCGAATCTGAATAGGCCGTTAGAAAGAAACCGGTTTCCCTCGGATACCAGAGTCCCAAATGAATGGTATTCTTGAGGTACCGAAAGATCCGTTTAACCTCCTTGAGGTGCTTTTCAGTGGGTCGTGCTTGATATCGTACACAATAACACGTAGCATGTGATATATCTGGTCGGCTTGCTGTTAAGTACATGAGGGAGCCGATCATGGAACGATATATCGTTTGATCTATGGCGTCTCCCTCCAAATCAGCATCTAGGGATGTAGTTGATAATGGTGTCCCAACGGGGTCATATGAGGTCATACCATGCCTTTTGATTATCTCTTGACAATACTTAGCTTGGTTAATAAAGATACCACTTGGGTATTGGTGAACTTGAATTCCTAGAAAGAGTTTTAGTTCGACCATCATAGACATTTCAAAATTGATGTGCATTACTTTTTTAAACCATTTTGAAAGTTTTGGGTTTGTAGACCCGAATATAATGTCATCAACATAAATCTGCACCAGCAAAATGTCATCCCCATATTTATAAGTGAACAAAGTTAGATCAATGGAACCTTTTGAGAAACCTTTGGAAACCAGAAATTTCGAGAGCTCGTCGTACCACGCCCTTGGAGCTTGCTTGAGTCCATAAAATGCTTTGTGGAGACGATACACCTTGTTAGGATAAAGAGGATTAACGAATCCTTCCGGCTACGTGACATAGACTTCTTCCTTCAAAGGATCGTTAAGAAATGCCATCTTTACGTCCATTTGATACACGATAAATCCCTTATGTGAAGCATATGCAAGCAAAATCCTGACCGCTTCCATTCTAGCTACTGGTGCAAATGATTCTTCAAAATCAAAACCCTCTTTCTAGCCATCCCCTTTAGCCACTAGCCTAGCTTTGTTCTTGATGATTGTGTTTTCTTCATCCATCTTGTTTTTACAGACCCGTCGAATATTTAATGGAATTACATCGTATGGTCTGTCAACAAGTTCCAGACTTTAAGTCTTTCAAATTGAAGAAGTTAATCTTGCATCGATTCAATCCAAGCATGATCAGCCATGGCTTCTTTGATGTTTTTCAATTCAGCTGTACTCACGGCGAGTGCGAACATATAAACATCACCATCGGTTTCAAGCTGTCATCTTGTACGAACGGGCTGTGAAGGGTTTCCAATTACTTGAACCAAAGGATGATCTCGGATCCAATGATGTGTTGAAGGACGTCGTTGGTAGAACGTATGCATATTCGACGGATCAACATGGCGAGTAGAAGACTCTCCAGTTTCATGTACAAATGTACCGAATGGGTTGTGAAAATCGTCATCGTTAGATAATGCATTGTCTGCTTGATTTGTGTTCTCTGGAGCAATGACATTAGTTGTGGATGTTGTAGGATCGATTGCTGAGGTGATATTCTGAGGAGGTAAATCTGCAGCAACCCGTGTTGAAGTAGATGAAGTTGTATCCTTTTGTTGATGATGATTAGTATCATCGTTCTTATCATGAGTGACAGCGGAAGACTTTGATACAACATGTTTCTCCCCTGTGAAATATTCATCAAACACTGGTCCATATAACATTTCCAACTCTTCAATTTTCGTTTCCACTCTCATATCTGCTCTTGAAACATGTTCAGGAACTAGCTTTGAACTTGACGGGTCATTGTTGTGGTCTTGAGTTCGAGTTCTGTGCGGTTGTGCACAGAAGTCTTTTGTCGTTGTGGATCGGGACTTAAATTGTTTTTTTCAAGTTCCATTTCTTGTAATTCATCAAATCTGATATGAATAGTCTCGACTATCCATTTTGTTCTCTTGTTGTACACTCTATATCCCTTAGACTGAGTTGCATAAACCACTAGAATGCATGCATCACCTTTTTCTTTCATCTTGTCCAGATTTTCACCATCTCGAATAATGTAACACGTACATCCAAAAACATGAAGGTGTTTGAGTGAAGGTTTTCGATCATGAATTGTGTGATATGGTGTCTTTTCGTGTCTTGGGATAATTAAGGATCGGTTTTGTGTGTAGGATACAGTTGACACGCCTTCGGCCCAAAAGAATAGTGGTAGTTTTGAAGCGGATAATTAGGTTCGAGCAACCTCAACTAAAGTACGGTTTCGTCTTTCAACAACTCCGTTTTGTTCGGGTGTTCGAGCAATAGATGTTTCATGTTCAATCCCTTCGGCTTCAAAATAATTCTTCAGAGTTGAATTCAAGAATTTTGTGCCTCTGTCAGTACGTACCACTTTCACTTGAGCTTGAAGACCACGTTGTATCAACTTAAGGAAGTTAATTAGAACCTCGGGTGTTTCATCCTTGGACCTCAAGAAGTGAGTCCACGTGTACCTTGAGTAGTCATCGACAATTACCATAACGTATTTCTTCTCGTTGATGCTTTGAACATGCATGGGTCCATACAAATCGATATGAAGAAGATCTAACCGTCCTTTAGAGCTTGGTGTAGTCTTTGTCTTGAAACTAATCCGTTTAGCTTTACAAAGCTCACAAGAAGAACAAAGATGATCCTTGATGAATTTCAAGCTTGGAAGACCTCTCACAATATCTTTCTTGGAAAGCAAATTGATGGTATCAAAATTAAGATGAGATAGACGTTGATGCCATAACCATGCCTGAGTCGTCGAAGCTTTAGCCATGAAGCAAATTGGAGTTGTAGAAGTTGTGTCTTGAAGTGAAATAAAGTAGTGATCAGTACCCCGTGAACCGGTAAGTAAGTCATTCCCATCATAATCACGAACAAAACATGTCTTCTTTCTGAAAACAACCTCCAAATCTGCATCACAGAATTGACCAACCGAGAAAATATTGTGATTGAGCCCTTCGACGTAGTATACCCTTTTGATCATTATATTCCCCTGAACCAAATATCCATATCCTAGGATCGGTGCAAATTAATCATTTCCGAATCGGACCGTACCCAGGAACTTCTCCACGAAGTTAACTAGAAGCTTGAAATTCCCCGTCATGTGCTTCGTGCATCCGGAGTCCAGTATGAAGAGAATTATTTCTATCACCTACAGAAGAATTACAACACGATGGAGCATTTGCTAAATTTGATTCCATGTTAGTTGTGATTTCCGATGCATTAGTTTCCCTATTTTTAGCACTTCAAGGCACACTAACGTTCGGTGTCACGTTTTCTTTCCTAACCTTAGGCATCCATTTATATCCTGGAGGACATTGATTAGCAAACCACCATTTCCAAGACTTGCTAGTAGACTCATAGAATTCCCTAATTCTGCTTCTAGGGGTCTTAGTGGTGGAGTCTGATGCAATACTTTTCTTAGTGGGGGTTGCACCAGAATGGTTCACTTTGCATTTGGTTTTACTAACACTAATAGGCATCATAACTTGCTTCTAGTTCTAGTATCTACGCCTTTCACATTATTCATAGCACACAGAGAATGATCAGCATTAACACATTTTCCACATTTCACACAAACAAACTTAACATTTAAAGCATTCAAAGCAGTCGAATCTTTCAAATCGTCATTACAAGCGATTACAGACGTTTTATTCTTAGAAACATTCAAATTCCTAGGGTGGTCTTCTACTTTCTTCATCTTCCCTTGACTTTTGTTTTGCCAAACCTTTTCATTCATTCGAGTGCTCTTAAGCTGAGGCCGGCTAACACTAACAGTGGGGACTACTCCTGTAGTAAAAGACACACGTCTATTAGTGTTTCTAGAAATCTGAGGTGGGTGACTGTCTTTTTTTGTGTGGGTTTAGTGGCTAATCGATACATCCCTGGTTTGAGCACATTCTGAAATTGTTTCAAAATGTCAAAGAGAGTGTGATAGTTGACCTCGTCTAACTTACTCTGTTGTTTCACCAAAGTTACTAACCGTGTCCACTCTAGTTGAAATTGCTGTATAAATTGCACATTGACTTGCATGGTGGAGACTTGCAAATTGTTTCTTGTCATGTCATTCATCATCTTGTAGAATCTTTTGTAATATGAATCAATTGATTCCCCATTCAATGAAGTAAACTTGCCAAAGTTCTAGAACAAGTTAGTTTTGACATCTTGCTTGTTAAGTGACTCTCCTTGTTGCAAGCGTTCAATAGCAATCCACATTTCTTTTGCATTAGAGCATGCATCAACCGTTGAGTAAATTTCATCCCCAATCCCACTTAGAATCAAATAGATTTCTTCCTTCTCTGCATCAATCCAAGCATGTTTCTCTTTCGAAGTGTTCTCATATGTTTCCTCAATTGTTTGCTCACCGGAACCGGGCGTCGAGTCGGTTGCTGGAATTGCAGGAATGGTTATTGTAGTGAGAGTATAGGGTCCTTCTTTGATGCAACGTCAGAGAAGATCACCATTTGGTTTAGTATCAAGATATCGAATCAAACGTGATTGCCATTGTGCATATCGACCAGTCACAAGCATTGGTGGTCTCTCTTTGTTACCCGCCACCATGATGTTGTTATTCGTCACACGATACTCTGTAGTAGAATCCATCTTGATATACTTTGAATTTAAAAATGAATATGGATCTTAAGTAGATGTGATAGTAAGTGTTGTTGTAGAGAAAAGTAGTTGAAATCCCTTAAAAAAATATTATCGAAAAACCAAAAATTTCTCCAAGACCAAAAAACACACGGTTCGAAATTTTTTAAGTGTATTTTTGGAATTTTTCAAAAAAATCCTCCAATCTGTCGCAATGTCAAACAATCTGTCGCAATGCACAAAGATTTATTTCGCAATGTCCTGTCGTAATGACCCTGTCACAATAACCCTATCGCAATGACCCTGTCGCAATAATCCTGTCGAAATGACCCTGTCGCAATAATCCTGTCGCAATGACCCTGTCGCAATAATCCTGTCGCAATGACCCTGTCACAATAACCCTGTCGCAATATCACCAAAGAACACAAATCGCAATATGAATCGCAATGATAAACCCTAGTTTTTTGCGATGGAAATCAAAGGATTCTATCGCAATGTATAAACAGTTCCGAAACTTTAGATCAAAATATGAGATTTTTGCCTAGAAAAACATGATTTTAACCAAACCAAAACACCCAAATCCCTACCAAACTATGTAGGAGATTGATATCAAGATTTAGAGCACGGAAAACACAAAAAAAATTTGAAACCGAGATGATTTATTGATTAAATCATGCGAATCAAGTAAAATAACAACAACCAATCACAAATCTACCCCATGGAGATTGATACCAATTGTTGTCCCTAATTGTGATGATCAAAACAAGAAAGAAAGGAAGAAAATAGATGAGGAGTAGATGAATTCTAGAGAGAGAAAGTAGAGAGAGAAAAGAGAGAAAAGTGTGTGAAACTTTAGGAATATTAGATTAAGAAAAAAATGAACAACCAACACCCCTCCCTAACATGCTAGGAAGGGTATTTATAGCCTTGCCAACATGTGGCATAATGGGCTATATGTTTGATTGGGTCGAGATTGAATAAATGCTTAGTACATTGAAAGAGGTCTTTTAAGCTAGCCATCAAGCCCGTAATGTCACGACTATTTTAACTACCTATTACAACGTTCAAATAAATGTTACAATTATAAACTATGACCGAGCATTCTTGTTTGACTCAATATTTTGAGGCTAACAGACTTATTTCAATCTTTTTCAGCCATTTTAGTTTTCCCTAGTTATCTTATTTATTTTGATATTTTTAGAAAAGTTTAATTTTATTCTACTGTTCATTTTGTTATTTTTAGAATTAATTTAGTTTTAACTGGTTTTCTTTAAAACTGTTTTTGTCTTTTAGTGCAAAAAAATATTATTTTTCTGTTTTAAAATTTTCTTAGTTTAAGTAATATATTTTTAGATTTTTAGAATAAAAAGTTCACTGTTCACTCTATTTATTATTTTTTAGAATTAATTCAAGTTAAATTAGGTTTTAATTCAAAACTATTGTCTTTTAGTGGTAAAATTTACTTTTTTCATACATTTTCATTTTTCTACTGTTTAGTTATATAAAATAGGATTTTTTAAACAGTACATTTATTTTTGTTATTATTTTTAATCATTATTTTAGTTAAAAAGTGTTTTTAGTGTTTTAAAAATAGAAAAATAGTTTCCAAAATTTAGGAAAAATATTTTTTAGTGTTTAATTGATATAAGTAAGGTATCTGTTTAATAAAATAATATTTTGGGCTTTTTGTTAATTATATTTAATTTTAGGGCTTTAATTAACATTTAAAATTAAATATTTAATTAATAAAAGGTTTTAAAATTTATTTATTGAATTTTTACTTTTATTTATATTGATTTAAACTTACAATTAATTTTTAATTAATTTTTAGGTTTAATTTTTAATTTCGTCGCGTTTTACGTATTTACGTCGTCGTTTTACGTCATTCGTCGTAGTGTAATCGTAGTGTAACTCGTCTTTTAATTTTCTTTCTTTAAAACAAAAAACGACACTAATCCAAACTTGATTTTATTATATTGGCCGAACATACACACCTCCGCCAAGAACGAACTCGCATTTATCGAGCATTCGCGTTTTCCTAAACGTGAACGTTTAATACTTGTCGATTATACGCGTTTTCCTAAAACGTTTACGATTATACAACAACCAGTCATCCAACTTTTGTATCAACAAGTTGGCGCCATCCGTGGGACCATACACTAAACTAAACTCGATCTCTCCTAATGACGAAGGGATACTTTCAGGGAAACCCAAGGAACACGAATCCTGGGAATTGGAAGTCCGCGGGTGATGGGATAGTCACCTCAACCACGCCCTCTGGTGGCCAAGGAGAAGGACTGAATAATCGAAACATGTTTCAGTCTCTCGGTGGGGCAGGCACGTCCGATAATACCCCACCACCAACCCTCACTCTAGACAATCCCGACGCTGGAGCTGCGCCAAATGCCCCTACCAAAGAGCCAAAAAAGCCACCAGTGGTCGAGGCAGAATTGGAAGTTGGTTCACTCGACGATGAGGATCTCGAACGTGCACTCACGCAAAAATTCGACAGAATCATATTGGGCATCTCGGCAAGGTTAAATCTGCGAAGGAACCTCCAGTCTAGACTTAACTTTGGTAGCGTCGCGCACGGTACTCCCCCTCATGTCGAAAGAGGGGAAGGAAGACGCGGGCTCAAGAACAGCCTCCCTTCGAGGAAACACCTCAACCACGGAATGTGTTCGAGCACATAGGGGATCGCATCATGCAAGAATTGCAAGAAGCCTAGGGAGATGGGGATAAATCCGACGGCTCCACTGGACGTCCGGTGTTGGAAACCCCTGTGGACAATCGCTGCACAAGTGTGTGGCCTAGGATAAACTCTGGTGGGAAGGAAGCTCCTTCTGAAAAAGTGGTTATCATAAATCAAAAGGCGGGGGAAAACCCCCTATCACGACCCTTCGGGGTCTGATTCAGATGATCATCACCCTAGACATCGCCGACCTAGGTACTCCACCCCTGAACCATCAGACGACGAAGGACGCTACGCAATTGCAGGAGATGTAGGCTACTATCAATATCCTTATGATTGCATAGCATTAAAGAAAGGGGTCGAGGAAGACCGACGATACCTACTATCGTGATGAAGAGGAGGAAGATCTCCCTTCCATGGTGTAACGAGAGGGAGGATGCCTTCACTCTTCGTATACGGAATTACTCCGAGGAAAAGAATCGCCGCATGCCGGCGAGCGTCAAAACCTATGACGGATCTGGTGATCCGGAGGATCACCTAAAGGTGTTTGAAACACAGGCTAAAATTAAAGGATGGCCGATTCTAATATGCTGCCAGATGTTTAATTCAACTTTGATTGGCAATGCGCGCGACTGGTTTGAGAAGCTCCCCCATCGAAGCATCAACAACTTCGATGAATTACACACAGTGTTCCAAAACAATTATACTTAGCGAAAGAAGTATAATAGAGATCTGGTCTCATTGGCAAAAGTAAAACAAACGCCCGGAGAGTCTACAGAAGACTTCACGGAGCGTTTTAATGACGAGTGTACACGCATAAAAGCGTGCCTAGAGCTCCTTAAAACTTCCGATTACCTGCACGCCATAACGGACAAGGAGCTAATCAGGCGCCTCAACGATAAACGCCCGGAGAAGTTTGATGAACTCATGGAAAGAGTTCGGAATTTTGTGGAGGCGGAGATCGCGGTTGCTGCGGCGTACCCCACAAAAAGGAACGAAGGCTACCGATCAAACGATCAGCTTAGAAGGCAATCAGGTGTCCAAGGTAACCCCGCCAACGGGAGGAGATTGGATTACAAAAACCAACCAAAAGGAGGATGGTCGGATGACAAATTCACCCCTCTAAAGATGACTTATCGGGATATTTTGTTAACAGAAGGAGCAAATTTTCCAAGACCTCCCCCAATGACAACTCCAGTTGATCGTCGTCAAGGCACTCGCTTCTACGAGTTCCAAAATGACAAAGGTCACGGCACGGAAGAGTGGATTCAGCTCAAAAAGCATATAGAGTCACTAATTAAATCAGGCAAGCTCAAACATCTGGTCAAGGATTGGAAGAATGTGAAGGATAACAAAACGTATGATAAAAAAAGACTCCCAAAAGGATAAGCCTACGACCATATACATGATTCAATCATGGCAGCACCGGACGAAGTAGAACGTTAGTCAAAAAATTTCACGCGGCAAGGAAATCTCATTTCCTCCTATCATGACGAGCAACGTGGCTGATGCACCTCTCACGATTGAGGTAAGCATTGGAACCCATACTGTTCGTCGTATGTATGTGGATGGAGGATCATCGGCGGAAGTACTTTACGAACACTGCTTCGTACAATTACGACCAGAAAGAAAAAGCCAACTGATGTCGGCCACTTCGTCGCTCATTGGCTTCATCGGAGACACTATCTGGCCGATAGGACAATTACGCTTATTGGTAACCATAGGAGATAAAGAGCATTCAACTACGGCGTGGATGAACTTTTTGGTGATACGTTCACATTCTCCGTACAATGGTATTATTGGAAGACCAGGGATCCTAGCCATATGTGCAGTCCTGTCCACGGCACACGACATGATTAAATTCCCGGTGGAAGGGGGAATAATGTAGGAATTTTTCAATTCTTTTTATCCTCTATTTATCGTTCCTCGACTCGACTCGAATTGATTTCTAATTTTAACACAAGACTAATTGTTTTTGGTTAATAATACTTGATTGGTAATCTATGTCTATTTAAGCTAAAAATAGGAAAATATGTAGGCTAAGGACTATATAAAAATAAAAGCGCAATTAATTCACGTAAATATTACTCTAAAATGCAATGTAAAATTAAACTACAAATATAGATCTAGATGCAACAAAAATATACTATAATTAAAAATAAAATCAAAATGCAAAATTAATCTAAATGCAAGCACGTAATAGCAAATAAAAGTGACGAAAAATGAAATCACAAAGATAAACTTAAAAATTAAGCATAAAGCTTCAACCTTTTAAGCTTACTAATCTTCTTAGACGATAAAGCTACAAGCTTTATGTACTAATAAGCTTAATAATCACAAAAAGGTGTAAACTTTTTACTAATAATGAGCTTATCTAAATGAAATCTACTTTTAAAAACTTTTAAACTATTTTTTAAACACAAATAATAATAACTAAAACTAATTAAACCGATTCTTATAAAAAATATAACTTTTATTAAAAACAATTTAAAGTACAATGATCTAATTAAAACTAAAGTGATTAAACTAGAAAAAATAAAAAGGAGAGCTTTAGTACCCGTAGTCCGTAGAAAAACGCTCTAAAACAAATAACATCAATAACATCAACAAAATACGGCCCGTTAAGTACACGGCCTCCCAATATCAAAAATATCAAAAGCTAAACCTGATTTTGGCCCGTAAAGTACACGGCCTCCCAAATCAATCTCTAACCAAATTAATCAACCATATCATACTTGAACCAATTCAATCAACCATAAGCTCTCTACAAAACTTGATGAATCGATTCGCCAATATCACAAAAACACAGAAGGTTAGAACAATAATAAGCAACAATTGATATTCTATAAAGAGATTTAATTAAAACTAATACATCTAAAATATTTTTTATGTTTTATAAAAGTATTTTAAATTTTAAAGCTAAAAATTATAGATCTACTTAATCTATTTAAAAACCTAATAGATCTAACTATTTTTAAGGTTCTATAAAAATACTTTAGATTTTAAACTCTAAACTTATATATCTAAACTTTTTAACTAATAGATCTAATTTTATTTTTTGGTTTTTTGAAAGTATTTTTAATTTTTAAAACTTAAATCTAATAGATCTAGTAAACTAATTAATAAAAACTAAAAGTGATTAAATAAAAATCTAGCTTATAAATAAGTCGTAAGCCTAAGCTTAGGACTTATGAGATTTAAAAAGCTAAAAAGCTAATTAAATGATTACTCCATAAATATGCTAGATCTACTAAAAGGCAACAATAAGCTTGAAATAAAATTAATTATTTCAAACTTTACATAAATCTAATCTTATTTGAAAAAAGTTATAAAAACTTATCCCAAAATAATAAGATAGATTATAAGATTAAAAACAGAGGAAGAATGAGAATATTATTAAGCTAGAACTTGACTTTTTATTAAAAACTTGAATATTACAAAGCATGAAAATTAAAATTACAAAATATTAAAACTATGTGAAAAACTAAGAGAAAACTAGAAAAAAACTTGATTAAATGGGATGGGGGGGGCTTTATATAGGCAGCCAACATTGGGGGTATTATAGTAATTTCACTATCTAATTTTTGCTTCAAAGTTAAGCAAGTGGCCAACTGTCCTCTTTTTGTGCGTGTGAAGCTTTGTGAATATCGCCCTTCTAGAAGAATATGGGATATAGCTGTATACTTGTGCAATCATGAGCTGAACATACGCATTTCCTTCATTGTTTTCATCACCACTGCCACGTGGCGTCTTTTCATTGGTCAACCGCCACTGACTCATCTGCCATACTGCATTTCCCTGCCACCTCGTACTGACGTGGTGGCGGCGCCGCCACGTGTCATGCTCCCATTGGCCAGCCGCCACTGCCACCTCTGAAATTCCCTGCCACCTCGTATTGACACGTCAGACTGATGTATCAGCGCCGCCACAGCAACCTCTGACTGCCACGTGTCACGCCCTGATTGCCAGTCGTCGCTGCTACAGTACCTGGTACCTGCACATGAACAGTGAATTATCAGTGCCACGTGGCGCGCTGGCATTGGCTAGCCGCCGCCACGTGGATGATGACGTCAGCATGACGTCACCCGGTCTGGGTCGGTTTGAACCGGTCTGAACGGGTCTGGACCGTCCGGTCTGAGCCGGTCCGGTCTGGTTCTGGTTCGGGTCGACCACGTGGACCACTCTCGTGGTGACACGTGGCAAAGGATATATATACCCAACCTAAGTCCAGTGCCAGGAATCGAACCCTGGTCATTTCAGCCAAAGCTGAAGGACGCAGCCACTAGGGCATGCATACCTTCAGTTATATATATGCAAAACATTGGTTATAACCCCTTTTGTGGCTCATTTGACTGACCATTTGACTCTTTGACCAGCTTGACTTTATTAATATTAATAATAATAATAATAATAATAATAATAAGAAGAATACAAATAAATATACGAAAATAATTTTAAAATATAAAAAAACTTTATTTTATTATTTATTTTCGGAAAATATTTAATATATATTATTAATTTATTAAAAACTATTTATTTAATTAAAAACTAATTAATTATATTTAAAAACAAATTAAACTTAAAAAATTCATAGAAAACAAACCGTAAGAGTTACGACGCGAGGACGGGACTGTTGGTTTCGTAATTTTGTGCTCTTCAATGTGGTTTATTAGTGGATGACTTTGGAGATTGGCAAAATGGTCCATGTTGTAAAATCATCATCAAATTTCCATTTTTAGTCCTCCAAACTTCATTCTTTTGGCACTTTTTGGTCCTTTGACT
Organism: Glebionis coronaria; assembly: GCA_025667525.1. Taxonomy (NCBI): domain Eukaryota; kingdom Viridiplantae; phylum Streptophyta; class Magnoliopsida; order Asterales; family Asteraceae; genus Glebionis; species Glebionis coronaria. The sequence goes on from CM046880.1 coordinate 238,699,929, forward strand.
TTATCTTTGGTTTTTTCTTCGATAAATGACCATGAAATCCCGTGTTTTCTTTCTTTTTGATCTTTTGTACCTATTTCACAACAAAACACAAACCACGCATAATTCCGACATTTACGATATTAATTACACGTTTTGGTCTTGTTTTTCATTGTTTTAAGTGGTAAAAGGATAAGTGTTTACACACTTATTAAATCCCCTACACTTGACCATTGCAATGACCCCATGCAATGCATAATTTTAATGCATAAAGTTACATTTTCTTCATAATTAACCTATCTTGGCCTTTATAACGATACATTATTACTATTATAATGAAAAGAAACTAAAGAACGATGAAAAGATAAAAACTTTATTTAAGGAAACAAAAGTTATAATAATTAATTTATTAACTTTGAAATTATTTTATGGAAGAAACTCGTAAAGAAATCTAAGACTTACATTAGGGCTTTAGTGTCATGAATATTAATCACCCTCAAGTTTCACGTTCCCCATACCAAGCTTAAAAACGAGATCATTGTTTACCATAAGTTCTTAAGTTAAAACCACTTATATAAGAAAATTGTGTAATACTCTTTCTCCAATTCCTAAGTTGTATCTCTAGATTTTAAAGATTGTCATTCACCCGTAGGCTTATTTGACTTATTTAATAATCTTTATTCCAAAAATAAAGGCAAAACGGTGCAAACCCGACACTCAGAACCTAACCTCGTCCTCAAAAACGTTGTTACTAAAGTAAGCCCACATCAAGGATAATTTAACACGATTTGGAGAATAAATTCCCTGATCCAAAATTTGGCCAATAGTACTACTTATTATTTATTCCTCCAAAGTCATGTAGACTTTATGTGGAGTTTAGCAAGTTCACATCTTATACCCTTAGGCTCTTTAAGATGTAAAAATGCTCCTTATCTATGGTCCACACCCTAAGGCTCCTTGAACCATAAACAAGGGAATTGAATTTTGATCAATTTTTATTCAACACTTACCATGCCATACACCCTAAGGCTCTAATGACAAGGTTCGTGGTACATGCCCCACACCCTAAGGCTCCTTGAGGTCATGTTTTAATCTTATTCTTTCTTTATTTATGATATATATATTAGGCCAAATTCCGCGGTCCCATGGTTTGAATACCTCCTACTTAGTGGTTATGAGCCACCTTATCGGAAGTCCACAACGCTGGCACCCTCAATGTGTTCATGCTTTAATTACAAGGAGATAAAAGATTTGGCTAAGAGCTAAGATATTGAATCTACACCGCAAAAATCCTAATTTATTAAGCAATTAAATATACAAGCGGGAAGAAAGAGCCACAATAACTCATATAAGCAAGAACTAACCCTTAAACTTATTATCAACTCTATCATCTCTCGTTTTCCATAATTTAAAATCTCAAGGAATGAGACTCGTGGATGCTTAGCCTAATAAACCAATTAAGGTCCATATGGTTAAGGATACTAGCTAGAGTAAACTTGGATAAGTAAACTCGGGTTGAGTCAAAATATTCACGATGGGCCTAATATATCAAAGATATCTAAACTTGTTAAAACCATATTATTTATTTATTTATTTATTTTTGACTTTATTCTTGAAATGGAATTTATTCATACGATGCGATTACAAAAGGAAAGAAAATAAAAGAAAATAAATGGAAATACTACTAGGCCAAAATAGATCAAAATTTTTGAAAAACGTTGAAAATTATAATTTTTCCGGTTAAATGAGGTCAAATTCATGGAAAAGCCCACTAAAATTCGATAGAAGTCCCCCTACACTTAATATAAACATTGCCCTCAATGTTTAAGCATGTGGGGAAATAAACTCCCCTACACTTAGGACATTGTGCACGTTGTTTAAATCGAGCTAAGGAAGAGAAAACTAAAGTGATTACATTTATTCATCTTATTTATATACATGTATGAATCACAATAGTTTTGATAGAACCAGGTGAACGGGAACACGGGATCACGGGTCGCGTCAAAACACCAAAAGTGGATCATTAAAGCACATGCCCCTTCACAACATCACAACACAAACAACCTACTTGGCTCCCCCTACACTTATTGGTGGAAATGGGTGAACGTGAAAAAGGGTGAAAAGGGTGGAAAGGATGGAAAAGGTAAAAATCTAACCTAGTTATACGATGCTTGATTTATTTATCACGAGTCTCTAGCTCAACTCGATTTCCCGAATTAATTCAAGGGAAACGTGGAAAGGGATGGAATCATCTCGTGAGAGATGTCCTCTCCAAAGTACAACTTAACCCGTTGGCCATTCACCTTAAAATTGGGCCCATTTGGTTGAGATAGCTCAATGGTGCCATAAGGGAAGATTTGGGCCATGGTGAATGGACTGGACCAACGGGTCTTAAGTTTACCCGAAAATATTTTCAACCGAGATTTAAAGAGTAAAACTTGATCACCAACGTGGAACTCTCGGTTCTTTATCTTGGAATCATGAATGAGCTTAGTCTTCTCCTTGTAGATCAATGAATTCTCATAAGCCTCATTCCTAAGTTCATTAAGTTCATTGAGTTGGATTTTCCTAAGATCGCCGGCTTTGTTTATGTCAAAATTAGCTAATTTCAAGGCCCAATAAGCCTTCTGCTCCAACTCAATGGGGAGGTGGCATGCCTTTCCGTACACAAGGCGATAAGGAGTACAACCTATAGGTGTCTTATAAGCGGTACAGAAAGCCCACAAAGCATCATCTAATTTATCGGCCCATGAGGCACGATGCTCTCCCACGGTACGCTCTAAGATTCGCTTAAGTCCACGGTTGGAAACCTCGGCTTGACCATTAGTTTGTGGATGATACGCGGTGGAAAGTCGATGATTGACACCATACTTAGCCATGACTCGTGCGAATTGATCATTGCAAAAATGAGTACCGCGATCACTAATAATAACACGAGGAACACCGAATCGAGCAAACACACTCGCATCGTTAGTAGGTAAAGCCTTTTCTTCAACCCATTTTGATACGTAGTCAACGGCTACGAGGATGTACTTGTTCCCTTTAGATGATGGAAATGGCCCCATAAAGTCGATGCCCCATACGTCAAAGATTTCACATTCTTGGATGAAATTTTGAGGCATCTCGTCTTTATATGTGATCTTGCCTTGTCGTTGGCAAGCATCACAATGCTTAACCATTTCATGAGCGTCATGATAAATGGTGGGCCAATAGAATCCGGAGTCGAAAACTTTTTTAGCGGTGTAGTTAGGACCAAAGTGACCATCTGTAAAGCCGCCGGCCCATCAACACATCTACGAATGATAAGATCCGCACATTGCTTGTAAAGATAAGGGTCGTCCCAATAATAGTGCTTAACATCCATAAAGAATTTTTTCTTTTGTTGGGGCGTTAACCCTTTGATAAGAACACCACCCGCCAAATAGTTTGCAATGTCCACAAACTATGGGGTATAATCAAGATTGGAATTAATAGACATTAAGGTCTCAAGGGGAAAAGATTCATTAATCTCTTGATTTGGAAGTTCTCCTTGATAAGGATCCTCAAGTCTACTAAGATGATCCGCGACTAGGTTTTCCGCTCCCTTTTTATCACGAATTTCGATTTTAAATTCTTGTAGGAGCAAAACCCAACGAAGGAGTCTTGGTTTACCATCTTTCTTGGTCAACAAGTATTTCAAGGCGGAATGGTCGGTGTATACGATGGTGGTGGAAAGCACAAGATAGGGGCAGAATTTCTCAAAAGCATACACTACAGCTAAAAGCTCTTTTTCGGTAGTGGTATAATGCAATTGAGCCCCCATCATTGTCTTGCTAGCATAATGGATTGGTTGGAGGTGTTTATTAACTCGTTGACCTAAACCGCTCCTACCGCGAAATCAATAGCATCGCACATGAGCTCGAAAGGTAACTCCCAATTTAGAGAGACTAAGACCGGTGCCTTAGTTAATTTACCTTTAAGAAGTTCGAAAGGGTCGAGACAATCTTGAGAAAAGATGAAAGGAGCATCTTTCTCTAAGAGATGAGTTATTGGACGAGCTATTTTAGAAAAATCTTGGATGAAACGTCGATAAAATCCCGCATGGCCTAGAAAACTTCTAACTCCTTTGACGGTGGTAGGTGGAGGCAACTTAGCAATGACGTCAACTTTAGCACGGTCGACTTCGATACCTGCTTTGGAAATTTTATGACCGAGGATGATGCCTTCTTTTACCATGAAATGACATTTTTCCCAATTAAGAACGAGACGAGTGTCTTCACATCGTTTAAGCATACGTTCTAAATTGGCAAGGCAAGAAGAGAAAGAATCACCATAGACCGAGAAATCGTCCATAAAGACTTTCATAGTTTCTTCAACCATGTCATGGAATATTGCCATCATACACCTTTGGAAAGTCCCGGGAGCATTACATAAGCTGAAAGGCATTCTTTTGTAAGCAAATGTTCCATAAGGACAAGTGAATGTGGTTTTCTCTTGGTCTTTTGGATCGATAGGGATTTGAAAATATCCGGAAAAACCATCTAAGAAGCAATAGTAGTCATTACCCGCTAAACGCTCGAGCATTTGATCCATGAAAGGAAGAGGAAAATGATCCTTACGAGTGGCATCATTGAGCTTACGATAGTCTATGCAAACTCGCCAACCCGTTACGAGTCGAGTAGGAATCAACTCGTTGTTTTCATTGGGAACAACGGTTATTCCGCCTTTCTTAGTCACACAATGGGCAGAACTAACCCATGGCGAATCCGAAATAAGGTAAATCATTCCGGCATCTAGAAGTTTGATAACTTCTTTCTTAATGACTTCATGAATTTTTGGATTGACCCTTCTTTGGTTTTAGATTGCGGGTTTAAAGTCATCTTCCATGAGAATTTTATGAGTGCAAAAGTTAGGATCAATTCCACGGATGTCGGAGATTTTCCAAGCAATTGCTTTCTTATGATTCTTAAGCACTTCGATAAGTCGAGATTTTTCATCTTCTTTTAAGTCCTTAGCAATAATGACGGGTAACTTATCATTCTCCGGTGGATTGTCGATGGAAGGTTTAGTCAAATTTGAATCATTGTTTGTAACTTCCTTAGGAGTAGGTGGAGAAATATGGTTCTCATTGAGAAGTCTCTCATTGATACGAATGTCTTCTTCCCAATCGGTGGGAGAATCGTCATATTTTAAGTCCACCTCCCCTAAACTTGCTTCAAATTCTTGTAAAAGAAAATCACTTTCTCCAAATGGAGTCAATGAAGGAGCTAATAAGTGTGAAAACACTTATCCTTTTACTACTTATTTCCAATAATAACAAGACCAAAACGTGTATTTTATGTCGTAAAAGTCGGAATTATGCGTGGTTTGTGTTTTTATTGTGTTTTAGGACCAAAAGATGAAAAAGGAAGAAAACATGGGCTTTCACGGGCTTTTATCGAAGAAAAAGACAAAAGACGAAGTCAAAAGATCGAGAGTGTAAAAACAACGGAAGTCCAAGGCCTATTCTGAAGATTTATCAAAGAAAAAGTTTAAAGACGGAAGTTTAATGAAGTCGAAGAACTCAAGTCTAATAGAAGAAGAAAATTATAAGACAAGTTCAATTTACATCGACAAATCCCGAGACCCCCGAGAAAGACAAAGAATTTAAATCGAGTCGTGAAGAAAGAAAGAAAGAAGGAAACACATGTACCTTTCCATCTCCTATAAATACCCTCCTAAACACATTAGGAGGGTGGGTAGGTTAGCTATTTTTCATTTTTCCTTTCTTTAGTTTTTAGAGAGAGAAAGTTTTAACTTTCTCTCACTAAGTTTTCATCTTTTCTTCATTTTTATCTTTCAAGTTTAAGCTTTATTTCATCCTTGTATTTGGAATTCATTAATCAAAAGTTAAAGTTAAGCTTTTTGTTCATTAATCTCTTTCTATCTTTCTTGATTTTAGTTTATATTTGATCCGAAATATTATTGATTCATATTTGATTTTGATGTTTATGTGATTAAAAAGCTCATCGTTTTTATTCCTACATAAGTTCTTATACGTTTAAGCTTTAAGCTTGTTGTGCTTATTGGCTTATTCGTATATTTAACCTATTTACTTTTAAGCTTTCCTAAATGTTTTATCTTATTAAAGTTCGGTTTATAAAGTTCCAGTATTTAGTATTCCAAAAGTTGTCATATTTGTGCTTAATTAGTCTTGGCTAAGAGTGGGTGCGATCCAAGTCACTATCTCTTGGGTACGATCGCATTGACTGCAATCCTTGTGATTACGATCAAAGACCACGATCCACTTGTTGCGATCGTGGTTGCGATAAGTGAGTGCGATCCCTTACTTCTTGAGTGCGATCACTCTTTTCCATCGCATTGAGTGCGATCTGATCCCTAGGTTGCGATCGGTGGTCACGATCCACCATTGTGATCCATCTTGCGATCTGAGTACGATCGTGTTGCTATCTGACTCAGGTTTTTGTCTTATATATCTTAGATTTCGAATTTAACGTTTCCCGCATTTTCACTTAGAATTATTTTAAACAAGTTTTGTCTTAGTTTATTTTTACAAAGTTTTCAAGTTTTAAATTCATTACGTTTTAATTTCCATAAATTGCACGCTTCCCGAAATCTCTATTTGCTTATAGTTTAAAATAGATAATCAACCCATTTTATTTGTCCACCAAGAACGACTAAGTCTCAGTTTTAACTAGTAATCAATTCGAAAAGATCAAAACAACAATCTCTTTTATACTAGGTGAAAACCTTGTATTAAATGGCGTCGTTGCCGGCTCTTTTCGTTAACATTAACGTTTTTTAGTGAGAGACGCGTTAGATTTTGGGATCCGTTCACTTTTGAACGTTATTTTCTTGCTTAAAATTTCAAAAATCCATAAAAATCTAAAATTTTCAAAAAAATTCAAAAAGATAGAAAAACATACAAAAACCAAAAATATTTCTTGTCTATTTTTCTTTTCCTTTTGTAGGTGTGTATGCGTACTCGTGCTCGTAAGAAGAAAGCAGCTCAAGCCGAAGTCATTACTCCACCTATTGTCACCATGGACAATCAACCAATGATCGAGCTTTTGCAATCGCACGTAGAGGGCAACACCGATGCTATTGTCAAACCCGAGATTGGAGCCAACAATTTTGAACTCAAATCCGGCTTCATTCAAATGGTCTCTGCTCAACCTTTCTTGGGGCGTTCGCTTGATGATCCTCATGACCATATAAAAAGGTTTCTTCAACTCACCAATACGGTTAAGTATAATGGGCTTTCACAAGAAGTGATTCGCTTACAACTTTTTCCTTTCTCCTTAGAGGGACAAGCCCGGAATTGGCTTGATAAGGAACCGCCACAAAGTATTCTTACGTGGACGGATTTAGAGACTAAATTCATCAACTACTTTTTTCCACCCTCACGTACTACCGCTTTGCGGAATGAAATCATTACCTTTGAACAAAAGTACGGTGAGACATTTAGTGAATCTTGGGACCGTTTTAAGGAACTTTTAAGAAAGTGTCCACAACATGGTTTCACAAAAGTACATCAGATTAATACTTTTTACAATGGTTTAAGCATGAATGACCAAGATTCACTAAATAGTGCCTCGGGGGGTAATATTTTGGTTAAGTCTTCTAATGCTGCATGGGAAATTATTGAGAACAAGTCTAGAGTGCAAACCAAGAGTGTTCGGACTAATGTGGCTAGTGCTAGCACTAATGAGAGCGACAAGAGAATTGATAAGCTTACTTCGCTTGTTGAATCACTTGCTCTCAACACCAAAGCTATCAATTCCCAAGTTAATGCTATGAGTCAATCATGTGAAATATGCGGGGGATCTCACTCATACACCGATTGTCCTTCGACTCATGACAATCCGGAAAATGTGTATGCCGCCAACGGTAACTATTCTACGGGAGGCTATCAAACACGTCCTCAAGGTGACCTCAATTTGCTCAGCTATCGCTCAAACAACTTTCTTTCACCACCCGGTTTTCCCCCACAAAACCCAAACAACCTCAATCGCAACAATCAAAAAAAACCTCGAGCTCCAAATCAATATCAAACCCAAAGAAACCCATATCCACCTCAAAGAAACAATCAAGTTCACCAACCACCCGCTTATCAACCACCTGCCTACCATGCCCTTCCTCCCACCCAACCCACCACATATAATGAAGAGGTTAATACTTACATGAGGACTAATGATGTGATAGTGCAAAATATTCAGCGGGAAATGGCCAACATGAAAGCAGATATGGTGAAACAAGGGAATGATCTTCGAGCCGATATGTGAAACTCTTTGGCAAGTCAAACGAATGGCTTAAGAAACATGATGGCTAGTTTCTTCCCAAGTAATCAAGCCTCTGGTTCGGGTTCTCTTTCGTGTAACACCGTTGCTAATCCAAGAGGGGAGATGAAAGCAATCACCACTCGCAGTGGAAAAGGTTTAAAGGAACCCGAGCTTCCTACACCTACACCGGTGATTGTGACAAAGGAAAACGAGTCCCCTTCTCCAACACCTCCAACTGCTACTTCTCCAATTCCTCCAACTTCTATTTCTCCAATTCCACCACCTTCTACTTCCACCCCTCCACCACCCAAGGATGTGAGTGAGAATTCTATTCCAAAACCTTCATCTCAAACCAATATACCTTATCCTTCAAGGTTAAGGAAAGAGAAATTGAAGAACAAGGATGATATTCAGGTTTCTAACTTTCTCAAAATGTTTAAACAACTGAATTTCAATATCTCCTTTGCTGAGGCTCTCGCTCACATGCCCAAATATGCTAAAATGTTTAAAGATCTTCTCAGTGATAAGGAGAAACTTCTTGACATCGCCCAGACCCAACTTAACGAGAATTGCTCCGCAGTGCTCTTAAGGAAATTACCCACCAAACTTGGTGATCCGGGTCGTTTTCTCATTCCTTGCAACTTCCCTGGGGTAGAGAATTGTATGGCCCTAGCCGATCTAGGTGCTAGTATAAACTTAATGCCTCTAAGCGTTTGGAAACAATTGTCTCTACCCGAGTTAGTCCCCACATGAATGACATTGGAATTAGCTAACCGTACGGTTGCTTATCCGGTGGGGATAGCCGAAGATGTCTTCATCGGAGTCGACAAATTTACCTTTCCGGCGGATTTTGTTGTCGTCGACTACGAGATGGATTCCCGTGTTCGATTAATCGTTGGACGTCCATTCTTGAGGACCGGTCGCACTCTCATTGATGTAGCCGCGGGCGAATTAATCATGAGAGTTGGTGACGATAAAATCGTTTTCAACATGGGTAAACTTTCTAAGCAGCCTTCTGAAACGAGAGTGTTAATTTCATTGACGTTCTTGATGAGGCTTGTGAAGAACATTTCAAATACGCTTGTAAAAGTGGTTCTTCTTCTCTACCCATTGTTGAGACTGTTTCCTCTATTGCTCCCTCACTAACTCCATTTGGAGAAAGTGATTTCCTTTTGAAAGAATTTGAAGCAACTTTGGGAGATGTGGACTTAAAATATGACGATTCTCCCTCCGATTGGGATGAAGACATTCGTACCATTGAGAAACTTCTCAATGAGGACCATATTTCTCCACCATCTCCTAAGGATATCTCTATCGATGATCCGAATTTGACTATGCTTTCCATCGAAAATCCTCCAGATTTAGAGCTTAAGGACCTACCGTCTCATCTCGAGTACGTTTTCCTTGAAGAGAATAAGAAGCTACCCGTCATCATCGCAAAGGACTTGAAAGAAGAAGAAAAATCTAGACTTATCAACGTGCTGAAGAATCATAAGAAAGCGATTGCTTGGAAAATCTCCGATATTCGTTGAATTGATCCTCACTTTTGCACACATAAAGTTCTCATGGAGGACGACTTTAAACCCACTATTCAAAACCAAAGAAGGGTGAATCCCAAGATCCATGACGTTATCAAAAAAGAGGTTATCAAACTTCTTGATGCGGGAATGATCTACCCTATCTCGGATTCACCATGGGTTAGTCCAGTCCATTGTGTGCCTAAGAAAGGCAGAATCACCGTTGTGCCTAATGAAAACAACGAGTTGATTCCTACTCGTCTCGTTACAGGGTGGAGAGTTTGTATAGACTATCGCAAACTCAATGATGCTACGAGAAAGGATCATTTTCCCCTTCCTTTTATGGACCAAATGCTTGAACGTCTAGCGGGTAATGATTATTATTGCTTCTTAGACGGTTTCTCCAGGTATTTTCAAATTCCCATCGATCCTAAAGACCAAGAGAAAACCACATTCACTTGTCCTTATGGAACATTTGCTTACAAAAGAATGCCTTTCGGCTTTTGCAATGCTCCTGGGACTTTCCAAAGGTGTATGATGGCTATCTTCCATGACATGGTCGAAGAAACTATGGAAGTCTTCATGGATGATTTCTCGGTCTATGGTGATTCTTTCGCTACTTGCCTTGCCAATTTAGAACGTATGCTCAAACGGTGTGAAGACACTCGTCTCGTTCTTAATTGGGAAAAATGCCATTTCAAGGTAAGAGAAGGCATTGTTCTTGGACATAAAATCTCCAAAGCCGATCTTGAAGTCGACCGTGCTAAAGTCGATGTTATTGCTAAATTGCCTCCACCTTCAACCGTGAAGGGTGTGAGAAGTTTCCTTGGTCATGCGGGCTTCTATCGTCGATTCATTCAAGATTTTTCTAAAATCGCTCGCCTGATGACCCACCTCTTGGAAAAAGATACTCCTTTTATCTTTTCTAAAGAGTGTCTTGAATCCTTCAATCTTCTTAAGGACAAGCTAACTAAGGCACCGGTCTTGGTTACCCCTAATTGGGAGCTACCTTTTGAATTGATGTGTGATGCTAGCGACTTTGCTATTGGAGCGGTTTTGGGCCAAAGATTGAACAAACACTTCCAACCAATCCATTACGCTAGCAAGACAATGACGGGGGCTCAATTGCATTATACCACTACCGAAAAAGAGCTTTTAGCTGTAGTGTATGCTTTTGAGAAGTTCCGCCCCTATCTTGTCATTTCTACCACCATCGTGTACACCGATCATTCCGCGTTGAAGTACTTGTTGACTAAAAAAGATTCTAAGCCAAGACTTCTTCGTTTGGTTTTGCTCCTTCAAGAATTTAAAATCGAAATTCGTGAAAAAAAGGGAGCGAAAAACCTAGCCGCGGATCATCTAAGTAGACTTGAGGATCCTTATCAAGGGGATCATCTGAATCAAGAGATCAATGACACTTTTCCCCTTGAGGCCTTAGTGTCTATCAATTCTAATCTTTATGACACCCTGTTGTTTGCGGACATTGCAAACTACTTAGCGGGTGGTATTCTCATCGAAGGGTTAACATCCCAACAAAAGAAGAAGTTCTTTAAAGATGTTTAGACTTACTTTTGGGATGACCCTTATCTCTTCAAACAATGTGCTGGTCTGATTATTCGTCGGTGTGTTGATGGACCCGCAGCTTTAGACATTCTCGAAGCTTGCCATAAAGGACCAACCGGTGGTCATTTTGGTCCCAGCTACACCGCGAAGAAAGTCTTTGACTCGGGATTCTATTGGCCCACCATTTATCGTGACGCTCACGAGATGGTTAAAAATTGTGATGCTTGCCAACGACAAGGCAAGATCACACATAAAGATGAGATGCCTCAAAATTTCATCCAAGAATGTGAAATCTTTGACGTATGGGGCATCGACTTTATGGGGCCATTTCCATCATCTAAAGGGAACAAGTACATCCTCGTAGCCGTTGACTACGTTTCTAAATGGGTTGAAGCTAAGGCTCTCCCTACGAACGATGCGAGGGTGGTTGTGAACTTTCTAAAACAACTCTTTGCTCGATTCGGCGTTCCTCGTGCTATCATCAGTGATCGCGGGACTCATTTTTGCAATGATCAATTTGCTTGAGTCATGGCTAAGTACGGTGTGAATCATCGTCTTTCCACCGCTTATCATCCTCAAACAAATGGTCAAGCCGAGATATCTAACCGTGGTTTGAAGCGAATTCTTGAGCGTACTGTGGGAGAGCATCATGCCTCGTGGGCCGATAAGTTAGATGATGCTTTGTGGGATTTCCGTACCGCTTATAAGACACCTATTGGTTGTACTCCATATCGTCTTGTGTACGGGAAGGCATGCCACCTCCCTATTGAGCTGGAACATAAGGCGTACTGGGCCTTGAAGTGGCCCAATTTTGACATCAACAAAGCCGGTGATCTTCGGAAGATGGAGCTCAACGAGCTAAATGAACTGAGGAATGAAGCTTATGAGAACTCGTTGATCTAAAACCCTAAAACATCAATGGCGGCAGAATTTTCTTTTCCTTTTCACGATTCGATTTTCTATCCTGTTAATCTCTAAATATTATAACAATGCTGGTTTCTCGATTAATCTTTGATTAATCTAGAGTTAACATAGTTGTTATTTGGTTGACAGTTTTTCTAGGGTTCTATAATCGTGTCTTTTTTGTTATTCTGCTGCGTTTTTGTAGTGCTTTGTTTTTCATCTTGGTCGGTTCGTGAGTCTTTTCCCCATTGTTTACCTTCACGATTGTTACCTGTGTGACGTGTATTGTCGTAGCTATTAGGGTTTGGTTTTGTTTCTGTTACGGTTAGGGTTTGGATTGTCTACTTAATGGTCGGCTGACCTTTTATTGGTTATTTAATTGGTCGGCTGATTAAAGTAGTTCGATTGATTACTGTGTCACAAGTTATAATTAATTGTAGGTTTCTCGTTGGTCTATCGTTTGATTTTCTGTGTCGCAGTTTTAATAGTTTGTAGGGTTTGGTTTGTGTTGATTTGTTGAAGCTATGGTGGATTCGAGCAATGCAAGTAATAAACCATTGTTTACAGGCTGGAATGATGTGGTTATGGTGTCTAATCTTAAGGTTTTAGTAACGTTAGAGGAGATATCTAATTTGTTTTCAATTCCTTTGAATACTGTGCGTGACATTGAAGTGTTTGCAAATGGTGTTAAGGCAAACAAATTTCCTAAATGGTCTACTTTACCTAAGGAGACCACTATGCTTTATTATGAAGTTTTGTGTGAACGCCATAAGGATCTAACTAGCAGCACTTCTTTACTCAGTTCAGGTGGTTCGAGTGTGCACTCTGCACAAATGGCTAAGGAAACAGATGACCCTATTACAAATGTTTCCTCTTCTTGTGATGTATCTTTGGACCTTGCAGCTAAGGCTGCAACCATTAATGGTTTGCAACCGTGTAATCTACATGAGGTTTGAAATTATTTGGTGTAACGATTCGCACGGTTGGTGATGCGGGTGAATTTATGCATGAATTAAGAATGAAGAAACATCCTTTGTGGGAATTGATCTCACATGACCGTGCTAAAGAAATTCTGGAGTTACTTTGAAAATTTGAAGCTGATATGGTTACGTCTACTAATGGAGGTATTAATGCAGTCTCTTCTTCGTTTAATTCTGAAAATGTCTGTGAAGGGGTTAATATCTCTATTCCTAGGAAGGTCGTTGAAAAAGTAAATACTCGCTACCACAACACTTTATATGGTTACTTTCTTGGTAAAAGGATTGCATTTCCTGTGGTTGAGTATTTTGCTAAGAATAACTGGGCAAAACATGGTCTTAAGCGTATCATGATGAATGAGAAAGGTTTTTTCAATTTGGGTCTAGTGAGGGTCTTAATGTGGTGCTGGAAGGTGGTCTGTGGATGGTTCGTAATTCACCAATTTTTCTTAAGAAATGGACTATGAAAACGAATCTTCTAAAGGAGGAACTAACTCGTATTCCGGTATGGGTCAAGTTTCATGATGTCCCGCTGCAGGTATTTGAAGAGGAAGGTGTTAGTTTAATTGCTTCGTTTCTTGGTAAGCTTATTATGATGAATAATTATACTGATAAGATGTGCAAAGAGTCTTGGGGTCGTTGTAGTTTTGCTCGTTGTCTTATTGAGATGAATGCTGATTCGGAGTTTATAGATAACGTTACTATTGGTGTCCCTGATCTTGAAGGCTCTGGTTGTACTAAGGAATTAATTCGTGTTGAATACGAATGGAAACCGCCTATATGTCATACTTGTAATATTTTTGGTCAATACTTTGATTCTTCTCCAAAAAATGTTAAACCTAAAACGGTTGAACATGTGCCAACTCATGTTGATAATGATGGATTCCAACAAGTGCAAAGCAAGAGGAAGAAGTACAAAGGTAATTTAGGGAATCAAGTTCCGAGAGGTGTTCCATTGAGTAAGGGTTTCCAAACAGGTAAGACGGTTGTTTTTCGTCCAAAAACTCACTTGGATACTACAAGTACGAGTGGTGATAATAGTAGTATGTGGAATAATAAATCTGGTCAGTTGCAGCAGTCTAGCAATCCTAATGGTCCGAACAAGGGTAAAGCTCAAATGAGCAGTGTTTCTACATCTAATAAATTTTCATCTTTGTCCATGCCTGGTATTGATGAAGGGGTTCAAGTAAGCGAGGAAGATAATGAGGAGGGAGTCGAGGTCGTCTTTGATGAATCGGTGAATCTTCTCAACACTAATTTTGGGGCAAACACTCATACTGGCTGATCCCATGTTGATATTTTATTATGTTCCTTGTAACTTTATGTTATCGTCTTGGTTTTTGTCTAGTTTATATATTTCCAGTATTCTAGACTAGTTAATGTTTATGGCCTGTCATAAACATTTTGTTTAACAAGCTGCCTGTAGCTTGCGGTTAATGTGGCATTTCAGCCACATTCCTTGTACTTCAACGCTTTTTTTGGTTCTATTTACCGGGGTCATTGTTACCCTTTTACCAAAAAAAAAGAACTCGTTGATCTACAAGGAGAAGACCAAGATCATCCATGATGCAAGGATTAAGAACCGAGAGTTTCAGGTTGGTGATCAAGTTCTACTCTTTAACTCTCGGTTGAAGATCTTCTCGGGCAAGCTGAAGAGCCGTTGGTCTGGTCCATTCACCGTCGCCAAAGTCTTCCCATATGGCACCATTGAGCTTTCTCAGCCAAATGGGCCCAATTTTAAAGTGAATGGCCAGCGCGTGAAGTTGTACTTTGGTGAGGACATCTCTCATGAGATGATTCCATCCCTCACCACGTTTCCCTTGAATTAGTTCTGGGTCGAGTCAGGCTCGTGACTCGGTTAACAAAAAACAAGCGCTTCTCGGGAGGCAACCCGTTGATCTATCCTTTACCGTTTTTATAATAAGTGTAGGGGGAGTCCCGTATGTGTTTGTTGTCTTGTTTCTTCTTTTGTGCAGGGATTAAAGCTTCAAAGATCCATTCTCGATGACTTTTGACGAACCGTGATCCCGTGTACCCGTCTTCCCGGTTCTTTCCTAAACTGTCGTGATTCAATATTTCATATCTTATATGTTCACACTGAAATCACTATAGTTGTCTCTTCCTTAGCAAGATTTAAACAACGTGCACAATGTCCTAAGTGTAGGGGAGTTTACTCCTACATACTTAAACATTGAGGACAATGTTTATATTAAGTGTAGGGGGACTTCTATCGAAGTTAAGTGGGCTTTTCCTTGTATTTGTCCTCATTTTAACCGGAAAACTTGATTTTTTGACATTTTTCAAAATTTTTAATCTATTTTGGTCTAGTAGTTTTTTTCCTTTGTTAGCGTTATTTACTTTCTTTGCTAAAATAAAGTTCAATAAAGTGGTTTTAAATTTTTCAAAGTCGTGAATATTTTGACTCAACCCGAGTTTACTTATCTAAGTTTACTCTAGCTAGTATCCTTAACGTGTTTAAGTCAAGTTTTGCTAGGCTTTTATATAGGGAGCTTTAAAACGCAAAAGTCTTAACTCTCACGGGCTAGGAACAAGAACTTTTCGCAAGTTCCTATAATTGATCCTAGAGAGTCGTTTATTAAGGGAACTTTAAAACGCAAATTCTAAACTTGAAAAAGTCTAAGAAGATGCAAGATCCTATAGATGACTCGAAAACCCAAAACTTTGATTTAATTGGCTAAGCATCCACGAGTCTTATTCCTTGAGATTTTAAATTGTGGAGAACGAGAGATGATAGAGTCAATTATAAGTTTGGTATTCTTTCATTAATTTATGTGAGTTAATTATGAGCTTCTTCTCCCATCGCTTGCTAATAAATTTATCTGCAATAAATAAGGTTTTATGATTTGAAAAGTTACTTAGCTTCTAGCCCAAGATCGTTTAAAAGTTGCTCAGTATTAATTAGAGTTCATAGCCAAGGCATAACTTATTGAAGCGGGATGCGAAGATTGGCGAGTCCAAAAAGGCCCTAACAAGGCATGAGGGCTACATTTTGTTGCTAAAAGATCCAAAAGTGATGTGAAGAATCATTTATCAAAAATCAATATGAAGGATCGAGACACACGACGAAAAGCAAATACTCCCCTAAAGATAATGGAGAAGTCTATCCAAAAAGGCCCTAACAAGGTATGAGGATAAATAGATCCAAGTCCTTAAAGGAGGCGGATCGTTGTATATCAAATTCCAAAATAAAGATAGGAGAAAAATGAAGAAGTCGTGGTCCAAATATGAAGAATCTCTCAAAAACTTCAAGTGAAGAAATTCCTATTATGAAGAGAAGACCATAACTTCAAGAACGTCTATCAAGATTCGAAGTATGAAGTCACTGCCAAATATCGGTCCGAGAAAGGTCTCAAATCGTGAAGCGAGTTATGCCAAGATATGAACTTTAAGAGGTCCTGAGAAGCAGTTTTAAAAGATTTTGTCCTTTAGCTAACTATTGATTAAATCGTCCCACTTTATTTTCAGGCTAAATTAACTATCAAAATAAGTCAACAATGCATCCTCGTGATCATTCAAGACAAAATTAAAATATAAGAGATACACCTAGGAATAAGGGAGTCTAAGTGAATAATTGGGCCACATGAGTTCGTGTTAGTTTGCTAACTTATAATAACAATGATCTCGTTTTTAATCTTGGTATGGGGAACGTGAAACTTGAGGATGATGAACATTCATGACAGCCAAAACCCCAATGTAAGTCTTTGATTTCTTTACTTGTTTTGTACATATTTCTATCTTTTTAGTTTCCTTAAAGTTTAGTATTTAATAAAGGCCAAGGTGGGTTATTTATGATGAGAAATGTAATCTGTGCTTTGAAATTAATGCATTGCATGAGGGCATTGCAATGGTCAAGTGTAGGGGATTTAATAAGCGTGAAAACACTTATCCTTTTACCACTTATTTCCAATAATAACAAGACCAAAACGTGTATTTTATGTCGTAAAAGTCGGAATTATGTGTGGTTTGTGTTTTTATTGTGTTTTAGGATCAAAAGATGAAAAAGGAAGAAAACATGGGCTTTCACGGGCTTTTATCGAAGAAAAAGACAAAAGACGAAGTCAAAAGATCGAGAGTGTAAAAAGAACGGAAGTCCAAGGCCTATTATGAAGATTTATCGAAGAAAAAGTCTAAAGACGGAAGTTTAATGAAGTCGAAGAACTCAAGTCTAATAGAAGAAGAAAATTATAAGACAAGTTCAATTTACATCGATAAATCCCGAGACGACGTCGAGAAAGACAAAGAATTTAAATCGATTCGTGAAGAAAGAAAGAAAGAAGGAAACACATGTACCTTTCCATCTCCTATAAATACCCTCTTAAACACATTAGGAGGGTGGGTAGGGTAGCTATTTTTCATTTTTCCTTTCTTTAGTTTTTAGAGAGAGAAAGTTTTAACTTTATCTCACTAAGTTTTCATCTTTTCTTCATTTTTATCTTTCAAGTTTAAGCTTTTTTTCATCCTTGTATTTGGAATTCATTAATCAAAAGTTCAAGTTAAGCTTTTTGTTCATTAATCTCTTTCTACCTTTCTTGATTTTAGTTTATATTTGATCCGAAATATTCTTGATTCATATTTGATTTTGATGTTTATGTGATTAAAAAGCTCATCTTTTTATTCCTACATAAGTTCTTATACGTTTAAGCTTTAAGCTTGTTGTGCTTATTGGCTTATTCGTATATTTAGCCTATTTACTTTTAAGCTTTCCTAAAAGTTTTATCTTATTAAAGTTCGGTTTGAAAGTTCCAGTATTTAGTATTCCAAAAGTTGTCAAATTTGTGCTTAATTAGTCTTGGCTAAGAGTTGGTGAAAGCTTATTGGATTAAGTGCTTATTTGTTTCAGCTTAATTATCTTTTGTGTCCCGTTGCGATCTTATGAGGGTTTTACTTGTCACGATCTCTTGGATACGATCGCATTGATTGCGATCCTGACTTCTTTGTTTGACTACGATCCATACCACGATCTGTGGGTGCGATCCAAGTCACTATCTCTTGGGTACGATCGAATTGACTGCGATCCTTGTGGTTACGATCAAAGACCACGATCCACTTGTTGCGATCGTGGTTGCGATCAGTGAGTGCGGTCCCTTACTTCTTGAGTGCGATCACTCTTTTCCATCGCATTGAGTGCGATCTGATCCCTAGGTTGCGATCGGTGGTCACGATCCACCACTGCGATCCATCTTGCGATCTGAGTACGATCGTGTTGTGATCTGACTCAGGTTTTTGTCTTATTTATCTTAGATTTCGAATTTAACGTTTTCCGCATTTTCACTTAGAAGTATTTTAAACAAGTTTTGTCTTTGTTTATTTTCATAAAGTTTTCAAGTTTTAAATTCATTACGTTTTAATTTCCATAAATTGCACGCTTCCCGAAATCTCTATTTTCTTATAGTTTAAAATAGATAATCAACCCATTTTATTTATCCACCAAGAACGACTGAGTCGCACTTTTAACTAGTAATCAATTGGAAAAGATCGGAACAACAATCTCTTTTATTCTAGGTGAAAACCTTGTATTAGGAGCAATAGAAGCTACGGTCGCAACATGAGGTAAATGAGAAATCCCACTCTTACAAGCCTCGTGAAAATGTTCTTCACATTCTTCGTCGAGCACATCGATGTAATTCACGGATTCGGGCTCATCGGGAAGTTTGGAAAGTTTACCCATGTTAAAGACGATTTTATCATCCCCTACCCTCATGATAAGCTCACCCGCGGCTACATCAACAATGTACGCCCGGTTCTCAAGAAGGGTCTTCCCACAATTAAGGGAACACGGGGATCCATCTCATAGTCGACTACAACAAAATCGGCGGGAAAAGTGAATTTAACGACTCCTACGAAAACATCCTCGGCTATCCCCACCGGATAAGCAACCGTAGGGTTAGCTAATTCCAAGGTCATACGAGTGGGGACTAGCTCGGGTAAAGATAATTGTTTCCACACGGATAATGGCATAAGATTGATACTCGCTCCGAGATCCGCCAAGGCCATACAATTCTCAACACCCGGAAAATTACAAGGAATAAGGAATCGACCGGGATCTCCTAACTTAACCGGTAATTTTCTCAAAAGAACCGCAGAAAAATTCTCATTCAATTGGGTATTGGCAATATCGAGCAACTTTTCCTTATCACTTAAAAGGTCCTTAAACATTTTAGCATACTTAGGCATGTGAGCGAGAGCCTCGGCAAAGGTGATATTAAAATTCAATTGTTTGAACATTTTTAGGAAGTTCGAAACTTGAATATCATCCTTATTCTTCAATTTCTCTTTCCTCAACCTAGAGGGATAAGGTATATTGGGTTGAGATGAAGGCTTTGGAGTGGATTGCTCACTTACATCCTTTGGTAGAGGAGGGGTAGAAAAGGAAGGTGAAGGAACCGGTTTGGGAACCGAAGCTGTGGTATAAGATTTAGGTAAAGGTGGAACATAAGGTGTAGACGAAGGCATAATGGGTGGTATGGCACAAGTAGAAGGTGAAGGAGGGTGGGTAGAAGAAGAAGGAATCTCGGATCCTTGTTTAGGTGGGGTATAAGAAGGTTCTTCGGTGGTCTTACCGCTCCTAGTAGTGATGGCATTAACGTTATCCCTAGGATTGGTCACGGTGTTAGAAAGGAGGGCACCTTGGGACGAAGGGTTTGAATCATTTGCAAAAAATTTTTATCGGTCGATTCTTGCATTTCTCTCATGGTTTGCTCATGTTCGGTTAATTTTTGTAGAACCAAGTCCATTTGAGGATTATGCATGTTCATTTGATTATACCCTTGATTATTAAACCCTTGATTAGGAAAACCTTGGTTTTGATATTGATTGTAATTTTGAAAACCTTGATTAAAACCTTGATTTTGAAAACCTTGGTTATTAAACCCTTGATTTTTATTATTAAACCCTTGGTTTTGATTAAAACCCCTTGTATTTGAATTCCCTTGAAAATTACCCCGTTGAGGACCTTGGTTCCTATTTTGGGCGGTGGGGGTGGTCTTTGTGGAGGTACAAAACCCGGGGGAGCCAAATAGTTATTAGACTTATAAGACAAATGGTTAACATGTATGTGAAATACCCTAGAAACACCTATGGCGGCTGAATATCGTTTTTTATCTACGATTCAACTTTGGTTCTCTTGGTTGATTCGTCTTTAGTATTATTGGTCGGCAAGTTTGTCCTACTTTTTTTCTTAGTCGGTGCTTATCTATTACTTATATCATTATTGGTGGGGTTTTCTAGTAGTGCTTTTATTTGCTTGTTTAGGGTATCGGATGGGTGAGGTTTAATTAGGTTATTTTAATCGATTATTGGTTTGTAGTTTCTTTAGGATTTAGTTGTACTTCGTATTCGGTTGGTGAGCTTAGATTCTTGTGGGTCCTGCTGCTTGTGGATTTTTTGTTTTAATCGTGTTTAGCAATTATTAGTTTTTAGGGTTTCGTTTGGTGGTTTGTCGGTTGGTTATTGTTTGTGGAGTTGTAATATGGCGGGTTTCGTGAATGATTCGGCTAAGTCTAATCCTAGTTTGGTTACTGGAAGTGAGAACGAAAACGGTGAA
This sequence comes from Glebionis coronaria, assembly GCA_025667525.1. Classification (NCBI taxonomy): domain Eukaryota; kingdom Viridiplantae; phylum Streptophyta; class Magnoliopsida; order Asterales; family Asteraceae; genus Glebionis; species Glebionis coronaria. The sequence continues at coordinate 238,720,690 of CM046880.1, forward strand.
CTACAACAGTTGAATGTAGGGTCGTTAGAAGATGTTGAAAAACTATTCTCGATCTCTCTCAATACTGTGGAAGTGATTAGTAGGTTTATGAATGATGTCCAAAATGACAAATATGAATTCCTAAAGCGAATGACTAATGAGCAATGGACTAAGACCCTTGATATCGTATATGCACGTCAAGTGGAGTTGGAGAGCAATGTTAGAACACTACAACGTCCACATGTTAATGCTTCCACAGCAGGTGTGCGTGATGATGCTAGGGATCCGTCTATGAGTACTACTTTTGGGCATGATGCTAGGGTTATACCAGATTTATCTAATGTCACAATGCGTATGTCCTTGGATCAGCATAAAGAGGTGAGTGTATCATCTCCTACGTTTAGTAAACTGGTTAATGATGAGCTATCGTTTGCACAATTGGATATAAACCCTAATGACATGAGTGATGTAGTTGACTCAAATATGGATGATTTCACGTTTTCTAATCCAAGTGATCCAGTGATAGCTGTCGAGGAAACTGTGAACGAATGCCCTATTGTACAATCGGTGGATATTGGTGGTCCAACTAACTCCTATGCAGCTGCTGCTAGTTCGAGCCAACAAGTTTCACCTATTGCTCGTGTTAATATAGGTTCAGCCATTTCTGAAAACAGGTTTGAGGGTGTTCAGGTATCTATTCCACGTAAAGTGGTTGAGAAGGTTAATACACGTTTTCATAATACGCTATATGGATACTTTATTGGTAAACGCATGGCATTTCCAGTGGTTGAGTATTATGCTAAAATAAATTGGGCTAAATTTGGGTTAAAAAGGATCATGATGAATTCCAATGGTTTCTTTTTTTTTTCAATTTGATGCACAATCGGGGTATGAAGCTGTGTTGGAAGGTGGACCATGGATGATTCGTAATTCTCCCATTATTCTTAAAAGGTATACTATGAAGACTAGCCTTCGTAAAGAAGAATTTACATGTGTTCCTATGTGGGTTAAACTTCATGATGTGCCACTTCAAGTGTTTGAGGAAGAGGGTATTAGTCTGATTGCTACATATCTTGGTAAGCCTATTATGCTTGATTCTTTTACTAGCACTATGTGTAAAGAATCTTGGGGTCGTAGTAGTTTTGCTCGTTGTTTAATTGAAATTAAATCTGATTGTGATCTACATGAGACAATTACTATTGGTGTTCTCGATTTGGAGGGTGAGGGGTTTACTAGGGAAACTATTAAGGTTGAATATGAGTGGAAGCCGCCTAGATGCCTTACTTGTAATATATTTGGTCATACGGCTGAAACTTGTCCTAAACATGTTATCCCTAAAGTGGCCCCAGCAGTTATTCATGAACAAGCTGATGGTTTTCAACACGTTCGTAGTAGAAAGCATAACAACAAAGGAAAGCAAGGAAGCCAGATTCCGAGAGGTGTCCCGTTAAGCAAAGGCTTCCAGGTTGGTACTCCTTTTACTTTTAGTCCGAAGTCATCTACGTCGGTTGTTCATATAAATGATAACTCATCTAATCCTGGTTTGACTTCGAATGCATCTAAACGTGATAATAGCAAAGTTGATAGTGGTACCAAATCTGGGTTGCATACTAATAGTTCAAATAAAGGTAAATCTGTGGTGAGTGGCGTTTCTACTTCGAATTCATTTGGGACTCTTTCAGGGGATATAGGTGACCTAAGTGGGGATGATGATGATGAGGAGGTTGAAAAAATTTATGATGAATCTGCTAATCTTCTTAATTCTCAATTAGGGGCAAGCACTCCTGCCATGAATGTTTTAAATGTTTAGTATAGCCTCATGGAATATAAGGGGTCTGAACCAATCCCCTAAAAGAATAGAGGTTCGTCAGGTTATTAATGAAAATAATCTGAGTGTTTGTGCTATTTTGGAGTCTCATGTTGATGCTTCGGGTGTTTATGATATGTGTCGTAAGATTTTTAGCAGATGGAAGTGTACGTCAAATGGTGGTTTGTGTCCTAAAGGGACACGTATAATTCTTGGCTGGAATGATGATAATGTGGATGTTATGGTGTTGTCTCAAACAAGTCAAGTTATGCATTGTCAGGTTAAAACGCGTATGGATAACCGTACTTTATTCTGTTCTTTTGTTTATGCTGATAACTACTATATCCATCGGCGTGGTCTTTGGGATAATCTGGTTGCTCATGCTACTTTTATGAGGGATAAGCCATGGGTTGTTTTGGGTGATTTTAACGCTGCTCTTAATATTGAGGATCACTCATGCGGTGGGTACACTCCTAATATTGCCATGCGAGAATTCAAGGAGTGTGTTAATCTTATGGAAGTTGTGGACGTTAATGCTACAGGTTTACATTTTACTTGGAATGAGAAACCACAGGGTGATGATGGTATTCTCAAAAAGATTGATCGGATTATGTCTAACATTAAATTTCTTGATGAGTTTCCAGGATGTTTTTCAATATTCCAACCTTACAGGATTTCTGACCATTCTCCTTGTGTGTTACGAGTCCCTACAATTAGCAAACCCAAGCCTAAACCTTTTAAATTCAGTAATTTTCTTGTGCATAAGGAGGGTTTTCATGTAGTGGTAGCTAATGGATGGCTGGCAAATGTTCATGGCTGTGCTATGTTTAGGCTTGTTAAACGTTTAAAAGGGTTAAAGGCTCCGTTTTGTAAACTGCTATTTGAACAGGGTAATCTGCATGATCGTGTTTCTAGGCTACGTGTGGAATTAGATGCTGTTCAACAAGCCCTTGATAGAGACCCATCTAATGTGCTGATGAAAGAAGAGCATGCTCATTATCTAGTTGCTTTTAAGGAAGCCTCTCTTGATGAGGAACGTTTCTTACGTCATAAATCTAAAAATGAATGGCTTGATGCAGGTGATTCAAATACGGCTTATTTTCATAAAGAGGTTAAGAGTAGGGCTGCTCGTAATCGTATTGAAATGGTTCGTGATTCTCATAATGTGCTTCATGATGGAGATGCTGTGCCTGGAGCTTTCGTTGCTCATTACGAGCAGTTTCTTGGTCAGTCAAGTGTGTCAGGTTCTTTTAATACGTCTGATTTGTTTGTGCGAAAGCTTGGTGCTCAGAAATCTGCCCATATGGTTAGAGTCATCTCTGAATCTGAAATTAAAAGTGCGTTATTCTCCATGGGTGATGACAAAGCGCCTGGGCCGGATGGATTTACTGCTGCGTTTTTTAAGAAGTCTTGGGATATTGTCGGTGAAGAGTTTACTTGTGCTATTCAGGAGTTTTTCTCTAATGGAAAACTTCTTAAAGAGGTTAATCATACTATTATTGCTCTTATCCCTATAGTTTCTGTTCCTAGTAGGATTACGGATTATCGCCCCATCTCTTGTTGTAATGTTATTTTCAAATGCATTAGTAAGATAATTGCTAACCGTATTAAAGGGGATTTGGGTGATTTGGTTAATATTAATCAATCTGCTTTTGTTCCGGGGCGTAGGATCTCGGATAATATCTTATTGACGCAAGAGCTGATGAGGAATTACCACAGAAATTTTGGTCCTCCAAGATGTGCTTTTAAGGTGGATATTCAGAAAGCTTACGATACGGTGGACTGGCAGTTTCTACGTAACATTCTGATTGGTTTTGGATTCCACCATTTAATGGTTGAGTGGATTATGACGTGTGTTTCTACTACTTCGTATTCTATTTGTATAAATGGTAACTTATATGGCTGGTTTCAAGGTAAAAGAGGTCTCAGGCAAGGTGATACGTTATCTCCATATCTTTTCACGTTGGTCATGGAGATCCTTTCGCTTATGTTGCAACGGAGGGTTCTTAATGCAGAGGATTTTTATTTTCATCATCGTTGTGAACAACAACGTATTATCAACCTCTGTTTTGCAGATGATCTTTTCTTGTTTGCTAGGGGTCACTTAGACTCTGTGCAGGTTATTATGGATGCGTTGGAGGAATTTAAGATAGCTTCAGGTTTGGTTCCAAGTATCCCAAAGAGCACAGTTTTCTTCTGTAATGTAGCTACTGCTGTTAAAAGTAGTATTTTACATATCATGCCATTTGCTGAAGGCGAGTTACCTGTCAGATATCTTGGTGTTCCTCTTATTTCTTCCAGGCTTCTATATAGGGATTGTAAAGTTCTTGTTGAAAAACTTGAGGGTCGAGTTAATGATCGGCGCAATAAATTTCTTTCTTTAGCAGGAAGACTCCAGTTAGCTCGTTCAGTTCTTTCATCTATGCATATCTACTGGGCGTCTGTCTTTATTTTACCTGTTCGGATTATCCATGATTTGGAACAGCTTATGAGAGGCTTCTTATGGTGTCAAGGTGAAATGAAGAAAGGTAAGGCTAAAGTTGCTTGGGAGTCTGTCTGTACTCCATTTTATGAAGGTGGACTTGGTATTCGTAAGCTCTCTGATTTTAATACCGCTTTAATGGTTTCTCATATCTGGTGTATCCTCACTCGTAAAGAGTCTTTATGGGTTAAATGGATTTATTCTTACAAGTTAAAGGATCGAAGTTTCTGGGAAGTTCCATGTATCGGTGATATGAGTTGGGGCTGGAGAAAACTTCTACAGATTAGACCTCGCATTCGTCAATTTATTTGGTATAAGATTAATAGTGGTAGATTGGCTTCTATGTGGTTTGACAAATGGGCAGATTTATGTCCTTTACGGGACGTTCTTACGGTTCGAAGTATTACAAGATCGGGTCTCTCTCTATCTAATAAGGTGGCGGATCTTCTAACTGATGGTATTTGGCAGTGGCCGCAGGATTGGTATGCTAGGTTTCCGAACATTGTCTCTATCCCTGCCCCTGTTATTAATGATGCTCAGGATGATGTTTTGATGTGGCGGGATATAAATGGGGTTTTACATCCTTTTTCAGTTTCTTTAGCTTGGGACTCCATTCGGGATAGGGCTTTGAGGGTTGATTGGTATGATGCTGTTTGGTTTGCTCATTGTATTCCTCGTCACTCTATCCATCTGTGGCTAGTGGTTAGAAGAAAATTGAAGACACAAGATCGGCTTAGGCAATGGGATGTTGGCGCATTGGTGGATCTTAGCCTTCTACGATGTCCGTTGTGTAAAGTGGTGCCGGATTCTCATGACCATCTCTTTTTTGAATGTTCTTATTCTATGCAGGTTTGGTCTAAGGTTCGGGGCCTATGTGATATGGATAACATCCCCCCTCGGATTGATGATATTTTAGCCTATGTTATTCCAATTTCTAAGGGGAAGTCTTGTCCTAGTATTCTTGCTCGTCTTGTGTTGGCTGCTACTGCGTACTTTATATGGATGGAACGTAATTCAAGACTTTTCAAGAAAAAACTATTGGCTATTGATCAGATTGTTCAGCTTATTTGTGATACTATTAGGTTGAAGTTGATTTCATTTCCGTTTAAGAAGTTGTCTACCAGGTCGAGTTTGCTGCTTGACAAATGGAGGGTGCCGAGTTCTAGAGTTCTTCATGATGGGAGTGCCGGGTGAGGGTTGTACTCTTTTTTCCTTGTCCAAGGTTTTTCCCATTGGGTTTTCTTTGGCAAGGTTTTTTAAGGAGGCAGGCTCATGTGGTTATCATTTGCTCCTTTCGTGCTGTTGGTGGAAGCTGAAGACATTGTGTGACTTCATGTGTGCATCTTGGTTTCTTTCTAGTTTACTTGCATTGTAATTCTAGATTAGTCTGTGTTTATGCCTGTCATAATCACGTGTTAACATGCTGCCTGTAGCATGCGGTTAATGTGGTATCTTAGCCACATTCCTTTGTAATTCAACGCTTTTTTGGTTAATATATTTACCGGGGAAACCCTTTACCAAAAAAAGACAAATGGTTAACATCAACATTTGGTTTGAAATGAACCCGCTCATTTTCATAGTTGTTATAAGCAGAAACTTCTTGTTGTTGACTGTAAACCTTGTCACAATTATAATACGAATGTGGTCCACCACAAGTCTCACACGTTTCACAAGTCTCTTTTAAGGCATTCACATGTGTAGTGGGAGGGTTATCTCTTAAAACAAGGTGTTTCACAATTGAAGTAAGCTCTTTAATTTGATTAGTCATCTCATTATCACTAGCACTAGCTATTGTAGTCCGTACACTCTTGGTTTGAACTTTTGCCTTGTTTTCAATTATTGCCCAAGCCTCGTTCATGGATTTCACAAGAATATTACCCCCCGCGACACTATTAAGTGAGTCTTGGTCATTAAGAGTTAAACCATCGTAAAACGTATTGATTTGATGCACTTTTGTAAAACCATGTTGTGGACATTTTCGTAAAAGCTCCTTAAAACGGTCCCAAGACTCACTAAATGTTTCCACATATTTTTGTTCAAAGGTAATGATGTCATTCCTTAAAGCGGTGGTCCGTGATGGTGGGAAAAAGTAGTTAATGAACTTGGTCTCTAAATCAACCTATGTGGTGATACTTTAGGGTGGTTCCTTTTCAAGCCAAATCCGGGCTTGTCCCCCGAGGGAAAAAGGAAAGAGGAGTAAACGAATGGCCTCTTGTGGCACCCCATAGTATTTGACGGTATTTGCCAATTGTATGAAACGTTTTATATGAGCGTGTGGGTCATCATTAGTACGGCCTAAAAATGGTGTAGCGGAAACCATTTGAATAAAACCCGTTTTTAGTTCAAAATTATTCGCTCCAATATCCGGCACCACAATCGCGTCATCATTTCCTTCAACGTGAGATTGTAGAATCTCAATCATTGGTCGATTATCCGTTGCCATCGTGTTGTTCAAAGCTCGATTCTCGGGATCGGCTTGAGTGACGGTCTTTTTGTTCTTTTTCTTCTTTTTGGAAGAATTAGAAGTATTTGGTACACCAATCGGTATGTGTGTACGCGCGCGAGTGCGCATACAACTAAACTCGAGGAATGAGGTAGGAGACCTCGGTCGACTTTGAGAGGAAATGAATTATCCCTCTCGAGGTTCAATATGAAAAAGCTACAAAAAATATATACGTAATACTACTTGAGTTGGCAAACCAATAATCGGTCGTCCCTTTCAATATACGCACAAGCAAGCGGGGAAACGAGGTGGCACAAAGCACTTAAAAACCTTTTTCCTTAGACGGCCTTTTATAGCGCGTCGCCTTATACCCACCTTATAGTTTGTATAAATCGAGTTCAAACTTTTTATTAGTATTTATCTATTTTGCCTTTTTTTTCGTTTTGGATTCGAATACAATAGCTAGGTGATGAAATCCCAACTAAGGTCTTATTTGGAAGTAGGTAAATTGATTGTTCTACGTAATACAATATAGTAAAAGAAAAATCTTTTTGTATTTTTTTTAGAAAAATATATATTAACAATAAAAAGCGAAAGAAATCGAAATAAGAAACATAACAATAATACGTAATATTTTTGGTGTAATACTTTAGGAAAAGTATTACTTTTGGATTTTTTTAATTTTTTTGGTGCAAATCTTAGGAAAGAGTTTGCTTTTGATGATTTTTTTTTGTATTTTTTAGTTTTTTATTTTTTTTATGTTTTTTATTTTTTAACAAGAAAAATAACGTTCAAAATTGAACGGATCCCAAAATCCAAAGCTTCTCACGAAAAATCGTCAACCGTAACGAGCGAAGCGGCAACGGCGCCAATTTAATGTAGGAATTTTGCAATTCTTTTTATTCTCTATTTATCGTTCCTCGACTCGACTCGAATTGATTTCCAATTTTAACACAAGATTAATTGTTTTTGGTTAATAATACTTGATTGGTAATCTATGTCTATTTAAGCTAAAAATGGGAAAAATATGTAGGCTAAGGACTATATAAAAATAAAAGCGCAATTAATTCACGTAAATATTACTCCAAAATGCAATGTAAAATTAAACTACAAATATAGATCTAGATGCAACAAAAATAGACTATAATTAAAAATAAAATCAAAATGCGAAATTAATCTAAATGCAATCACGTAATAGCATATAAAAGTGATGAAAAATGAAATCACAAAGATAAACTTAAAATTAAGCATAAAGCTTCAACCTTTTAAGCTTACTAATCTTTTTAGACGATAAAGCTACAAGCTTTATGTACTAATAAGCTTAATCATCACAAAAAGGTGTAAACTTTTTACTAATAATGAGCTTATCTAAATGAAATCTACTTTTAAAAACTTTTAAACTATTTTTTAAACACAAATAATAATAACTAAAACTAATTAAACCGATTTTTATAAAAAATATAACTTTTATTAAAAACAATTTAAACTACAATGATCTAATTAAAACTAGAGCGATTAAACTAGAAAAAATAAAAAGGAGAGCTTTAGTACCCTTAGTCCGTAGAAAACCGCTCTAAAACAAATAACATCAACAACATCAACAAAATACGGCCCATTAAGTACACGGCTTCCCAATATCAAAACTATCAAAAGCTAAACCCAAATTTGGCCCGTAAAGTACACGACCTCGCAAATCAATCTCTAACCAAATTAATCAACCATATAAAACTTGAACCAATTCAATCAACCATAAGCTCTCTACAAAACTTGATGAATCGATTCGCCGATATCACAAAAACACAAGAGGTTAGAACAATAATAAGCAACAATTGATATTCTCTAAAGAGATTTAATTAAAACTAATAGATCTAAAATATTTTTTATGTTTTATAAAAGTATTTTAAATTTTAAAGCTAAAAATTATAGATCTACTTAATCTATTTAAAAACCTAATATATCTAACTATTTTTTAAGGTTTTATAAAAATACTTTAAATTGTAAACTCTAAACTTTTATATCTAAACTTTTTAATACGAAAAACTAATAGATCTAATTTTATTTTTTGGTTTTTTGAAAGTATTTTTAATTTTTAAAAAACTTAAATCTAATAGATCTAGAAAACTAATTAATAAAAACTAAAAGTGATTAAATAACAAGCTAGCTTATAAATAAGTCGTAGTGGTCAATCACCGGGAATGAACCTCAAAGATGATTTAACTAGGACTAGTAATGCGGCTGAGGTGCAGTCTGTTGCTGGTAATGACAACAATCGTGGGAGATCTATTTCTCATGATCGATGGAATGCTGTTCGGGGTAAGCCGATTCAAGAACTAGGGCCTGTTGGGGTACGTACCAGTGCTGCTGCTACAACCTCGGTTTGGGATTATATAGGGCATGGAAACATGTTAAATGTTGCTGCTGGAACAACCCAAAGTGGGCAAGCTTTGCCTTTTAGCCAAGGCACTTGCGTGCACCCTTCGGTTCAGCCTAGATATGAGGAGAGCTCATCTAATCAGAATGGAAAAACGTTTGCGTCAATAGTGCAACCTGCATTCAATAAGACGATTCATATCTAAGAGTTGCATAATGACGAGAACGTAACAGGGGCTGCGGTAGCCCTTCCATTTGATGTTGTTGAGGTAAGATCACACCTTAGTAATACATTATTTGGGTATTTTATCGGAAAACGTTTAGCGTTTCCGCTAGTCGAAAAGTATGTGAAGAACGTTTGGTCCAAGTATGGATTGAAAAGAGTGAAACTTCATGACGAGTTTTTTCTATTCTAATTTGAGACTAAAAATGGTATGGGAAGTGTTTTGGAGAATGGCCTGTGGCTGATTCGTCAAGTTCCATTAATTCTTAATGTATGGTCGTCTGTTACTGATTTGCATAAGGCAGAGATTAGGAAGGCTCCGGTTTGGGTCAAACTGCATCGTGTTCCTATAGTTGCGTATTCTGAAGTTGGTCTAAGCTTGATTACATCTCAGATTGGTCGACCGATCATGTTAGATTCTTATACGAGTAGTATGTGTATCAATCCATGGGGTCGAAGTACGTTTGCTCGTGCCCTTATTGAGGTTTCTGCTGTGGATGTTCTTAAAAAATCCATGGTTGTTGCTATCCCGATTGAGAAAGATAAAGGGCATAATTTGGTGACTATTGATATTGAGTATGAGTGGACTCCTCCTAGATGCTCTACTTGTCTCATTTTTTATCACATTGATTCTAAATGTCCTAAGTTGTCTTTGGTTGTCAATAGTGAGGTTGCTACACAGGTTGTTGATGTAGATGAAGCTCGTATGGATAATGCTAATGATGGTTTTGTGGTTGTGAATAATAAGAAGAAGAAGGGTAAGAACAAGCAACATCAGGTTGCTGGGATTAAATTAACTAAACCGGCTCTTAATCTTTCTTATCGTGTTGTTGAGAAAGGGGGTAGTTCTAAGACGACTAAACCAAAGGAGTCGTTAGGTACTTCAGTTCCGGCTGCTCCAAAGAAGGATGGATCTATTCTTAAGAGGGGTTTCCTTAATAATAAGGTTTTGGCTCCTGATTCTAGTCAAACGGGGACAAGCAACAAGAATTCCTTTGGTGCTTTGAGTGGTATGATGGAAGATGGCACTGATTGGGAGGATGGTGGTGGTCCAACAGATGATGTGTTGAATGCTGATAGTGAGACTGACGAAGATATAGTGATTGATGATCGCGATGGAACTCGTCAGCCGGATATTCGCACTTCTCACGCATCATGATGATTTCATTTGTTCATTGTTTATGCACTTTTAGGTGGTTTTTTCCTATTGGTGTAATATGTATTGTAATTGTTTGTTAGAGATCATATGGCATGCCATATGATTTAGTGGTTGTTCAAGCTGGTTAGCTTGAGGTTAATGTAGCATTGCCGCTACATTCCATTGTACTTCATCGCTTTTGGGAATATATTTTACCGGGGATGATGCCCTTTTACCCAAAAAAAGTCGTAAGCCTAAGCTTAGGACTTATGAGATTTAAAAAGCTAAAAAGCTAATTAAATGATTACTCCCCAAATAAGCTAGATCTACTAAAAGGTAACAATAAGCTTGAAATAAAATTAATTATTCCAAACTTTATATAAATCTAATCTTATTTGGAAAAAGTTACAAAAACTTATCCCAAAATAATAAGATAGATTATAAGATTAAAAAGAAAGGAAGAATGAGAATATTATTAAGCTAGAACTTGACTTTTTATTAAAAACTTGAATATTACAAAGCTTGAAAATTAAAATTACAAAATATTAAAACTATGTGAAAAACTAAGAGAAAACTAGAAAAAAAAACTTGATTAAATGGGATGGGGGAGGCTTTATATAGGCAGCCAACATTGGGGGTATTATAGTAACTTCACTGTCTATTTTTTGCTTCAAAGTTAAGCAAGTGGCCAGCTGTCCTCTTTAAGTGCGTGTGAAGCTTTGTGAATATCGCCCTTCTAGAAGAATATGGGATATAGCTGTATACTTGTGCAATCATGAGCTGAACACACACATTTCCTTCATTGTTTTCATCACCACTGCCACGTGGCGTCTTTTCATTGGTCAGCCGCCACTGACTCATCTTCCATACTGCATTTCCCTGCCACCTCGTACTGACGTGGCGGCGCCGCCGCCACGTGACATGATCCTGCCACCTCGTACTGACACGCCAGACTGACGTGTCAACGCCGCTACTTCAACCTCTGACTGCCACGTGTCGCGCCCTGATTGGCCAGCCGCCGATGCTACAGTACCTGGTACCTGCACATGAACAGTGAATTGTCGTGTGCCACGTGGCGCGCTGGCATTGGCTAGCCGTCGCCACGTGGATGATGACGTCATCATGACGTCACCCTGTCTGGGCCGGTTTGGACCGGTCTGAACCGGGTCTGGTTCCGGTTCGGATCTGGACCGGGTCTGGACCGTCCGGTCTGAACCGGTCCGGTCTGGTTCTGGTTCGGGTCGGCCACGTGGACCACTCTTGTGGTGACACGTGGCAAAGGATATATATACCCAGCCTAAGGCCAGTGCCAGGAATCGAACCCTGGTCATTTCAGCCAAAGCTGAAGGACACAGCCACTGGGGCATGCATACCTTCAGTTATATATATGCAAAACATTGGTTATAACCCCTTTTGTGGCTCAGTTGACTGACCATTTGACTCTTTGACCAGCTTAACTTTATTAATATTAATAATAATAATAATAATAATAATAATAATAATAATAATAATATCTCGGCTGCCAACTAATTTCTTGTAAATCCTATTATTTTAATGAAGTGACGGTTTATAAAAAAAAAAAATAATAATAATAAAGAAATCATAATAATAATAATAATAATACCAATAAATATTACGAAAATAATTTTAAAATATAAAAAAAAACTTTATTTTATTATTTATTTTCGAAAAATATTTAATATACATTATTAATTTATTAAAAACAATTTATTTAATTAAAAACTAATTAATTTTATTTAAAAACTAATTAAACTTAAAAAATTCATAGAAAACAAACCCTAAAGAGTTACGACGCGAGGTCGGGACCATTGGTTTTGTAATTTTGTGCTCTTCAATTTGGTTTATTAGTGGATGACTTTGGAGATTGGCAAAAATGGTCCTTGTTGTAAAATGTTCATCAAATTTCCATTTTTAGTCCTCCAAACTTCATTCTTTTGGCACTTTTTGGTCCTTTGACTTTATATTTGGCTTTTTCTTTGACAAATGACCATGAAATCCCGTGTTTTCTTTCTTTTTGATCTTTTGTACCCATTTCACAACAAAAACACAAACCACGCATAATTCCGACATTTACGATATTAATTACATGTTTTGGTCTTGTTTTTCATTGTTTTAAGCGGTAAAAGGATAAGTGTTTACACACTTATTAGGGAATTGTCACTATTTACAATTCAATCGTGCCAGCATCGGAGTTTCACGCCGTGACAACTCTAATCTAGCCAGCTCCCATAGAGGAAGGATCACCACCACCCAATTAGAAAGTGATAATCCACCCTGACTATCCGGAACAAGAGGTGGCCATCTGGGGCACCCTCTCAGAAAAAGGGAAGAAGGCCATGTGCTCTCTCCTAAAAGCAAACCTTGATATATTCGCATGGGAACTGAAGCATATGACAGGCGTACCGCGTTCGATAGCAGAACATAAGCTTCTAATCCACCCTGGATATCCCCCTGTTAAACAAAAGAAGTGCGGTCAAGCACTAGAACACAGCCAGGTAATACTGGACGAGGTACGGAAACTGGTAGACGCAGGAATTATGCACGAGGTCTATTACCATGAGTGGCTCTCTAATCCGGTCATGGTCAAGAAGCATGATGGAAGTTGGCGCATGTGTGTAGACTTCACAGACTTGAACAAAGCTTGCCCACAAGATTGTTATCCGCTACCAGAAATCGATTGGAAGGTGGAATCCTTATGCGGGTACTCTTTTAAATGTTTCTTGGACGCATATATAGGATACCATCAGATCTAGATGGCGGAGGAAGACGAGGAGAAAACAGCATTCCACACCAATAAGGGCGTGTATTGTTACACAAAAATGTCGTTTGGACTCAAGAACGCAGGTGCGACATATAAACGACTTATGGACAAATCCTTCGACTCATAGATAGGCCGTAACCTTGAAGTCTACGTGGACGACTTGGTTATCAAAAGCCATACGGAGGACGAACTCCTCCGCGATGTTCAAGAGACATTCGACACATTGAGAAAAATCAACATGAAACTGAATCCCAAAAAATTCACATTTGGAGAAACTGAAGGAATGTTTGTTGGGTATATGATTAATCCAAACGGCATCAAGCCTTGTCCGGAGAAGATAAACGCTGTGATACAGCTACCATCCCCTCGAACACTAAAAGAGGTGCAATCACTTAATGGAAAGTTGGCCGGTCTTAATAGGTTCTTATTAAAGTCCGCAGAGAAGTCACTTCCTTTATTTAAAACACTCAAGAAGTACTTGAAGAAAGGAGACTTTCGCTGGACAAGAGAGGCGGAGGAAGCATTTGGGAAACTTAAGCAGCATCTCGCGGCTCTGCTCATGCTAGTCGCCCCACGACCGAAGGAGGAACTAATCATGTACTTATCCGCTACATATAGAGCAATAAGCACAGTTCTCATGACCGATCGGGATTCAGTCCAGACTCCAGTCTACTTCATAAGCAGAGCACTGCAAGGGCCAGAGCTAAATTACTCACCAATGGAGAAATTGGTCTTATCATTGGTTTACGCCGCAAAAAGGTTACGCCAGTACTTCCAGGCGCACCCAATAGTGGTGGTCATGGACCAACCAATAAAATAGGTTATCTACAAACCAGACGTGGCAGGTGTTGGGAATAAATACATGAGTTTCAGTTCCCCCTGCTAGTTGGTCAAAGTTCCCCCTGCTAGAGTAAGTTCCCCCTGCTGAATAACAAAGGCAGGGGGATTGGTCCCCCTGCTGGAAGTCAAAGACCTTGCTACAATGATAAACTTGGAAGAGATTATAACGTGTTTCTGTTACTATTCCATGATAGTTTCCTAGTTTGTTAGTAGTAATCTTGTACGTGAGTCCTTGTGCTAAAAAGGGACTCACTAGGGTTTCATGTAACATATCTCTTTCTGTTCATTTCATTTCATACTTTAAGGTTGTATAACCCTAATACCATCATTGGGTATTCGTATATCTTTGATATATTAAAATTCAACGTTTGATTTAAACTCTTGTTCTTATGCTAAACATTATTTTCCGCATCTTTTTTAGTTACTTTGTGTGTTGCAAAGTTTCTCTAGTGTTAGTTTGAATTCATTCTTTCTATCACAACCCTTAAACAAGCTAAGGTTTAAGATCTGAGTTTGGGATCAACAAGTGGTATAAGAGCGGGTGGCTCTCGATATCTAGGAGAATCAAGATGTTTTTCGGTGTTCGTGTTGCTGTGAAGATTTAGGGTTTATGTTAAACCCCTAGGCAATTAAAGTTTGAGGTTGTGAAGAATAGTATGGTAAGTGTTTAATTAATCAGTGAAAATAGATCCAGTTGTTACGAACGTGGAGTTGATATTCACTGGTTCACTTTTCATTATTTCTCATATGGTCTAATCGAATAAAGACAAAGCAAAGTCGTTTTTATGGGGCAATAATAAATGTCGTCATAAGTCCTCACATGGATATTTTAGCCAACAAGAAGATTCAAATGGATGATACTTTTGTATTCACGCGAATGTTCATTATCCAAAAGTTTTTTTAAAGATGTTGGTGGGTCCCTAGGGGTGAACAAAGTCAATTTATTCACGTGTTTATGAAGAAGTGGTTTATTGCACAATTGGTTCACGTGAGGTATGATGGGACATAGTTTTATTGCATAATTAAAGGTATCTACACGAAACAGTATAGCAGTAGTGTAGAAGGTGTCTGCATAATAACAATGGTAACTTTCAATTCACTGTAGGCTAATTTTTGAGTACATGTACTTTTCACAGTAGGTTAATTTTTAATTCACCCTATTTTTGCCTATTATCTGTTATAAATTCATTCCCACTTTATGTGGGTTTGGCAAAGTTAATAACAAAAACAGTGGCATTAAAAGTTCCCCCTGTTTTTGAAAGAGTTCCCCCTGCTTTCATTAAAAGTTCCCCCTGCTACGATCCCCCTTCCTTCATTAATCCCCTTACTGCCAGGAAAGTTCCCCCTGCTGTCAGATTTGGTTTTTGGGACAACAATGTTTTGGAGTATAGGTTATTCACAGCAACTGGTCGTAAAGGTATAAAAGGCTTTCATATTGATTGTTTACATGATCATGAAGGTAATTGACTATTAGCTATTCAAAGATGAAGTAGAATTGGTTGAGTATGTGTTTTATTCATGCTTTATTCCGTAATGATGCATTGACAAAAATACGCAAAGGTATAAGATTTTTCTTGGGTTGTTGTATGCTCATATTTGCTATGATGTTGGTTTTTTTCAAGAGTCTGGTTCCCTCCTTATACATCTTGATATGTATACGTTCACTGTTATGGGGATATTACATGGTATAATACACGGTTCAGGTTTTTCTACTACTACATCAAATAGGTGATACTGAATTTTCTTCGCTTATGATTATTACTTTCAAAGCCTACAGAATTAAAGATTCATAAATGATTAGCACAAATTAAGGGGAAGTTAAATTGCTGAAGTGCTAGTCATTCACATATAACATTGAGGTGAAGATTTTTACTACTGTTCATTGGTATTACTACAACTAGTGTGAGTATCTACTGCTCAAAATCATTTTTATTAGGGGTGGTACCTATGTGCTTCATGGAGGGTATTTTGAAAAGTAAAATACTTGGGTTTGATGTATGATATTGGTTAGTAGTAGTTGAAAATCAAGGTTGTTCACATAGAAGACCCCCTATATGATCATGTCAAAAAGGGGAACTTGTCTATAGAGAATGTTCAGCCAGTTGATCTTTGGTGTTTTATGGTTAAAGGGAAGTGTTTTGACATCATCAAATAGGGGAAGATTGTTGGGTCAAGAGTTGATGAGTCAAACACTATGGAAACAAGAAAGACAAAATAGGGCATTATCACTATTGAAGTTACCACTGCTGGAGTTCCCACAGCTAGAGTACTTTCCCCTGCTAGAGTAAGTTCCATGTGCTTGTGTACTTGCCCTTGCTAGAGTACTTCCTACTGCTAGTGAAAATTATGAAGATTTGGTCAACACATGATAAGAATGAATAAGTCATTTTTGATTTAGTCATTATTACTTTATTTAGTTTCCATGTATCCCTGGGTTCCTTAAGTTATAAAAGGAACACCAGACCATAGGTCTTAATCATCAATTCACACAACTCAAATGTAACCTACAAAGTGTTTGATCTCTAGGTGTGGGATTCAATGTACACACACCTAGAGTAGTTTGTGTTAATCAAATAATAACTATTTTGGGAATCTTTCATCTCTTCAACATCTTGATCTAGTTAATTGTGTAATTCCGCTATGTTAATTCATATGTACAATTAACAACCTAGATAAAACGGTTTTGACTGTTTGAGTCTATAGATCTTGGATTCAACATAACCTTGTAATGTGCGAGCCTCCTTTTTTCAGACTTCAAGTACTTTTCCTTCTGAATCTGACTCATTCTTATTTCTAAGTAATCCTTTTGAAAATTGAAGACCAGAAGAATCAATTCATACCTTTCTTCCAAAGGAGCATTCACCAACTCCTTGTCCCATTGTTCCAGAAACTCTTTAACATGAGGTACCTTGTCATCCAGCTCTCTATGCATGATTTCAACCTGTTTAAGCATTTCTCTAGGCCTCATTTGTACTTGTTCTAGTTGTGCTCCCTTTCTCATCTGTTTCATTCTCTGTTCTATTATGTGTAGCTCTTCTTGATGTACTCTTAGAGCCATCTGTTCATCATGTTTAGATTGAGCCCTTAGTTGTTCAAGTGTTTTATGCTTGTACTTCTTCTTGGTCTGCTCAATCATCATCCCCTTTCCTTTGTCCTTTGGATCCACTGCTGGTTTTGCTTTGGGGGCAGTATCTCCAATCTTTATCCCCTTCTAATCTGTTTGCCTTCTCTTCTTCCTAGCAAATGTTTGAGTAATATGTTTAGACGGGGAAGGACTTACGGCAGGGGGATCAACGATAGCAGGGGAAACTTTTGTAGAAGCAGGGGCTTCTTCTTGATTACCCATATTCAACAAAGCTTGGGCTATATCTTTCGTGGCACTCCCCTTGTCAGCCCCTTTTTCCTCACTGGTCATCTTCTCTGTTCCTAGATCCTGACAACTAGGAAATGCATACCACTGAGTAGACTCATCTGTTTGAGGTACATCCTTCCCTTTGGAAACATCCTCATCTGTGGAAGTAATTAGCTTTGGTCTTCTCCTCCCCTCAAGTGTAGCAAGTCTGTGCTCCAAATTATTAATAACCAGACCCTGTTGTTTGATAGTTTGTACCAGTTGTGCATTTTGTTCTTTCAAGCTAATGCACATATTCGTCAATTCCATTATAGATAGTGGTTTCAGTCTGCTCTTAACCCTAGGAGGAGATTTCTCTCCTCTTTGGGTATCACTGAGTGAGGGAGAGGACTTACTTATGGTGTCACTATCATGCTCATCCCTTGAGGATGAGACAGTAGTGGCAGCCAAACCCCAGTGTGCTCCAACCTCTTAGAGACTCTCCTCTCTACTACTTGTGAAGGTTCACCAGGCAAGGGAGACCTAGCAAACCTGGTTTTGGTTCTTCTTACTTGTTATGGGTTGGCAGGGGGAAGTTAGCTGGCAGGGGCAGTAGTAGCAGGGGCATCAACAAGAGTGGTTTGGGTTGCTCTTGGTTTGGAAGCAACTTCTCTTCTGATCTGGTTCATCATGGTTTGTGCAAGAGGAACTGCCCTGCTAGAAAATTGTGGGGAAGGTGCGGCAAGAGTGGTGAACAATTTGGTTGTATGGGGGTTAGCTTCAAAGTAGTCCTTGTGACGAATTTTACCATGTTTCTCATATCCAACAAAGCTTCTATAAACCTTGGATACATACAAAACTTTGAATTGCTTGTAACATTTTTTACCATACCTTCAAAAATCATTTGAGAAAAACAATATTTTCGCCCTGTTTCCAAGAAAATCATGGCATAAGCAACTTGACTCCTAAATTCATTAAAAGCTGTAGTTTTAGATGATAAGCATTGCAAAATAGTGTGAATTAAATACTTCCAATGGGTGCAAACTGTCCTTTAGCAAACTTACATTTTTTTATCATCAGAAATGTTGTACCCCAAGTTTGTAAGACCCTCAAACATTTCAGCCTCTGGTAAGGCAACCACCCCACCCTCATCATCCAAGACTAATTTGTCTCGAATGGAGGAAAGTGTAACCACCTTGGGATGGCCATCAACCAGGCTCTTAATTGTTACCTCTCCATCCACTGTTTTAGTCTTAGCATTAGACCAAAACTGATGGATGTGTGAGGTGTAAATCCTAGGACTGAGCACAAGTGCTAACCTGAAATAGCTAGATTTGAGGTAAGCAACAACATTAGTGAATTCAGTAGGCTACTTAGTTAAAAGAGCAATTTGGTTATGATTAGGAGCAATTTTAAGAGTCGTGGAAGACATGTTAAGAATTAAAAGGTTTATATTTGTGAAAAGGTAGTGGGATTTGATCGACATAGAGAGTTAGGCCTGCTGGTTACAGGAATTGAGTTTATATAGGCGAATTGAAGGACTGTGATTGGACCAAATTATAAATTTGCAAAAAGATCAGAAATAAATCTTGTTAAGAAAGTAATTTATTTGAAATAATAATAAAAAGGTTACCAATCAGTGAAGAAAGCACCTTAAATATCTTTTGAAAAGAATAAAATATTCCCTAACCAAATAGTTAGCAAGCAGGCCCAACGGCTAAAAGCAGGGCAACGGTATTGTCGGTCAACGGTCAAACCGGGGAATGTTTTGCAAAGCAGGGGAAAGTTGTGCTAGCAAGGGTGTAGGACGTAACACACGACTTATAGAACAAGAAATAGAGATGATGAAGAACAAGATTAAACCAAAAAAGAAAGATTAGATTAGATGAAGAAAAAGAGAAAAACAAAGATGGTTGTGAACTCCTAGTGAGAGAAACACATATGTTTCTCTCTCTAGAATCTATGAAAAATGGAAGACACACACACCACAAATGAGGTGTCGTGGGCCTTTTATACTATATGTCTAATGTATGGAAGGCCTTCCTTGTTTGTGAGTTCGGGACTAATTCCCGTTACATACATAACATTATGCTAGAACTCTCAACACCATTAAGTAGCATTTTCCACGAGCTTCGCAACGGTATATTATATGACCATCACTTTAAATACTTCTATCAGTCTCCCCCTAAGGGGTGGTCATGTAATATGTGACTTCACTTCTTTGTTGTTGTTGACTTTGGAGCTTGATGTATTGAGAGTTCCTTCATTGTTCCTTTCATGACTTGTGATCTTGGATCTTTGATCTTTGCCTTGCCTTGATCTTAAAACTTTGCCATCTTGTGTTCTTGTGTCTTTCCCCACATACTAAAACTTTGATTTGATATCAAAGCTTTTTAAAAAATCCCCCTTGATCATCAGAGTAGCGGAAGTCTTTGTCTTTAGATGTTCTTGAGCTTTCTTCTTTTAGATGTTATACAGTACGAATATTGTACCTGTGATTAGGTAAGTTCAATGAACTTCCTTGACAGGGTTTCCGGCTGTGGTAGTCGTTCTCAATACTTGAATATATCAAAAGATACTACACAGTAAGGAGTGAATCATG
This sequence comes from Glebionis coronaria, assembly GCA_025667525.1. Classification (NCBI taxonomy): domain Eukaryota; kingdom Viridiplantae; phylum Streptophyta; class Magnoliopsida; order Asterales; family Asteraceae; genus Glebionis; species Glebionis coronaria. Next base: position 238,740,687 of record CM046880.1, read on the forward strand.
TACTTCCATTCTGCTGATTAAGTCGTCAATTCAATTTCCTGGAACAAGTTTGAATCAATTCAGAATCAAACCATTGTTGCTTTCCAGTTAACACAAGTTAAGATTCGTATGGAATCTCACAAGTCACCTACCGCAGTGCTGTTTGATGATGACACTGGAAGGATTTCCATTCGTCACTGTAAATACTGAGGAGTATTACTCTGAATGTTCTGGCAAGATCATAAAGATATTGCGTCGAGACCTGGAACGAGTATGAATCACAAAAGAATCAAACCACTGTTGCTTTCCAGTTAACATATGTTCAATTAAAGTGAATCTTACATATGACCTACCGCAGTGCTGTTTGATGTTAACACTGGAAGGATTTCCATTCATCACTGTGAATACTAATGAGTATCACTCTGAATGCTCTAGCAATATCACAAGGATAGAGCGTAGGACCCTGTAAATTATCGCTTGTGTTCTAGAGATGAACAACAATTGATATATGGAATAAGCGTCCTAATCTCGTTGGCTCTAGACTCTACAAGTGCACGTTTATTTGGTGATCGGAGGCTGGAGCAGACTGTCACCTTTTCAATATCTACTATCTCGGAGTGAGAAAGTTGATAGAAATGAGTTGAACTCCGTGACAATAAAACAAACTTCTTTTGAGAGAAGCTTGAGTAGGCTGGGAAGGGTTGTGCATTGCATCACTGGGTCCATGATGCTTTGTCTTCAGTATCAGAAATCATCAAAGTGATTCTGATAATAGATGTATTGACCCGGTTTCTGCCTAAGTTGTATGGAGGGCTGATTTCTTTTCACCATTTATCCTTACATTTCTTTTTCATTCTTTAACCCCTTCAATGCTTACCAAGACGTCCTAACTAGCACTTTGTTGTGATTGTTCTAGTGCTAGCTTAAGTCATTAGTCGGCATTATTCCCGTACACTCAACTACTCCATCTTTCTTAAGGACTTCTAAGTTCTAATGGATTGTCCCTGGGAAGATCCCTCCGGTTCTGGTTGGATCATAGGACGAATACACCTTTTGACACTAATATCGTCATGAATAATTGTGTTGAAGGTATAGATATCGTAACCAGAAAAAAACTTTCTTAATCACCAAAAATGCTCCCCCTACACATGTGAATCAAAATGCGAAAGAATTTAAGTAAACATTTTGCACATGTTAGGACGAGAAAGCGCTTATCTCAAAGATCTTATCCAAAATAAAACATTTTGATCACATTTTAATCACTATTCTCCCCCTCAAAAATTGCATGAAATTGAAATTTTTGTGAAACTAGTGATGAATTATGGAGAGAATAATGTTTCATGAAAGTTTGTACTCCCCCTCGAAAGAAATTCGAATTAAAAATAGGGGAGTATATGAGCACACAGTTTTGAAATACTTTGAAAAATTATGCTCAAAAACCCGAGAAAACTTACTTTCCCGTTGATAAGGAATAATGTACATAAATGAACATTTTCCTTGTGTTCATGAGCTTAAAACTTTTAATGTTTTGATATAAGCCCATGACCGAGAAAAATTAATTTCTCGTTGTTGAGGATAAGTCAAAGACTTTCCTTTCTTTGGGGACTGGGTTATAGTCTGACATGTGACTATAAGCCATTATGAGAAGAAAAATAGAAAAGACATGTTTTGAAAACATTTGAACTCTCATTCGAACTTTATGTACGTACCCGTGTCGTTATTGAGCGACATTTCTAAGTACGTCCATATTATCGATGCTGAGAGACATGTCGAAGAAGAATATTTTTGGTATTTTTAAAAGATTTTCTCATTTTTTATTTTGTTTTTATAGGTTTTATATTTTTGTATTTTGATTTTCTGATAGATATATACAAGATTACTGCGAATGTGCAAGACGTTCAAGTTCATCCGGAGTGAAACTACGCATACCAAGTCGACGAACCAAGAATTCAAATCTTTCTTGAGAAAGAGCTTTGGTGAAGATGTCGGCTAGTTGGTAGTCCGTCTTGACAAAGAACAGTTCGATCGTTCCTTTTTCCACATGCTCCTTTATGAAATGGAATCGGACATCTATGTGTTTGGTCTTGGAGTGTTGGACCGGGTTGCAGGATATGGCTATGGCTGATTGTGAATCACAATAAATAGGAACTTTACTAAAGTAAAAGCCATAATCCGTGAGTTGTGTTCTCATCCAAAGGACTTGAGCACTACACACGGATAGAGACACATATTCTACTTCCGCGATGGACAACGCTATACAGTCTTGTTTTCTTGATGACCAGCTCACTAGCTTCTCGCCTAATAATTGTGCTCTATCGGAAGTGCTCTTGAATGTATCATGACACCCTGCATGGTCGGCATCTGAAAAACCAGTGAGATTAAAACCAGAATCCTTCGTATACCAGAGACCCATGTTAATGGTTCCCCGGAGATAACGAAAGATCCTTTTAACCTCGTTGAGGTGCTTCTTGGTTGGCTTCGCCTGGTACCGAGCACATAAACAAGTAGCATGCACAATGTCCGGTCTGCTTGAGGTTAAGTACATAAGGGACCCGATCATGCTTCGGTATTTTGTAGCATCTACAAATGTCCCTTTCTTATCCAAATCAAGCTTGTGTTTAGTATCCATTGGAGTACCAATAGGATCACAGTTTTCCATGCCAAATTTCGTTAGAATCTCAAGCACATACTTGGACTGATTTATGAAAATACCACTGGGGGATTGGTGAACTTGGAGACCAATAAAGAACGTCATTTCCCCCATCATGGACATTTCGAATCGACTTTTCATAAGGTCGGCAAATAATATGGAATATTTTGGGTTAGTAGAACAAAATATAATATCATCAACATAGACCTGAGCTACCAAGATGTCGTTGCCGTAGTGCTTGATAAACAACGTTGGATCAATGGTTCCTTTGCTGAAGTGATTTTGTAGAAGAAATGATGATAATTCGTCGTACCATGCCCTCGGTACTTGTTTCAAACCATAAATTGCCTTTTTCAACTTGTAGACATGGCTTGGATGTTCGGTATTGATGAAACCTTCAGGTTGACATACATACACATCTTCTTTTAACGGCCCATGCAAGAAAGCCGTCTTCACGTCAATTTGATACACAGTGAATGATTTGTGTGTCGTGTATGCCAAGAAAATCCTAATAGCTTCCGTTCGAGCAACCGGGGCGAAGGATTCTACGAAATCAATTCCCTCCTGTTTTTTATAACCTCTCACGACTAACCGAGTCTTGTTCCTAATGACCGTTTGCTCTTCATCCATTTTGTTTTTGAATAACCATTTCAGAGTAAGGGGATCGATATTGTCCGGTCGAGGTACTAGCTCCCATACATCAAGCCTGATGAACTGATTGAGTTCTTCTTGCATAGACTCAATCCATGATGCATCGGTCATTAATTCTTTCACACTTGCTGGTTCCATTGTGCTGACTGATAGTGCATAGATACACATATCACCGTCGGTACGCAGCTGATTTCATTTTGAGACTGGTCGTGAGAGATTGCCAATCACTTGAACCGAAGGATGATTCTTAGTCCATTTGTGTTCATGTGGAAGTGTATGAGAAACTTGATGCGAGCTCGACAGATCCACATATGGTGTTGAAGGCTGAGTGGAACTTGTGGAAGCCGCAAATGGATTAACAAACTCGTGTTCATTGAGCATCGCATTGTTTGCATTTTCAGCAACTATTTCATTCTGAAGATGAACATGATTAGGAATTTTCTGAGAATGTTGTTGAGTTGCGTCAGCAGTCGGATAAGTGGTTGGATTATTTGGAGGCAATATGGTTGAGGTTGACGTAGATGGTGCAGAAGTAGATGCCGTTGGTGTAGATGCAATCGGAGGTTCTTGAACTACCGTAGCAGGTGCAACCGGGGCATTTAGAGGAACACCAAATGACGAAGGACCCTCCATATATTCATCATAAATTGGCGCAAATAAAATTTCCAAGTCACGTTCCGAAGGTTGTAACGATGAGATTGCTGACGGTGCAAATTGAAGCGCGAGTCCTGAACTTACGTGTCCCGAAGTCTGACCTTGAAGCTCGGGATGGGAACTTCTATGTTGAGAGGCTATACCCGAGAGTTCATCAAAGGTAACATTCATAGTCTCCATTACCTTTCTTTTCCTTCGATTATAAAGCCTGTAAGCACAAGCAGTTGAAGAATAACCGATGAAAAAACCAATATCACCTTTAGGTTCAAGTTTACCGATATCTTCACGATCATTCTTCGGATAACATAACGCACCGAAGACATGTAAAAATGAAATATCCGTTTTTCGTCCGTTAATGATCTCATAAGGTGTTTTGTTGAAACGGGTGTGAATAATGGAGCGGTTTTGAGTATAACATGCAGTTGCTATAGCGTCGGCCCAAAGGAATAACAGTGCACTGGAGGAGAGAAGCTCGTCCGAGCAGCTTCAACTAACGTACGATTCCTCCGTTCCACAACTCCATTCTGCTCTGGAGTTCTTACAGCCGAAGTTTGATGAGAGATCCCAACTTCGTCAAAGTAAGCTTTCAGTTTCTGATTGGTGAATTATGTGCCGTTATCCGTTCTCACAATAATGACAGGGGCTTGCAGTAGTACTGATGTTTTTTTCAAGAAGTTAATAATTACATCAGGGGCTTCATCTTTTGATGCAATAATCATCCACAATTACTAGGACATACCGCTTTCCATTAATGCTTTTGATTCTCATTGGGCCACACAAATCCATATGTAAGAGATGTAACCTATTCGTTGATTTGGGAACAGGTTTGGGTTTGTGAGGCTTCTTCTTACTTTTACCTTGCTCACGGGTAGGACAAAGATGGTCTTTTGTATATTTAAACTTTGGAAGACCGGTAACGAGATCATCTTTCGCAAGTTGGGTGATGGCATCGAAATTGAGATGAGATAACCTTTGATGCCATAGCCATGACTTTGTTGATGTGGCCCGGGCCATGAGACAAATTGGAGAAGCAGCAGACATTTGAAAAAGATCAATGGTGTAAAGGTTGGTGGTACCTTATAATGGCTGCCAAAAACATCAATGGCTGCCAAAAAAAACCCCTTCTTCTCATAACCTAATTTTCTTTTTCCTTTAATCCGAATACCTTATAATGATGCTGTTTTCTCGAATGATCACTGATTATTCTTGAGTTAACAAAGTCTTTATTTCGTTGATTGATTTTAGGTAAATTAAATTGGTTTTATTTTAGTTTTTTTGCCGTCATTGTCTTGTGCGATTTATTTTTCCTTTGTCGGTGGTTAATTGTCAAGTTTTGGTCGGTTCTTAATTAAAGGTTCCATTCTTTGTCGGTGGTATCTTATTTAATGTTGGGATCACGTGGCTAATGGACATATTCGTTTGTCTTGGTTAAATTGTGTTCGCATTAATTATTGTTTTTAGGGTTATTTTTTTGTTAGGGTTCGGTTGTTAGGGACCTAGGGCTACGCTTTCCTGTGGCGGATGAAATTTATTTAATATTAAGTGTGACATTAAATTGGCGGACAATTGATTGTGGTCGGCTGACTATATATCATTTATATATTAGACATTGAATCTTGGTATTAATTGAAGTTGTGGTCGGCTGACAATTGAACGTGTAGGGTCTCCTTAATATTTAGGGTTTTGTGTCGCTATATCTGGGTTTCGGTTACTGTTGGTTTTTACAATATATAAAAAAAAGTTACTGTTTGTTTAGGGTTTATTTTCGTGGTTAGGGTTGTGTTTGATTGAACATGGCTTCGAGAAATGAAAGTGATAAGCCATTGTTTACAGGTTGGAATGATCCGGTTATAGTGTCTACTCTCAAGGTTTTAGTAACGTTAGAGGAGATATCTAATTTGTTTTCTATTCCTTTGAATACTGTGCGTGACATTGAAGTGTTTGTAAATGGTGTTAAGGCAAACAAATTTCCTAAATGGTCTACCTTACCTAAGGAGACTACTATGCTTTATTATGAAGTTTTGTGTGAACGCCATATGAATCTAACTAGAAAAACTTCTTCACTCAGTTCAGATGGTTCGAGTGTGCACTTAGCACAAATGGCTAGGGAAACAGATGACTTTATTCCAAATGTTTCCTCTTTTGTGATGTATCTTTGGACCTTGCAGCTAAGGCTGCAACCATTAATGGTATGCAACCGTGTAATCTACATGAGGTTTTGAAATTATTTGGTGTAACGATTCGCACGGTTGGTGATGCGGGTGAATTTATGCATGAATTAAGAATGAAGAAACATCCTTTGTGGGAATTGATCTCACATGACCGTGCTAAAGAAATTCTGGAGTTACTTTGCAAATTTGAAGCTGATATGGTTACGTCTACTAATGGAGGTATTAATGCAGTCTCTTCTTCATTTAATTCTGATAATGTCTATGAAGGGGTTAATATCTCTATTCTAAGAAGGTTGTTGAAAAAGTAAATACTCGCTACCAAAATACTTTATATGGTTACTTTCTTGGTAAAAGGATTGCATTTCCCGTGGTTGAGTATTTTGCTAAGAATTACTGGGCAAAACATGGTCTTAAGCTTATCATGATGAATGAGAAAGGTTTTTTCTTTTTTCAATTTCGGTCTAATGAGGGTCTTAATGCGGTTCTGGAAGGTGGTCCGTGGATGGTTCGTAATTCACCAATTTTTCTTAAGAAATGGACTATGAAAACGAATCTGCTAAAGGAGGAACTAACTCGTATTCCGGTATGGGTCAAGTTTCATGATGTCCCGCTACAGGTTTTTGAAGAGGAAGGTATTAGTTTAATTGCTTCGTTTCTTGGTAAGCTTATTATGATGGATAATTATACTGATAATATGTGCAAAGAGTCTTGGGGTCGTTGTAGTTTTGCTCGTTGTCTTATTGAGATGAATGCTGATTCGGAGTTTATTGATAACGTTACTATTGGTGTCCCTGATCTTGAAGGCTCTGGTTGTACTAAGGAATTAATTCGTGTTGAATACGAATGGAAACCCCCTAGATGTCATACTTGTAATATTTTTGGTCATGCCTTTGATTCTTGTCCAAAAAATGTCAACCCTAAAACGGTTGAAAATGTGACAACTCATGTTGATAATGATGGATTCCAACAAGTGCAAAGCAAGAGGAAGAAATCCAAAGGTAATTTAGGGAATCAAGTTCTGAGAGGTGTTCCATTGAGCAAGGGTTTCCAAACAGGTAAGACGGTTGCATTTCGTCCAAAAACTCACTTGGATACTACAAGTACGAGTGGTAATAATAGTAGGAAGTTGAATACTAAATCTAGTCAGTTGCAGCAGTCTAGCAATCCTAATGGTCCGAACAAGGGTAAAGCTCAAATGAGCAGTTTTTCTACATCTAATAAATTTTCAACTTTGTCCATGCCTGGTATTGACGAAGGGGGTCAAGTAAGCGAGGAAGATAATGAGGAGGAGGAGGGAGTCGAGGTCGTCTCTGATGAATCGGTGAATCTTCTCAACACTAATATTAGGGCAAGCACTCAACTGGCTGATCTCATGTTAATATTTTATTATTTTCCTCGTAACTTCATGTTATCGTCTTGGTTTTTGTCTAGTTTATATATTTCCAGTATTCTAGACTAGTTAATGTTTATGGTCTGTCATAAACATTTTGTTTAACAAGCTACCTGTAGCTTGCGGTTAATGTGGTATTTCAGCCACATTCCTTGTACTTCAACGTTTTTTTTGGTTCTATTTACCGGGGTCATTGTTACCCTTTTACCAAAAAAAAGGTTGGTGGTACGATTTCCTTTCAACAAATCAATTCCTTCAAGATCTCTTACAAAACATGTATGACTTCTGAAAGCAACCTCCAAGTTTGAATCGCAAAATTGCCCAACCGAGAACAAATTGTGTCCCAGGCCATCAACAAAAGAGACTCTAGTGATGATTATATTTCCCCAATGAAGATCACCATAGCCTAGAATTGCCGCAACATGCTCATTTCCAAATCGAACAGTTCCCATGAAACGTCATACAAAGTTCTTGAGAAGGCTTCGATTCCCAGTCATATTTTTGGAACAGCCCGAGTCCACGCACCAGAGACAAATTTCAACAGCCTGCCAATGATAAGAGAAGAAAATATTTTGGCAACCGATGAAATAGGTTCCTGTAGGGTTAGATGATAATTAAGCCGTATCACATACCGACATTTCGAATAGAAAGCTTAATGTCATTACATTCAGATGAATTAAGTTTCTGATTATGATTAAAAAACGGTAAATTCCTAGGGTGTTCTTCTACTTCCACATTATTGATCTTGGGGCGACTACTTCTAGAGGTAAAAGGGACCCTATCATTCCTTGTATTGCTCGTAGGCTGTGGCCTTCTGCTCTTAGTGTAGTTGTTTATTCCTGTAGAAGAAGACACGTGTCTATTAGAATTAGCACTTTTTAAATCAATGACTTGTGGTTGAGTTATAGTGATCGGTTTTGTCCTAACGCTTGCTTTATGTTGTATGCTAGACATAGAGGGAGAACTAACACGACACATTCCTGGGGCAATCACAACAGTTTTCGTTCCAGCAACCTTGGGAAAAGGTGTCACAGCAATACGAGTGGGTCCCGAGGTTGTTGGTGTTTGAATCGTACTAGGCTCAGAAGTCGTATCTTTTAATAAGGCTTTTAACTTACAGTTCTCACATATTTTATCAATAAGTTTCTGATAGACAGACTTACTTTGTTCAACTGCCTGCTTATATGAAACAACAACAGATTCTAAATCTGCAATTTTAGCCTTAAGCTTCTGAACATTTCAATCACTGACATTCTCTAACCCTGAAGAAGCCAGATTTGTTCCCTGAGCACCTCCCAACTGAGCTGTTAAACGTACGATTTTTTTGTTGCATTTTATTGTAAGCTTTTTCGTAAGAAATCTTGTCATATTTGCATTCATCACATATTTTGACAAATTTATTCCAAAGATCGGTGAATTCTTTATCCTTTTTAATGACATAAGATTCCATTTTCTCTTTCATAAGATCAAGCTCAGATTGGAGGTTTTCATTATGCGACATAGAGGTACCTAAATCAACAGGGATACTATCAATACAATCACGTGCTTTAGAGAGGCGTTCAAGATCGTTTTCCAAAACTTTGATTTTATCAAGAGATTCATCAGCTTCCTTCGTCAAAGATTTGAAGTCTTCAACAAAGTTGGCTAATTCTTTTAGAAAAGCGTTTTCCAAATTGCCTAACCGAGCATCAACTTTATTAATAATCAGATTAATTTCGTTTTGAAGAATTTTCTAAACCTCAATCTGAACAGGTGATGTAAAATTTCCTCCAGTGATTTTGGAATTAACAACACGTTTAAGGATGACAAAGTTATCATAAAGCTCGTTTAAAAATCGGCGTGTGATACTCGGTTTAGGAGGGTCATCAGACAATTCCTCACTTGGGAGCAAAAGCATTTCAGTACTCGTTTTAGACCGAACAAAAACAGTTGGAGGATTAACTTTTGGATAATAAACGGGTGTCACTTCTTTATCAAGCTTTTTCATTCTTAAACGAGTCTCTACTGCAAGTTCAGTAGTTTCCTCGGAATCATGCACACTAGGAGGATCATGCTCATCAGACAAGAGCACACTACCATTATATAAGGTTTCATTAGTGGCCTGAACTTGCTTAAGATATCCGGGATTAGGAGGAAGAGGACAACCTAAAGCCAATTTGTATCGAGTGTAATTTATCTCATTCACTTTTGGTGCGAGCATATTTATCGTCTGCATAGTTTGGCCACGTTTTACTAAAAGGTTGTCTAATTCTCTAATCCTATCCTGAGCTTTGTAAAAATCCTCAAGAAGCCCATCTTCTCGAATTTTGAAATCATGTTTTAGCTTTTTTCGTTTTTCTTTTAAATCCGAAATAGTAGATTTTTCATATGAAAGCTGTTTATTAATAGAAGTGATTTCATCATTCAATTCGCTTATCTTTTTAGCACTACTTAAGTGTAAGGCATTTAATTTCTTAGTTGTGCATTTTTCTTGATAAACCGATGTAGCATGAGCTTGTTCAAGTTCTTTAATTTTAGCCTGATGAATTTCAAAACATTTCTCCCGTTCCTTATATCCCGCAAGCTCAGTGGTCAATTTGGCATTAGTTTCTCTAAACTTATTATTAACCACCGTAGCATGGTCGACATCCTTAGCAAGCTTATCAAATAGAGATTTATAATACGCATGTGTCTCATCAGGAAGGGTTGTAGGCTGGGCAACTTGATCCACACTAAGGTCCACACTGGGCTCATTCGAAATAATATTACTATTATTCGTTTGATCCCCGTGTGTCTCAATGTAGGGCTCAAGCATCTCAGTATACTCTTCCTCCTGATTAGACATACTATATATATCATTATCATCGAAACTTGGATGTACCTCAGAGGGACCGTCTGAATCATAAATGGGAGCACTGTCGACATGTATTCCTGAGGTAGATGCTTGTTGTAAGTTTGCCATCAAGATGTAGTTGGCATTCACTTCTTCTTCCTCATCATATTCTGCAGCAGAAGCCATAAGATCAAATTCCTTAGCTTGAAGTGGAATCCCTGCCTCTTCTTTTTGTGCTATGAGAAGCTGAGTCTGAAGATAAGCAGCACCCCTCTTCTTTTTTGCTGTGCAATCTCAAGCATAATGACCAAATCCCCTACAGTTGTAGCACTGCACCTGACGATTGTTGTTTCCATTTCCCGTACCAGTATTCTCAGCCCTTGCAGCCACAATGTTTCCCATCTGATTACCAACCGCTGGCACAACTATTAACCCATTCTGATTACCAGCATTTGGAACATTCAGATTCTGACCACGGATTTGTCCATACTGATTTCCTGCATTCCCAACTGTGGATTTGCTTTTTACTAATCCGGTGGTCTAGTAGGGTGGTAGATGGTTGTGGAAGCCATGGATGAGTTGAGAGAGAAAAGGTTGTGTATGAAAAGTAAGAAAAGTGTATTAAACAAAAAAGAAACACAAGCAACACCCCTCCTTGGAAGCCTTGGAGGGGTATATATTGTCACACACCAACACTTAACTATACATTGTTCCTAGTCTAGTCTAAGCGTGTGTGACTATGATAACTAATGGGAATTCTTAAATGTCGTCACATAAAGTGAATTTTCAACAATCTTCCCCCATGGGACGATGTGTAGAATTCCTTACAATATTTTTCCTAACAAGTACATAATGATTAAGAACAAAAGCTTTCATGAAGTGTCCAATGCTGATGATGTCTTCTGAGGCCTTTGACTTCAAGTCTTCACTTCAAAACGACTCATCTTTAAAGTAACTTGTTGTAGAAATACAGTAACGGCACGAGCTAAGTAATCCATATACTTCTGGTTAAGGAGAAGCTTCTGAATTAACTTCCCCCTAATTCACGCCAAATAAACTTGATGTAGAAGCTTTTAAATAGCTTCCCCCTAAACCGACAATCCTCGTAAGCAACTTCAAGGCTTTCAATAAAGCTTAGAATGATTAAGCGCACAGCGAAATTTAACAAGCAAACCCCATCATATAACATGATAATGTTGCTATGAGGGATTGAAAGTTCGGGGCACACCAAGTACATCAACAACGTTTCTTCTCACTTGAATAATTCTTCTGAATTTTTCTTCCCCCTAAGAGTTCAAGTTATGCATAACAGAAAGAATCAAGACATTTCTTCCCCCACATAGTTGAAGAAAATAAACCAATCCCAAGTATGAAGCTCAAATACTAAAGTAGACACTTTATCCCATTCATGAAGTTGACATCATAACACCAGAGTCAATTAAGTCCCGGAAATGCACATATCTTCTTCCGGAGATGCACCAGAGTCAATTAAGTCCCGGAAGTGCATATCTCTCCATATAGGATAATGATGATGAATAATTGCAACATCAAAACAATTAAACATCGAATAAGTAGTGTACCGTTAGAGATTGATAACGCCACGAGTTAAAACACTGATTTTCTCTATGGTTATGACAAATGTCTTCCCGGAATGTCTTCAAATCAAAAGAAGGTATGAAGTTCATCACGTGTACTCATTGTGCGTTCAATATGTCTTCTTCTTCCCCCTTGATAGTTTTGAAACTCGGAACCATCAATAAATCGTACGCACATGTACCTGAAATCTCGTGAGAATAATAAATAAGTAGAGTTATATATTTTGTGAGAATCAGCTGCTGATCAAAATTCTCTACTCATAAACTCTCCATGGACATCTTTACCAACCCCCTTGTAGGCAATTTGAAGTGACCACTGATAGAATGAACCGGATACATCAAACTTGAAACTGAACAAGAATCCTTCGATCTTGTGACTTAAGCTTGCACTATTGTTGAATGAGGAACGGTGGAGAAATCTCTAAGTACCCAATGCATCACTAAAGAAGTCTATAAGCAAAACACCTCTTGAAATTATCCACGTCGACTAAGCGCGTGACACTGAGTACAACAATGTAACCCCTTTAAGTGATAGTTATCCGAGTCATCAACCAACCACCCCGAACCCGGAAACTAGATAAACAATTCTTCATTCTAAGATTAACACGAGCAAGTTATCTTTCAAAGATAAGATAAATACACGCCTTCGAAAAATCCGTCTTCAACTTCACATAATTAATACCCTGTCAAACAAATCCGTAGCCACTAAAAATATCGCCAATTTTTCTTGGTCTCATCAAATAAATCTTGTCATATTGTCACGTCATTTTTGTCTCGACACTTTGTCACGTCACTTTTGTCCCGAAAATATCCAATGTATATCATAATACACAAAATTTTATTCAAAATAAATAATTTTGAAAATAATTCGTGTATAGAGTGATTTGAATCACACGGCCCAGTAACAAAAGGAGAATACCCGGTCCATGACATATGTTATACACATTCAAATCTTCATTCTACCAAAATATGGCCCAAAGTGTCATTAGAAAAATCCCAATTCCAATAACTGGTTTAGCAACGTTTGGTCCATATCCAAGTTAGAACCCGGTCCAACCAAATGGGATATAATTCCCCCTAACCCTAAAGATTAGGTAAACCCTAATCACTTTCATTGTTTCATTCGCCCCTTTTCTCTCAACTCCTAAACAGTCACCTCCATTTCTCAAAACCTTCGTCTTTCATCCCATCCACCGTCTCATGATCTCATCCAAACCAAAATCAAAATCTGCTCACATCAATTCATTAAACTAATCTTATCTCACATCTAATAATCATCAATTTAACAATCAAACATCATCTTGATATTCTCAAATTCATTAAAATCATACACAGCCATATTAATCAACAACCCATATGACGAGTTGAAGATAAACAAGTCAAGACATCAAGATCCATAAAAGGATCTCGGGTAGGTGAATTGCATGTCGGTTTTGTTTTTTCAAAAACGAAGCAAAATAAGGATAATAACAGATTTGTTATTAATCTTTATTTAATTTCGTATATAAAACTTGGTGAAAAACCAAACATGGGTCTATGATGATTTTTATTCAGACCAATAAATCTTCACAAGATTTATTTATAGGTTGAATATATCCTGAGATCTTGATTTGATTTTACTATATTGGTTTGAGTCTAGATGGGGATTAAGTGACGATGGGTTAGGATAGTTATGGTGTTGTGGAGTTATAAGGATGGATTGATATGTTGGTACTGGTAATACTGGTTCTGGTCAAGTCTTGGTCTCGGTCAAGACAGTCGGTGCATGGGTTTGTTTTTGTTAAACTGTCACACAAAAATCTTTTAAACAACATCCTAAAGTCCAAAAATTGAAGCCATCGCAATGATTTTATAGTTCTTCATCGAAATAAATTATTTAAAACCCATCGTAATGAAAAATGAGTCATCGCAATACTTTCAAAACATTGCATCGCAATATTTCTATTAACTGACCATCGAAATGTTTCAAAAAATTTGGCAGCATAACGTCTTAATATGCCATTGCGATAGGTCAAACCACCCATCGCAATGTGACTCATCAGAATGAGTCCCATCGCAATAGATAGGTCGAACCCATCAGAATGTGTCAAAAAAACCCCATCGCAATCCATGCGATCTAAAGTGGCCATCGAAATGCATGCATCTGAAAACATATCCATAGTATTTTTTTCCGTTTTTCAGGGTCATGTGTTCTGGATCTGGTTTATTTTCTGGCAGATCTTCATCTTCAAAAAAAAATAATACCAGAAAAGCATAACAAAACCAGTGAGAACCATATCTGTAGAACCATATCTGATAACGGCAGCAAGACTTAGACCAGGAAAATGTTGACTAGAAAAAATGATGAGACCAGAAAACTGTAACCAGACGTGAACCCAGATATATAACCAGACTGAGACAAAAAATATGGCATTAGACATAAAGACGTGACAAAAATATGGCAGAATGAGACCAAAGATATTTAGACCACGACACAAAATGTATTTGTGACAAAAAAATGTTAAACAAATTTGAGAAAAAAATGTTAACAGATTTTAGAAAGCAAACTTAGACCCCCAAAATCAATAATAAAACATGACGATCTAAGGAATGAACCGAGGCTCTGATGCCAATTGTGGATTTGCTTTTTACTAATCCGGTGGTCTAGTAGGGTGGTAGATGGTTGTGGAAGCCATGGATGAGTTGAGAGAGAAAAGGTTGTGTGTGAAAAGTAAGAAAAGTGTATTAAACAAAAACGAAACACAAGCAACACCCCTCCTTGGAAGCCTTGGAGGGGTATATATAGTCACACACCAACACTTAACTATACATTGTTCCTAGTCTAGTCTAAGCGTGTGTGACTACGATAACTAATGGGAATTCTTAAATGTCGTCACATAAAGTGAATTTCCAACACCAACATTCTGAGCATATTGTGTCCCCGTGTTCCCATCAGCTACCAATTGGCGATCTTGATTCGCATTCATGAAAGGTTGAGCAATCTGCCTATTTCTAGTGTTCGAGGAAATTCTCTGATTGTTGTTGGCGGGGTTAATGGTAAATTTGAATGCCTTTGTGGGAAGTAGAAGACAAGTATTAATCGCATGAGTAGGATCGGTGATGTTATCAAAACAGGCAATGGGTTGTTGTAAGTAGTTCACAGCAGCAGGAGGTTGATATCCATAAGGGGTGAGTTGTTGTTGTTGTTGTGGCATGAAGATACTTGATTAGGGTTGATGGTAAGGTACCATGGTATATGACATAGATGATGGAGAGTTTGCCATAAAAGCCAATGGGTCTTGTGTCTTGGCACGTCTTTTAGCCCTAACTTCGTTAGCTTCATCTTGATTCATCTTCAAATAATCATATACTTGAGTGTAGTCCACGACATGAAGATCCTTGGTTTGATTGACAAGAGTGACATATCTTGACCATTCAGAAGGAAGATTATCAAGGAATTTGATGTTGGAAGCAATTTGTGCAGGTTCATGTTTGTTTCTTCTAAGATGGTTCATGAGGGTTGAAAACCGATGATAATAAGGTTCAATTTGTTCCCCTTCAGTAGACGTAAATTTCTCCCATTCACGAAAAAACTTAGTTTCCTTTTCTTGTAAACCAATTTCACTGCCCTTCATCATTTTCTGAATCCTAAGCCACATCTCGTGTGCGGTTTCACAACTATCGACAGCAGCATAAACATCTTCAGGAAGTCCCATAAGAATGACTTGAATTGCTTGATCATCAGCGTTGAGTTGTTTGGATTCAGCTTTAGTTAATTCTTCATCTGTTTGCTCATGACTAGAGTCAGCCACTGGGTTAGCATTCGTAGGGTCCCCAGGCACAATAATTGTTCTTCTAACATACGGACCCTTTTGAATCGAGTTGACAATCAACTTTCCCAAAGGTTTACATTTTGCATAACGAAGGAGACGACTAGCCCATGTAGTGTAGTTCTCCTTGGTAAGCATGGGTGGACGATTCTCAGTACCCGCAACATAAATATCTTGTTGAGACGTCATCGTAGAAGTCATGTGAAAAACAGGATCTCAATTCGAAGAAAGCGTGTGTTGTTGTTGAAATTCCGAAACTTCTGATTTTTTACTTTTTTTCCCAGTCCGACAATAAATTCCTCAGTCCGACAAAACGGTAAGCTGAAAAATTTTGTATCACCAAATTTTGAAATTGAGTTATAAATATCCAAAAAACTTGTAGGGAATAATTTTGATTTTACTTGACCTAAAAAATTCTAACTCTTTGCCGAGATTTTGCTTGACCTAAAAAATTACTTGAAAAATTTTGTATCGCCAAATTTTTTCTAATATTCGTGTAAACTATGTGCCAAGACTAGTCTAGATAGTGGCTAAGTCTGAAAAATACGCGAAAAAATTATCCATCAGAATATTCTATCGGAATGTGGATCGGAATGATCTATCGGAATGATATCGGAATACCCTGTCGGAATGTCTGTCGAAATACCTGTCGGAATACCTGTCGGAATATCAGTCGGAATACGTGTCGGAATACTCTGTCGGAATACTCTGTCGGAATGCCCTGTCGGAATAACCGTCGGAATACCTATCGGAATGGCCGTCGGAATACCTATCGGAATGGCTATCGGAATAACGATCGGAATGAAGAAACCCTTTTCCGATGGAATTCTGTCGGAATATCCGTCGGAATATATAACCCTTTTCCGATGAAACCTGTCGGAATAGTACCAAATTCCCACTTTTCTCGGACAAAACCCAACCAATTCGAGATTTTAAGCCAAAAAATGATCAAAATACCCAAAAATTTTGTGTTTTTAGCCAAAGTGAGTATACCAAATCACTACCACAACAACTTAGAAGATATATGAATCACGAAACACAAGAAAAACAAGGACAACACCCAAGAGCTATCCACGAATCCCTTGGCGAATGATACCACTTGTAGGACGTAACACACGACTTATACAACAAGAATAGAGATGATGAAGAACAAGATTAAACCAAAAAAGAAAGATTAGATTAGATGAAGAAAAAGAGAAAAACAAAGATGGTTGTGAATTCCTAGTGAGAGAAACACATATGTTTCTCTCTCTACAATCTATGAAAAATAGAAGACACACACACCACAAATGAGGTGCCTTGGGCCTTTTATACTATACGTCTAATGTATGGAAGGCCTTCCTCATTTGTGAGTTCGGGACTAATTCCCGTTACATACATAACATTATGCTAGAACTCTCAACACCGTTAAGTATCATTTTCCACGAGCTTCGTAACGGTATATTATATGACCATCACTTTAAATACTTCTAACAAAGGGTATCAAAAATCAATGCTAAACAGCTCTGCTCTAATGCACACACTTGCATAAACAAGTTAGATACATAGAAACTCAAGAGTCCTCCATTCAGCAAAGTTCCAAACAGAAATAGTCAACACATAAGCAACCCTGCACCTGGTCAACCCAATAAAATAAGCATACCGCAGACTCCATCCCTATCATTTCCTTTCTATGGTTAATTGGTCTTGGTAATATGCACTCAAAATCTTAGATTAGGCAGCAAGCTGCTCAATAAATAATTTTGAGTACACATTACAGTGCCTCAATGTTTCAGAACTCCAACAAACTTTGTAGCAAGTCTTTATTATCCCAAACCCCTACTCACCAGTGGATATGATCTAGAATCATATATGAGTATCCTAAGGATACCCTAAGTCCTAAAGGTGTGACCTAACCTCCTCTGAAACATAGAGCATATACCTGATTCTCCCATAATATAGTATGCTCCATTAGGATCTCTATATTGTTAGTCTAAAACCACATATAACCACTTAAAAAGAACAAACCCAACTAAGAGAAAAACTCTTAGCAGGGGAATTAACCCCAGCAGGGGAAACTTCGTTCAAAAGCAGTGGAATGAAGAATAATGGAAAAAGCGACTAACATGTGTACAACAACAGCAATAATACAATCCTGAATACACAAGACAATGCAGACATCTAATTTTAGGGAGTGATCATTCCAATACTTGCAACCAAGTACTGAAACCTCCCTATGTCAAAAGCTTTTATCAAAAGATCAGCAACATTAAGTTCTGTGTCAATTGCCTCTGGGACAATTAATCCTTTTTCAAAACAATCTCTAATGAAATGATGTCTGATTTCAATATGTTTAGTCTTAGTATGAAAAACAGGATTTTTAATTATGTAGATAGTGTTGTTATTGTCAATGAATATCTTGGTTTTAAGAAAATTGTACCCATAATCAAGCAACTGATTCTGATCCAGAGAACTTGTCCACAACATGCAGCAGCTGCTACATATTCAGCTTTAGTTGTGGAAGTTGCCAGACTAGTCTGCTTTTTGCACTGCCAAGATATAATCCTGCTTCCTAAAAACTGACATCCACCTGTTGTAGACTTCCTATCATTGTTGTCACCAGCATAATCACTATCTGAATAGGCCACTAGCTCAAATGGTGACTCCTTGGGATACCAAAGTCCTAAAGTTGGATGACACTTTAGATACCTAAATATTCTCTTCACAGCAAACAGATGACACTCTGTGGGTGTCACTTGGTATCTTGCACATAAGGAGACTGCAAACATGATGTCAGGTCTTGAAGCTGTAAGGTATATGAGAGATCCAATCATGGACCTATAGTTCCTGACATCAATAGGCTTTCCTAGGCCATCTTTTCCCCAAGGATTATCTTTATCCATGGGAGTGGATACTTTCTTCCTTCACACATTCCAAACTTCTTCACAATTTCAGCAACATATTTGTCTTGTGAGATGAAGATCCCATCTTTCCTCTGCTGAACTTGTAACCCCAGAAAGAAGTTGAGTTCACCCATTGCACTCATTTGGAATTTATCTTGCATCAACTTGGCAAACTATTTGCTAAGCAGAGAGTTTGTAGATCCAAAGATGATGTCATCCACATATACTTGCACCAAAAGAAAGTCACCCTTCTGTTTCTTGATAAACAGGGTCTGGTCAATTTTCCCCCTGTTGAAGCCATTATCCAACAAGTATTTAGAGAGAGTTCCATACCAGTCCCTAGGAGCTTGATGAAGCCCATACATAGCCTTCTTCACCTTGTAAACCTTGTCTGGATGTTATGGATCTTCAAACCCTGGAGGTTGCATCACATAGACTTCTTCATCAATGGTGCCATACAAGAAGGCACTCTTAACATCCATCTAATATACTGTGAAGTCCATAAATGAATCATAAGCCAAAAACAGTCTGATGGTTTCAGTTCTGGCAACTGGAGCAAAGACCTCATCATAATCAATACCTTCTTCCTGAGTATATCCCTGTGCTACCAGTCTGGCTTTGTTTCTGACCACAATACCCCTCTCATCCTTTTTGTTCCTGAGCACCCACTTTCTCCCAGTGGGTCTTGCCCATTTTGGACAATCTACTAGAATCCATACTTCTTGGATATCAAATTGCAAGAGTTCTTCCTGCATAGCTTCAAATCAGATTGGATCATTAAGGGCTTGAAAAATATTCTTTGGCTCTTCTTGTGACAAAAAGGCAGTAAATAGACAACATTGCATATTGTCATGATTGAACTTCATAGTGATATTGGCAATGAAGCTGCGTTTCTTTGTTGAATACCTTGTTTGTCTAGGAGTATGAAGATCACCTATGATTTGAGATTGGGGGTGATCTTTATTGATTCTGTAGGTAGGTTGCATGCTCATGATTACCTCAGTTTCATCATTTCCTAAATCAGGACCTATTGTGTTATCTTGATTGGGAAAGAAATCCTCAAAATAGCTTCCAAATGATACTGCATGGCTGAGGGATGGATGTTGGTGAGCTGAATGCAGCTCTAAATAACTTGGACCTCCATACCTAATGATTATGCTTCCACTGCTTGATAAAGTAATTGGTGAGGATGTAGAAGTGAGTGGGGATTCTCTTTCTTCATCATTAACATCATTTACAATTGGTTCTTTAGCAGCAGGGGAAACATTTGGTCCAGCAGGGGAATCCAGGATTCCCCACTGCTTTCAGCCATTCCACTGCTTTCAGGATTTGACTTAGCAGGGGAAGAGGTTGGCTGCTCCTTCCTTTGAGAGATGTCATCTTCTTCATCCATTTCTATAGCAGCATCATCAAAGGGAAACAATGAGGGTACAATCATGTACCTCATTGGTGGATTCTCCAAAGCAGTTGGTTCTTATGTACCTGAAATGTTAGTATTCTCTAAAGAAACAGGCACATAATTCATTGATTTAGAAAGTACTTCAATGTCAAAGAACCAATCAGGACCTGTTTATACATCTTTAGGATTGTTTTTAAGAAAATCTATATGGAGATTTTCTGTCACTTTCCTTGTCTTCTTGTTGAAGACCCTATATCCTTTGTTGTTCAAAGAGTAACCTATAATATACCCATCATCCCCTTTTTCATTCAACTTACTTAAATTTTCAATAGTGTTCAGAATGATCACATGACATCCAAATGGTCTGAAAAAGTCAATCAAACGGGGTTTGCCATTGAACAGTTGATAAGGGTCTTGTGTTTACCACCAAGGCCCTGTTTTAAACATAACAAGTAGTGGCTACAGCTTCATCCCAAAAGATAACTAGAAGATTCGAATCAGACAGCATGGTCCTTGCAGCTTCAATAAGTGTCCTGCTTCTTCTTTCTGCAACTCTATTTTGTTGAGGTGTCCTTGCTATACTGTATTCCCTCCTTATTCCTTTATTTGTGCAGAAAGTGTCCAGCTCCTTGTTTCTAAACTCACCACCATTGTCTGATCTAATGGTCACCACCTTCATACTTTTGGAAATTTCAATCTGAGTAATAAAGTCTTTGAGTACACCTGCTGTGTCACTCTTTTCAAAGAGAAAGAATGTCCATGTGAACCTAGAAAAATCATCAGTAATCACTAGGCAGTACCATTTCTTCTTTATGCTTGCCACAGAAGTGGGACCAAACAGGTTCATATGCAGCAATTCCAATGGCTTGGTAGTGGACTGACTTGTTTTTTACTTGCAAGAGGCTCTGTGTTGCTTCCCTTTCAAGCAGGCAACACAAGTATGATCATTGGCAAAGGTCTTGGAAGGAAGACCATGAACAAGATTGAACTTTACCAGCTTGTTCATGTTCTTGAAGTTAAGATGACCAAGTCACTCAGTATCAGTGAAGAGGACAAAATTCTTTTTGTCAGTCATCTAGGACACACAAAAGAGATTGTACTTTAGCTCTTTCACCAAGTAGACATTATCAAATGTCATTCCATTAATAATAATGGTTCCTTTCCCTATATTTGTCCCATGCCCATCTCTAAATGAGACACCATCATTTTCATGCAGGGGAACAAAATTTGACAGATAAGATTTATGCCCAGTCATGCTTCTTGAACATCCACTATCCCAATAGGCTTTATCATTCCTGGTCTGCTTAGTCACCTGCAAAAGGAAAAGCAATTTAGTTTCTCTTGGGGACCCAAGCCATTACTGACTTGGATCTACCTCGTGTATCAATGTAAGATAATTTGTCAAAGACTAAAGATACACCATTGGATTGAGTACCCCTTTTGGGTACCTAAACCCAACGAGCTGAAGCTTTCACAGCTTTTCCCCATCTACCCATGTTCTAGAGGGTAAAACTTTGCCAGCAGGGGATACCCTAGACTTAGCAGGGGAATCCCTATGCTTAGCAGAGGGAACCCATCTTTTATTTTGGCCTCTATAGGTGCATTGGTAAGGTCTATAGTCAGCTTTACATGCAGTATGAGGTGCTCGTTTGGTCACATAAGAACTAGATTTTGGACATGCATTAGTCACCTTTCTTAGTGCTGGAACAACATACTTACTAGAAACCTTATTTCTCAACGCAGGGGGAACATATTTAGCAGGGGAAAAAGGTTTTGCCCCTACATTCAATAGAATGGCTTTTGGTTGCATTTCCTTTAAAGGATTTGCAGCCACCATTTCCATGGGTGCTTGACAGTCTTGATAGATGTGATCAAAACTGTTACAAGTGAAACAAGGTTTGGTGTTCTTCACAAAGTCCTCTCCCAATTGATGAGACTTTTGGTTGTTCTAGTTCCTTTGATTACCTCTAATAGGTCTATACATGCCAGCATATTTAACAATGGTTTTAAGAGGTTTTGGTCCTGAATCAGATCTGCTAGAGGTTCTAGATGAACTACTTTTAGAACTAGAGTCACTTCCAAATAGTCCTTCTCTTGAAAAGAGAACAGGGTTATCTATTTTCCACTATTTCAAAGCAATTTGTTCCTTTTCAAAATCCCTAATAGTACTAGTTTTCACTAGAGGTTCATCTATTTCTATATTCTTTGGTATGTAAGCATTTAAATCAAACTCAATGTCCTCTTGCTTTTTAAAACAAGGGAGACCAGTCCAAGAAAGACCTTTCCTAAGAATGGGTCCATGTATATTAGCAGGTGTGGTGGAATTGTAGCATGTTCCTTTTTTACTCCAAAACTTGTTTTGTCTCTTTGAGATTGTCCAATTTCAACTGTCTTAATGAGATCTTTAGAAGCTTTTCCAAATTTTTCAACTATTTGTTCATCTATCTTCTTGTTAGATCTAAAGATTTCTAATTCAACAGTTAATTCCTTAATAGAATCATCTTTTTCTCTAGCATCTTTTTCTAATATGCCAATGTGATCTCTATAATCATTTTCTCTTTGTTTATATTCTCTTATGGTGGACTCTAACTGTTCTATAGCACGTTTGTAGTTGTCTAAATCATTATCACAATTTATGTAATCAACTTTTAGCTTTCTTATTTGATCATTTAATGACTCAGTATTTTTTCTACAAGCTTTGGTACAATATGAATCATCATATACCTTATTGTCTGAGCTAGATGTTGACATGGCCATAAGAGCAAACTCTTCCTCTTTCACTTCAGTAACTAGAGCTTGATTCCTTTCAACACATCCTGTCATAGCACTCTAGTCCCATCCACCTGCTCCATCTATTCCTTGCATGGATACCATAGCCTTAGCCCCAGAATCCTCATCCCTGCTTTCCTTCCTATAGCTGCTTCAATTCTTTGGTCCTCTGCACTCCCTAGCAAAGTGGCCTTTCTTGCCACAGTTGTAGCATTCCACCTTTGATTTGTCAAATCCAGCTACATCAGAAGGATTGATGGAAATCTTTTTCCCATATTTCTTGTAAAATATGTTGGCTCTTATGCTGAGTAGAGCCATGTTCCACTTGATGTCCATCTCCTCCAGTCATTGCTTACTGATTTGATTCAGATCTTCATGTAGTACAGTAGATCCCTGAGATCCTTGAGATGCAATGAAAGCACAAGCAGTGTCAATACTGAATGTTGCAGGCCTCTCTTCATCATTTGATGATCCTGACCTTGCAGCAGGGGAATGTGTGGTAGGGGAAACTTCAATCCAACTGCATTTAGAGATTCCACTGCTATGAGATATAAAGGCCATATTAGAAGGGGAATCAGCAGTTCCACTTGAATTATTGGGAATGGTTCCTGATGACTTCATCTCATTGACCTCATGCTCAAAAACTTTCAGATTATTATAGATGTCATCAATGTCATCTCTATTTTGCCAGATGGCCTTGTATACAAACCATTCTTTCTGAAGGCTGTTGAGGAATCTTACATTCGCCTGTTCTCTTGACACCTCTATGTCAAAGAATTCTAGTTGAGCAACCAGATCTTGAAGCCTATTGTAGATGGAACCAATTGCTTCATCACCATTTGCTTTGAAAGAAGCAAATTGTTCTATCATCTGATTCTTTTTCTTCTTCTTGGTGGCCTCATTCCCTCCAAAAGTGTTACCTATTGCTTCCCAAAGTTCCTTAGCAATCTTGTACTTCCTGAACCTTAGCTGATGTCTATCAGGTAGAGCCAACATCAAAGAGCTGTGAGCTCTGACATCATGCCTTCTTGCCTGAATCGCTTTGTCTACAACAGCAGCAGACTTAGTTTTATAACTTTTGGAGCTTTCACCAATTTTTGCCGTATCTTTGTTCTTATCTTCAACTACTACTATTTTGGGGAACTGATCACCCAACTCTATGACCTCCCATAGAACGTAGTGTTCCATCTTGAGGTATTGTTGAATCCTGAATTCCTATATTTCAAAGTTTTTAGGATCCAGAATGGGAAGTTTGAGAGCATTATTGTTTGAGGATGAATGAGAATCTGAAGACATGGTTGATACTGGTGGTAATTAATGTTTTGTTCTTGGTTTAATCAATGTTTCTCAACAAGCTCTGATACCACCTGTTGAATCCAAGCTCTTTAGACTCAAACAGTCAAAACCGTTTTATCTAGGTTGTTAATTGTACATATGAATTAACATAGCGGAATTGCACAATTAACTAGAACAAGATGTTTAAGAGATGAAAGATTTCCAAAAGAGTTTGTATTATTTGTTTAACACAAACTACTCTAGGTGTGTGTACATTGAATCCCACACCTAGAGATCAAAGACACTGTAGGTTACATTTGAGTAGAGTGAATTGATGATTAAAACCTACGGTCTGGTGTTCCTTTTATAACTTAAGGAACTCAGGGATACATGGAAACTAAATAAAGTAATAATGACTAAATCAAAATTGACTTATTCATTCTTATCATGTGTTGACCAAATCTTCATAATTTTCACTAGCAGTGGGAAGTACTCTAGCAGGGGCAAGTACACCAGCAGGGGAACTTACTCTAGCAAGGGAAAGTACTCCAACAGTGGGAACTCCAACAGTGGGAACTCTAGCAGTGATAATGCCCTATTTGGTCTTTCTTGTTTCCATAGTGTTTGACTCATCAATTCTTGACCCAACAGGTTATGCTCAAAAGATTCAAGAGGTGGACTAATGCTCACTTCAAAGATATGACTTTTGAGGAAATAGAGAGGGCAGCCATTCCAGTACTAAGGGAGACGAATGTTGAGGACTTCATAGGTATAGGTACTCTTGAAGAGGCTGAGTATCTCAAGAGGCAAGAAGAGATGGTGAAGAAAGTAAGGGAGGCTAGAAAAAGAAAGGCAGAAGGAGTGGCAGGTGAATCTTCTAAAGCAGTGGAAACAACACAAGTAGGTGCATCCTCACAAGCAGGTGCAATGTCTGCACTAAATTTGCAAAGAGCTGCTAAGAAGATGAAAATAATGGAGAAAATTGGGGAAATCACTAAGAAATATCAGTATCCCCCAGATGAGGAAATTGAGAAGAGATTAGTTTTGTAGGAAACTGATGAAATTCCACCAAGTGAGTTGGGCATGAAATACTCCATAGTAAAATATGAGGTGTTTCAGTATAAAGGCATGTCCTGGTGGAAGCTTACCAGAGCAGATGATACAGCTCAGACGTTTCAGAGTTTGGATCTTCTCTTTCAAACTTTGGATAGAGAGGATCTTGATGACCTATGGAAGATTCTAAAAGGGATGTTAGCAGCAAATCCTCCCACTATGGAAGGAACTGAGAAGGACTGGGTGATCTGGGAGGGCATGCACAGGATGTATGAGCATGAGCTAAATGATCCTCTTTTTGATGCACAGGATGGGCAGAGTTGATGTATTGGAAGTTGTTTATAAATTCTGGGGTCTATGAGCTTGCCACGGAGGGTGTAAGTGTTTATCTGCTTAATAATCGTTGTTATCCTTTCACCAAGAGACCTTGAAGAAGATGACACAGGCTGATTTAATTGTGGATGCTAAGGAGCCTGTTGCTTATGATTTGGTAAAATTCATTCATAGTCAACTTTGGCCAGGAAGTTTGTAAGCATCCTCATCTACCAGCATTTATTCAAAAACTTGTCTTTAGGCTAAAGCACAAGATTAGGGGAGGATTCTTGGGAATAAATACATGAGTTTCAGTTCCCCCTACTGGTTGGTCAAAGTTCCCCCTGCTAGAGTAAGTTCCCCCTGCTGAATAACAAAGGCAGGGGGATTGGTCCCCCTGTTGGAAGTCAAAGACCCTGCTACAATGATAAACTTGGAAGAGATTATAATGCGTTTCTGTTGCTATTCCATGATAGTTTCCTATTTTGTTAGTAGTAATCTTGTACGTGAGTCCTTGTGCTATAAAAGGACTCACTAGGGTTTCATGTAACATATCTCTTTTTGTTCATTTCATTTCATACTTTAAGGTTGTATAACCCTAATACTATCATTGGGTATTCGTATATCTTTGATATATTAAAGTTCAACGTTTGATTTAAAATATTGTTCTTGTGCTAAACATTATTTTCCGCATCTTGTTTAGTTACTTTGTGTGTTGCAAAGTTTCTCTAGTGTTAGTTTGAATTCATTCTTTCTATCACAACTAGGGGTGGAAACGAGCCGAGCTGCTCGTGAAAAGCTCGGAATCGGATCGGTAAAATGATTGAACGAGCCGAGCCTAAACGAGCTCGAGCCCGAGCTCGAGCCTAAGTTACAGCTCGTTTATTAAACGAGCTCGAGCCCGAGCTTTACGTACAAAGCTCGTTTGGGCTCGCGAGCCTAAACAAGCCTAATGTTTTATATACGAGCTTCTTAACGAGATTAATAACAAGCTTTTAAACGAGCCTAATTTAGGTATATTAGGAGCCGAGCTCAAGCCAAGTTTTATGTTTACATTGCAAAACCGTATAAACGATCCGAGCTCGAGCCGAGCCCGAGCTTGTCTATCATACCACGAGCCGAGCTCGAGCCCTGGCGAGCTCGAGCTTGGCTCGGCTCGTTTCCACCCCTAATCACAACCCTTAAACAAGCTAAGGTTTAAGATCTGAGTTTGGAATCAACAGAAGGAAGACTACATAAGTGGAGCGTCCTGCTTGGGGAATACAACATCTCCTATAGACCAAGGACAGCCATCAAAGGCCAAATTCTGGCAGATTTCATAATTGAGAAGCCCGAGGAGGACCAACGAATGGTGTAAAAGGAAGAGATCCCATCAGCACCATGGGTTTTGTTCACGGATGGATCTTCTTGCACAGACGTATCGGGAGCTGGCCTCATACTAACAAATCTGAAAGGCATGGAGTTCACCTACGCCTTGCGTTTTGAGTTCACAACTACGAATAATGAGGCAGAATATGAAGCATTGATTGCGGGTTTGAAAATCGCCGCTAGGATGGGAGTACGCAACCTTGAAGCCTACGTGGACTAGCGGCTTGTCGCGAATCACATCCTAGGAAGTTACGAAGCCAAGGAAGAAAACATGATCCAATATCTGGAGAAAGTCAAGTCACTTATCGCCAATTTTGGCAAGTTCTCTATCAAGCAGGTACCAAGAGGCGATGTCACACCCCATGATGAGATGGCATTTATACATGATCTCATCGTTCTTATCGGGCTTTAAATGCATAAAAATGTCATAAAATACCGTATATATGCTTGTGTTTGTTTACTTGTGTATTTTAGGTATGGATATCGTGAATAAGACAAAAGATCACAAGAAACAAGGAAAAACGGACACGAGAAACGAAACCGTACAAAGAACCGGGCCCTAGTTCATGAATTATCCAAGATTAAACCTTGAAGACTTGAATAAATGGCAAGATTAGTCCCTAAAATATTCAACATTGTCAAATATGGTCCCTCATTAAGGCAAACATCCTATAAAGACATTTGAAGATCAAGAAAGTCCAAATTCAGTCCCTCAAGTATGAGAAAATGGCAAAAACAACCCTTGAAACACTTTTGCCAAAGTTTTGGGGCAAAAGTGTGAAATTCATAATTTCAACAACAAAGGAATGCGTTTATATGAGCTGAAAAACATGTTATGCATCTTTTCCCAAAAACAAAGGACCAAAAGTGCCATGTTCAAAGTTTAAATTCCTAATAAAGCGGGTAACATTTACTGTAGAGATTTTACCAGCCAAGAACACCCTTTTACCCAGGATGAAAAATGAAGAAAACAAAGGGAAAGCGAAATTAGTTGTTCCCACGTGTAATTCACATCACCTCAATCACATCCCACAACAAAAACCTTAAACTCCACTACCAGAAAAGATACCCCCATCCCCACTCACATGACGACACCTGGCAAAGGATCATGAACGTCCCTGATTTACCCAAGCAAGCTAGCAACAAGCCTATAAGATTCTGCAAGGATAATTTAGGAAATTCAGTGCTAGGGTTTATGAATAGTGTTTTGTATGCATTTGCCTATAAAAGGAGACCTCAACTAGTGAGAGTCCTTTTGTTCTAGATTTTGGCTATTATCTTTGTAATCCCTTTTTATTTAAATAAAATTTGAATTTCAGAAAATTGTGAAATCTCTTTTGTGTTTTATAAAAGTTGGTATTAGAATAGCTGAAATCTGAGTTCCATTTGATGTTATAGACCTTCCTTAATCTTGTGGTTAAGGCACGTCTATGTTTGATAGGTTTTCAAAGGTTCAAAAACCTTGAAATCCTAGTTTTTGTTTTGCTTATTATATTGTACTAACCCTTAGCCAAAAGCCTTAAGCTCCTTCAAGCTTGTTGACACCAAGCCTGAGAAGAGTTTTAAGCTATTGGGTGAGTTGTTTGTTCACTTGTGTTGAAGAATCATAATCATCAAAACCTTGTTCTACTTTGAACATCAGCAGGTTTTGATCTTCTTTTTGAAGAACCTTGGTCTTGTTCTATTTGTTGAACAAGGTCCAAGGAGCATAGCTGGTCCCCCTAGGATGTTGTGGAGGACAGGTATAATCCCTTGTTTAAGTTTCCCCTAAAAATTTCATGTTATTGCCTGTTTTTGATTTTGGACTGTGATTTTGTGTTCTTGTGTTTGAGGTTGTGATTTTTGTGTTTGAATCTATTAATTGTCATCTAGGAAGTGTGATTGAATCATAAGATCAGTAGGTTGTTAGTTGGAATCACAAGTTGCTTTGAAAAGTTATGGATTAAGGGTTGTTTGTGTTTGCTGGTTCAAAGGCCATAAGGCCTTGGAGCTTGGCTCCTTTTGTTTGGTATCTATTTGTTTGCTGATATACAAGTTGTTTCAAGGGTTGGATAGGTCTAAAACAAGGTATAACTAAAAATCATAGGTTGCTAGTTTTTGAACACTTTTTCAGTCAATCACATCAGCAGGTCTAATTTGATTGTTTGTTTGAATTAAGGGGTGAAACTTGGTTTGCTTATAGATTTGTTGGTTGTGCAACTCTGCATCATCTGGTTTTAGAGTTTGGTTGCTTATTGAGTAGTCTATAGCTTATTGAATTTCAGCTTTTGGTCATTTAGATTAGCAAAAATGCATGCTATGAGATTTTGATGCTATTCGTTTGATTCCTGTTGTTTTATGCTAGTATTTGGTTCCTTGTGCATTACTTGGTTTATTCCTTGTGTTTGCTGCTTATCTCACAAGCTTATAAGCCCACTGGGCTTATTGGCTTATTTGTGCCAAAACTCATCAAGTCTACCCACTGGTAGACCTTGATTCACAAGGTTTGTACTCAAGCCTTGTCCAGCAAGGTGAAAACAAAGCTTGAACACTTCATTAAGTCTGTCAACGTCCAATTTGTGCTTGTCAGCGTTTGGTTTTTTTTTGGTAAAAGGGTAGCAGTGACCCCGGTAAATAGAACCAAAAAAAGCGTTGAATTACAAGGAATGTGGCTGAAATACCACATTAACCGCAAGCTACAGGCAGCTTGTTAAACAAAATGTTTATGACAGGCCATAAACATTAACTAGTCTAGAATACTGGAAATATATAAACTAGACAAAAACCAAGACGATAACATAAAGTTACGAGGAAAATAATAAAATAACAACATGGGATCAGCCAGTTGGAGTGCTTGCCCCAATATGAGTATTGAGAAGATTCACCGATTCATCAAAGACGACCTCGACTCCCTCCTCCTCCTCATTATCTTCCTCGCTTACTTGAGCCCCTTCGTCAATACCAGGCATGGACAAAGATGAAAATTTATTAGATGTAGAAACACTGCTCCATTTGAGCTTTAGCCTTGTTCGGACCATTAAGATTGCTAGACTGCTGCAACTGACCAGATTTAGTATTCAACTTACTACTATTATCAGCACTCGTACTTGTAGTATCCAAGTAAGTTTTTGGGCGAAAAACAACCGTCTTACCTGCTTGGAAACCCTTGCTCAATGGAACACCTCTCGGAAATTGATTCCCTAAATTACCTTTGTACTTCTTCCTCTTGCTTTGCACTTGTTGGAACCCATCATTATCAACATGAGTTGTCACTTTTTCAACCGTTATAGGTTTAACATTTTTCGGACAAGAATCAACGGAATGACCAAAAATATTACAAGTATGACATCTAGGCGGTTTCCATTCGTATTCAACTCGAATTAACTCCTTAGTATAACCAGAGCCTTTAAGATCAGGGACACCAATAGTAACGTTATCTATAAACTCCGAATCAGCATTCATCTCAATAAGACAACGAGCAAAACTACAACGACCCCAAGACCCTTTGCACATATTATCAGTATAATTATCCATCATAATAAGCTTACCAAGAAACGAAGCAATTAAACTAATACCTTCCTCTTCAAATACCTGTAGCGGGACATCATGAAACTTAACCCATACCGGAATACGAGTTAGTTCCTCCTTTAGAAGATTCGTTTTCATAGTCCATTTCTTAAGAAAAATTGGTGAATTACGAACCATCCACGGACCACCTTCCAGAACCGCATTAAGACCCTCACTAGATCCAAATTGAAAAAAGAAAAAACCTTTCTCATTCATCATGATACGCTTAAGACCATGTTTTGCCCAGTTATTCTTAAAAAAATACTCAACCACAGGGAATGCAATCCTTTTACCAAGAAAGTAACCATATAAAGTGTTATGGTAGCGAGCATTTACTGTTTCAACAATCTTCCTAGGAATAGAGATATTAACCCCTTCATAGACATTTTCAGAATTAAACGAAGAAGAGACTGCATTAATACCTCCATTAGTAGACGTAACCATATCACCTTCAAATCTGCAAAGTAACTTCAGAATTTCTTTAGCACGATCAGGTGAGATCAATTCCCACAACGGATGTTTCTTCATTCTTAATTCCTGCATAAATTCACCCGCGTCACCAACCGTGCGAATCGTTACACCAAATAATTTCAAAACCGCATGTAGATTACACGATTGCAAACCATTAATGGTAGCAGCCTTAGCTTTAAGGTCTGTTTCCTTAGCCATTTGTGCAGAGTTCACACTCGAACCACCTGAACTGAGTGAAGAAGTGCTGCTAGTTAAATTCTTATGGCGTTCACACAAAACTTTATAATAAAGCATAGTGGTCTCCTTAGGTAAAGTAGACCATTTAGGAAATTTGTTTGCCTTCACACCATTTGCAAACACTTCAATGTCACGCACAGTATTCAACGGAATAGAAAACAAATTAGATATCTCCTCTAACGTTACTAAAACCTCAAGCGTAGATACCTTAACCACATCCATCCAACCTGTAAACAATGGCTTATCACTTGCATTGCTCGAATCCATGTTCAATCAAACACAGCCCTAGCCACAAAAAAGAACCCCTAAACAAACAGTAACTTTTTTTTTTTATTTTGATCGTAAACAAAACAAAAGAAAAAACAAAAAAAACGAATGTTAGGTCAGCCGCCAAGAAAATTTAATAAAGACTAAAGGGTCAGCCGCCAGAACAATTGAATCACAAAAGGTCACGCCACTTTATTCAAAATAAAATTTAATTGATTGATGACAATAAAGACTAAAGGTCACGCCACTTTATTGATTCACAAAAGGTCAGCCGCCAGAACAATTTACCTAAAGGGTCAGCCGACGAAAAGGACAAAGAAAACTAAATGATTGATGACAATTGGATGTAAATGTCAGCCGACCAAAGCTAATAAAGACTCCAATGTCAGCCGACCAACCCAATACTAAATTGCAATAAAAAAACCCTAAATGCGATGACAAACAAATACCAATCGTGTAGGACACAAGTGGACACACGAATAAACACAACACGATACCAACCTATAATTAAAAAACAAAGCGCAAGAACAACGCAGCCTAAAAATAAACAGATTGATTAACAATAGCTGTTTTTTTTTCTTTGGCCACCATTGTTGTTTTTAGGGTTTGTTCCTCCTTTAACGTTTGGTTTACTCTTATCAGCGTTTGACTTTTGGTCAAACTTGGTCTATAGCTTATCAGCATTTGACTTTTGGTCAAACTTGGTCTATAGCTTATTGAATCTGCTTAGCTTATTGGTACATGCAACAACTTGGTTTTTGTAATAGAACTCATTTTTCTCAGCTTAATAACAAGTCTGGAAGGTTACAAGTCTTTTGGTTAAGCTTTTGCTAGAAAACTAGCTTATTTGGTTTTTTCAGCCAGCTTATTGGTTCTTACAGCTTATTCTACTTGGCTTTTTGTGATTTTCTTGATTGATTATTCTTAGTTAAGCTATGAGCTTTTGCAACAACCTAGTGCTTCTGAAACAGCCTAGAACTCTATCCCGACTATTTTGTCGTTTTGTGGAATTGTTCTTGGCTTATTTCTGGCTTATTGAGTGAGCTTTTTCAAAATTTCTTTTTACAGATCTCTTTAGTATCCCAAAATAAGGCTGTGTGCTTAAGTAGAGCTTATGGCATTGGCTTATTGCTTAATGGGCTTATTGGCCCAATAAGAATAAGCTGTTTGTTCATTAAGCTGTGATAAGCTCATTTTCAGCTTTTGGGCCTTCAGAGTTTTGTGTTTAGAATTGAATTTTGAGTCAGATAGGGCTTTTCCAAGTTATTTGGGCTTATTTTGACTTTTTGGGCTAAAAAGCCCATTAAGTTCGACTGTTTTTTATTTTAGCCCATTTGGGGGCCCATTAGGGGTAATTTGGTAATTTCACTTTCATTTTCTGATTATTTAGGTTAAAGTAAACTAGTTTGCAAGTTTTTAGAATTTTTTATAATTTTTGGATTTTTAATATTATTTTAATATTATTTTATTATTAGTTTTCAAATTTCACATTTTTGCACTTTTTATATTTTTCTTAGCTTAAATACATTAAAATAGGATTTTTGCAACTCTTAGATTAATTTTATCATCTTTAGATCAATTTTGATATTTATTTTAAGTTTTAATAGTTTTTAAATCATTTTAAATAGGTTTTCTTAGTTTAAAAATTCATAAAAATAGTTTTTAATATTTTTAGGTCATTTTAGAGGTTTACCAATTGAAAAATCTTTATTTGGGCTTTTTGATAATTAATTTGATTTTTAGGGCTTTAATTAGCATTTAAAAATTAATATATAATTAATTAAAAGGTTTGAAAAAGTTTTAATCATTGGTAAACTCTTAGTTTATTTATTTTGATTTTTGGTGAATTTTTGGTAAATTTTGGAATTGATTTTTATTTTTGTACTTTTTACGGTTTTACGTTTAGTCGTAGTAGTAATTAATTTCACGTCTTCGTCATCCTCTTTTCTCATCCCCTTCTCTCAAATATTAATCTCAAATCTTGCTACATTTTAGTCACACACATATCCCTCCTTGGGAAACGAACTTCATTAAGGTCATTTGTACACGGTTTTCCTAAATCGTCGTATTTAATACTTTCCCTGTTTACCTCATTTTCCTAAAGGTGTGGTAAAACACTACAATCATTTTGGCGCCGCTGCCGGGGAGGTGTGTCATGATTAATTTGTCTTGTTGTTTTTAATATTAACCATAAATAGTATTTGTATTAGTAGAAATCTACTAATACGTATTATCGGTTTTTGGTTTTTCTTGTGAAATTATTATTACTATATTGTATTAAGTATCACAATCAATACAAAATATCTCCAAAAGTGTGAAAACACAACCTTAGTTGGGATTTGATCTCCTAATTATTGTTTTCGAATCTCAAACAAAAAGAAAAAGGCAAAAATAGATAAATACTTTCGTGAAGCTCGATTTTGAAAAATACGAACTATAAGGTGGGTATAAGGCGGGTATTATAAAATATACCCCTAAGGAAAAAGGCTCTTAAGTGCTTCGCGCCGCCTCGTTTCCCCGCTTGCTTGTGAGTATTTTGAGATTGAAGGCTAATCGAGGGTTTTGCCGCCCAAAGTATTATTACGTATAATATATTTGCTTGGTTTCTTTGTGATTAAACCCTCTTGAACAATTTGGTTTTCACCAAAATTCTAGTCATTCGAAGGCGTTCACTCCACGTGATCGTTTTCATTCTTTTGAGGCTTCTTTAATCAAGAGTTTGATTCGAGGAGAGATTTGGTAGATTGTTGTCTACGAAGATACACCAAAATCCAAAAAAAATTAAAAACAATCAAAAACACAAAAAAATTTGAAAATTCACAAAACACCTTAAAAAGAATCTTCTTTGCTCACCTCCCATTCTTCGTGAAGTTTATGATCACTCGTAATCAAGCAAAACGAGCTCGTAAACGTCTTCAAAAGCAAGCAAATCAAGAGACGTTGATTGAAGAACAAACTCCAATTGTTGAACCTATTGTAGAACAAGAAGTCGTCATGGCTAATCGTACTATGATGGAGTTGCTTCAAGCACCCACCGAGGGTTTTGGAGAGGCCATTGTGATTCCCGCTATCCTTGCGGAGAATTTCGAGATTAAGACGAGTTTAATGTCGATGTCGCAAGCTAATAAGTTTAGAGGTCATGAGAAAGACAACCCGCATTATCACATAAGAAATTTTAATCGTCTCACCGCTACTAGCAAGTTTAAGTATGTTTCACATAACTCCATTAAGATGATGTTGTTTCCATACTCGTTAGATGGACCCGCTAAAATTTGGCTTGAGAAAGAACCGCCAAATTCAATTTTGACATGGGGTGATCTCGTTTCTAAGTTTGTGAACAAATTTTTTCCGCCATCTAAAACAACACATTTGAAAAATGAGATTTCAAGATTTGTACAACGAAATAATAAAAGTTTTTCAATGGCATGGGAACGATTTAAAGAAATGTTACATGAATGTCCACACCATTATTTTTCGGAATTACATCAAGTTGATACTTTTTATAATGGGCTTAATGATCATGAACGAGATTACTTGAATGCCGCCGCGGGTGGTAATTTTTTGTACAAAACGACCGATGAAGCTTTAAAGATTATCGAGAATAGATCTAAGGTTTATAGCCCTCGTAACACACCGAGTGTTGCCAATATGGGTTCGTCATCGTCGTCATCGTCTCGTAGCATTAATGCCTTACGTGATGAAGCTAATGAGGAAAATCGGTTTTTCGATAGATTTGCTAATCTTATGACTCATTGGAAAGCAAAAGAGGCTTTGAATTCCGCTTCGGTTAAAGCGGTTGAAAAGAGTTGTTTGTCTTGTGGTGGAGCTCATGATCTTTCCGAGTGCATTAACGCCGGTGGTAACACTTCGAGTGCTTACGTAGCAACGGGAACTTATAACCAAAACGGCCAAGGTTCCCACCCAAATCAAGCTCCACCAAATCAAAATGCTAATAACTATCGAAACAACAATCAAGGTGGTAATTACCAAGGCAATTCTCGTAACTACAACAAAGGGAATTATCAATGTGGGAATGGACAAGTCACTAATCAAAACCAAAACCGTGATTTTCAAAACACTACACAAGGTTTTCAAAATGCTCACACTAAAAATCTTCAAGGAGAATTTTTGGATTATGCTAAAGCAAATGATGCTAAGTTTGATAACATGCAACGTGAGATGATTAGCTTAAGATCCGAGTTGAAAAACGAGCTTAAAAACGAACTTGCTAATGAACTTAAAACTCATGCAAATAAAATGGAAGGTAATGTTCAACGTCTTCAACAAAATCAACAAAAGATGGAACAAGGACAACATGAGATTAAGCAAGAATTGTTAAAAGCGGATTTAAGGCAATCAAAATTTGAAGACCGAATGGCAAAAATGTTTGAAGCAATCATGTGTAAACCCTCTTCCTCGGGTGGTCTTCCTAGTGATACCATTGCAAACCCGAAGGGAGAAATGAAGGTTATTACTACACGAAGTGGTAAAACTTTCAAGGAACCAATCTCTCGTCCAAGTACTTCTTCGGAGAAGGAAATCGAGAAAGAGCCCGAGGTGATGGTAGAAAAGGAGCATATTACAATCCCACGAAGTACCGCTCAAACCACACCTATGGTTGAACCAATACCAACCATGGAACCCGAGATTCCAAGGCCGTTGCCTAATGTCCAACCCACACCACCCTTACCTTACCCTTCGAGACGAAACAAAGAGAAATTGCAAGAACATAACAAACAACAAATTGAGCTTTTTATAAAAATGTTTCAACAAGTGCATTTTGATGTAAGTTTAGCCGACGCGTTGTTATACATGCCTCGTTTCGCTTCCACTTTAAAAAGTATGATGAGCGATAAGGAAAAGCTTTCAAAGCTTGCTAATTGCTCTTCGGTTTATCTTAACCGCATACCAGAAAAAGTTGGTGACCCCGGAAAGTTTCTCATTCCTTGTGACATACAAGATATGAAAGAATGCCTCGCCTTGGCCGATCTTGGTGCGAGCATTAATTTGATGCCATTTTCCATTTGGAAATCGCTTTCGCTTCCGGCTCTTACTCCTTCGAACATGTCTATCGAGATGGCCGATCATTCTACGATTTTAGCATGTGGAGTAGCCGAAGATGTTTTCGTGAAAGTGGGGAAGTTCTACTATCCCGTTGATTTTATAGTAGTTGACATCCTCGCGGATCCTCAAGTTCCTCTAATTTTAGGTCGTCCATTTTTAGACACCTCGAGATCGCTTATCGACGTTCATGCAAGAACTATCACTTTGAGATTCAACGAAGAGGAACTTGTTATAAACGCTACTCAAAACTCAAAACCTTCTCATGTTTATGCAATCGCTACCATCAATCACATTGACTTAGTTGATGTGGTTTGCGATGAGTTTTCACAAGAAGTGTTAGATTTTTCCGATAGCTCGTCAAGTGGCAATCCCACTATTTTGGATCCGATTCTTGTTAATTCTACACCAAATCTCACTCCATTCCAAGGAGGCGATTTCACTTTAAATGAAATCGACAATGAAGATGAGGTGTTTATTAGTGATGATACTTCTATTCCACCATTTCTTCCGCCGTTGGAAGTTATGAGTGTTGAACAAAAATCTTCAATCGAGGAACCACCTATCCTTGAATTGAAAGATCTTCCTTCTCACCTTGAATACGCATTCTTAGAAGGTGATGACAAGTTACCAGTTATTATTGCAAGAGGTCTTGCTAATGATGAAAAAACCGAGCTCTTGAAAGTTCTTAAAGCACATAAAGGGGCAATTGCGTGGAAAATTTCCGACATTAAGGGTATTGACCCAAAATTTTGTACTCACAAGATTTTAATGGAGGAGGACTACAAACCCGCAATTCAAAGTCAAAGAAGGGTAAACCCCAAAATTCACGATGTCATAAAAAAGGATGTTTTGAAACTCCTTGACGCGGGAATGATTTATCCTATCTCCGATAGCCCATGGGTGAGCCCAATCCATTGTGTCCCTAAAAAGGGAGGAATGACCGTTGTGCCTAATGAAAACAACGAGTTAATTCCCACTCGTGTTGTGACCAGCTGGAGGGTGTGTATTAACTACCGAAAGTTAAATGACGCCACTCGTAAAGACCACTTTCCTTTGCCCTTCATGGATCAAATGTTGGAGCAACTCGCGGGAAATGAATTCTATTGCTTTTTAGATGGTTTTTCTGGTTACTTTCAAATCCCTATCGACCCTCGTGATCAAGAGAAGACTACGTTTACGTGTCCTTATGGAACGTTTGCTTATCGTAGGATGCCTTTCGGACTTTGTAATGCACCGGGTACGTTTCAACGGTGTATGATGGCCATTTTTCACGATATGATCGAGAAGTCGATGGAAGTGTTTATGGATGAATTTTCGGTGTTTGGCAATTCGTTCACGTCGTGTTTATCTAATCTCGAGCAAATGTTAAAACGTTGTGAAGAAAACAATCTTGTGCTTAATTGGGAAAAATGTCATTTTATGTGTAAACAAGGAATCGTCTTAGGACATAAGGTCTCGAAAGCAGGGATTGAGGTCGAGAAAGCTAAGGTAGACGTCATCGCCAAGTTACCTCATCCCAAAACCGTTAAGGGAGTTAGGAGTTTCCTATGCCACGCGGGCTTTTATCATCGTTTCATCAAAGACTTTTCGAAAATCTCTCGACCTATGACACACCTTCTCGAGAAGGATGCTCCTTTTAATTTCAATGAGGATTGTGTTAGAGCTTTCGAAACTCTTAAAAGGAAACTTACCGAAGCTCCCATTCTTGTTGCTCCTAATTGGGAATTACCCTTTGAAATCATGTGCGATGCAAGTGATTATGTTATAGGGGTCGTCTTAGGGCAACGTTATGAAAAGCATTTACGTCCTATCCATTGTGTTAGTAAGACGATGACCGAGGCTCAATTAAAGTACACCACAACGGAAAAGGAATTCCTTGTCGTGGTCTATGCTTTTGAGAAATTCCGACCTTATCTCGTCTTAACTAAAAGCATCGTGTATACCGACCATTCGGCTATCAAGTATCTCTTAGCTAAGCAAGATGCTAAGCCGAGATTGCTTCGTTGGATGCTCCTCCTCCAAGAATTTGATGTCACCGTGCTTGACAAAAAAGGAGCCGAGAATCTAGCGGCCGATCATCTCTCTCGTCTAGAAGATCCTCACAAAGATGTTTTCGAAAACAAGGAAATCACCGAAACATTTCCTCTCGAGACTCTCGGTGTAGTGAATTCTAAAGACACCACCCCATGGTTTGCCGACATTGCAAATTACCATGCGGAGAATTTCATAATCAAGGGTATGACGACACAACAAAAGCGAAAATTCTTTCGTGACGTCAAGTTCTATTTTTGGGACGACCCTTGTCTCTTTCAGGTTTGTGTGGATCAACTCGTTCGACGTTGTGTTTTTGGTGCCGAAGCTTCTAATATCCTTAGAGCTTGTCACGAGGGACCCACGGGTGGTCACCACGGTGCTAATCTCACGGCTAAGAAAGTGTTCGATGCCGGCTTCTTTTGGCCTTCTATCTATCGTGATGCACACGCACTTGTGAAGTCGTGTGATTCGTGCCAACGTCAAGGAAAATCGTCTCAACGTGATGAAATGCCGCAAAACATAATTCAAGTGTGTGAGGTTTTCGACATTTGGGGCATAGACTTTATGGGGCCATTCCCATCGTCTCATGGTAACAAGTATATCCTCGTCGCGGTGTACTACCTTTCTAAGTGGGTGGAAGCTAAGGCTTTACCTACTAATGATGCTCGTGTGGTAGTGAAGTTTTTGAAGCAACTATTCTCTCGGTTCGGAACCCCTCGTGCTATATAAGTGATCGTGGAACCCATTTTTGTAATGACCAATTCGAGAAGGTCTTAAAGAAATATGGAGTTACTCATCGTCTTTCTACGGCTTATCACCCGCAAACGAGTGGGCAAGTCGAGGTTTCGAACCGAGCTTTGAAGAGGATTTTAGAGAGGTCGATTGGAGAAAACCGTGCTTCGTGGTCCGACAAACTCGATGACGCTTTATGGGCCTTTAGGACCGCTTATAAGACACCTATCGATTGTACTCCTTATAAGTTAGTCTACGGGAAGAATTGTCATTTGCCCATTGAATTGGAGCACAAGGCATATTGGGCCCTTAAGCATGCAAACTTTGACTTAAAAACCGCGGGAGATCACCGGAAAATACAATTGAATGAATTGGATGAACTAAGAGAATGTTTATGAAAATTCATTGATTTTCAAAGAAAAGACTAAAAAGTTTCATGATGCAAAGATTAAAAACCGGGTTTTTAACATTGGTGATCAAGTGTTACTTTTTAACTCTAGACTTAAGATATTTTCCGGGAAATTGAAATCTCGTTGGTCGGGTCCTTTCACCGTTACACAAGTGTTTCCTTATGGGACCATTGAGCTAGCTCAAGATGATGGTCCTAACTTCAAGGTGAATGGACATAGGCTTAAGCACTACTTTGGTGGGGAAATTCCTTCAATGGTTGACCTCGACCAAGGCACCTTCCCCAATGATAATTAGCATTGAGGGGATCGAGTCGAGCTCATGACTCGGTAATAAAAAACGAGGTGCCTCGTGGGGGAGATCCCATGCTTATCCTTTTATGCTTACTAATAACTAATGAGAGGGGATTTGTGCCCTTCCAACTCGTTGTCTCGTGGTTGTTTGTGATTGTGTTATCTAGATGATCATCATCTATGATTGAAGACTCTCGTGTTCGTTTACGTGAGCCTCCATCGTTTGCTTGAAGAAGTTTTTCATGAATCCATTGACATATCCTTTATTGTTCTAACAATTAT
The DNA here is from genome assembly GCA_025667525.1 of Glebionis coronaria. Classification (NCBI taxonomy): domain Eukaryota; kingdom Viridiplantae; phylum Streptophyta; class Magnoliopsida; order Asterales; family Asteraceae; genus Glebionis; species Glebionis coronaria. The sequence goes on from CM046880.1 coordinate 238,780,790, forward strand.
CTTTTAGCATACTTCATAAACGGATTTAGATAAATTGTTGATCACCCTTTCGATGCTAGATCCTAAGCATTCGACTCTTCGTCTCTATTATGGGGGTGCTCCACCTTTAGACTCGAAACATTGAGGACAATGTTTATTTTTAGTATGGGGGGGTGAATAGATACTTGCTTTGCTACGCCCTCACGTTTTCCAACTTTCAATTTTTTGTTTTGATTGCTAATAAAGCTAAAAATGGCCAAATTTTAAAATTTTTATTAGTTTTCATAAGTGTTTTTAAGACACGAATGTATATTTTCCGATGGGTAGAATAAGAGCTAATTTTTTACTTGATGGGCATTTGGAGCCATTTACATTCCTTAACCCGCTCAATTCAAGTTTTGCTAGACTTTTATATAGGGAACTTTAAAACGCGAAAGTCTTAGCTCATTCGGGTTAAGAACAAGAAATTTTCGTAAGTTCCTATATATGATCCTAGAAAGTCACTTATCAAGGGAACTATAAAATGCATTCTCTAAACTTGAAAAAGTCCAAGAAAGTGCAAGATCCTATAGGTGGCTTGAAAACCCAAAACGTTGATTTGATATAGTCTTAATGAAAGCTAATCCAAATTTGGCTTAATTTTGAGTTGCATGGCTAAATATTCACGAGTCTCTTTAATTAGAGGTCTTTATATAGTGAAGAACGAGAAGTGATAGAGTTAGACAAGTGATCATGCTAAACGTAGAAATGAGAATGTTCTTTCAAAAACTCATATGTTTTTAATTGTGGCTTTTTCTTCCCATAAGATCAATGCATTAGGAATAAAAATAATTGCAATAAGTAAGGTCGTATGATTTGAAAGGTTACTTAGCTTCTAGCGCAAGATCGTTTAAAAGTTTCTCGGGGTTGAATAGAGTTCATAGCCAAGGCATAACTTATTGAAGCAGGACGCGAAGATTGGTGAAGATCCAAAAAGGCCCTAACAAGGCATGAGGAGCTCTATTTTGTTTCTAAAGATCCAAGATGATGTGAAGTATCATTGTTCCTAAATCAATATGAAGGATCGAAACGCACGACGAAAAGCAATTACTCCCCTAAAGATCATGGAGAAAGTCGATCCAAAAAGACCCTAACAAGGTATGAGGATAAATATATCCCATTCCGAAAAGGAGGCGGATCGTTTTATATCAAAGTCCAAAATAAGGATTGAAGAAAAATGATGAAGTCGTGGTCCAAATATGAAGAATCTCTCAAAAATGTCAAGTGAAGAAATTCCAAATATATGAAGAGAAGACCATAATTTCAAGAACGTCTTCCCAAGATTTGAAGTATGAAGTACATGCCAAATATCGGTCCGAGAAAGGTCTCAAATCGTGAAACGAGTTATGCCAAGATATGAACTTAAGGAGATACTCGAGAAGCCGTTTTAAAAGATTTTGTCCTTCGGCTAACTGTCGATTAAATCTTGCTACTTTGCTTTCGGACTAATAAATACTCAAATAAGTCAATATGAATCACTTGTGATCCATGACAAATAGTTAAAAAAATGCTAGTAACCCATTTCCTTTTATAATAACTAGGATTGCGGGGAGAAAAAGTATTACATAATTTGGACGTATGAGTAGTGTTAGCATTGTGACTTGTACCAACAATGATCTCGTTTTTGCACTTAGCATGGAATGTATGACAATCAAGGATGACGAAGTTTACTCTAAGGGACATTTACTTGTTTCTATTATTTGACCCTAAAAGTCACATTCGTGATGAAAATCATACATTATGTCTTTACACATTTTCGTAGTATTGTTGCAAGTCTTTTACTTTTCAATAAAGGGTAATAAAATTGAATTTTGGTGATGCTTAGATACTTAATTCTAGCATTGCGTGAGGGCACGGCAATGGCTTAGTATGGGGGAGTGATGAGATGGTATTTATACATGATCTCATCGTTCTTTTCGGGCTTTAAATGCATAAAAATGTCATAAATTACCATATATATGCTTGTGTTTGTTTACTTGTGTATTTTATGTATGGATATCGTGAAAAAGACAAAAGATCACAAGAAACAAGGAAAAACGGACACGAGAAACAAGCCGTACAAAGAACCGGGCCCTAGTTCATGAATTATCCAAGATTAAACCTTGAAGACTTGAAGAAATGGCAAGATTAGTCCCTCAAATATTCAACATTGTCAAATATGGTCCCTCATTAAGGCAAACATCCTTTAAAGACCTTTGAAGATCAAGAAAGTCCAAATTCAGTCCCTCAAGTATGAGAAAATGGCAAAAACAACCCTTGAAACACTTTTGCCAAAGTTTTGGGGCAAAAGTGTGAAATTCATAATTTCAACAACAAAGGAATGCGTTTATGTGAACTGAAAAACATGTTATGCATCTTTTCCCAAAAACAAAGGACCCAAAGTGCCAAGTTCAAAGTTTAAATTCCTAATAAAGTGGGTAACATTTACTGTAGAGATTTTACCAGCCAAGAACACCCTTTTACCCAGGATGAAAAATGAAGAAAACAAAGGAGAAAGTGAAATTGGTTGTTCCCAGGTGTAATTCACATCACCTCAATCACATCCCACAACAAAAACCTTAAACTCCACTACCAGAAAAGATACCCCCATCCCCACTCACATGACGACACCTGGCAAAGGATCATGACATGGCAAGATCAACAAACTTGAACCTTTCCCTAGTCACCAAGCACTCAATGAACGTCCCTGATTCACCCAAGAAAGCTGGCAACAAGCCTAGAAGATTCTGCAAGGATAATTTAGGAAATTCAGTGCTAGGGTTTATGAATAGTGTTTTGTATACATTTGCCTATAAAAGGAGACCTCAACTTGTGAGAGTCCCTTTGTTCCATATTTTGGCTATTATCTTTGTAATCCCTTTTTATTTAAATAAAATTTGAATTTCAGAAAATTGTGAAATCTCTTTTGTATTTTATAAAAGTTGGTATTAGAATAGCTGAAATATGAGTTCCATTTGATGTTATAGACCTTCCTTAATCTTGTGGTTAAGGCACGTCTATGTTTGATAGGTTTTCAAAGGTTCAAAAACCTTGAAATCCTAGTTTCTGTTTTGCTTATTAAATTGTACTAACCCTTAGCCAAAAGCCTTAAGCTCCTTCAAGATTGTTGACACCAAGCCTGAGAAGAGTTTTAAGCTATTGGGTGAGTTGTTTGTTCACTTGTGTTGAAGAATCATAATCATCAAAACCTTGTTCTACTTTGAACATCAGCAGGTTTTGATCTTCTTTTTAAAGAACCTTGGTCTTGTTCTAGTTGTTGAACAAGGTCCAAGGAGCATATCTGGTCCTCCTAGGATGTCGTGGAGGACAGATATAATCCCTTGTTTAAGTTTCCCCTAAAAATTTCATGTTATTGCCTGTTTTTGATTTTGGACTGTGATTTTGTGTTATTGTGTTTGAGGCTGTGATTTTTGTGTTTGAATCTGTTAATTGTCATCTAGGAAGTGTGATTGAATCATAAAATCAGTAGGTTGTTAGTTGGAATCACAAGTTGCTTTGAAAAGTTGTGGATTAAGGGTTGTTTGTGTTTGCTGGTTCAAAGGCCTTAAGGCCTTGGAGCTTGGCTCCTTTTGTTTGGTATCTATTTGTTTGCTGATATACAAGTTGTTTTAAGGGTTGGATAGGTCTAAAACAAGGTATAACTAAAAATCATAGGTTGCTAGTTTTTGAACACTTTTTCAGTCAAACACATCAGCAGGTCTAATTTGATTGTTTGTTTGAATTAAGGGGTGAAACTTGGTTTGCTTATAGATTTGTTGGTTGTGCAACTCTGCATCATCTGGTTTTAGAGTTTGGTTGCTTATTGAGTAGTCTATAACTTATTGAATTTCAGCTATTGGTTTGATTCCTGTTGTTTTATGCTAGTATTTGGTTCCTTGTGCATTACTTGGTTGGTGTCTTGTGTTTGCTGCTTATCTCACAAGCTTATAAGCCCACTGGCTTATTGGCTTATTTGTGCCAAAACTCATCAAGTCTACCCAACTGGTAGACCTTGATTCACAAGGTATGTACTCAAGCCTTGAACACTTCATTAAGTCTGTCAACGTCCAATTTGTGCTTGTCAGCGTTTGGTTTACTCTTATCAGCGTTTGACTTTTGGTCAAACTTGGTCTATAGCTTATTGAATCTGCTTAGCTTATTGGTACATGCAACAACTTGGTTTTTGCAATAGAACTCATTTTTCTCAGCTTAATAACAAGTCTGGAAGGTTACAAGTCTTTTGGTTAAGCTTTTGCTAGAAAACTAGCTTATTTGGTTTTTTCAGCCAGCTTATTGGTTCTTACAGCATATTCTACTTGGCTTTTTGTGATTTTCTTGATTGATTATTCTTAGTTAAGCTATTTGTGAGCTTTTGCAACAAACTAGAGCTTCTGAAACAGCCTAGAACTCTATCCCGACTATTTTGTCGTTTTGTGGAATTATTCTTGGCTTATTTCTGGCTTATTGAGTGAGCTTTTTCAAAATTTCTTTTTACAGATCTCTTTAGTATCCCAAAAGAAGGTTGTGTGTTTAAGAAGAGCTTATGGCATTGGCTTATTGCTTAATGGGTTTATTGGCCCAATAAGAATAAGCTGTTTGCTCATTAAGCTGTGATAAGCTCATTTTCAGCTTTTGGGACTTTAGATTTTTGTTTTTAGAATTGAATTTTGAGTCAGATAGGGCTTTTCCAAGTTATTTGGGCTTATTTTGACTTTTTGGGCTAAAAAGCCCATTAAGTTTGATTGTTTTTTATTTTAGCCCATTTGGGGGACCATTAGGGGTAATTTGGTAATTTCACTTTCATTTTCTGAATATTTAGGTTAAAATAAACTAGTTTGCAAGTTTTTAGAATTTTTTTATAATTTTTGGATTTTTAATATTATTTTAATATTATTTTATTATTATTTTTCATATTTCACATTTTTGCACTTTTTCTATTTTTCTTAGCTTAAGTACATTAAAATAGGATTTTTGCAACTCTTAGATTAATTTTATCATCTTTAGATTAATTTTGATATTTATTTTAAGTTTTAATAGTTTTTAAATCATTTTAAATAGTTTTTCTTAGTTTAAAAATTCATAAAAATAGTTTTTAATCTCTTTAGGTCATTTTAGAGGTTTACCAATTGAAAAATCTTTATTTGGGCTTATTGATAATTAATTTGATTTTTAGGGTTTTAATTAGCATTTAAAAATTAATATTTAATTAATTAAAAGGTTTGAAAACGTTTTGATCATTGGTAAACTCTTAGTTTATTTATTTTGATTTTTGGTGAATTTTTGATAATTTTTAGAATTAATTTTTATTTTTGTTCTTTTTACGGTTTTACGTTTAGTCGTAGTAGTAATTAATTTCACGTCTTCGTCATCCTCTTTTCTGATCCCCTTCTCTCAAATATTAATCTCAAATCTTGCTACATTTTAGTCACACACATATACCTCCTTGGGAAAGGAACTTCATTAGGGTTATTTGTACACGGTTTTCCTAAACCGTCGTATTTAATACTTTCCCTATTTACCTCCTTTTCCTAAAGGTGTGGTAAAACACTACAATCACCCCACCATGGTGGAATATGGGGCGCGACGTATGGATATCATCACAACAATAGCGTGTCTATATAGATAACTAATGAAATGGAAATATCATAAATGGTGACACAATGTCATGAAGATATCTCAAACAATACATGCGTCTAGGTAAGTAGGTAACAGGTCTACCTCTTACCAAAGACATACAATTAACAAATAACAAACATATAGGTGTCTACAAAGTATCACTTATTCAAACATAAATAAAGACTAAGAGGAAAGGGGGTTCCTCCAAATGCAATCCTAAGCCTTCCAGCTAGCCACTACTATTCTCACGCTTAACCACATTCTCACCTGAAATAGACACTAAAACACGTCAACATAAAGTTGGTGAGAGTCATAGGTTTAGACTGCAACGCCAAATCAGTTATAAGCTTTGAATACCAACCATTAACAAAAGAAAATATGAACAATGTGCTACAATTATGTATTAACAACTAGCATTAAAGATTAACCAATCACCACAAATCCAAGGCTCCAAGCCTTACCAGTAACCACAATTCCAAGGCTCCAAGCCTTACCAATAACCATGGTCCCATAGGCGCCCATACACCTATGAACTAATCCCAAGGCCCCGCCTTGTCAACATCCCCTTGGTACCAAGTCAAACCACAATAACTGAGACGGTTCGTGTCCCCGATGAAAATCATAAACACAATCAAGAATATAGCAGTTAATCACATAAGTGTACACACAAGTCCATCACAAACCATAAAAACATTCACAACATTCTTTGCAAAACCATACAGTGTCTCTTCCATCCCATCTGGAAATCAAATCATAAAAAGACATGGGACTATGAAACTCACCTGAACAAGCTTCTCCAAGTACAAAAATCTAAACACACAAACATATAAAATCAAGACATGAACCACATACCAAAATGGCTCATCAATCTATGATGGATATCTAAACTTCTCCTACAACTTAACCCTATTTATATGCCATAAGCATCTCATTACACCACTCTATAAAGCCCTTAACTTAGTTTAGTTCATAATTCGTCCCGTTAACATTTAACCTAAAACAGTCCCTTTTTTACACTCCGTATTATGAGCCAAACGTCCACCAAACCTGAACCACATTCCTTGCAATGAAAACCCCATAAACTTATATGTGTTATCTAAAATATCAGCCCTTTCCCCAACATGAAAGCTAATCTTAAGTCCTTGATATACAACTTATACTTTCGCCTATCCATATTTTACCGATTTTGAACATATGAAATGTTTGTTATGACCAGAGGGTCTTACCCTATCCCATTTGCTTAGCCCTTATCCATATCTTTTATTTAGTATATAATCTAAGTCTTATATTCATTTTAAGCTCCAATTATAACCCTAAGTACCCAAACAATTCAAAACATAAAATGAAAACAGGCTGATCCAAAAACTGTTTTAACACCCGACTGATGTAACCTATTTTTGACCCGCTTCCTGACCTCCAATTAAGTTCTACTTTCTTTAATTTGAAATTTAATTCAATTACCTTTCCAGGGACATAAGATTCGAAATTTAAAAGTTTGTAGAACTCTAAATATGATCAAAACAATTGACCAAAAATTTTGCCCAGTTTTTAAAAACGAATTTAAACATGATTAAACCCTAATTACGATCACTAATCTTCATAATAACCAATGTAATCAATTCATATGAACCCTAATCTCACTAACCTCAGAAATTTCACAAACCCTAATCCATCATAAGATCAATTACATGATTAAATTGATTAAAATCATTAATAGAACAAGGGTTTTGAAGGTTTTACCTTAGAAATCAATGGAAAATCTTTATTTTTGAAACCCTAATTGGCCACCACTATTGAATTTCGGCTAGGTGTTGTTATGGAGGTTAAAAAACTGATTATTTTGGTTAGGGTTTGGGTTTGGTTAAGTCCTAAAGGCCCCCTAATCCCATTAAAAGTCCATTGGGCCTGTTTTGGGTTTTTCCTTCTTTCTTTCTTTTAGCCGCCCAACCCAAAGCCCAAAACCCCTATTTGGCCGACTCTTATACTCCACCTACTGTTATTTATTCGTAACTAAACTTAGTGGTACCCTCGGGTTACCTCCGGGCCAAAGCCCGAAAGCCTTACGTTAATTTTTCGTCTTCTTACGCGATTACTGTAAAATACATAATTTTATGGAATCTCTTAAAATAAGTTAGTGACTTAATAGATAAGTCTAAAATAACCTAAATCTAACACGTAAATTACTCTCGAAACTAAATCCTTAGTCCGAGACCTCTAAACGCTAAACCATTACATCGTAAATATACGATTTACTATAATACATATACGTATATATAAAAACTTAAAATAACACTGTTTCATTTCATATTCACTACCACGTGAGCTCATGAACATGAAATAACCACACATCGTTTCACTTACAGCGTAACCCGTACCCGTAAACGATGTCCAAACCACACTATATTCACACCAATTAACACATAAACACATAAAGACACATAATTTCACGAAATATGTACAAAATATAACTAAGTGACGAACCTCAAAACCACAGTTGTCACATCACTCCCTCCTAATAGAAATGTCGTCCCGAGATTTACTGCATAGGATCAAACACACAAACAACAAATCACATGAGCATACTTGTTCAAAATGAACTCTTCTCATTTCCATGTGTACCTTAGTTCATGACTCAATATACCACATATACTAACTAACAATATTTAAATTCATTCCCAAACTCTTGACCTCACAGCCAATAAATCTCACAAATGACTCTTCAATAGAACGAAGACTCTTATTAACACAAATCCCGAATAACCATACATGCAAATACGCATTCTCAAACAACATTTACCAATCTTAATAAATGAAATATTTCATGTATACCATTCAATTTCCTAGGTAATTTTATACCCATAGGATACTGGTCCAATCTTTCCAAATATCATAAATGGACCTACAAAACTCGTCATCAACTTTTCCCTTTTATCAAAACATGCCACCCATTACTATAGGTGAAACTTCCTACATAACTTTGTCACTAAACTCTATTGATTTCCTCTTTTTCAACATATCATCTCTTGTTACTCTCATCCTTTCCACAAACACCATTTCCACATTAGTAGTCTCTCTCACGAATTTTGGTCCACCATAAGGAAAACTCACATATCCTTCCATATAGTGCCTCAAATGGCATTCATCGACTTCTAGTATGATAACTATCATTATATGAAAACTCAGACATCGCTAACGAGTTTCCCACATCCTTCTAAATCAGTCACCCAAGCTCTCAACACGACTCCTATACTTGTATCAATTTCCCACTTCGTCCATCATTTTCTAATTAGCTGGATATACTCATATCCAATAATTTTCATCAACTCCCTTTAGTCCATACCACAAACTACTTAAAAATTCCAATTTCCTTACACAAGTGACCTATGACGATATATTACATATTGATTAGTTTATCACAACGAGGCTCTTCCAATCCAAATCAACTTATGATCTATACACATCACCAAAAGGACGGTTATCTCAGTTAGTCTATCAACTGCCATCCAAACCCATGCTACAACTACTTCCATAAAATTTGGATAGATCATTAGTAGCACCTATACACTTCTTTCTCACTTTTATCCATGAAAGATTTTTTTCCCTAATACTCAACACTTCCTTTATACCTACACAATGTCTTACCTTCAAGGTCATAGTGCTCCTCATCTTGTCTCAGTTAGACCAAGCCCTTCGTTTCTCATGACACATCACATCTATAACTCCTCAACCATTCGATTATCGACACTAACCCTTCCAATCAAACAATATAGGTCAGTACCATTTCCTTTCCATACTACAACAGTATTAGCATTCTTAGTGCCTTAGTCTACTTATTAGGCTATACCAAAGTTTGACCTTAGGTTCCTATCTTGGCCTATTTCATTCATGATTCGCATCTATTCACACTTCCTTCTTGTTCCTCAGCTCATGACATACATCACGATGTTATGCTTACCGTCTTTCAAGTCATCTATACCTCAAAAATTTTCCAAGTAGCTTCACTTGTTTTTCTTCACAATCAGTTCTCCTACTCCCTCCTAATAGGGACAGACTAGAGTTTTATGTGATCTCATGCGGATCACACTCTCATCTTATACCCATATTAGTTTCCATTTGTATAAACTAAGCCATATTTTAAATTCTTATTCAAATCTCGTACTTCTATTTTGATCTTGCACCCAACATGAGGTACTTTCAATCATCATCTTCTAGGAATACTTGGTTCTCTCCTTCCATGGTTCTCCCTAATTCCTACACTATCCTGTCCAATAGAAATTCCATACTTCATTCATCAATTCTATGGAAATCGCTAGTGCATTGGATATTGTATAACTGTCTCTTCCAAAGATCTTTCATAACACTTCACAAAACCGACTCTCTAATCACTTCTCCATGAACTTATTCATCTCAGCTTTACTACTCATCCCTCGATATTGATTGCCACAAAAATTCTATCTGCGTAGTCACTCGACTCCCCTTGTTACCTCCACGAGTTCTTAATATCCCATGTTATGTATTCAATTCATCACGATCCACTAGTTCAGCTCTTTGTAACTCCACTACGGTACTCGATTTGTCCGTCTTCGTCACGAACCATACGCATATTCCCATCATAGTGCTTGTCACCTTTCCAGTCCTTTCAACTTATGTGACTCCTTTGAAATCTCTTGCTTCCTTCTAGCAGCCGGCACGTATTCCTTTCAGCTCCTTGATTCACGATGTAGCTCTTGGCGCACTCCTTCTCGTCTCTATGATGTTACCTAGGAACTTCACACTACCCAGTAGCCTTTAACTTCAACTCATCTACCACAATATTTCTAAAGGTACTTCAACCCCTCAATGGCTCACTCTTCCTTACTTGTTGTAATCACCATTAATCAGCCTCCTACCAATCATTCTTTCACATCTATGTTTTCCTTCAAGTGTCTACTACTACCTCGCCTCCATAACTATACCAATTCCCTTGCGTGTTATTTTGTCAATCTTTCCATTAGTAGAAAATTTCTACTCTACCCTCACATCCGTTGGTACTTTCATCAATCTTCTAATGGTACTTCAACCAACTTCTCATAGCATGACATCTCGTTCCCACGACCAGTCAACTAACTTTACTTACTCTCTTATTCCCGTAACCAATCTAAGTTTCAAAACTCCACAAATCTTAATTATTCTCTCAACACAACCTTTAAACCAAAAGACATCTCTCCATTCTAATATCTAACCATAAGTAATACTACCCAACTCTATCATCTCATCCTAACATTTCTGTAACCGCATAACTAAATCATCTCATCCTAACATTTCTGTAACCGCATAACATTTCTTTTGATGGTTCCCCAAATCAGAAGGACTGGAGAAACGAGTATTGGAAGCAGACTCACTAGCTGGAGTACCAGTAGGTGATAAGCTAGCACTAGGAGCAGAAGCTGGGGTACCAGGAGCAGCTTTGTCAGTAGGTTCATCCAAGGGAAACTCAAAACCACCTTGAGCAGCTGTTGTAGTAGCTTCTTGTTGTTGATTGAGTAGAGTGTCAAGAGCTACTTGGGAATCCGGTACATCCAATGGAGTTGCATCACTAGGAGGAGTAAGAGAGACTGTGGTAGAGTAGGATGGAACCACAAAAATGTCATCCTCATCATCTGAATCAGAAAGACTAGAAGGAACACCAGTACTAGAAGGTGCAAACACTTGTGGTCCTGCATCATGGTTAGTTTTGAAACGAAAATATTCTAACGAATCACTAAGATAATCAAGATTAAAATACCATTCAGGACCCTTGCCTTGGATGTTTGACTTCTCTTCAAAATACCTGAGATTTATAGTTTCAATGATCCGCTTGGCTTGCAGATTGTAGACACGATAAGCCCGAGAGTGAGCGGAATATCCTACAATGTATCCTTCATCTGCCTTGCCATCAAACTTCCCCAAATAGTCACTAGTATTCAGAATGGTGACTGGACACCCAAAAGGCTTCAAATGAGCAATATTTGGAACTTTTCCCGTTAGAAGCTCATAAGGAGTCTTCTTGTGAGGATTGGTAATAGAAACCCTATTCAAAACATAACTTGCAGTATTAACAGCTTCTGTCCAGAACATGGTTGGAAGCTTGGAATCGGCAAGCATAGTTCTTGCTGCTTCTATTAGTGTCCTGTTCTTTCTTTCTGCCACGCCATTCTGCTGAGGAGTCCTTGCTGCACTATAATCTCTTTTGATGCCCTTAGCATTACAAAGTGCTATGAGGTCTTTATTTTTGAACTCGCTTCCATTGTCGCAACGAATACCTTTAACCTTCTTGGTCAACTGGTTCTCAATAAGGGTAAGAAAATCTCTAAGAATTGAGTAGGTCTCACTCTTGGCAGCCATGAAGAACACCCACGAAAACCTGCTATATCCATCAGTTACCACCAGACAGAATTGTTTGTGGTCAATGCTCCTAATGGAAGTAGGACCAAATAAATCCATGTGTAGTAGCTGCAATGGTTCAGTAATAAGACTAAGAGCAGTAATGGCCTTGAAGGATGCTTTGTGTTGTTTTCCTTTGCTGCAAGCAATACAATTTTTATCATTTCTAAACGACTTGGGAGGTAAACCAGAGACCAGATTCAGATTTGCAAGTTTGTGAATGGTCTTGAAGTTCACATGCCCCATCCTTCGGTGCCATTGAGTGGCTTCATCTTCTGAGGCTTTAGCAACTAGACATGCTAGCTGACCAGTAGGATGGACTTCATTCAGCTTGATGCTATATAGATTGTGTCTTCGAGGAATTCTGAGCAGAACTTGTGAGTCATCCGGAAGCTGAAAGTCTTTGGAGAGCACATGTGCATCAGTATCGGTGAAAAGAACAAACTGCTTCTTGTCACAAATCTGAGAGACAGATATCAAGTTGAAATGCTGAAGTGCTTCCACATAGTAGACCTGCTCAAAATTTAGATTTGGCGTCTTAATGGTTCCTTTGCCAGTGATCCTGCCTTCACCCCCACCAAAATAGACCTTGCCTCCATGAAATGGTACAAAGTTAGAGAGAAGACTTTTATTTCCTGTCATGCTCCTGGAGCAACCACTATCAACAATGCCTAGACTAGGATCTTGGTATGGAGTAACCTACAACAACAAGTTAATAAAAATGCAAAAGTTAGTGTCTTAAGGGGACCCAAACCTTTTCAGGTTTGAGCCTGCCTTGTGGATCTTTAGTAGAGTGCCAAGAAGATTGATGAGATCCACCGTTGTTCCTTGGTTGCCAATGCATCATATGGGTATTATTATTTGACCAAGAACAACCTGCTGAGGGCTTAACAGCAGTTCCCAAACTTCCCAAACCAAAATACGTATGGTCCAAACTTTGTGAATAAACTGGATTAACATTTTGAAAATAATTACTAGTGGTTGGTAATCCAATGTTTCTCCAATGATCAGAAACTAAAGGAGAGGACCTTCTAGAAGAAGAAAACGATTGAGCACTAGGATTAAGTCTTCTAGTGGTATATGGGGCAGCTCCTGGTGGACTAGGAGCAGGGAAATCATGATTAACAGAAGCATGTGTGTCATAAAAATAACAATCTTTAATTAAATGAAATGCACTTCCACAAACAAAACATGTTTTAAAAGACCTTTTATTAGAATGAGATTGTTTCATACTGCCAACATTATTACACATAATTCTAGGAGTAACATTCTTCCTAGGACTCAATAAACTAGGACCAGACACACTCGACTTAGTAGCAAATCTTTCTTCACACTTCCTAGCACCAGTAGCAGCATGATCATTCAACTTGGAATGTGTAGGTCTTGACTCTTCACTTGAACCACGAGATGCAGAGTCATTGGCTTTGTCACTGAAAGTACACGAGACAAAGTCATTAGAATTAGTAGATTTTTTGGGTACTCATGCATCTGTGATCCATCCAAGTCATTATGCCATGAAGTTGGCATAAAAGTTCCAGTAAGAGGAGGAGGGACAGCATGCATATCTGCTGCTGGTTTAAACCTATTGTAACTAGGTTTTCCCTCGTCCTCTTTGTCGGCATCAAAGACACTTGAAAAAGATAAATCAAACACATCTTCTGAATCAATATATTTTTCAAATCCTAAGCCTCTTTTAGTTCTCCCAGACATGCTACTATCAATTAATTTTGAAAGATTTTTAGGTGCCTTTTGCCATTTTTCAAATCTCAACATTGTAGCATCTAATTTTTCTTGCATCTCCTCTTTTTCTTTGATACTGGCATCTCTTACTGTTTCTGTATATTTAAGCATATTCGTTGTGTTTTCTAAATCGATGCTTAGTATCCGGATTTTATTCTCATACTCACGTTGAGTATCTTGTAACCACCACTTTTGTTGTTCCAATGTGTTTAAAGAAGCCTTATAGGCTTGAACCTCTAAAAAGTATTTATCATTTTGATCATTCACTTCATTAAATTGGGACAACAATTCAGAGTATTTATCATGACAACCAAGAGGATAATGTTGTACCTGAGGTGAGATGCCCATAAGAGCAAACTCGTCTACTTCTTCTGCATCAGAGAGATTTCCAGCAATCATTGCAAACATGTTAGTCGAGGACTCTGCTGATTCCAGAGTAGAAGCCTGATGATCATTCCAGTTGACCATAGAGTCAACAGATACCAATGCCTTCTTGTCATCTTTTATCTCCTGAACCTTGAAATCTGAGTACCTGCTCTTCTCCTGGTCATTCTTGCTAGGGCATTCCCTTGCAAAGTGACCTTGTTGCTGGCAGTTATAGCATCGAACTTTGCTTCTGTCGAATCTTGCTGGCTCCCGAGGGTTGTAATTAAATTTCCGTCCTGCTTTCTTCTCAAAATTGTGAACCCTAAGAGTGAGCATGGCCATCTGCCATTTAAGATCCATTTCATCCAGGTCAAGTTTATCGACCTGTTTGAAGTCATCAAAAGCAAGTTGTTGTTGAGCATCAAAATCAGCCACAAAAGAATGGAGAACAGCTTCTACCATACTACCGGACTTGGCAGTAGGATCAGGAGCAGAAGTATGCTGAAAAGTATGTTGAGAGGACACAGTATTTCTTGGGCTACTAGCATATGTCATGGGACTGGATGCCATAGAACTCACAAAGGCAGAATTAGAAGGAGTGGGAAAAGAGTCACTTGAAAAACCTCTCACATGAGGTTCAAAAGTTCTGAGCTTATGAAACAAATCATCAAAGTTGAGATAGTCAAGCCCACCTTTGGCTTTGAGAGAGATCACCACCTGATTCCATGAGTAGGGTAAGGCTTTAAGAAACCTTGCATTAATGTCACCATCATCAGGCTTTGACCGAAGTTGATTCAACTGGCTTAATATCTTCTGAAACCTGTCATAACCTTGATGTAAACCTTTAGTTTCTTAGATTTTAAATTCTGTGAATTCATCTCTCAGCATGGATCTTCGCATTTTCTTTGACTCCTCATTCCCACCAAACCTTGCTTTTATGCCATTCCAGATCTCACTGGCATCATCCAAATGGTAGAAGTCACCCATGAGATCTTCAGGAAGAGATTGAAGCAAAATTGTTTTTGCTTTGACCTCCTTCTGAATAGCTATGATTTCTTCATGAGATTTAGGGTCAAGAAGAGTAATATTACCATTCTTGTCTCTTCCAGTTAGCTTTCTGTTGTTCCCATTCAGAATGATCTTCCAAAGATCTTGATCAGTATTGGTGATCCACCATTCCATCTTCATTGCCCAGTTATCATAGTCATCCTTTTTCAGAAGAGGGAATTTACCATTTGTGTTGGAAACCGTAGCAACGATCTGCTGAGGTTGCACGATTTTAGGAGTGCTGTCTTCTCCTGTTTGAGTAGAAGTTGAGGCAGACATGATAAAACAATAACGTCAGAAATAAGAAAACTTGATTCTTCTTTGTATAGAGACCCTCCCAGGCTCTGATACCACTTGTTGGGTCTACTAGATGTAGATCTTGCAGCCTGTCAGGAACGGTGAATGACTTCTATAATCACAAGTCAATCCACAGAGAGACTCTATACACAATATGAACGTAGAATTCAAATATAATAAAGAAGAAAAGAATAACTATAAAGACTTGATCCTTTCTAAGGATTTCTAATATTGATAATGACTAGAACTATGTTTGGTGAAGGTGTGTCTAACCCTTCTGCCTAAGGTTCCTTTTTTTTTTGGGTAAAGGGACTCCAATCCCGGTAAAATATATTCCCAAAAAGCGTTGAAGTACAATGGAATGTAGCTGCAATGCTACATTAACCTCAAGCACACAGCTTGAACAACCACTATATCATATGACATGCCATATGATAATTACATTACAAAACTAATGACTCCTATAGGAAAGAACCACCTAAAGGAACATAAACAATAAAAAACAAACATAATGATTAATGAGAAGTGCGAGTATCCGGCTGACGAGTTCCATGGCGATCATCAATCACAATGTCTTCATCAGTCTCACTATCCGCATTAAGCACATCATTAGAATGACCAAAGCCATCCTCCCAATCAGTCCCATCATCCATTAAACCACTCAAAACACCAAAAGAGTTTTTGCTGCTCGTACCCGGTTGACTAGAATCAAGAGCCAAAGACTTGTTATTAAGAAATCCACGCTTAAGAATAGAACCAGCTTTCTTAGGAGCATTCTGAACAGTAGTACCTGTAGAATCATTTTTCTTAGGCTTATTCACCTTAGAACTATCCCCTTTCTCAACAGCACGGTAATAAAGATTAATAGGTGGTTTAGTGAGTTTAATACCAGCAACCTGGAGTTGCTTATTCTTACCCTTTTTCTTTCTATTGTTCACAACCTCATAACCCTCATTATCAATCTCATTAGCTACCTTATTATCGTCCACATTAACAATCGTATTAATGACATCCTTAGGCAATTTCGGACATTCAGCATCATGATGATCAAATATACAGCACATCGAGCAGCGGGGGGGAGTCCACTCGTATTCTATACCAATATTAGCCATCGTATGTCCCTTATCCTTACCAATAGGAATAGCAACAACTAAAGAATCCTTAGGAGGATGATCAGCAGAAATCTCAATTAATGCCTAAGGTTCCTTTTATACTACAAGGAAACCCTAATACGGCATTAATCAAAACGTGTAAAAATGATATGCATATCCTTTCCTAACATATCTCATGCATATCCTAACAGAATAATAATCAAATAATAAAGTTTAACTTTGACCAGGACCAGGAGCACGACTTGCTCCTACTACTACTAGGACCAGGAGGAACTATATACCTCCTAGTCGACCTATTACATTTAACTATTACAATGGTCCTAACATGGTGTAGATAGTTTTGTTAGTTTGGTGGTTTGTGTATGCACTAAGGACATGTGTCCTTAGTGTGTATATAAACTTGACACCACATATGGTGTGTTGGCTAAGTCTTGCCACCCATAGTGGGGGTGAGGCAAGTGTAAACTTTTCTCATCTCCACTAATTTATGGGTAATCCACGATTCTAGTTTCCTCGATTTACGTGCCCTCGGGTCGTTTTACGAAACACGTTTTTATAAATATGAATCAACGGCACAAATCGAATCTAATAAAAATTGTCTCATCAAAAACGGAGTTCAAAAACGTAAATACGTAAACCTAGGGTTTCCGGTTTAGTCGTAAAGGACGTTAAATTATGCACGTAAGTCCTAATCTCTTCTCGTAAATTTGTGAGTTTATGAACCAACATAAATTTAAAATTCCAAAATAATATTCAAGGATAAATTTATTTCCTGAAATGTCGTACTGTCACCAAAACAGTGTATGTAAACGTAAGCACGTAACATAGAATTCTCCGGTTTAAATGTAGTCGATGCTACTTCTAGACGTAAACCCAAATTTCTTCCCAAAAATGAGTGAGTTCATAATATAACATTAAAATAATATTTTTAAATAATACTTGAGAATAAAATATTAACCATAAATTGACGGATTGTCACAGCATTTACCCCTAAACAGGATCTTTGTCCTCAAAGATCGATTTATCTTACTACTCGCTTCTTATAGAGTTAAAGCCATGTGGGTATTTCCTCCACATTCGGTCTTTTCTCTCAAGTGTAATTCATTACAATACGCGAGTTTCATCAAACATAACTACGGGAATACGGTCAGGCTTAAGTTGACTTACTTTCTCTATCCATGATATTCACGGGTTTCTGATGAATGTAACGTTTTGCCGATCCAAACTTCATTAAGAAGTAATCAGATTTTCACTTGATAGATGTTTTATCAAGTTCGATATACGAAACATAATTCACGCATCCCTTGAAGTCCTAGGGTAGGTCCAGCTTATATGCCTTTCAAATCAACTTTTACATTATCTCAATGGTCCCATACAACGGGGACTTATTTCCCATGATCTTTCAGATCATCAATTGATTTTTCCAAGTTGAAATTTTTTTGGCATAACTTTGCTACCCATCCTGCACTTCAAGATCGACATTTCATATTCACATAACCTCCTGCCCACTACTGGCAGTCAATAATCAGGTCCTAATTTCAACAATCATTTCAGGTCTCGCGGGTCGGGTATCTTGTAAGGTTAGGTTTGTCATCATAGGCAACCTCAAACCTAAAAGACATGTCCAACTCACAATGGGTGTATGTCGGGTATCTTCATCCCAACTCCTAACTATAGATGCTCTCATAATTAGATTCTCACAAGATTCGAACTTGATCCTAATACGATAATTCTCAATGATAATCTCTCCAAGGGAAAGCGATTATACGGTTTATTACCAAAGGTGAATTATTCAAGCATAAAACAACACTTCTAGTGTTTTGTATCATTACTTTACCTCGTCCCTTCGATTGGGGTGGTAAACAATACTCTCATCAAGGTTCGTTCCCAATGACATCTAAGCAAATCTCTAGAAATTCGATGCGAAGCGAGGATATTGATAGAGATGATCGATACAGGCACACTATATTTACACAACTCCTTTAAATACAAAGAGTCAATTTTTCTTCGAGAATCTATCATTAACGGGAATGATATTAGTATATTTGGTCAGTCTGTCAACGATGACCCAAACCGAATCAAAATCAGATGATGACCTTTACAATAGTTAGACGTTTACTAATGTATGAGGCGATGTCTGCCTTTATAATTTGCCATCAGTACAACTTCCTCAAATAAAGATACATTTAGTCAGAAATGACATGAATAGAATACTTGAACCTATGAGATTCTAATATGATTAAATCTCAAAATCCTTCGTATTCAGGCAACCACAAGTGGCCTTTTAAATATTTAACACCATCGGCTTCTCAATTTTAATGGTTCACATTAGCCGCGAACCCCTTTTATTATCTATATTATCCTTTTTACAAGCATCAGCTATTTTTAAATTGCTCGGCAATTTATTTTGCACAGTCATTACTAAGGAACACATCCTAATTGATTCTTTATCCTTTCTACATAATGTGTCAGTATCTACATTCACCTTTCCTGATGAAATAATTATCATGACCACAATTCACTCAAAAATTCTCTCTTCGTATTTTCTAAGTTTTTGTTTCGTCTCAACTATCATTTTTATCAGTTTTGCTCAATCCGACGTCTAAAGCGTCGATAATTATTACAAGTAATTAAATAATAAATATAAATTTTATTTTTTTGAAACGTCAACGTAAAAAATTTTAAATTTTTTAGTTCGCCCAATTTAGAAAAATGTTCAAAATAAATTTGAATTTAATCAACACGATTTTTGTTGATTTACCGAAAATAATTATCAAGATCCGTAAATGTTCTAAAAATATTCGTTTATACTTTGGTCAAAATTTTCTTAGTTGAAGAGCAAAAATTGTCGTTTCAAATTCCAATTCATGGTTTAAATGGTTTCCTCAATCCCTCTTAGGTTGTCTTGAGGTATAAACAAACATTTACCCCTAAAGGAGTTTAGTTAAATGATTTTGGTATAAGGGAATGATCCCTTAAAAATCCTTTGATAAATTATCTGTCAAAACATATTTCCACTTTCCTTTTGGTATAACCCAAAGCCTTAATGGCTCTAATATTTGAAGAGTCAATTTAGATTTCACTACCATTAATCACAGGTCAAATAATGTAAAGGATCAAATCTCTAAATCATATGTTAAATACTCAAGGTATAGGTTTTCATTGCTCGGCCAATTCAGGGCAGTCTATAAATGATTATTAACTCCTTCATATTCTTTTAAACAAATAGATGGTCCTTAATGATCACAAGCATGAATTTATCAAATTACAGCCTACACACGTGATTCACCAAATTTATGGATGCTACATGTGCATTGGTCAATCCAACGACATAACATAAAACTCATAATGTTCATTACAAGTTCCGGATGTAGTGATTGGAATAGATAATCTTTTTGGCGGACGCGAAGTTGATGATAACCATGCCGTGGATCAAATTTTTGAATATACGCTAGAACCTTCTAAATGATCGAACAAATCTATCATCTTGGGTAGTGGATATAGATTTTGATCATCAGTTTACCTAGTTCACTGTAATTCAACAAATATAAGGAATGATAACACCATAGCTCTTCATGATGACGAGCTTGGTAGAATAAAAGCTTTCTTCGAAAACTCTCTCACTTGTACGGTAATTCTTTTAATTCAGATGGTGCTGATGTACAGGGCACATGCCACAGGTGGAGCACCAGGAATATAATCAATACCAAATTCAACTTGCCTTAATGGTGAAAGTCTAGGTAATTCACCAGCAAATACCTCCGAAAGTTTCAGATTGTAGGGACATCTTTTAATAAATCCACATTAGGTTCTTTCTAGATTACAAGATCTATGACTAGTTCATAACCATTCATGGTAAAATTTCAAGTCTAAAAGCAGGATATGGTCATCCATCAAGAATTACTTAGATCACTTTTGATAATCAACATTTTATCTTTTAGAGGAATTCTACTCGAGTTCCCATCAATTAAGACAATGTCTTCATGTCATAATCAATCCATCCATTCTACTGGCACTATCAACTTTCCAGTTTCATCACCGTTGATAAGATGTGAACTTCTCAAAAGACTAATAATAACTCATAATCCTTCACAAATTCAAGGATACCAGGAGACATAACTAACCTTAAAAGAGTAAGGTTAACGCATAATCTACGCGAGAGAATTTCAAATCAGATACAGACGAAAACATTAACGAATATGAGTATATCCCATGTTTTCATGAATTGAGTACGCATTCGAAAGCTCCTCGGATCGTTACCCAGGTCATTCAAATGGAATCAAATCAAAAGAAATGATAGGAACGTCGATACATCCAGTCGGGTATCAACACTCGGTAATCAGATACTTTTCCAAAGAATCTTGCCATGAAAGAATAGGACAAGAAAGGGTTGTCAATTGTCAAATAAGACAATATCCACAGATGAGTAAATTCGACTTAGAAGAATAAATGGTACGGGCACATATGTAGGTGTCTTTAACAATATGTCCCTATTTTTGCACTTCTTACAGATCTCATAAAATTTAATCTTTTACAATTTAAAGGAAAATGTAATGTTTATTAAAAATTTCATGGTGACTACTAATCAGTCCTTGCATGGTCCCTTCCAAATTGTATGTAGGCGCACAACTATATACAATTTCAGGATTAACGATGCAATACTCAGTTCGTCAAAAATTTGTCATCATGTTTAAAATATATATACTCATGCTTAATTCAAAATGAATTTACAGAGATGTTCTTTGTTATGGAAACAATTAAGTTTTCCAAAGTGTTTCATAAACAACTTTATTTCGTAACGATTACTTATAAGTCTCACTTTGAATAATCCATAAGGTGATGAAAATTCAATTTTTCTCAAGGGATACTGTTTTAACTTATAAAAACAATGAGTGATCTGCAAAAGAGTGATGAAAAGTTGTTCATCAAGAACTAACTACAATATGATAGGAAATGAGTTTATCCAAATAATTATGAGGTTCATGACCTCGATGGCACTCAGGAATACAAAGAGAATAATCCACAACGTTACTCAATTCGACATGAGTACTTGCTCAATGGTTACATCACTAATGCTAACATTAGGATGGAGCAATAAAAAATAGATAACACCGATACATGTAGGATTTAGCAATCAAAGGTAGTATTTTCATTAATCACAAACAAGTCAAAATTGTACCGTAACACATTACGTGTCACTATGTCATACAATTCCAAGAACTCATGTTACCAACTGATGTCTCAGTTAAGTTAGGGATTTTTAAACGATACCACAATGAATACTAATCTACAAGATTCATTAGGTGTTCCACATGTTCTGAAAGATCCATCGGTCCCAATTTCAGAAGAAGATTTCTTCGATTTATTTCTTGGACACTTGGCATCCTCGTCATTGGACAATGGCCTAGGAACAACCCTTAACACGAATTAAAAATCATTTAAAACCTTATAATTCAATCACATGACTCAACAACTTCCTCTTAACAATTTCATATTCCATACGAGTTAAATTTTTACTTTATTCAAGTTTCAGCCAACTTATACTCAATGCGATATCCTACCTCATTCTCCAATACTTTAATCCTTATTCTTAGACCTCGAAAGGGCAATAAAAGTTCGACATGAACAACACTTAATTTCCAATCCTTTACCTCCTTCATCAATAGTTATCAAATGAGTCACTAGTATGAAATGACTCACACATTCAATTATACTTCTCGGAAAGGTACTAGTGGCATGAGGCTTTTGGGTAATGGTTCCAATGACAGCCTCAAGTGCAACATTCACCCTTTAGATTTCAAATTTAAGAATTTGGTGACACCGAATCCGATGACACCTTTCCAGGTGGTAAAGTTTTGTCAAACTCCACTCTATAAGGAAAGATCGTCATGACATCGATATCAGATTTAATCTCGTAAATTATTCTTTAATATCACAATCAACTAATATCAACATTTCTTACGAATATCAACCATTTTGTTGGGATCATAAATATCCACAACTATGTTTAGATCTAGAATAGCTAGAATTCCTACAGGAATAGCTTCGATTGATTTGCTAGGGGAGTTAGGGTTTCTTGTGACAATCTACGTCATATAAATATCTCGTATAAGTATTAAAATAATCATCAAACAAACATTTAATCAAATTACATCATATATATATATATATATATATATATATATATATATATATATATATATATATATATATATATATATATATATATATATATATATATATATATATATATATATATATATATATATATATATATATATATATATATATATATATATATATATATATATATATATATATATATATATATATATATATATATATATATATATATATATATATATATATATATATATATATATATATATATATATATATATATATATATATATATATATATAAAATCCAAGTTAAATATATATATAAATAACACTTCTCAGTCTGGCCTTGTCGGTAACTCGGGAATTCTTCGGCACCGTTATAGTCAAAAGATTTTTAGACATTTTGAGAAAAATGTTTATAGTTAAAAGATTTTGAAATGTTTTATTCAAAACCTTGGTTTTAAAAATCTTTCGTTCTCTATAACGAGAGCTCTGGTACCAAACTGTAACACCCCAAAATATTCATACTTTAGTTCAACGGAAGAATCGTTGGTGTTACGGGATAGCACATTACTCAAATCATAGACAACGATTAAAATCACGTCGTTTAATAATAAAACATTTTCCATTCTTGAATATCAAATTTACATAGGTCCCAAGTCATAGTATTTCATACAATTTTACAAAATATTTGAATGGAAATTGTTATTTAAGTGCGGGCCATAAATTCTTGTCGTCTTCCCTAGAATTACCATCAAGTACCTGAGATAAAACATGTTAAAAGAAAAGGTCAGCGAAAACGCCGAGTGAATTCATAGAGTTTAATGAAATTCGTTAATATATCATCGATATAAAATTATTACCGAAAATCATTTTGTACAATTCTTTGTCGTAGGCCATAAAATAAGCCAAAAACATTTTATACAAATCTTTTTTGTAAATCATACTATAGGCTTTTGCCTTCAAAACCATTATACGAACCAATGTCGCAAAAACATCATACAATACGTCTTATAACGTTGTATAGAGTTAAATAAAAAACGTTATATGAATATGGTTATGAAAAACCAAAACACGAACATAATATCAATAATAAGACCCCGTATTGCTAGTCAGGCAATATATTGTAATTCAATGCGTATAGCAGTATTTTCGTTATTGGATTATCATAAGCCGCATGACATTGCTACCTTACTATAACAAACAACAGGTAGCTAGCCCGTAATTTCCTTCTTGCCCATCTAAAACAGTGTGTCGCCACAATAATCACGCTTATATAAGTCTTCTCATACATAAATTCGCATACCAATCAATGTGTCACGACGGGGATCAACCGTCAAGGCGCGAACTGGGGTGATCTTCCCCAGATAGTACTATTATATGCATAAGCGTCTACCAAATCACGGTAGTTCACAATTCATGCTAATGGGACTTTTAGTGACATAACCTAACTAATAATAATCCATATCATTTCATTCATCGGGTCATATAATCATTCATCGGGTCATACAATCATTCGGGTCCAAATCAATAAGCAAACAGTCAGGACAACTGGTGTCCTATTTTATTAAAACTAACATGTTATCTCCATCGCGGGTTTATAAAACATTTCATAAAACATTTAAAAGAGTGTGAGGCTATGAACTCACGTTGATTGGGAAAGGCGGTTATCGGTGATTTGGATGTACGGTACGTGCTTCGATCACGAAAACCTAGACAAATAATACTCGTCTTAGACTCTTGTCCAATGACTTTAGAAAAACAATGGATATGTATATATATGATGATATTATAAGTATGATGATGATCAAGTGGGATTTTTATCTCTTCATACACATTATAGTATTATGTGTTAGTCAAATTTTTGACTAGTTCCACTAGTTTTAACTTGTTTACACATTAAGGCCCAATAAGCCCATTATAAGCCCATTACATTATATTAGCCCATTTTATACTTTTAATATCAGGTCTATACTCATATGTTGGGCCCAAGTGGGTTAAGCCCAATGAGTAAGTCCGTTAGTGTTTAGCCAAATTAGTTGGATTAATAGTCCAATAAGGCTAATTTGGCCCGTTAATGTCCATATGTTATAAAGCTTGGGTTTTATCGGTTTTTACTTGTAATATATACTTATACATCAGTGTATGAGTTATAAAAAGTTCACATTAGACGGGTCCGACCGTCTAAGTTTTATTGACGAAAACGTTAGTTTTACGGTTTTAGCCGAAAAGACGTAAAACTTATGTATATAGTTTTATAACTTATAAAACACATCAAATTGCCATTTTTATAAAATTTCCCATTTACTTATCAAAGTATATACTTATTTATAAGTAATATATAAGTTAGTAGGTTTTAGGTATACATTTTATATTAGTTTTACTTGAGTGCTAATTTTATAATATATACTTTTATTTTACAAATCTGATTATGAATTTTACTTTCACCATTTCTACCATATCTTGAGTTCTACTAGGAGATATAAGCTCATTTTTGGGCAGCACAAACTACATGATATGTGCTACAATTAACTCAGCTTTAGCTACAGCTAAATCAAGCTCTAAATATCTCTAACAGTTCGTCCAAAACAAACTATAGAGATTTGGACTTCAGTAATGTTTTGATCATGTCTTACTCATTTTATGGATTCCATTGTATGGTCAACTCTCATATATGTACAAGTCACTTACCTCACTGTATATTAAATTATCCAAGCCACTTTAACAAGTTATCATATAGTTCTTTACTGTTTTATACAGCCTACATTTTTAGCCATGATTTTAACATCCTTTCATGTAGCTTTTAATCATTTTAACCAAATTTATCAACTCCAAATCCCCACATATTATTTTGATCATCATTCATCATCATATACATATACATAAATAAAGAAAATACAAGATTACATCTTCAAAATAACAAGATGATAGGGAGAAATAAGCTCTATACCACCAAGATGATGAAAAGATGGGATTTTGATGAACAAGGCTTGGTTCCTTGTTACCAAATCTTCAAATTTAGCAAGGCAAATTCTTGAGTCCTCCAAATGGATGAACACCTCTAAGAAATCAGCCCTACACTCCTTCTTGAAAATCATCCCAAAGACCTCCATGAAAACTCCTTTTCACATGTTATAATCACCTCCAATCTTCTTCTTTTCAAGTAGGCTTCAACATATGTTGATTATAGCCTTTGTTTATGGTTAAAATTTGATGAAAATGGTGATAGGAGGGTGGCTATGGACGTTCATAGAGAGAGAAGAGAGTGTTTGAGTGGTTTTGCATGTATGAAATGAGAAATGGTTTATGGTGTAGCTAGTTTCGTTAGTTTGGTGGTTTGTGTATGCACTAAGGACATGTGTCCTTAGTGTGTATATAAACTTGACACCACATATGGTGTGTTGGCTAAGTCTTGCCACCCATAGTGGGGGTGAGGCAAGTGTAAACTTGTCTCATCTCCACTAATTTATGGGTACTCCTTGATTCTAGTTTCCTCGATTTACGTGCTCTCGGGTCGTTTTACGAAAAACGTTTTTATAAATTATGAATCAACGGCACAAAACGAATCTAATAAAAATTGTCTCATCAAAAACGGAGTTCAAAAACATAAATACGTAAACCTAGGGTTTCCGGTTTAGTCGTAAAGGACGTTAAATTATGCACGTAAGTCTTAATCTCTTCTCGTAAATTTGTGAGTTTATGAACCAACACAAATTTAAAATTCCAAAATATTATTCAAGGATAAATTTATTTCCTGAAATGTCGGACTGTCACCAAAACAGTGTATGTAAACGTAAGAACGTAACGTAGAATTCTCCGGTTTAAACGTAGTCGATGCTACTTCAAGACGTAAACCCAAATTTCTTCCCAAAAATGAGTGAGTTCATAAGATAACATTAAAATAATATTTTTAAATAATACTTGAGAATAAAATATCAACCATAAATTGACGGATTGTCACATTAGTAATTCCCAAGGAGTGAGAGCACGAAATTCTCCTTCAAAATAACCAAGAATAGGATGTTCACGAGATGAAGCAAGGGCACGAGTGATGCCCGAAGCCGAAGGAATCTCAGTCAAGTAATGCACATCAACAGGGGCCGATTCTAAGTGGTTTACACCCCAAGCATCGGTGAACCTACATTGACCTTCGTATGGAACTCCGAGAATCTCACCAAATTCTTCGAGAGTGTATACAAAGGTTCTCCCCTTGATGGAAAATCTTAAAGATAGACCATTGTTGATGTGTATGAACTTAAATGAGTTAATGAATTCCATGAGGAAAGAAGGAAGGATTCGCTCATCAATATCAAGCAAACAATCTAATCCAATGGTATTGAACATGAATCGAATGAAATCAAGTCCATGAAGGTTAGAAGGAACAATACGTCATTCATGGAAACAACGAGACTCGAGATTATGATAAGTGTTTTGAAAAGAAGGAGATTGATTAGTCAACGAAGGATTTGGCATGTATCTTCTAGTGAGTAGATGGTCATTTTGATATCCTGTGGTCATGATGATAGTACCTAAAAAATAACATATAAACATATTTCTCCAATTACTCATACGAAAAATAAAAATCAGAATTTCAAAATATAAGAACGTGTTTCATCAATAGCTTGACAAACAAAGGATTAATCCTTGTCATTCTCATGTTCAAAATGTACCCATTTCATCATTGATCAAAACATATGAACTATGTTAGATCAACAATGAACTATAACATTGGTTTTTCAAAACAAAGTTTTTAGGTATGCATTTAACAATGTCATTACCAACGTGTTCATGGGTTCATATCAATTCCATCAATAAACCAAACTATTTAGTCAAAATTCGAATTTGATCTACAAATAGGTTTTAATGAAATCTCAATGAATATGAACCTAAAGAATCATAGTAACAATACTATGTCAACTCATATTCCTAATAAGGTTCTAATTCAATGTCAATTTTAAAAAGCCCCAATTATGAATGTATGAACCCAAATTAGATGAAATTGAAAGAAATAACTTACAATTAATTGATCTTGGATGATGGATGAGTGAAACCCACGAACTTGAATCAATTAATTTGAGTAATCGAAGGTTTTAGAAGCTTCAACAATGGTGGAAAAACACAGAAAAATCGTCTGCTGTGTGTTAGGGAGAGAGAAAGACTTGTTTGAAAAAGATAATTTAATAAAACTGACGCTCTGACAAAAGTACTGCCCGCGGTTCCTCATCGATAAGGAACCGCGCTATTGAGCCGCCGTGATAAATAACCGCCTACAGAGGCAGGTTTTTATCAAAGAAAAACGATAAATTTTTGAAATCAATTTTTTTAAAAATACTTAAGAATATATCTTAATCCTTTTAGGATATCATTGGACCACCACAATACTAGGTAATAATGCCTTGTTGAAGGATTACGAGTTGAATCGAGATATGAAAAGACCGAAACGAACGAACGACTACTCGTAGAGAAAAAGGCAAAGGGAGACGAGTCAAAGTGAATCAAGACCAATATCATTGCTCAAAGGACAAATGACATTCTTCAAATTGATGATGTGAAGAGCTTGTGTCATATATAATGGTTTAAGACGTGCCTTTCAGGCGATAGTCTAAACGGCTTTGGTAATGAATTAAACCAAGCAATTTTGATGCATAGAATAAGATCATTTTCAAGAGTAGTTTTATTCTATTTCAAAATACGAGCAAAGTATAGATTCACTTTCTCTTCCACATGATCGGAAAATTATTGCTAGAATTAACAATAACAATATCCTTTGAATATTTCAATTCCAAATGTGTAAAATCCACCGACATCTTAATGAAGTAGTTTGGTATCTCAAGGGTGTGGAAACCTTGGTTTCCGGATCTTTGAAGCTACTAGGAATGCATCATGTTCATATGATTATACAATCAAAGCGGAATTAGAACACAACACATTAACAAGGTGTTTAGGCACAATAACATGAATTAAAACAAATGGGTTTCTCATTATATTAATAATAAACAACCACTAGACGTGTATACATTGAATCCCACGTCTAGTCGACACACGCTTATGGTTTACATTGTGAATATGAATGATGAAAAACCTAATAACCCTTGGTTCCTTTTATAGTGTAAGGACTAGGGTTTACAAGAGAATCTTCCCCTAGTTGATGTCGGCAAAACTCTATGTGTATCTCTTGTAAGTTGTACATGATCTTCAAATTGCTTCCCCTCAAGTGTAGCATGTATATCTTCCCCTTTTTGTCACATCAACAGGAAAGTAAACAATGTATGCAATCTTTGAAAATTCTCCAAATGTATCTCTATGTAATGATCTTGAAGAAAAATAAGTAGAATAATTTTGATGTAGAAGTAGAATAACCCAAACTTTGTATTTCTTTCACCCAATTGCTCACAAGTTGATAAAGTCTTCCCCTATTTGTCGAAACGACTAGAGAAAAATGCAACTCTTTCATTGCAAAAGGAGGCTCAGTTTATTGGTACGAACGGGAACTGAAACCAACAAAAACCGCACAACTATAAGCCAGTTGTTAGCTATAACAATATATTTAGATCCAATGATAAAGGTGTATTGCTCACCCATCAGTTTTTATTACATAGGTACTGGTAACCTTCATGACTATGAGCCAATCGTATGCTATAAAAATATATTTAGTCCAATGACAAGGTGTATTCCTCACCATAGTTTTTGTTACATGGGAACTGGTAACCTCCACGACTATGAGCCAGTCGTACGCTGTAACAATATATTTAGTACATAGACAAGGTGTATTGTTCACCTAAATAAGAAAAACAAATTTTTGAAAACTAACTTCAACATCAAACTTACCATAAGAACTCTTCCCCTTAATCATATACAACTTTATAAAAAATATCCGAGCCATAAATATCAATTTGATATTCTGTATATAAACGGAGATCCCATGTACCTCCGTGTGTAAATACCTCGTTTTGTGTGGAAAAACGTAAACAAAATACCAAACATCAGCGAATCCTTTGTCGTCCAATATCCTTCACTGTCCAAGATCTTATCAGTGTGTGTTGTCCAATATCGGACAACACTTGTCAGCGTTTGAAAAACCATATCTCGGACAACACATGAATTTCTGTCAGCGCCTACATATAACTTGTCAGCGCCATCTTTAAACCTGTCAGCGCCTGGTCATCAGCGTCTCATCCCTGCCTTGTCAGCGTCAACGACATCCACTGACACTAACAACTATCAGCGTCAAAATAACACACATCAGCGCCTAATCGATCTAGGGTTTTATAAACCCTAAATCATGATTTTATGTAAAGATCATATTCTGCAGCGAACTTCGACATCGAGTATCTTCTTCATGAGAGCTCAGATCGAAGATCCCTTCAGTGAAATCTTAGACACAAGTGTCAAGAACCTAAAGCAAAAATTTCACGATGATCCAATGGTTAACGAAGGAGAAATCGCGTTTTTACCATTACTGTTCACAGAAAACAGCATATGATCACTGCTGACTTCGACGGTTAATAACTTTTTCTTGGGGATAGATCTCGACAATCCCTCTGGTGGATATCTAGATATAGTGTGTAGAACACACACAAAAAATTTCGTGGCGATCCAACGGTTCAATAAAAAGTTATGCCCTTCGTACTACTGCTGCGCACACAAACTGCATAAAAACCCTATACGGGATTTTCTTCTTTTTCACTAAGAACGAACACCTCTGATCCTAGCATCGAGAGCCACCCGCTCTGATACCAATTGATGAAACCGATAATTCACTGATCGATTAAGCTTACTAGGATAATCAACATTCATATGATAAACATAGCGGAATTAGAACATTGATTATAACAAGGTGTTGTGGACAAGACGAAATTTTCCCAACGATTACTTGTATTAAAACAAATAATCTCTAGGCGTGTATACATTAAATCCCACGCCTAGACACACGAATTTGCTGTAGGATTACATTGTGAATGAAGTTATGAATAAAACCTACGTAGGGTATGTGTTTATATACTACACATAAACCTTGTTACAAGGAAACTAAATAAGATATTTAGTAAATAAGATATTTAGTAAATAAGATATTCACTAAATAATATATTCACTAAATAATATATTCACTAAATCTTTTATCTTCTTGCAATATATCTTCTACAAGTTTGTCCACCGGCTTGTAGAATCTTCACTTGTCAGATTTAGTCCTTGTATTTAAGTTTTGACACATCAACTCATAATACTTCATATTTTCGACCAAACAATCTTCCCCTAGTTGATGATGTCAAAACCCTTTGTACATGATCTTCAAATTTCTTTCCCTCAAGTGTAGCATGTATATTGGTATCAGAGCTTGTTGAGGAACTATTGATCTTAAAGAACACAAGAACCCTAAGAAATCACCAAAACCCTAATTTTCTCAAAAACCCTAATAACATCATGTCAACTCCAGAAACAACCTCTTCCTCCCAACTTTTGCCAAACATCAAGATTCCCATGCTTGATGCTGCCAACTTTGAATTGTGGAAATTCAACTTTGAGCAATATCTGGGGATCTATGACTACACTCTCTGGGAGATCATTGAATATGGGAACACATATAATAGAGCTGAAAAGGTTGCTACTGCTATTGCTACAAGAACTGCTGTTGCTGGATGTTCAGAAGCAGATAAGAAAGAAAAACCTGGTGATGGTAGAGCTGTGTCTGCTGAAGATATAGCTAAGAGAAGGGTTGATATGAAAACCCTAAATATTCTGAAAGTCTCTTTGGGACAAGAGAACCAGCATAAATACAGAGGTTATGATTCTGCTAAAGACCTTTGGGCAGCTCTTGAAGTTGCATATGGTGGCAATGAAGATACTAGGGAAGAAAAGAAGAAACAACTCATGCATTATTATGCTGTTTTCAAAGCTCAACCCAATGAGAAGCTAAGTAGTGTGAGAAGCAGATTGCTTGATATTACAAGCAAATTGTCCTTCATGGGGACACAACTTGGTGATGTTGATATTAATGCCACTTTTCTTAAAAGTCTTGGTGAGGCGTGGAAGATTGAGGCAAGATCTATTCTTGCCAATAATACTTACAAAAGTTCCACGTTTGATGATATCTACAACAAACTGAGGCTGTTGGAAGATGAACTCTCTTAGAACATGGAAGCAAGTCCACCAACAGTAGCATGGCCTTCTTTTCTCATAGTGAAGGTCAATTCAATCAGAAGGACTCCTACATGCATCCAGTTACTGGATCATCATGTGTCAGCGCTGGAACATGTCCTGTCAACGTCTCCTTTTCAGACGCTGACACATTCAAAAGTGACTCACCAAGAGTTAAACCTGCTGGTTTGGATCTTGATACTGTATGTGCTTATATTGCTTCTTTGCCCAATGGTTCAGTGATTACATATGAGGACCTTGAGCAGATAAGTGATGAGCTCTTGGAAGAGATGGACATTAAGTGGAACATGGCACTTGCTAGTATAAGAGCAAACAGGTGGAACAGAAGGTTTAAGAAGAAGATGACCTTCAATGCAAAGGACACAGCTGGATATGATAAATCCAAAGTTGAATGCTACAACTGTCATCGTATGGGGCACTTCATGAGGGAATGCAGATCTCGTAGAAGATCCGATGCTGGTAAACCCTCAAGTCAAGTTGTTAAAGCTCAGGATCCTAAAGCCATGGTTGTAGTTCAAGGAATTGATGGTATGGGATGGGATTGGAGCTATCTGGCTAAGGATGTGGAAGAGGATAAAGCTTTGGTTGCTAAAATTGAAGAAGAAGAACATGTTGAATATGCTCTCATTGCACACTCCTCCTCTTCATCTGATAATGAGGTATACGATGATGCTTTTTGTAGTAAAGGTTGTAGGTTAAACACTGAGAAAATTAACAAAGAGGTGTTAAGATTATTAGATGATGTGAGTACTGAAAGATGAAAACTGTCTAATTACCAACTAGCTCTCACTCAAACTGAGAAGACAGTTTCTGAATACAAGAAAATGGAATTTGACTTAAAAGATAAAATAAATATCTTAAAACATGAGTTAAACTCTAGTATGGATATTAGAAACATCATAGAAAGGGTTAATGGTGAGCTACAGGCTAAGTTAGATGAATCCATTAAAAACAAAGATAATGTTGGCCTTAAAATCCAGAGATTTGATAAGGCAACACAAACCCTAGGTGAATGTGTGAATAAACAAAGGGATCCTAAGGATATGACTGGGATTGGGATGAAAGACTACTCTGTGGTTCCACCACCAGCTGGTGACTTCTATGGTGTCCAACAAAAGGACCTATCTTGGACTGGTTTGCCAGAACTCCAAGAGGAGGAATTCATTCCTCCACCAAGAGTTGTTACCCCAGTTGAAGAATATCAACAAAAGTTGACTGACCTGAATGAATGGAAGAAAGCTAACCCTACATTATTTGTTAAGGGTGGCTTACTATGTGAAAGTCCTAATGAGTCAACTCCCATTAAGGTTACAAACCCAATCACTGGTAAAGCTGTTGACATTGGCTCAAACACTGTTAGAAAACCTAGCATTAAGTATGCAGAGATGTATAGGAATACTAGGTCACCTAAGAGCCAAGTTAGTAATGATGGAACAGGCTTTTTCTCTTCTAGACCTAGGGTTGTGTCTAGAAAAGCATGTTACACTTGTGGCAGCCTTTCACATTTAGCATATAAGTGTGTCAACGCTCCCAAAGTCAGCGCTGACAGGAACAAATTCAGCGCTGACAGGAACAAAGTCAACGTTGTTAGAAAGTCAAACGTTGTCAGACCCAAACCTTGTGTGCAGCAAAGTTCACAAGTGATTAGACCTGCCCCATTCTTCACTAGAGGGTCTAACACTCATGGACAAAGACCAATTCAAAAGACAAACACTTGGTCTAATAGGCAATGGGTTTCTGTAGCAAACCCTAGGTTCAACGCTGACAAGGGTAATTTCAGCATTGACAAGACCAATTCCAACGCTGACAGAAACGTGACCAGACCTAAATATTTGCAACCACAGGGTAAGGGGTCTAAAGCTTCTTCAAGCTTGACATGGAGACCAAAGAAAGATCAAAACCCTAATGATAATGGGATTTCAATGACCTGCAATAGATTTAATTATATTTCAAAGGTCATCACAAAACCTATTGGGGTTAACTGGGTATTTCATCCTAAGAAGGATGAAAATGGGGTTGTTGTGAGAACTAAGTTTGTTCTTATCGAACAACCAGATGAATCCAAGTCTTCCAAGGCTTGGGTTCCCAAAGAAAACTAACTTGTTTTGTTTATGTGCAGGGCATTCAAAGACAGGTCAATGATTATGGATATTGGGATAGTGGATGCTCAAGGCACATGACAGGGAAGGAAGACTATTTGAGCAACTTCACTCCCATTAAGGATGTTGATAAGGTTTACTTTGGAGGCAGATACGGTACTATCACAGGCAAAGGAACCCTTCTCACCAAGAACTTATGTTTTGAAAACGTATTTTGGTAAAGGAACTTGACTACAATCTTTTTAGTGTATCACAAGTTTGTAATAACAAAAATAAAGTTCTATTTACTGATACTGAATGTTTGGTGTTAAGCAAGGATTATAAGATCCCTGATAAGAAATATATTGACTATAGAACACCTAGGCATAAGGACATATACAATGTGAATCTGAATGGGATTAGAATGAATAACAATACGTCTTGTTTTTATGCTAAAGCTTCAGTAGATGAAAGTAATTTGTGGCACAGGAGACTAGGGCACATAAATTTTAAGAATATAAACAGGCTTGTGAGACTTGGCTTGATTGATGGTTTGCCTGAGAAGGCCTTCCATAATGACCACTCTTGTGTTACATGTCTTAAAGGCAAGCAGCACAAGGTCTCATTCAAGTCTAAACAGGTGCACTCTAGTACTAGACCTCTTCATTTGCTTCATATGGACCTCTTTAGTCCAACCAATATAGAAAGTTTAAATGGAAAGTCCTATTGCTTTGTCATCACAGATGACTTTTCTAGGTTTACTTGGACCTTCTTTCTAGCTATGAAGAGTGATACAGCTGATACTTTAATTGATTTTATCACTTAGATTGAGAAGAAATGTGGCAATGAAGTTAAAATACTTAGGAGTGATAATGGTGGTGAATTTAGAAATAAAAAGTTAGATGATTTATGTGCCAGGAAAGGAATTACTAGGCAATTCAGTGTTGCCAGAACCCCACAGCAAAATGGAGTTGCTGAGAGGAAAAATAGAACCCTAATTGAAGCAGCCAGAACCATGTTGGCTGATGCTCATTTTCCTATAGCCTTTTGGGCTGAGGCTGTTAATACAGCTTGCTATGTTCAAAATAGAGCATTCGTTAACAAAATTCAGAACAAAACACCTTATGAGTTACTTTGGGGAAGAAAACCTAATATTGGTTTTCACAGACCTTTTGGTTGTCATGTTGTAGTTTTAGATACTAGTGATGCCTTAGGTAAATTTAGTGCAAAGGTGATGAAGGCTACTTCATGGGGTATTCAGTGCAGAGCAAGGGATATAGGGTTTATCTTAAAGAGGAAAAACGTATACTTGAAAGAGTACATGTTAGGTTTTTAGAGAATAAACCTAGTGATCCTGAAAGTGGTCCAAATTTGTTGTTTGACTTGGAACCTTTATCTAGAACTTTAAATTATATGCATGTCACTAATCCAGACATTGTGAAGGAAACTTCAAGTGTTGTGGAAGAACAAGTTGTTAATGTTTCAGGTACACAGATTCATGAAAAGGTTGGATCACAAGCAGAAAAGTCATCTCCTATACAAGAATATGTTACAATCCCCATATGGACAGATGCTTTTGCTGCTGTTGCTGCTGGTAAAGATAATGGTGGTCCCCAAGTACCACCAGATAACAACATGCATGGTCCTTCAGGCGCTGACAAAGGAAAATCTAGCGCTGACAAGACCAATTCAGACGTTGATAGTTCAGACGTTGACAACCATAGTTCAAGCGTTGTTAGCTCTCACGCTGACAAACAAGGTTCAGGCGTTGACAACACTTCTGCACATCTTTTCTCTTCCACTTTTGAACAAGGTGAACCTTCCAATTTATATGAAGAGGTTCATCCTCATGTTGATGAAAGAGAGTCTGAAGAAGATATTGGCAACATGGAGAATGAGGTTGAGGACACCAGACTTTTTGAAGGAGGAGTTCTCACTTCTACTATGAAGAATCACCCCACTTCTCAAATCATTGGTGATATTATGACTCCTGTTCAGACTAGAAGATCTCATCAAGGTCTTGGTGGGTTTATTGCCAATATTCACAAGAAGGTTGATACCCCTCTTGTGCAAGCATGTTTGTTTGCCTGTTTTCTGTCACAACAGGAACCCAAGAAGATATCTGATGCTCTCAAAGAACCAAGTTGGGTGGAAGCAATGTAGGATGAGCTTCACCAATTTGCATTTCAGAATGTTTGGGAGCTGGTTGATTGTCCCAGGTATGTCAGACCTATAGGGACAAGATGGGTTCTAAGAAACAAGAGAGATGAAAGAGGAATGGTGGTCAGAAACAAGGCAAGGTTAGTGGCTCAAGGATATACACAAGAGGAGGGGATAGACTATGAGGAGGTCTTTGCACCATTTGCAAGGATTGAAGCTATTAGGATCTTCTTAGCCTATGCATCATGCATGGGCTTCACTATCTATCAAATGGATGTCAAGAGTGCCTTCCTCTATGGAACAATTGTTGAGGAGGTATATGTGATGCAACCTCCTTGTTTTGAGGATCTAGAGAATCCAGACAAGGTGTATAGAGTCAAAAAGGCTATGTATGGACTTCATCAAGCCCCAAGAGCATGGTATGGTACTTTGTCTACTTACTTAGTGGACAATAGATTCAAGAGGGGAACCATAGATCAGACACTATTTACAAAGAAGAAAGGTAAGGATGTGTTGCTTGTTCAGGTCTATGTTGATGACATCATTTTTGGGTCTACTGATCTAAAGATGAGTGAGGATTTCTCCAAGTTGATGACAGACAAATTCAAGATGAGTGCTATGGGGGAGATGAACTTCTTTCTTGATTTACAAGTTCAGCAGAAAGAAGATGGTATCTTTATCTCCCAAGATAAATATGTGGCTGAGATCTTGAAGAAGTTTAGCTTTTCTCCACATGAAAAGAGGGCTACTACTCCTATGGATAGAGAACACCCTTGGGGAAAGATTGTAGATGGGAAAGATGTTGATGTCAGGCACTATAGATCCATGATTGGATCATTGATGTACCTTACAGCCTCCAGACCTGACATCATGTTTGCTGTGTGTGCTTGTGCACGCCATCAAGTGATTCGCAAAGAATGTCACCTTTATGCTGTGAAGAGGATCTTTAGGTACCTAAGATGCTATCCTAGTCTTGGTTTGTGGTACCCAAAGGATTCACCATTGGAGCTGATTGCATATTCAGACAGTGACTATGGAGGTGATAAGTTTGATAGAAAATCCACAACTGGTGGATGCCAGTTTCTTGGGAGCAGGTTGATATCTTGGCAATGCAAGAAACAAACAGTGGTGGCTAATTCTACAACTGAAGCTGAGTATGTGGCTGCAGCTGCTTGTTGTGGACAAGTTTTGTGGATTCAGAACCAGCTGTTGGACTATGGGTATAATTTCATGCATACCAAGATATTTGTTGACAATAACAGCACTTTATGCATTATTAAGAATCCTGTACATCATTCTAAAACTAAACACATAGAAATTAGACACCATTTTATAAGAGATTGTTTTGAAAAGGGTTTAATACAACCAGATAGGGTTAACACAGAAGAAAATGTGTCATATTTACTAACTAAACCTTTTGATGCTGGGAGGTTTCAATACTTGGTAACAAGTATTGGAATGATCAATCTCACATAATATGTGTTTTGGAGTCTTTTTGTAAAAGTATGTACAGGATAATGCATTGTTATTGGTATTTTTGAAGATTTAGATTTTCCACTATATTTTTCTAACACTGACAAAGGTTGCTTGAACGCTGATAAGTGTTTTTGTGACGTTGTCAGCAATGTATTTGTCTAACGCTGACAAAGCTTTCCTCAACGCTGTCATGTGTTATCGGGGCGTTGTCACCAACAATGTTAGTTTTGTGGTTTTCAATCTAAATGTGTAGGTGGTGTTAGCAGTATACCATTGGATAGAGAGTTGTTTATGGATCAATGGAGAAGCATTTGGGCATGTTTTTGTTTATGGATGATGGTTGGAATTTTTAATTCCTATCTTGACATAAAATTTTTATGTTCATGCATATTTTTAGCAACTTATGTATCATAGTTTAAAGGGAGGTTTTAGGAACCTTTAGGATGTTTGGGTATCCATATGATACTCTTATCACAATTCTAGATTGTGTCCACAGGTGAGTATGAGTTAGTTTTACTAAATCATGAGGCACTGTAGCATGCAAAGTTGATATACTATGCATGCTGCCAAGACATTTTTGGCCTAGAATTGGTTGTGGTCTGTTGGGAGACTTGGGAATAACTTTGTTATGGGATTTACGTGGGATTAACAAGGAATTTTATAAGGTAACTTAGTTGTTAAGAGTTTTGGTTAGCAAGGGACACTAGAGGACTGTTATGTCTATCTTGCATAAGCAAGTGTGCATAACTTGACAGTGCTTGCCGCCCTATAATAATTATCAGCTTTTTGGTTATCTTCTCTAGGATAAATTACTTTGTTAAGGTCATTTTTCATTTTTAAACATTATTATTTTTGGACGCTGACAAGTATTTTTCCAAGCGTTGTTGTGACCAATTTAGACGCTGACATGGCTATGGCAAACGTTGACAAGAATATAGCCGTTGGGCGTTGATAGGTTATTTTTAACCGTTGACACTCAATGGGTCCTACCCAGTTGTTACTTTTTGACATATTTTTAGGCCGTAATTTTAGGAGCAGATAAACCTCATTTAATGCATGAGATAAAATTATTCTTTTTCAATATTTTCATGATTGTGTTTTGAAAATACTTTCCTATTTTTGGGCCAATCACATGCATTTTCTTCTCCTATAAATTTGGCTCATATTTTTAAATAGGGTACCTATTATTCTTGTCTAACACAATTTTCTCTTATCAACTTCATCTTCATCAATCATTTTAACAGCTTTCAACAATGGCACCAAAGTTTAAACCATCAGATTTGGAATTGGGGTTCAGAAGTCAACACAACATGATCGCGTATCTTGAAGCTGATGATACTCTGTTTCCCCAATACACACAAATGGTGGCGTATTTGAACGCATCTCCTATTAGGTATGATCTTTCTCATGAGTTCTCCTGCTTGCGGATTTTTCCCTGCGCTGATTCAGGAGCCTTCTTCTTTAGTCTAGGATTCTAAAAAAAAAAAAAGAAGCGGCTGGCACCACTCATTCTTGTCACACATATTAAACAGTTTTGGAACACTACTAGTTCCTCAACAGTTAATAGAGTGACTACATTATCTTCTATTGTTCATGGGAGAACTTGGGTGGTTACTGAAGCTTTGGTATGCCAAGCTTTGCATCTTGATGATGCTGATGGTATAACCACCCTTCCCATTAGTGAAATAGAACAAGGACTAAGGGCTTTGGGTTATCCTTTTCCTGATGAAGGAACTTTAAATAAATATCATAAACATGAGTTTCCCCCAGCCTGGAAGTACCTAATACATGTCCTCCTACAATGTTTGAGTCCCAAGTGCACTGCACACAATGAGATCAATAGATCTATTGCAAGTGCTATTGTGTGTATTGCTACTGGGCAAAAATTTAATTATTCCAAAATGATTTTTGAGGGCATGTGTAAAAATAAAGGGAACAAAATGACTTTAGCTTATCCCAGATTTTTACAAATGGTTTTTGATGTTCATGGATACTGCACAAGGGATCATAATGATTTTTATGAGATCCCTGTGCAAAAGAAAGCAATTTTTATGAAGTTGAACTCACCCCCACATCGTGACCTACCCTTAACCCAAGCTATGCTTGCTGTCATTGCAGCAGCACAACCCCAACCAGACCCCCAACCTCAAATTGAACCAATACCAGAACCATTACCTTCACCACAACATATGCAAATTGACCAACAACCCTTCGATGCTGACACGTTAACTGTTGGTGTTGATGTGCCTATTTCAAACGTTGACACACAACCTTCATAGACCCAAACACCCCTTCACCAACCCACATCCACCCAATCCACATCATCATCTCCACCAACATAATATAGGTTACAAAAACGCCAAAGGATTACTGGAGTGTTCTCCTCTAGTGGTCCTAGCCATGTAGCAGAGAGAACCACCACCATAAGTGTGGTTGGTGTTATGGATGAGGCTGGGACTATTGGTTCTGGCTTAGATGTTGGCCAAGGCAGTCCCACCATAGTTAAGACCTCATCCATGCCCAATGAATCTAACTTGGGAGGTCAAATACCCCTTTTAGAAGAGGGAAGATTGGAACCAATGACCCTACTGGAATTGACGGCAGTCTGCATGAGCTTGCAAAAGCAAAATGCAGACTTGGTACAAGTTGTCAGCACACAAGGTCTTGAACTCAAGCAATTGAGGGAGAGGATTGTTATTTTGGAGACTGCTAGTGCAAGGAGAGGGATGGAGGAATCTTCCAAAGGGGAGGATGATCAAATAAATGTGAGTGATAAGGGCAGCCATGATGGTCAATCTTTGGATGTTGTTGAGGCCCTAACAAATTTGAAGAAACAGACAGGTTTTGATACGTCTCTAGTCTCTCCTACAAACTTAAATTTATCATTTACAGCCATGTTGGAGGAAATTGCAAAAGGCACTTAGGCAGGAAATTTGAGCGTTGACAAGGAGAATTTGGACGCTGACATGAGTATTTTGGGCGCTGACAGAGCAAAAGTGAGCGTTGACAGACCTGCAAATAAGGGTGATGTATCCCAGTCATCATCTATCATCAAGGAGGTTTCTTCACAGGTATCACCATCTACCTTACCAACAATTGATCCATTAGATAAGGGTAAGGGTATTATGGTAGAAGAGGTTGTTCCAAAGAATGCAGCTCAAATTGAGTTTGATAGAAAGTTGGCTGCACAAATTGTGGAACAAGAAAGAAAGGAGGTGAGAGAGTCACAATTTGTTGTCACCTCAGAAGAGCAAGAAGGAAGTGATGACGCTAGCTCAGTCTCAAGTTTTATGATCATGGAACAACCAGAAAGACTTGAGTATAGAGATGAGTTGGCCAAGGAGAAATTGAGAGAGTTGAAATTGCAGGTTGACTTTAATATGCCAGAGGTGGTTCAAATGTATCATGCTTGGGAAGATAGATGTATGGAGAATCCACACTTGACCATTTCAGATCAGATATGGGGTTTGGAGATTCTTCTCAGAGTAAAAAAGGATTGCAAGGTCATTTTGAAACACAAAGCCAGCAATGTTCTCTAAGAGTTGAAAAGGGATAGAAGGGAGTTGTACTGCATGTTGCTCAGGTGTCATGGAACAGGGTGGACTTATCAGAAATTGAAGGCGTTGACATTTGATGAGTTGGAATGTAGAGCTTATCCCATTTGGGTTAGAGTGCAGGAAGCAAACACTCCAAGACTTCTTTCTGATGAAAGAAAAGAAGAACTTGCAGAGGAAATAGAGCTCAAGAAAGCAATGTTTGTTCCCAGACCAGTGAAAAAGGGAGTTTCTCTTGAGTTTCCCAAAGATATGGATCCATTACATCCAAGTGAAGCTGTCATAAGAGAGATCCTCAAGCTCTCACCATTAGAAGCTTCAGATATGGTACAAGTGTTACCACTTGATTCCAAAAACCCAATTGTAAGCTATGAAGAAGATGAATGTGGGTTTTGGAAGATTGGCAGGTATGGAAAAGAGGTGCACACTTTTACCACCCTTATATCTTTGTTTGCAAGTTGTGATAGAGAAGTCTTGGTAGACCTATGGAGGTTGTTAGAGGCCAAGTATGAGGCTGAAGCACCAACTTCAGCCAATGGACTAAAATTGTGGTCCACATTCAAGAGAATGTGTGGACCAAAAGATGAGGATCCTGCTATTTGGAAGGATATTGAAGATGATCTCAGTGGTCTTCAATGGAGATTGTATTCAGCTGCTGGTGTTTATTATTTGAGTGCTACAAAGTTTGCTGAGTATCTACTTGTGGATGGTCAGTATTTCATGTCCAAGGAAATTAGAGAAGATGAAGAACACTCAGCTGGAAATTGATTATTCGAGTGACGTGGCAAAATACTTGATCAGATTTATTTATTAACAATATGAGAAGGTTTGTAAGATTCCTCCTAGTACTTAATGTTTATTCAGAAACTTGATCATTGGAGTAGATATCAAGTTTAGGGGAGGATTGTTGGGAATAAATTATGACCAGTCTACTTGAGCGCTGACAAGAGTAAAACAAGCGTTGACAGGAGTAAAACAAACGCTGACAGCTCAAGTGTTGACAAGACACATTGAAGACAAGCACTGATGGGAAGATATACTCTACGCGTTTATTGTATTCTAGATTACTTCTAGTAAAGATAGGAACAACAATGTATTTTCTATATTTATCTTTACCTAGAATAGTTGATACGTAGATTATTGTACAAGGCTTCTTATGTCTATAAAATAAGACCTTTAGGTTAATGTTCAATATAAGTTTTCATTCGTAAACTACTTTCACTGTAAGCAAGTTTGATATCATTAATCAAAGTGAAAGTTGTTTATATCTTGTGTGTTCTTGTTTAAGTGTTAATTCCGCATAACACTTAGATTATCATATCCATATACAAAGGTTTCTCTAAGTGTGTTACTTGATCTAATCTCGTATACATAAAGCTAAATCGATCTAAGTTTGGGATCAACAAAGGGATTCACTAATCATCCTAGCGACGAGCTTAATT
The DNA here is from genome assembly GCA_025667525.1 of Glebionis coronaria. Classification (NCBI taxonomy): domain Eukaryota; kingdom Viridiplantae; phylum Streptophyta; class Magnoliopsida; order Asterales; family Asteraceae; genus Glebionis; species Glebionis coronaria. The sequence goes on from CM046880.1 coordinate 238,823,355, forward strand.
GCACAAGTTACACATGATATAGGGCCTACTAACCGTAAGGGTGCAAACCATGGAAATCATGCTTGATACTTTAAGTTCTACTAACTCACCCTACATCTCCATAGTGAGTCAAGTATCCAAGCAATGAAGGTTTCAGAGGGAAAAAGAAAAGAATCACAAACCACAAATAAATGTCAAGGCAAGGATGCCAAGAACAAGCATATAGTCAATTAATGATCAAAAGAATGATCAAAAGGGCGTGTGGAAGAACGAAAGTGTACCTTGGCCACAACTTGCATTCCAAGGTTTCAAGGAATCGATGAAAAGCCCAACTATGACTAATAGTGACTACTAGGTCTTCAAAGACTAGTAGCACTTCCACCTATCTTGATATCATCATTCAATGATGTTGGAAATCAAAGAAGATGAGTCTTCTACAAGTGTAAGTAACTCAATCCATAATCAATAGAATGATTTATCTTCATGAGTACCTGTAGGTCTAAAGTTTCTTAGGATTTAGCAATGTTACGATTTATCTATTGAATGAATGGAGAAGAAAGAAGTAGAGAGAGAAAGGTAGAGAGAGAAATGAGAGAGATGAGAAGAAAGATGGAATGTGTATGAAATAACAAAATGTTCAACCCCTCCTAACATGCTTGGAGGGGTTTATATAGCCACCCTACATGTCGGCTTTGGTGGGCTATATGTTAATACACTAGATCATGAGCCCAATACTTGAATCTATCTTTGGATTGACCGATCCTTTCTAAATACGTAAAAACGTATTTCCAACAATCTCCCCCTAAGGGAGGTCACTCCAAGTTACAATGTCCTAAATAGTCTATAGCTCGTGATCTATACTAAAAATGATGTGACCGAGACTTTCCTTGGAAAAACGTATTTCCAACAATCTCCCCCTAAGGGAGGTCACACCATTTTACAAAATCTTAAACCTAGCATACTATGCTTGAGTCTTCGATCTTGTTCTTGTGAATATGCTGATGAGATCTTTGACTTTAGTCTTGAGCATGTTTTCTTGCCTTGACCTTGTGCATTCATCACTTGTGATATTTGCCTCTTCGTGACTTCATGTTCTACATACTTATACTTTTATAAATTCTTGAAAGCTTCAGAGTTTGATACAACGTAAGACTTGACTTTTAGGCTTTCTTGAATTTGGTGAAGTATTATGTGCAGAAAGCATAAGCATGTCTTTACGACTTCTTCTGGATTGTACACCGCAATGCCACCTTCTTGTAACGTTGCATAAGACAGTTAGCAACAAATCATTTACACGGATGAAATGGCTTTGAACATTTCATTCTAAATCGGTAGCATTTTACCTCCGTTCGTTGAAGACCGTTGGACAATATGAAATATCGTACTTGTGGCAGGTAGTTTCAATTAAGAACCTCCTTGACAAGATTTCGCGGGTAAACCTGTTCTCTTTATTCGACCGTCCAAAGCTGACTGCGAACATAAAGAGTGAATCATTTGGATAATAATATCCGCATGATTTGAAGCCGTCAATTCATGTTCCTGGAACAAGTGAAATTCAATTAAGAACCGCACCATCGTTGCTTTCCAGTTGTCACGAGCTTGATTCGTATAGAATCTTGAAAGTTACCTACCAAGTGTTGTTTGAGGTTAACACTAGAAGGAGTTCCACTCATCACTGTGAACACTAAGGTATCACTCTGAGTGTTCTGGCAAGATCACTAAGATATTGCGTAGAGGCCTGGAACGTGTTTAAATTCATTTAAGAATAAAACCACTGTTGCTTTCCAGTTATCACAAGTTTGATTCATAAAGAATCACACAAGTCACCTACCATGAGCTTTTTGATATTCGCTCAAGAAGGATTTCCATCTTCATTGTAAATACTTTCGTATTACTCGGATGTTCAGGCAAGATCATGAGGATTTTGTGTAGGACTCTTAAGATCTTTCTTACTTTTCACAATGTTTGAAGAAGCAAGAAATTATGAAAGTGTGTCCTAATGAGATATTTGATGATCTCAAATGGCTCTAGACTCGATCGTACATTTTGGATTTTAGTGATCGGAGGCTGGAGAGAAGTGCCACCATTTCAATACCAACTTATTCGGAGTGAATAAATCGATAGAAGACATGTTGATCTCCGTGTGATTAAAACAAATACCTTTTGAGAAATATGTGAGTTAGCTAGGTTGGGTTGTGCATTGTATCACTGGGTCCATGATGTCTATCTTCAAAATTGAGCATCATTAAAAATGATCTCAATAGCATATGTGTTGACTCGGTTTCTGCCTAAGTTGAAAGGAGGGCTTCTTTCTTTTCACCCTTTATCTTTACAATTCTTTTTCATTCTTCAACCCCTTTAATGCTTACTAATACGTCATAACTAGCACCTTGTTGTGATTGTTCCAGTGCTAACTTAAGTACTTGGTCGGCATTCAGCTACGTTCAAAATCTTTCTCCATCTTTCCTAAGGACTACTATTTCTAGCTATGGAATGTCCTTGGGAAGATTCCTCCGGTTCTAGAGGAATCATTGGACTTAACCTATCCTACCATCCTTATATCTCCAAAATCGTCACCGTTGTGAATAGAGATGTTGTGGGTAAGTATATGTCACAATGAAATCCATTTTTCTCCCCCTTAACATATGCCACGATATTCGAAAAAGTTTCTCACATGTCGGGATGAGCCAGCACATTAAGTCAAACCATTAAATTGATTGTTCTCATTATTAAATCACATTTTCTCCCCCAAATTAAAAATATTAACCCAATCGATGTTTTTAATATCAATTGATTTAATAAAGTTTTAAGAAAATTTGGGATGAAAAATGCAAAACCAATTATCTTCATGCTTTATACAAGCTCCCTCTCAAATTAATGAGGGTGTACTTGAAACGTGAATGAATTAGCTTTTAAATACAAGTGTAAGGTACTTATCACATGCAAAGATCGTATATGATAATGTATTCACAAGATTAGCGATTTATGAGGTTGGACCCGAATGATGGAAAACATCACATGATAGAATCACATGGTTCTTGTTCACGAAAGTTGGTCTCCTCGTCACTTCTAAAGTTATCTCTTGACACTATGTGTACGATTGATATCGTTGTCTTGACACCAATATGTGAACTTGGCACTTTCGGCATCAAAGATTCTGAATGTTGGACAATTGCTCCCCCTTAATTGTTGACCCGTGTTCTATTGAAAGAGCTGTAGTCGCATCGTCTAGTATGTAGATATCAATTGTAAATTTCTACGGTTTGTGGAGATGATAACTTCATAAAAACAAGATTTCTCTTGTTTTAACAAATAAATGCACTGACACGTACATAAGTTCGTGTAAGATTGTGTTATTACATAAACACAATCTCTTACATGGTTATAAAGTAAACCATGCCCGAGAAAATTAATTCCCGTTGTTGAGTCAAAACTTTCCGGTGAAATGCTTGACTTGAGTATGAAAAGAAGGTTACTATCTGAAATAATAGCAAGCCATTTTGAGCATGTTTTAAAACATTTGAACTTCTGCTCGAACTTTATTTACAACCATGTGTCATTATTGAATGACATTTCTAGTATCGTAAATATTATCGATTCCAAAAGACATGATCTTTTTATCAAAATATTTTTGAACACACAATTTTGAAAGATTTAGAAAAAACCTTTTGAGAAATTCTCGAAAAATTGTGTTCAAAGTTTTGAAAACCAATTACTTGAGCTTAAGATGTTGACTATCTTACAAAACGATCTCAAGTCCGAGAAGTTGTAAACTTCCCGTTGTGAGGATAAGTTTATCATCGGCGATAAACTTTCCTTTGAACTGAAGAACGAGTCCTAAGTTGACATTTACTTAGAAGTCGTCGTTTTCATGAGCTTGAAAAACTTTGAATGTTTTAACGCAAAGCTCATGACCAAGAAACATGAATTTCTCGTTGAGAAGAAAAGTTCTCTTATTTAAAAGATACACTTTACTTTATGAGCTTAAAACTTGGAATGTTTTAATACATGCTCATGGCCGAGAAAAATTAATTTCTCGTTACGAGGAAAAGTTATCATGAAAGATAAGCTTTCCTAAAAATTAAGGTGCGAGTTACAGTCTGATATTTAATTGTAAGTCTGTGTGCATGAGCATAAAAACTTCGAATGTTTTTAATATTAGCTCATGCCCGAGAAAAATTAATTTCTCTTTGTAAGGAAGAGTTTATCATCGGTGATAAACTTTCCTTTCTTTGAAGTCCGGGGCATAATCTGAAATATAATTAAACGCCATATACACGAGCTTAAAACTTTTGAATAGTTTTAATATAAGCTCGCGTCCGAGAAAATTTAATTTCTCGTTAATGAGGATAGGTTTATCATTGGCGATAAACTTTCCTTTTATGATGAGCCTTATACACGAGCTTAAAACCTTTGAATGGTTTTAGGATAAGCTCGTGTCCAAGAAAACTTTATTTCTCGTTAAGAGGGTAAGTTATCGTTGCGTAGATAAACTTACCTGTCTTTGAAGTCCGGGTCATCGTCTGTCATTTAACGAGGAGCCATATACACGAGATTAAAACCTTTGAATGGTTTTAAGATAAGCTCGTGTCCGAGAAAACTTAATTTCTCGTTTTGAGGGTAAGTTATCGTTGCGTAGATAAACTTCCCTGTCTCTGAAGTCCCGGTCATCGTCTGTCATTTAACGAGGAGCCATATACACGAGCTTAAAACCTTTGAATGGTTTTAGGATAAGCTCGTGTCCGAGAAAACTTAATTTCTCGTTTTGAGGGTAAGTTATCGTTGCGTAGATAAACTTCCCTTTCTCTGAAGTCCGGGTCATCGTCTGTCATTTAACGAGGAGCCATATACACGAGCTTAAAACCATTGAATGGTTTTAAGATAAGCTCGTGTCCGAGAAAACTTAATTTCACGTTTTGAGGGTAAGTTATCGTTGCGTAGATAAACTTTCCTGTCTCTGAAGTCCGGGTCATCGTCTGTCATTTAACGAGGAGCCATATACACGAGCTTAAAACCTTTGAATGGTTTTAGGATAAGCTCGTGTCCGAGAAAACTTAATTTCTCGTTTTGAGGGTAAGTTATCGTTGCGTAGATAAACTTCCCTTTCTCTGAAGTCCGGGTCATCGTCTGTCATTTAACGAGGAGCCATTGTGCATGAGCTTAAAAAATTGGAATGTTTTTAATATAAGCTCATGACCGAGAAAAATTAATTTCTCGTTAATGAGAATAAGTTTGTCATCGGCGATAAACTTTCCTTTTTTTGATGAACGAGTTATAGTCTATGATGTGACTATAAGTCCTTGTGCATGAGCTTAAAAACTTTGAATATTTTTTATTTTAGATCATGCCCGAGAAGACTTAATTTCTCGTTGTGAGGATAAGTTTATCACCGGAAATAAAATTTCCTTTCTTTGATGATCGAGTTACAGACTGTAATGTGACTGTAAGTCATTTGTGCATTGTAAGCTTAACTGCAAATCCCTGAGACACTTGTTTCTTAGATATCAGCTTCTTCAGCAACCAAACTCTGAGAGTGTCCTTAATTGAATGGTATACAATGATTAGAACGCTGTGTGCTTGTTGAATGTTAACTTTGGTACATGTATTCTCATTAGAAAGTTGGATGCTTTTATGTGGGTAGGCGATATCTATTTTAGAACCATGTGGGGGTTCACAGTTGGCCTTACTTGTGCCTGAGGTGACCTGAGGAGATGATTCACTTGTCTTTGTTGGCAAACGTTTCCTTTTATAGAAAACCTTAAGTTCAGGCTTAAGTGATGTGTCATCCTTTTCAATTTCCTCCTTAGTAGTCTTTGTAGAATCAGAGACTATCCTAGTTAAAGGGCACTCGTTTCCTACAAGAGTGAAAGTTCTACCAGTAGGGCGCCACATTTTACCAATGGGTTTGATTTTAGCTACCCACTGGGATTTAAGTCTAGCACGGGAGTTCACCTCATTAAGTAATTTCTTGATACAAGAATCATGATTGGCTTTAAAGACACATTTCCTACATGTTTTACAAGTAGCATATTTAATGTCCGAGTAAGATCTAGAATTCCTAGATAATTGATTGGTGCTCCTAGGATGTGACATGCTACGGTTAGCAGTGTTGGGTAAACTAGAAGGCATCTGACAAGATTTGAAATTCCTATCTCTTACTTGTGTCTTTAGCTTAGCTTCCCTTAGACCAAATGTATGGTGAACGTCATTTGTACTAGTTCGAGACGTGTTCTTTGGACTATGTCTAGGGAGACTAGTGGCAATCATGTGATTAGGTCTTACAGAAGCTGTTTTAGTCACATTAGGCCTAGATAGTGGAGTGACTGGTCTAGAAAGATGAACCACATCATCTTGGGAGCCAAACCGCGGTCTCGAGGATTTTGGTCGCTCGGATCTAAATGCAGTCGATTTTCTAACAGACTGAATTTGAGGCGGTTTCCCCAAGATTGATAGTTTTTCAAGCTTAGTATCCACACTAGATCCTTTAGTTTTTCTCAATTCGTTTTTCTACGCAGCTATAGCAAAGACCTTTTCATGTACTTGAGCCTTTAAAGTCTCATTCTCTTTGAGCAATTCATCTTGGGATGCCAACTTAGATTCAAGCAACTTAATTTGTTTCTAAAGATTATCCTTTTCAGCTTTAGAAACCAGAATTGTTTGATCCAATTTTCGTTCAAGAACAACATTTGACTTTTCAAGTTTTTCAAAATACTTTTTAAATTTATCCGTTTTCTTTGAAAATTCAATTTTGGCATTGTCAAGCTCTTTGGATTGCTGAGCTAAAATTATTTCAAGCTCTTCAGTCCTAGAAACATAATTGGTTAAAGAAGCAGTCGTAAAACAATTAGCAGGATTATTAATTAGCGCATTCATTTCAGATAACATATGAAGAATATTATTTGTACCTGACATGGTTCTTGTATCATGCTTTCCTCCCGATTCCATGCTCTTGCCATCTTTAGGCTCCAAGTTGTCAACCGTATGATCATATTCCTCTTGCATCGTAGATTCTTGCACTCCATTATCATACATTTGTTGAAGTCGAGATCTTTCATAAATTGAAGACGATACCGATGCCATGAGTTTCAATAGTGTACCACGTAAAACTTGAAGCTCGGTATGTGTATCTCGAAGAAATGACTGGCAAATCACTGAACTTTCAGACTTGACGATATTGAAATGGAGGAAAGGCGTGAGTTGTGTCACAAGAGCCTTATATGCAAGTACCGATGCAGAGTGATTAAAGTCTGCATTGTGGAGTTGCTCTGTTAGTTGGTTCAAGATGATGAGTATCGATTCCATGAATATATGACGATCTAGACCAAAGAGAGTCACAAATTCGCTCCCTCCTTGAAGCCATGAAATGTTCATAAGATGAGACTAAAGTAGTCAAAATGAAGTGATACCCCTTTCTCTTGCTTTGTCTTGCATATGATGCAAGTCTCCCTCTTGAAATTTCGAATTCAACGAATACATTGATAGTTCGATGAAAAATTCTTGGATCCTTGTTTGATGATATAAAACGGTGCTGAAAACCACAATGTCTTAAGGCCAACTCGTTAGAAAACCAAAAAATATCTTTTTAGTTTAATCATTTCCGTTGGAAAAATAACAAATACCTAGCGCAAATCAATTACAAAACCCGTAAACCAATTAAGCACATACGACAAAATATTAACTTAAATAAAATATTAAAGTTAAGATTTGCGTATGAATTGTTGTTAAGGCAGCAAAACCCGTAAACCAAAACATCGATTGCACTCAATGTTGAAATACGTTATTTTGCCACAACAATTTGGACGGGCTAGGCAACATTTGAAGATAGGCCCAAAATGATCAAGTATCCCAACTTAGTAGTAAGAGTTGCTGGCCCATGAGGTGATATAAGGATATATAACACTTAGTAACCCTAATCTTTCTCACAGAATAAACCTAATCTTATTCTTAGTTTAGTTCGCCCCCTTCACTTCATTTTCTCTCAGTCGCCACTTCACTTGATATCTATCTTCTCTCAAACCAAACTATCTGTCACCAACTCTCGATCTCAAACAAAAAAATCACGCCTCATCAAACCAAAACAATCGGTTGATCTACATAGTTCCATTCACTCATCTCATCATATTGAAACAAATCCAAACCGAAACCAAAATACCTCCGCCGAGAAATTAATCTCATCAAACATCAATGATAAATAAATGAATCATTCACTGATATACAATCTCATAAAAAATCATCTCGCATCTTCAATAAGGCAGATCCATAACTCATTCATCCTTGATATCACAATAAAATATCAATTTCTTTGTTTGCCAAAGACACCTCATCCGTTTGCAAAGTCGACAGCTTCAATATCCACAAGACTGATTTCGGGTAGGTTTTTAAAGAATGTCTTATTTTTGGTTTTCTTTTTGAGTATTTGATCAATGAGGGTTTGTGACTGAGATATTGAAGAAATGAGTCTGAGTGTTGTATCTTCTTATTATGAAGAGAAGACCCTACTCTCTGACTATGGGCGATTCTGATGGCGAATTCATATGCTAAACTGATCTACTCACCATTCATTTGATAACACTCGATTTATTCTCGTTATAGATGTTTCGTTTCTTGCCTTCTACATTGTGATAAGATCTTGGCTTTGGTTTCGATCATACCATTTTCTTTGTGATCGTGTTTTTCGCATTAAACGATTCATTTGTTCTGATTTTAATTGAGTATTATCGAGTTCGACGTGTTGCTGGATTGGTTTTTTATTTCTTATCAGATCGCTTTAGTTTAGGGTTTATTCTGTTTGGTGCCCTAATTTTAATATTATTTTATTGCTGTTCCCTTAGTGGAATCTATTGTGGCGGATTTGATTGGTTGCTGATAAAACCCTAATCGTTTAGGGTTAGGGTTTCGTTTCTTTGGCGATCGATTGTTTGTGAGAGATGAATTCAAATGTGGTTTCTTCGAGCAACAACATCTCGGGGATTCTTAAGTCGGTTAAAAATAGTTCACTTGCGTCGAAGGTAGTGAATATTGATGGGAAGTTTGTGCCAAGGAGGATGACTCCTTCACAAGAACCTGTTAATGTCGATTCACCTGTTACCCTGGATAAGGAATCGGTGGTTGCTGATAAGCCATCGTTTTCTTCTATTGTGAATGAGAAACCTACCAAGCGCACTGTTAAAATCAAGGAACTCAGGAATGAGATTAAGATTGATGGGGCTGCTGTCGCTATTCCAATGGAAGCTGTGGAATCTGTTAATGCTCGGTTTGTTAACACTCTCTATGGCTACTTCATTGGAGACCGTCTTGCATATCCTCAAGTGGAGAAATATGTTAAGCACACCTGGGCGAAGTATGGGCTGAAACGAATTCAATTGCATGAGGAATTTTTTCTTTTTCAGTTTAATACAAAGGAAGGGATGGAAAGCGTATTGGAGAATGGACCATGGATGATTCGTCGTGTTCCGTTGCTCTTAAATGAGTGGACTCCTAATACGATGTTAAAGAAGGATGAAATCAAGCATGTGCCGGTCTGGATTAAGATGCACCACGTGCCTATTGTTGCCTATTCTGAAATGGGTCTTAGTCTTATTACTACTCAAATAGGTAAGCCGTTAATGCTAGATGCTTATACTAGCAACATGTGCTTGCATTCTTGGGGACGAAGTGCCTATGCGAGAGCTCTTGTTGAAATTGGAGCTGATGTAGAGCTTGTGAAAACGCTTGTGGTTGCAATTCCAAGAGGTGATAAGGAAGGACATTCCTTTGCAACTATTGATATTGAATATGAGTGGACACCGCCCCGGTGTGCTACTTGTTGTATCTTTGATCATGTGGATGCAAAGTGCCCTAAGCTGCCTAAGAATGTTGCAAAAGAGAATACGGATACTGAGGGGTTCACTGAAGTGCGTAAGAAGAAGAAGAAATCTAAGAATGGTAAGCAAGTGGATGGTATTAAGCTGTCCAAACCACCTCTGAATCTGCAGTACCGTAGGGTTGAGAAGAAAGACTCAGATAGACAGGCTGTTAAGCTTGATGGTAAGAAACAGGAGCAGGCTCAGAATAGGGGGGCAAGTAAAGATCCCATGGTTATGAAAAATTCTTTTAGTGCATTAAATCAAGATGATGATAATGATGGGGATGAGGAAAGACGGCAAAATCAGGAGCAAGACTTACAGCTGCTTAATGAAAGTGATAGTGATATTGATGAATCTATTGAGATGGAAAAGAATCCAAATGTTGCAGCAGGTTCTGAAAATAAGAAACAGGAGGCAAGCACTTCCTTATCTGGTAGTTCCTCATGATTAATGTCGGTTCTTGGAACATACGGGGTCTTAACCTCACCCCTAAACAAAATGAGGTTAAACAGGTTATTTCGGAGAATCAGCTAGCGGTCTGTGCCATTCTTGAGTCGCATGCGGCTCACCATAATCTTGATCGTCTTTGTAAACATACGTTTTCTCATTGGAGCTGGATGTCCAACGTTGTGTCTTGTTCTAAGGGCACTCGTATAATTGTTGGATGGAATCATTTTGATGTGGATGTTATGCTTATCCATCAGGACTCTCAAGTTATGCATACGCGTATTTGGATCAAAGCTGAAAAGAAGGAATTTTTTTGTTCCTTTGTTTATGCTTTTAATCGGTATACTCAAAGACGTACGCTTTGGAGTAACTTGGGTATGCACAAGAACTATGTTAACGGTCGTCCATGGTGCTTACTTGGGGACTTTAATGCCTCTTTATTTATGGAGGATTCTTCCACAGGTTCTTCGAGTGTGGATATTTCCATGCGAGAGTTCAGAGATTGTGTGGACCAGGTGGAAATTATGGACGTGCCTCGTACTGGTTTGCAATATACATGGAACCAGAAGCCTCATGGTTTGGATGGTGTGCTTCGTAAGCTGGACCGTGTCATGGCTAACTTTGAGTTTCAGGAGGCGTTTTTGGGGGTTCATGCGGTTTTTAAACCGTATCGAATTTCGGATCATGCGCCGGCTATTCTTGCTATTCCTGCTCATGTTCAGAAAAAGAGGAAGCCGTTTAAGTTTTTTAATGTTTTACTTGGTCATGACAGGTTCAAGGAGGTGGTACGTAATGGCTGGGATTATCGAGTTTCAGGTTTTCTTATGTACCAGGTTGTTAAGAAGCTTAAAATGCTGAAACGTCCCATTCGGAAGCTCCTGATTGATAAAGGAAATCTGCACGCGAATGTTGATGGCCTTCGTAAGGAGTTGGACATGATTCAAACAAAGCTTGATGCTGATCCGTTTAATGTGAGCATTCGTGAACAGGAGGCTGCTATTTTAACTGCATTTAATGATGCTCTTCTTGTGGAGGAGAAATTTCTTAAACAGAAGGCAAAAGTTACATGGTTAAAAGATGGTGACTCGAACACTGCTTATTTTCATAAGGTGGTTCAGAGTAGGATAAGTCGGAGCAGGATTGATGTGATTACGGATTCTAATGGTGTGGTTTTCCAAAATCAGGATGTTCCCAATGTTTTTATTGATCATTATAAAGTCTTTCTGGGACAGCCGGGAATCACTGGAGGTTTTGACACTAATAATCTATTTACCACGCTTTTGGATCCTACTGAAGCTGAGTATATGGTCCGAAACATCAGTCCTAACGAAGTCCAAAATGCAATGTTTTCGATGGGTAACGAGAAGTCGCCTGGTCCGGATGGTTTTACGACGGCATTCTTTAAAGACACTTGGGAGATTATTGGTAATGATGTTACTAAGGCTGTTGGTGAGTTTTTCACGAATGGTGTTCTTCTTAAAGAGCTAAATCACACTATTATAGCTCTTATTCCAAAGGTGCATGCTCCTGCTCGTGTGAATGATTACCGTCCTATCTCGTGTTGTAATGTGCTCTTTAAGTGTATTACAAAGATTCTTGCTAACCGGATTAAGAATAGTTTAAAGAAGTTGATTAGCCCTAATCAGTCTGCGTTTGTCCCGGGTAGAAATATTGCGGATAATATCCTGCTTACTCAAGAAATTATGCACAATTATCATTTGGATCGTGGTACCCCGAGATGTACTTTTAAAGTTGACATTCAAAAAGCGTATGACACCGTTGATTGGGATTTTCTTCGTGCAGCTCTTGTTGGTTTTGGATTTCATCATCGTATGATCGCTTGGATAATGGAGTGTGTGTGTTCTACTTCATTCTCAATTTGCATTAATGGGTCGCTTCATGGTTATTTTAAAGGGAAGCGGGGTCTTAGACAAGGAGACCCGCTATCTCCTTATCTTTTCACTATTGTGATGGAGATTTTCACGCTTATGATGCATAGGAGGGTGCGTGAGTCGGCCGGTTTCACATATCATCGGTACTGCTCAAAGTTAAACTTGATTAATCTTTGTTTTGCAGACGACTTGTTCCTTTTTGCTCATGGAGATGTCGAGTCGGCTAAGGTTATTATGGAAGCTTTAGAGGAATTTAAAGAGGCTTCGGGGCTTACGCCTAGCATGCCTAAGAGTAAGGCTTATTTTTGCAATGTTATCAACTTCACAAAGCTTGCTATTCTAAATGTTCTCCCTTTTGAGGAAGATCGTCTACCGGTGAAATACCTTGGAGTTCCATTAGTTTCGTCGAGGCTTATTATTCGGGATTGCAAGGAATTAATTGATAAAGTGCAATGTCGTGTTAACGATTGGAAGAATAAATTTCTTTCAAATACGGGTCGGCTTCAGCTCATTCGTTCGGTCCTGGGTTCTTTTCATGTTTACTGGGCGTCCGTGTTTATCATTCCATCTAGTGTGCTTTTAAACATTGAGCAAATCTTACGTGGTTTCTTATGGTGTCAAGGATCCATGAAAAGAGGAAAAGCGAAGGTGTCATGGGAGGTTGTTTGTTTGCCTAGAAATGAAGGAGGTCTTGGAATTCGGAGACTTGATCATTTTAATAAAGCGCTCATGGTGTCTCATATTTGGAAGCTTCTTTCTCGAAAGGAATCGCTATGGGTTCAATGGATTCATGCGTATAAGCTTCAAAATTGGAACTTTTGGGAGGTTCCGTATAGGGGTTCTATGTCATGGGGATGAAGAAAGCTGTTGTTGCTGCGTCCTCTTATCCGTGAGTACATTTGGTCTAAGATTGGTGATGGTATGAATACGTCCTTTTGGTTTGACAAATGGTGCGAATTTAGTCCTCTCGCCAATATTATTTATGCGCGTGATATTGCTCGGGCTGGCTTGCACAGGGCTGCTATGGTGCGGGATTATGTTCAAGATGGTACATGGATTTGGCCGGCTGAATGGCTGACTAAATATCCATGTTTGAATATGATTCAGGTGCCTGTGTTCTCGGAGGATGCTGACTGCCTGAAATGGCGTTTGGGAGATGGCAGTATGTCGTCTTTTTCGGTAAACCAGGTTTGGAACTCTATTAGACCTAGAGACAACGAAGTTCCTTGGGCTGATGTGGTGTGGTTTCGTTCGTGTATTCCTAAACATGCGTTCATTATGTGGCTGATTTTTAAAAAGCGGTTAAAGACACAAGATTGTTTGGCAATTTGGGACAGAAATAGTGCGCTGGATGCTTCATGCTCTCTTTGTGGTACGCAACCGGACTCTCATGATCACTTGTTTTTTGACTGTACGTTTTCGCAGCAGGTTTGGAGTAGTGTGATGCATATGGCTCGGCTTGAAGGGACTGGTCCGGATTTCGGCTCTATTTTCTCGAGGCTTTTCCCTATTGCTAAGCGTAGTTCGTCGCAAAGTTGCATTGGCAAACTGGTTCTGGCGGCTGCTGCTTATTTTATTTGGCGTGAAAGAAATGCTCGTCTTTTTAAAGGTGTAAAGAAGTCCGTCCAGGAGGTAGTCGATGGTATTGTCTCTACTGTTCGGTTGAAGCTTATGTCTTGTCGTTTAAAGAAGTCTAAGGATGCTACGATTTTTGCGCATCTTTGGGAGATCCCTCAGTCCATCTTGATTTAGTCTTAATGTTTTGCTTATGTACGATTAGATGGTTCTTTCCTATTGGTGTTATAGGTTACGTTGAGGTTGTTAGGTTCTCATATGGCATGTCATATGAGTAGAGGCTGTTCGAGCTGTGTTGGCTTGAGGTTAATGTGACATACGGTCACATTCCATTGTACTTAACTGATTTTTTGGTGTTATATATTTTACCGGGGAATCACCCCTTTACCCAAAAAGGCAGAGAGGTTTTGGTTGATTCTATTTTGAGATAAAAGGTTGGTTTAGATTGGTGTTGTGAGATCTTGGTTGTGTGTGAGTCGAGTTCGTTGATTGTTGAGTTGAGGGTGTTCGAGTCTTATGTTTGTAGATTCTATTTAGGTGTCGAGTGGTATAGTATTTGTGGTCTGTTTTAGTTGTCGAGTCTGTTGGTTGTGTTTGGGTTTTGTTGGTAAGAGTCTTGGGCAGATTTGTGAGTCGAGTATCGACTTGGGTTAATTTTAGTCAAGTGTCAAACCATAGGAATGTCACAAACATAAAAACCATCGGAATGTCAAAACAAAAAACACCATCAGAATACTTATCGGAATCAACCATTAGAATATCTATCGGAAAAAGTATCGGAATGAGTGTCGGAAAGAGATTTGTCGGAAAGTTAAAACTTGATATGTATCGGAATACAAAACTTGTAACCGTCGGAATAATAACACAACTTGTGACCGTCGGAAAAAGGGTCGGAATGTAAACCCTTTTCCGACAGAAACACAGACAAACACTGAATGAAATAGAAGTTGATAAAAAGGAATAAAAAACTGATATTTTATAGATTTTGTGACAAATCCCAAATCAAGACAAGAAAAACACAGATCGAGACAAAAAAGGCAGGTATAAAAAGTATTTAATAACTGAAAGAGATTTTTTCCGTGACAAATTGTGAATATAAAATTCAAAAGTAAGAATAAAATTATACCAAAACAATACTTAGATCAAAAGTAATACCGGATTTGGAAGCGAAAGAAAAAAATTTTGACCACAAAATCAATAGATAAAACCACGCCAATCCTAAGATTCAACCATAGCTCTTGATACCAATTGTAGGTCTAAAGTTTCTTAGGATTTAGCAATGTTATGATTTATCTATTGAATGAATGGAGAAGAAAGAACTAGAGAGAGAAAGGTAGAGAGAGAAAGGAGAGAGATGAGAAGAAAGATGGAATGTGTATGAAATAACAAAGTGTTCAAACCCTCCTAACATGCTAGGAGGGGCTTTATATAGCCACCCTACATGTGGGCTTTGGTGGGGTATATGTTAATACATTAGATCACGAGCCCAATACTTGAATCTATCTTTGGAGTGACAGATCATTTCTAAATACGTAAAAACGTATTTCCAACAATCTCCCCCTAAGGGAGGTCACTCCAAGTTACAATGTCCTAAATAGTCTATAGCTCGTGATCTATGCTAACAAAGATGTGACCGAGACTTTCCTTGGAAAAATGTATTTCCAACAATGTGGAACATGAAGTCACGAGGAGGCAAATATCACAAGTGATGAATGCACAAGGTCAAGGCAAGGAAACATGCTCAAGACTAAAGTCAAAGATCTCATCAGCATATTCACAAGAACAATATCGAAGACTCAAGCATAGTATGCCAGGTTTAAGATTTTGTAAAATGGTGTGACCTCCCTTAGGGGGAGATTGTTGGAAATACGTTTTTCCAAAGAAAGTCTCGGTCACATAATTATTAGCATAGATCACGAGCTATAGACTATTTAGGACATTGTAACTTGGAGTGGCCTCCCTTAGGGGGAGATTGTTGGAAATACGTTTTTATGTATTTAGAAAGGATCGGTCACTCCAACGATATACTCAAGTATTGGGCTCGTGATCCAATATAGGCCATATAGCCCACATGTAGGGTGGGCTATATAAACCCCCTCCTAGCATGTTAGGAGGGGTTGAACACTTTGATATTTCACACTTTCCATCTTTCTTCTATTTCTCTCCTTTCTCTCTCTACCTTTCTCTCTCTACCTTTCTCTCTCTAAATTCTTCCTTTTCCATTCCATTCATTAGATAAATCAAACATTGCTTAATCCTAAGAAACTTTAGACCTACAATTGATATCAAGAGCTATGGTTGCATCTTAGGATTTACGTGTTTTGATATATTGATTTGGTGGTCAAATTTTATTTTTCTTTTGGTTCTAAATCTGATATAACTTTTTATCTATTGATTTGGTATTATTTTTTTAATTTTGAAGTTTACTTTAACAGTTTAGTCTCAATTTGTCACTGTTCTTTGTCTAAAAAATATCAGTTTTTTATTTATAGTTATTTTATCAATTTTTGTCTTAACTGTCTTTTTGTTTTTCTTTTTCGGATAAACTTTCCTTTACTCTCTTTCTTTTACATATTCCGATACTCTTTCTTTTTTATAGTATTGTTTCTGTCGGAAAAGGGTTTTGCATTCCGACACTTATTCCAACCCTTTTTCCGACGGTTACAAGTTTTGCTTATTCCGATAGATTTCAAGATACCACTTTCCGACAGATCTCTTTCCGACCACATTCCAACGGTTTTCCGATAGATATTCCGACTGATTTTTCCGATATACATTCTGATGGTTTCAATATTCCGACACTGGTGTTGTGACATTCCTATGGTTTGATATTCCGATCGACCACCTATCTCAAAATACACCCTCTCTCGAATCCAACATCACAACAAAACAAACTCAAAACTCAAAAACCAACTCTAAATAAAACAAACCAAAACCACTCTCGACTCCCCCAAAAACACAGTCTTGACTCCCACAAACAACTTGACTCGACTCAATACGACTCGACACACCAAAAAACCGACTCAAGACCAATTGTTTTTTCTCTCTCCACAATCAAGTCTCCAACCTCGACCCAGCCTCCAACATCACTGAAACACAAACCCAAAACTCAACATCACCGAAAAACATAAATTATAACAATCTCAGATTTGTTCAAAATTATATATCTTTTTAGATCTTATCTTTTTGAACATAAAACATCATTGATTGGTGTTTGGTTTTACCCAATATTAATTTTTTTTCGAAATCAGAGAATGAGTAAGAACATGCATGTTAATTTTGTTTAATAATTTCGATTTTTCTTACTCATCACGAATTTAAATCAAGCAACTGACTCCCTTACCCGAGACCTTTATAAAAAGATCATGAAGCAATAGCTTCTTCATCTTCTTGTTTGGTTTGAATTGACAAGGCGTGTGGTTGGCTGTTAGTCAAAAAATCAAAAGGATTCGTCTGGTGATTCGTATATTCGGTATACTTATCTGGTTTTGATAAGAACTTGCATTAGATTTATTGATTGGCTGTTGTGAGAATTATTTACAGGAGAAATAGGGATGAAGGATTTATATGTGAGTTAACTTTTGAGATTTGTAAAGAAAAGGTTGAAGACGGTATGAACAAGGAGATGGGGGGAGGGATGTTTTGAGTAAAATAAGGATTAGGTTAGATATGTGAGTGACATTTAGGGTATTGTTTATTATATACCCCTACAAACTCGTGAGTGGACCAGGTGTTCACTTCTAGTTGGGATTTACACGTGTAGACATATTGTGTACCGTTCTTTCGTTCTCTTAAAATATTGTGCAAAGTTTCAGAGTAATTATTCTGTGTAACTTGGGCTGTTTGGACTGGGTTTGGTTATTATCAATTGGGCTGGCAAGTTTATAGTTACTGAAATTCTAATGGGCCGAAGATTGCTTTGATATTTCGACATAAATTTTGTGTTGTCATAAACTTTGTGTATTAAGTGTGTCCTATTTGGTTATAATCGAGGTTTGACAAGGTAATGAGAATTTAATTTCTCGATTTCTACACGACTTATAATCTCCTATATTGTGCTTTCGACAACAAACACCAATATTTTCTTTCATTGATTGAGTATTAATCCTTATTTTACATCGAACTTCAATGGAGTCTTTGAATTCGACTCTTGAAGAGGAGAATCGGATCAAATGAAAGTTAAAGCTAGAGAAAGTAGAATGACTTTATTTCTACCACTTCGGGCCCATCTGTCAAAGAAGGAAGCAGATTTGTGACGCTTCGGTCAAGATCGTACCATTTTCGTCCACCAAATGCTCCTCAAATTTAACAAACTACTAGATCAGATCAACAAAGAAGACATTAATCAAATTGAATCCTCACATTCACTTCAAGTTCTAGAGCAACATTTGTCGAGTTTCTTTTAGTTTGATCCTGCCAAGGTTGAAGCTTCAACGATCTGCCAGTCATTCCTTGAAGACACACAAATCGAGGTTAAAGACTTCAGTGATAGATTGCTCAATATCATGAAATCTATTGCACTTTTGATTTATGAAAGTTCACAACTTCAACTAGAGCATGATAGTGGAATACAAGAAAATCCGATGCAGATGCCAGAGAAAACAAATGGTCTTACGGATTACTCAAAGGAGACCACCTCGGTTAACAATGATAGCAGCGTCATTGCATCACGACAACATGATTCAAGCATGCATGACGAAGAGCCCATTGTTGGGGTACAATTGAATACTGTATCTAACAATGATTTACAGCATGTTGAGCATTCCGACCCTATCTATGTCGAACATGGGATGGAAAAGAGTGATAGCAATACCACTTCTGATTCATCCGATGTGAATCATTATGAGGGAGAAAATGATCAGAATGCTAAAGATCATGATATGTGCTTTATGACTGCTACATTAACCAATTCTTCTTCTAAGATTGAAGAGCTTGAAATGATTTTAGCTCAGCAATCAAAAGAGCTTGAGGATGCCAAAATTGAATTTTCGAAGAAAACGGAGAAATTTGAAACATACTTGAAAAACTTGAAAAGTCAAACGTTGTTCTTGAACGAAAATTGGATCAAACAAATTCTAGATTCTAAAGCTGAAAAGGATAATCTTTTGAAACAAATTAAGTTGCTTGAATCTAAATTAGCATACCAAGATGAATTGCTCAAAGAGAATGAGACTTTAAAGGCTCAAGTTCAGGAAAAGGTTTTTGCAATAGCAGCTCTGAAAAATGAGCTGAGGAAAACCAAAGGAACTAGTGTGGACACTAAGCTTGAAAAACCATCAATCTTGGGGAAACCGCCTCAAATACTATCCGTTAGACAACCGACTGCATTTAGATCCAAGCGACCACAATCCTCGAGACCGTGGTTTGCCTCCCAAGTTGATTTGGCTCATATTTTTATAAAGTCACTCCACCAACTAGGGCCATTGTGACTAAAACAGCTTTTGCTAGACCTAATCACATGATTGCATCTAGTCTCTCTAGACATAATCCAAAGAACACGTCTCGAACTAGTTCAAATGTCGTTTGCCATACATTTGGTCTAAGGGAAACTAAGCAAAAGACACAAGTAAGAGATAGGAATTTCAAACCTAGTCATATGCCTTCTAGTTTACCCAACACTGCTAACCGTAGCATGTCAAATCCTAGGAGCATCAATCAATCATCTAGGAATTCTGGATCTTATTCAAACATTAAATATGCTACTTGTAAAACATGTAGGAAATGTGTCTTTAAAGCCAATCATGATTCCTGTATCAAAAAAATTACTTAATTAGGTAAGCTCCCGTGCTAGACTTAAATCCCAGTAGGTAGCTAAAATCAAACCCATTTGTAAAATGTGACGCCCCCCTGGTATAACTTTCACTCTTGTAGGAAACGAGTGCCCTTTAACTAAGATAGTCTCTAATTCTACTAAGACTAATAGGGAGGAAATTGAAAAGGAGGATACATCACTTAAGCCTGAACTTAAGGTTTTCTATATAAGGAAACGTTTGCCAGCTAAGACAAGTGAATCATCTCCTCAGGTCACCTCTAGCACAAGAAAAGAAAACTGTGAACCCCCACTTGCTTCTAAGATAGATATCGTTAACCCATATCAAAGCATGCAAATTCCTAATGAGAATACAAGTACCAAAGAGGATGTTCCAAAGAACGAAGCGGTCCAATCATTGTATACCATTCAATTAAGGACACTCTCAGAGTTTGGTTGCTGAAGAAGCTGAGATCTAAGAAACAAGTGTCTCAGGGGATTTGCAGTTAAGCTTACAGTGTACAAGGACTTACAGTCACATTACAGTCTGTAACTCGATCTTCAAATAAAGGAAAGTTTATCGCCGATGATAAACTTATCCTTACAACGAGAAATTAATTTTTCTCTGGCATGAGCTTATATAAAAAAAATTCCAAGTTTTTAAGCTCATGTACAAAGGCTCATCGTTAAATGTCAGACGATGACCCGATCTTCATATAAAGGAAAGTTTATTGCCGATGATAAACTTATCCTCAAAAAACGAGAAATTATTTTTTTCTCGGTCACGAGCTTATCCTAAAACCATTCAAAGGTTTTAAGCTCGTGTATTTGGTTTATTTTTAAATGTCAGACAATGACCCGTTCTTCAAATAAAGGAAAGTTTATCGCCGTTGATAAACTTATCCTCATTAACGAGAAATTAAATTTTCTCGGACACGAGCTTACCTTTAAACTATTCAAAGGTTTTAAGCTCGTGTAAATGGTTCATTGTTAAATATCAGACGATTACCCGATCTTCAGAGAAAGGAAAGTTTATCGTCGATGATAAACTTATCCTCACAACAAGAAATTAATTTTCTCGGGCATGAGCTTATATTAAAAACATTCGACGTTTTTAAGCTCATGCACTATGACTTACAATTAAATATTAGATTGTAACTCGGACTTCAATTTTAGGAAAGCTTTTCTTTAAAGATAGCTTATCCTCCTAACGGGAAATTAAATTTTCTCGGTCATGAGCTTGTATTAAAACATTCCAAGTTTTAAGCTTAGAAAGGAAAGTGTATCTTTTAAATAAGAAAAATGTTTCCTCATAACGAGAAATTCATCTTTCTCGGTCATGAGATTTATATTAAAACATTCAAAAGTTTTTTAAGCTCATGAACACGACTTCTAAGTAAATGTCAACTTAGGACTCGTTCTTTAGTTAAAAGGAAACTTTATCGCCGATGATAAACTTATCCATAACAACAGGAAGTTTACAACTTCTCGGATTTGAGCTCATTTTGAAAGATATTCAACATCTTAATCTCAAGTAATTGGTTTTCAAAACTTTGAACACAATTTTTCGAGAATTTCTCAAAAAGGTTTTTCTAAATCTTTCAAAATTGTGTGTTCAAAAATGTTTTGATAAAAAGAGCATGTCGTCTGGGATCGATAATATTTACGATAATAGAAATATCATTCAGTAATGACACGGGGTTGTAAATAAAGTTCGAGCAGAAGTTCAAATGTTTTAAAACATGCTCAAAATGGCTTGCTATTATTTCAGATAGTAACCCTCTTTTCATATTAAAGTCAAGCATTTCACCGGAAAGCTTTGACTCAACAACGGGAATTAATTTTCTCGGGCATGGTTTACTTTATAACCATGTAAGGGATTGTGTTTACGTAATAACGCAATCTAACATGAATTTATGTACGTGTCATTGCATTTATTTGTTAAAACAAGAGAAATCTTGTTTTTATGAAGTTATCATCTCCACCAACCGTAGCAATTTACAATTGATATCTACATACTCGATGATGCGACTACTCAAACGGCGACTACAGCTCTTTCAATAGAATACGGGTCAACAATTGAGGGGGAGAAATTGTCCAGCATTCAGAATCTTTGAAGCCGAAAGTGCCAAGTTCACATGTTGGTGTCAAGATAACGATATCAATCGTACACATGGAGTCAATAAATAACTTCAGACGTGATGAGGCGACCAACATTCGTGAACAAGAACCATGTGCTTCTTTCATATGATGTTCTCCATCATTCAGGTCCAACCTCATAAATCGCTAATCTTGTGAATACATTATCATATATGATCTTTGCATGTGATAAGTACCTTACATTTGTGTTTAAAAGGTACTTCATTAGCGTTTCAAGTACACCCTCATTAATTTGAGGGGGAGCTTGTGTAAAGAAATTGGATTTGCACTTTTCTTCCTAAATTTTCTTAAATTTTTATTAAATCAATTGATATTAAAAACATCGATTGGGTTAATATTTTTAATATGGGGGAGAAAATGTGATTTAATAATGAGATCAATCAATTTAATGGTTTGACTTAATGTGTCGGCTCATCCCGACATGTGCGAAATGTTTTCGAATATCGTGGCATATGTTAAGGGGGAGCAAAATGGATTTGGATATCAGAATGGATTTCATGGTGACATATACTTACCCACAACATCTCTATTCACGACGGTGACGATTGTGGTGACATAAGGATGGTAGGATAGGTAAAGTCCAATGATTCTTCTAAAACCAGAGGAATCTTCCCAAGGACATTCCATAGCTAGAAATAGTAGTCCTTAGGAAAGATGGAGAAAGATTGTGAACGTAGTTGAATGCCGACCAAGTACTTAAGTTAGCACTGGAATAATCACAACAAGGTGCTAGTTATGACGTATTGGTAAGCATTGAAGGGGTTGAAGAATGAAAAAGAATTGTAAAGATAAAGGGTGAAAAGAAAGAAGCCCTCCTTACAACATAGGCAGAAACCGGGTCAACACATATGCTATTGAGATCATTTTTAATGATGCTCGATATTGAAGATAGACATCATGGACCCAGTGATGCAATGCACAACCCAACCCAGCTAACTCAGATACTCTCAAAAGGTATTTGTTTTAATCACACAGAGATCAACATGTCTTCTATCGATTTATTCACTCCGAATAATTTGGTATTGAAATGGTGGCACTCCTCTCCAGCTTCCGATCACTAAAATCTAAAATGCACGATCGAGTCTAGAGCCATTTGAGATCATCAAATATCTCATTAGGACACACTTTCATAATTCCTTGCTTCTTCACACATTGTGAAAAGTAAGAAAGATCTTAAGAGTCCTACGCAAAATCTTCATGATCTTGCCTGAACATCCGAGTAATTCGAAAGTATTTACACTGAAGATGGATGATGAGATGGCATTTATACATGATCTCATCGTTCTTTCGGGCTTTAAATGCATAAAAATGTCATAAAATACCATATATATGCTTGTGTTTGTTTACTTGTGTATTTTAGGTATGGATATCGTGAAAAAGACAAAAGATCACAAGATACAAGGAAAAACGGACACGAGAAACGAAGCCGTACAAAGAACCGGGCCCTAGATCATGATTTATCCAACAAATACCCTTGAAGACTTGAAGACATGCAAGATTGATTCTCATTGAATGAAGAAATGACACTTAAAACCCTTGTATATTGATAATTACAAGTTTGGTCCCTTAAGTTTGTCAAAATTACACAAATGGTCCTTCAACTTTGAAGAAATGACAAGTTTAGTCCCTCAACAACTCTAAATTATCATTAATGGTCCCTCATGAAGCCAAAGACACATTAAAGACCTTTGAAGATCAACATTGTCCAAGATCATCCCTTGAATTATCTCAAAATGGCAAAAACAACCATTTGAAACCTTTTTCCAAAGTTTTGTGCCAAAATTGCCAAAGTCTGAAAGTTGTCAACAAAGGAATTGGGCGCTGACACATTTTTAAACACAAATGAAAGAAGAAAAGAAGAAGGAGGGCCAAAGCTGCCAAGTTTAGAAGTTTAAACTCAATAAACACGCGCCAAACAATTACCCTCCCCTAAATTCGGATCAAACTCTTTTACTGTAGCACGTATGAACCCAGAATTAACTTTTTACCATCAAGGGGTTAATTCAAATTAGGAGTTCATACGTGTGATTCACCTAAGGCTAAACCTTTCCCCACATTAATTCCCTCTTCTCCACTACTCCTTGGACCCCACACCCCAACCCGTTCACCCAATCACATCACACCCTCCTCTCCAAGTCATCCTATGTGGCAAAATCAACAGCTAAGGATTCTTGCTTCATTCCAAAGCTAAAATGGACAGCCAAGATCAATTTGGACAGCTCACAACCAAGAAACGTCTAGAAGACCTCGAGGACAAATGTGGAATTTCACTTTTAGGGTTTATGAATAGTGTTAGCCAGGCATTTGCCTATAAAAGGAGACCTCAACATGTGAGAGTCCCTTTGTTCCAGTTTTAGGCTATCAATCTTTGTAATTCCTTTTTAAGTTAATAAAATTTGAATTTCTTAAAATTTTGAATTCTCTTTTGTGATTGATTAAAAGTTGGTGTTAGAATAGCCTAAATCTGAGTTCCATTTGATTGTTAAGACCTTCCTTAATCTTGTGGTTAAGGCACGTCTTGGTTTATAAGGTTTTCAAGGTTCAAAAGCCTTGAAATCCTAGTTTCTGATTTTGGTTATCATTGTGTACTAACCCTTAGCCATAAGCCTTGAGCTCCTTCAAGCTTGTTGACACCAAGCCTGGGAAGAGGTCTAAGCCTTTGGTTGAGTTGTTTGCTGTTTTTTGTTGAAGACATATCATAATCAAAGCCTTGTTCTACTTTGAACATCAGCAGGCTTTGATCTTCTTCTTTGAAGTACCTTGGTCTTGTTCTAGTTGTTGAACAAGGTCCAAGGAGCATAGCTGGCCCTCCTAGGATGTTGTGGAGGGTAGGTATAATCTCTTGATTAAGTTTCCCCTAAAAATTTCATGTTACTGCCTGTTTTGGATTTGGTGCTTTGATTTTGAGTTCTTGTGTTTAAGGTTGTGATTTTTGAGTTTGATTCTGTTTGTTGCTACCTAGTAAGTGTTTTTGATCATTAAAATCAGTAGGTTATTAGTAAAAATCACAAGTTGCTTTGTTAAGTAGTTGATTAAGGGGTGTTTAGGTCAACTGCTTGATTTGGATTTGTGGTGTTTTGAGTAGTTGTTTGTTGTTGCTATCTGCTAGAACTTGTTTATCTGATATACTTGGTTGCTTTGCTGCACATTTTGTGGTTTGAAACACATAGATTCATAGATTGGGTATAAAATCTTGTTTACTTGGTGAATTTGACTGAAATTTAGGGGACACCTAGATCTAATCATAGACTAGGGATAACAAGTGTTAAATCTAGGTTAACAACACCAGGGAAGTAGATTTGAGTGCCTGAAATTGGATCTAGTGTCAAATAGATCAGCAAAATAGTTTCTGCATATGCACCTTGTTCATCAGTAAATTTTTGTGCTTTGATCTTGTTGTTTGCTTTGATTCAGTGTTTGTTATAAGTTGATTTGTGCTTATTCATAGTTAATAGCTTGTGTATGCATCCTGTTAAGTTTGGTTGGCTTATTCTTGCTTAATCTGCTTATTACTGCATAACTGCTTATTTTCCATGTCTGTGTTGTATCTGGTAACTGTTTGATCATTTGTGGCTTATTGTGTGAACCAATTTTGGATTTTCTTATTGCTATTGACTCCTTGTGGTTCACTGATCACAAGGGTGCCCTTGTTTCCAATTGAATCCAACTAAAACTCTCTAAAAAGCTTAGTCAAATAGTCAAAGCAGTGGGAACTACTTTCCCCTGCTGGTTACCACTACTAGTGTTAAATTGGTTTCAGCTTATCAATAAGCTATAATAGCTTATTTTAACCAGCAATAACTTGGATTTTGTAATAGGTGCTCATTATTTGACCCATTTGTTCATACTGGAGCATTTGGTGGGTTGACTTTAGGGTTTGACTAGAAAACCAACTTAATTGACTTTTTCATAAGTGCTTATTGGCTTATTCTGGCTTATTGGTTTTGCTTATTGAAATTTTGTTGATTGTTTTGGCTTATTGAGTCCATTTGTGATCTTTTGCAAGTTGAATCAAGTCCTGAGGTGCCTTATTTCTCAAAAACGACTATTTTGTCTTTTAGTGAAATAATACTTTGCTTATTTCTGGCTTATTGAGTGTGCTTTTTCAAAATTTCTTTTTACAGATCTCATAAGCATCCCAAAAGAAGGTTGTGTGTCAAATTAGAGCTTATGGCATTAGCTTATTGCTTAATGGGCTAAAAAGCCCAATAAGAATAAGCTGTTTGCTTATTAAGCTGTGATAAGCTCACATTCAGCTTTTGGGCCTTTAAAGTTTTGTACTTAGAATTAAATTTTGAGTCAGATAGGGCTTTTACAAGTCAATTGGGCCAAGTTTGACTTTTTGGGCTAAAAAGCCCATTAAGGTTGACTGTTTTTGGTTTTGGCCCATTTGAGGGCCCAATAGGGGTATTCTGGTCATTTAACTTTGATTTTCTGTTTATTTAGGTTAAAATAAACTAGTTTGCAAGTTTTTAGAATTTTTTATAATTTTTAGATTTTTAATAATATTTTAATATTATTTTATTACTATTTTTCAAATTTCACATTTTCCAACTTTTTACATTTTTCTTAGCTTAAATACATTAAAATAGGAATTTAGCAACTTTTAGAATAATTTTATCACTCTTAGATTAATTTTTATAATTATTTTAAGTTTTAATAGTTTTTAAATCATTTTAAATAGTTTTTATTAGTTTAAAAATTTCTAAAAAAAGTTTTTAATCTTTTTAGGTCATTTTAGAGGTTTACCAATTGAAAAATCTTTTTGGGCTTTTTGATAATTTATTTGATTTTTAGGGCTTTAATTAGCATTTAAAAATTGAATATTTAATTATTTAAAAGGTTTGAAAAAGTTTTGATCATTTGTAAACTCTTAGTTTATTTATTTTGATTTTTGGTGATTTTTTGGTAATTTTTAGAATTAATTTTTATTTTTGTGGTTTTTACGGTTTTACGTTTTGTCGTCGTAATATTATTTTCACGTCTTCGTCATCTTCTTTTCTCATCTCCTTCTAAACCAATATTAATCTCAAATCATCAACATCTTAGTCACACACATATACCTCCTTGGGAAACGAACTTGGAACTTCATAAGGGTCATTAACACTTGGTTTTTCCTAAAATCATTTGTTCAATACTTACCGCTTTTACGCTCCTTTTCCTAAAGGACGCATTTTACCACAATCAATGGAAATCCTCTTGAGCGAATATCAAAAAGCTCATGGTAGGTGACTTGTGCGATTCTTTATGAATCAAACTTGTGATAACTGGAAAGCAACAGTGGTTTAATTCTTAACTGAATTTAAACACGTTCCAGGCCTCTACGCAATATCTTAGTGGTCTTGCCAGAACACTCAGAGTGATACCTTAATGTTCACAGTGATGAGTGAAAATCCTTCTATTGTTAACCTCAAACAACACTTGGTAGGTAAGTTGCAAGATTCTATACGAATCAAGCTCGTGAAAACTGGAAAGCAACGATGGTGTGGTTCTTAATTGAATTTCACTTGTTCCAGGAACATGAATTGACGGATTCAAATCATGCGGATAATATTATCCAAATGATTCACTCTTTATGTTCGCATTCAGCTTTAGACGGTCGAATAAAGAGAACGGGTTTACCCGCGAAATCTTGTCAATGAGATCTTTAATCAGAGCTACCTGTCACAAGTACGATATTTTATATTGTCCAACGGTCTTCACCGATCGGAGGTAAAATGCTACCGAATTAGAATGAAATGTTCAAGGCCATTTCATCCGTGTATATGTTTTGTTGCTAACAGTCTTATGCAGCGTAACAAGAAGGTGGCATTGCGGTGTACAATCCAGAAGAAGTTGTCACCACATGCTTATACTGTATGCACTTAATACTTCAACAGATTCAAGAAAGTCTAAAAGTCAAGTCTTACGCTGTATCAAACTCTGAAGCTTTCAAGAATTTATAAAAGTATAAGTATGTGGAACATGAAGTCACGAGGAGGCAAATATCACAAGTGATGAATGCACAAGGTCAAGGCAAGGAAACATGCTCAAGACTAAAGTCAAAGATCTCATCAGCATATTCACAAGAACAAGATCGAATACTCAAGCATAGTATGCTAGGTTTAAGATTTTGTAAAATGATGTGACCTCCCTTAGGGGGAGATTGTTGGAAATACGTTTTTACAAAGAAAGTCTCGGTCACATCATTATTAGCATAGATCACGAGCTATAGACTATTTAGCACATTGTAACTTGGAGTGACCTCCCTTAGGGGGAGATTGTTGGAAATACGTTTTTACGTATTTAGAAAGGATCGGTCACTCCAACGATATACTCAAGTATTGGGCTCGTGATCCAATATAGCCCATATAGCCCACATGTAGGGTGGGCTATATAAACCCCCTCCTAGCATGTTAGGAGGGTTTGAAGACTTTGATATTTCACACTTTCCATCTTTCTTCTATTTCTCTCCTTTCTCTCTCTACCTTTCTCTCTCTAAGTTCTTCCTTTTCCATTCCATTCATTAGATATATCAAACATTGCTTAATCATAAGAAACTTTAGACCTACAATTGGTATCAAGAGCTATGGTTGCATCTTAGGATTTGCGTGTTTTGATCTATTGATTTGGTGGTCAATATTTTTTTCCTTTTGGTTTTAAATCTGATATAACTTCTTATCTATTGATTTGCTATTATTTTTTTACTTTTGAAGTTTATTTTAACAGTTTAGTCTCAATTTGTCACAGTTCTTTGTCTAAAAAGTATCAGTTTAGCATAGCTCTGATACCAATTGTAGGTCTAAAGTTTCTTAGGATTTAGCAATGTTATGATTTATCTATTGAATGAATGGAGAAGAAAGAACTAGAGAGAGATATGTAGAGAGAGAAAGGAGAGAGATGAGAAGAAAGATGGAATGTGTATGAAATAACAAAGTGTTCAACCCCTCCTAACATGCTAGGAGGGGGTTTATATATCCACCCTACATGTGGTCTTTGGTGGGCTATATGTTAATACATTAGATCACGGGGCCAATACTTGAATCTATCTTTGGAGTGACCGATCCTTTCTAAATACGTAAAAGCGTAATTCCAATAGTACCTACACACAACAAGATGTAAACTAGTAGATACATTTCAAGAGTAAATCTAAAATGCATTAATACTACTAATTTAAGTAATATACAATATTAACATTTTAAAAGGCTTATTTAAAAAAAATAGTTTTGACCAATGAAAAACTTTAGTACAACTTAACCTTCTAATTTGAGGAGACAATGGATCGATCCAAGTTTTAAAGTACAATATACTTTATAGATCTTGTGTCACCCTCGCTCTGATACCAATTGTAGAAACTAGAAGGGGGGGGGGGGGGGGGGTTGAATAGTTTCTCATCGGTTTATCTCCTAATTAAAATTCCTTTCAATTAGGTGAGTGCACAAAACTATCTTTTACTTGAAAGCTAGTTGCATAAAGATTAGGTTTAATTCTAATGCATTAACAATGTATAGTAAGTGTAGTGATAATGAATGTAAGTAAAGAGTAAGGAAAGAAACAACCGAGTAGGAAGACACCAAGATTTATAGTGGTTCGACAACGAGGCTCTATCCTCGTTCCTACTCCACTCCTCGAGTACACCTTACTCGAGATTTCCACTATATCCACAAGCTCCCTTTTTGGCGGAGAAAACCTTACAACGTCGCTTACATTATTTTCCGACACTAAGCTAAATGTCGAGACCTAATCTTAGCTAGGACCAATCAACACAACGTCGCCCACTTCACTCTTTTACAACACAAGGCTAGATGTCGAGTTCTAATCTAAAGGTAGAACCAATCTTCACAACGTTGCCTACTTCTCAATTTTCTGACACAAGGCTAGATATCGAGTTCTAATCCAAAGCTAGAACCAATCTTCACGACTCTTCACTTTGAAGCTAAGTGAGAACTTCACACAACACAACTACATATTACTTTATAGTTTAGTGAGAACTCACAAGACACAACCACATCACTTTATAGTTTAGTGAGAACTCACAAGACACAACCACATCACTTTATAGTTTAGTGAGAACTAACACAACTAATTACAACTCAACTAATCATATCCAAGTACACAGATGTAGCTTGAATCTACACAACATAAATCCAAGCACACACATGTGCAATAGATGTACACAACTCTAATCCAAGTATTCACAAATAACTTGTATGAACACAACTACTCCAAGTATTCACAAATACATGGGATTTACACAAGACACAAATAAACAAATGATGAACATGACTAGATCTTTAGAAGGAGGTGATCTTCATCAATGCTACATCTTTAATCACATCACAAGTGTTTGAGTGATCTTTTCTTTGGACAAGGTAAAGAAGGAGATCGAGAGGATAATCATGAGTAAACATACTTAACACATTAAGTGATCATTTACAAATGACTAGGATTAGAAACGAGAAAGAAGGCTGAAGAACATGTCTAAAAAGGGTTAATGAGAATGCAGATTTGATTCACTATTTATAGGACAAAACATCCTACGGCTATATCTGCCTGCGGTTCCTTATTGGAGCCCGCGGTTCCTTATCGAAAAGGAACCGCCATAGGTTCTAAGGTACCGTTGGCGTAGACTCCGCTCCTTTTTGTCTTTTAGTGAATTAAAAATATCTGAGGCTGTTTAAACCTTCAAAGGATATTCTTATGGCATATGGAATATGCCATATACAAATTTTCATTTTCGTTTTACTAAAACATTTCTTAAAAAGAAAGTTTATTAAAAATATTTTGTAATGTTTGACAAAAGTGAGTTTTAAGGCTAATCACTTTTATGATCACTAAGCATGATTAAGATATGTTAGTGTAATGATTATTACCTTGATGATAGTGTTTGTTAGATAATTCGTTTTATGATTGTGTTTGACAATAAATGTCTTTGTAATTTGTCGTGATCAAAACTAAGAAATATTAATTAATACTAACAATGTTTTTAGGCATTGCTTTGCATTAACAGACTTGAAAACCCAAAACTTTGATTTAATAGGCTAAGTATCCATTAGTTTCACATCTTTGAGATTTTACAATATGGAGAACAAGAGATGATAGAGTTGATCAGTTTTGAGTTTAAGTCTTCCTTGTATAAGTATTTTTGTGTTTGATTCTTTCTCCTGATATTTATTTTTCACGCTTGAATATTTAATTGTTTAATAAATGAAGTTTTTAGCGGTTTGAGTTCAATATCTTAACTCGTAACTCCTTCTTTTTCTTCCCTTGTAATTAAAGTAAGAACACATTGAGAGTGTCAGCGTCATGGAATTTTTGATCATGGGATTGTAGAAATCTGGATTACTATATATATCATTAATAAAGAAGAATATATAAAAACATGTTCTCTATGAGCCTTCAGATGGGAGTCATGTAGCACTAGCCTTGTCATTAGAGCCTTAAGGTGTATGGCATGGTGACGTGTTTAATAAAAATTGCTTCATCATTATGAGCCTTAGGGTGGGATGGTGAATATCAATTCCCTTGTTTATGTCCAAGGAGCCTTAGGGTGTGGATCATAAATAAGGAGCACTTTTACATCTTAAAGAACCTCAAGGTGTATGATGTATAATGTAAGAGATTTGCATAGGTTCAATTGTTCGTTCTCGGTATCTTCTCGAATTGATTTCCGGTTAAGTGTGCGACTCAGTTGTTCTTGGTGAAAAGAAAGAATAGGTCGTTGAGTATCTAAAAAAATGCAAACTTTAACGTAAATACCAAAATAATAAAAGCGATAAACTAATTAAAACTTAAATAAAAGACTTTAAAAGAAATTAAGATAAAAGCTTGAAAAGTTTAAACTAAAAATAAGACTTTAAAAGAAATTAAGTAAATGACGAAAATATAAAAACTTTAAAAGTAAATGACGAGAGATTAAAACGTGATAAAAATGTAGACTTGAAAATAAAATACTTTAAAAATTAAAATAAGACAAATAAGTAAAAATAAAGCTAAGTAAAAATAAGACAAAATAATTAAAATAAAGCTAAGTAAAAATGGCGGGAAAAACAAGTTTAAAAATAAAATTGGACAAAAATGACATAATTTCGCAATTAATAAAAAAATATGAATTAATTTCGCAATAATTGCAAAATCATGCAACTATGTCGCAATACACAATCTCGCAATGCACAATGTCGCAATGCACAATGTCGCAATGCACAATGTCGCAATGCACAATGTCGCAATGCACAATGTCGCAATGCACAATGTCGCAATAATTGCAAAATCAAATCAGATTTCGCAATATTGAAAAACAATGATTTCGCAACTTGGAACAAGATTTCGCAACTTTGTAGAGGATTCAATTTCGCAATTATGGAAGAATTGCGAAATTGAATCAGGACACAATTTCGCAATTATGGACAATTACAAAATCGAATCAGCTTTTCCTAAAAACTAGGAAAACGTAAAAGTACGAGATTAAGCACTAAAATCTTAACTTTTTAAGCACAATAAGCAAAATAAAACACCAATAAGCTAACTAAAAAGCCTAGATTAATGATAAAACTTATAAAAACATTAAGAACAAGCCACGAAAATTAAAAAAGATTCAAACTTTATGTAAAAAAATAGATGAAAAAGATTTAGATTGAAAATATAAAATCAACACAAACAAAGATTATGAAAAAGATTAAGAATAAGCAAGAAGAAAGGTAGATGAGAGATTAAACAAGAAAAGTAAAGATTCAATAAAACTTACTTGAATTAAAGAGTGCAATACAAGAAATTAAAGTGCAGGAAATTAAATTGCAAGGTATGAAAATGGTGGAAGTGGTGGTTTGTCAAGCCACCCAACAACTCTCATGAAATGAAGATCTAAACTATATATAGGGAGATTAGGGAGGAGCTTAGGAAGCTTCCTCCCGCTTTCTTCTTTCTCTAATTGCATGCTTAAGTCCTTAATCTTCTTTAATCTTTTGACTTCAATGACTTTGTCTTGGGATTTCTTTAAACTCGTCTTGAATTTTCTTCATAAATAAGACTCGAGTTCTTCGGCTTTTAGTAAACTTCCGTCTTTTGACTTTTTCTTCGATAAATCTTCAGAATTGGTCTTGGACTTTCGTTCTTTTTGCTCTCTTGATTTCTTGACTTCGTCTTTCGTCTTTTTCTTCGATAAAAGCCCGTGAAATCCCGTGTTTTCTCCACTTTTCACCTTATCATCCTAAATCACAACAAAAACACAAACCACGCATAATTTCGACATAAATGACATAAAATACACGTTTTGGCTCGGTTATTATTGTAATTAAGTGTTAAAAAGGATGGGTGTTTATACACCTATCAAATCCCCTACACTTAACCATTGCAATGTCCTCATGCAATGCATTAGTTACAAAGCACGTTTACACTTTTCATCACAATCAACCCATATTGGCCTTTATTAAAAAGATAGAAAATTATAAACATTCAAAGGAAGAAAGTAATTAAAAACATACCTTAGGGTTTTGAAAATGTCATGACTGATCATCATCCTCAAGTTTTCACTTTCTTCAAACCAAGCTTAAAAACGAGATCATTGTTATTATAAGTTAGCAAACTAACACGAACTCATGTGGGCCAATTATTCACTTAGACTCCCTTATTCCTAGGTGTATCTCTTATATTTTATTATTGTCTTGAATGATCACGAGGATGCATTTTTGACTTATTTCGATAATTATTTAGGCCGAAAATAAAGTGAACGATTTAATCAATAGTTAGCTAAAGGACAAAATCTTTTAAAACTGCTTCTCGGACCTCATAAACTTCATATCTTGGCACAAATCGCTTCACGATTTGAGACCTTTCTCGGACCGATATTTGGCAGCGACTTCATACTTCAAATCTTGAGAGACTTTCATGAAATAATGGTCTTCTCTTCATAATTGAAATTTCTTCACTTGAAGTTTTTAGAGATTCTTCATACTTGGACCACGACTTCTTCATTTTTCTCCAATCTTTATTTTGGACTTTGATATACAACGATCCGCCTCCTTTTTGGACTTGGATCTATTTATCCTCATACCTTGTCAGGGCCTTTTCGGATAGACTTCTCCATGACTTTTGGGGAGTTCTTGCTTTTCGTCGTGTGTCTCGATCCTTCATATTGATTTTCGATAAATGATTCTTCACATCACTTTTGGATCTTTAGCAACAAAATTTAGTCCTCATGCCTTGTTAGGACCTTTTTGGACTCGCCAATCTTCGCATCCCGCTTCAATAAGTTATGCCTTGGCTATGAACTCTAATCCATACCGAGCATCTTTTAAACGATCTTGGGCTAAAAGCTAAGCAACTTTTCAAATCGTGCAACCTTATTTATTGCAGATAAATTTATTAACAAGCGATGGGAGAATAGGCTTATAATTAACTCACATAAATTCACGAAAGAATACCAAACTTATAATCGACTCTATCATCTCTCGTTCTCCACAGTTTAAAATCTCAAGGAATGAGACTCGTGGATGCTTAGCCTATTAAATCTAAGTTTTGGGTTTTCGGGGCATCTATAGGATCTTGCAAATTCTTAGACTTTTTCAAGTTTAGAAATCACATTTTAAAGTTCCCTTGATAAACAACTCTCTAGGATCAATTATAGGAACTTGCGAAAAGTTCTTGTTCTTAACCCGTGAGAGTTAAGACTTTCGCGTTTTAAAGTTCCCTATATAAAAGCCTAGCAAAACTTGACTTAAACACGTTAAGGATACTAGCTAGAGTAAACTTAGATAAGTAAACTCGGGTTGAGTCAAAATGATCACGACTTTGAAAAATTTAAAACCACTTTATTTAAGCAAGAAAAGAAAATAACCATAACAAAGGAAAATACAACTATACAACTAGGCCAAAATAGATTAAAAATTTTGAAAAATGTTGAAAAATCAAGTTTTCCGGTTAAAATGAGGGAAAATTCATGGAAAAGACCACTTACTTCGATAGGAGTCCCCCTACACTTGATATAAACATTGTCCTCAATGTTTAAGCATGTGGGAGTAAACTCCCCTACACTTAGGACATTGTGCACTTTGTTTAAATCTTTCTAAGGAAAGGACAACTAAAGAGATTATTTTATTTGGATGGAACGTAATTTAAGACTATTCAAGAAGAAGCGGATGTCTGTTGATCAGTTATTTCAGATTCTATGTGATACTATTCGCTTGAAGTTGATTTCTTTCCGTTTCAAGAAATTATCTACCAGGTCAAGTTTGCTGCTTGACAAATGGAGGGTGCCGAGCTCTAGATTTGTTCCATGATAGGTGTGTCGGGTGAGTGTTGTACTCTTTTTTCCTTGTCCAAGGTTTTTCCCACTGGGTTTTCTTTGGTAAGGTTTTTTAAGGAGGCAGACTCATTTGGATTCATCCTGCTCCTATCATGGTGGTGTTGGATGCTGCAGAGTGAGCGCGGTTTCATGTTCACATCTTGGTTTTTATCTAGTTTACTGTTTGTCTTCTAGATTCGGTTAGGGCTTTTGATGTTTCATAGTCTTTGTTAACAAGCTGCATGTAGCTTGAGGTTAATGTGGTATCTCAGCCACATTCCTTTGTATTTAAACGTTTTTTTGGTTAATATATTTACCGGGGTAACCCATTACCAAAAAAAAAGACAACTAAAGAGATTCCTATTTTAGTATTGGAAAGTATAAAATAGTCAATCGAAAAGAGTTTAGGATAGAACCGGGAAGAAGGGAACACAGAATCACGGTTCGTCAAAAGTCATCAAGAGTGTGTCTTTGAAGCTCTAATCCCTGCACATGATAAGAAAGAAAACAAGAAACCAACGGGGCTCCCCCTACACTTATGGTGAAAACAAGAAAAGATAGATAGATAATTGGGTTGCCTCCCAAAAAGCGCTTGTTCATATTAACCGAGTCATGAGCCTGACTCGTCCCCGAATTAAATGGTCCATGGGGAAGCCTCGAATGTAATACCGGGATCAAAGACCTTGTCCTCGTTCCCGGTTGACATCAACAAAGGAGAGGCGGGGGGATAAGTCTTAAATGGTTGAAAGGTCCTTTCCACATACGTAAAGTATGTGAAATAAAGATCCACGGGAGGTGGTGTGGGTAAAGTAAGCACATTGTCATCCCCCAAAGACAATGGAGGCTGAGCATTCGGCAAAGCCGTAATGTTATCAATGATAATAAAATCAATGTCACCTCCCGGGTCAAAGCACTCATCCTCCGTAAGAGTGGCTATAGGGGAGGATGAAAGGTGCTCGGGAGGGGGACTTGGGTCAATACCTTCAAGTAGCAAATTGTCAAGAATAATACCCCCTCCATGTCATTATCATCAATACCTGGAGGCATGGAGTGAATGTCGATTTCTTCCAGCAATGGGTCATTATCTTCAACGGGAGGAATAGATGGAGGCAAAGACTCGGAGAGAGGAGGAGAAGTCAACTCTTCAATTTGAGCAATAAGAAGGTGCACTTTCCGTAATCTATCGCGAAGAAGCACGTCTTCCACCTCATCCACAAGATCAAGTTCATCGGTGGACTTCTCGTAAGCCGGAGAGAATAAATCGTCATCGCCCGCATCTCCCGGTGGAGATTGAGACATTTCAAAAGTGAAATTCTCATAGCGTGGGGAAAAATCGTCATCACTAGGATCGACCGCTTGCGTAAGAACAACGTCGTCCTCAAGCTCCATAGTTGGTAAGTCACAAACCTCATCATCCAATAATTTGTCGAGACCAACATCACTAAGCTCATTCAACGAATCAAGATCCATAGACGCAGTAGGAACATCGAGAGTAGGAGCAGCAACTTCAGAAGATGGGTTGAAAGTGCATACAGCATCGTCGTCATCATCATCGAAATAGTATGGATACACCGGAGGAGGAGTATCAGTCTCGATATTCGATATTTGCTCTTGTTGCTGTTGCTTTTCCTCCTCCCATGCTTCTTTTATCAGAACAACGACTTCTTGAAGTTGTAAAACAATGGAGTGTGTTTCGTCGTTCAAAGTAGTGAGTTGTTGGGCAAGATGAATTCTCTGAGAGGATTGATGATTGAGGTTGGGGTGTGGGGGCTCAAAGTGTTGAAAACCTGAATTATAGCATGGTTGTGGCTCATAGTAGTTCATCGTTTGAGAAGAATTAGAACACGAGTTTGGTTCATAATAATCCATTGGTGAAGAAAACTGAGGACACGGATTTTGCTCATAATAATTCACTGGCTAACAATAAGAAGTATCGTGAGGACCCCCACAGTTGTTGCAAAACGGGTGAGGAGAAAGACTGGGTGCGTCTTGTGGATAGCTATTATCATTGTCATGATTGTACCCCGGTTCTTGCTCGTGACCATACGGGTATCGAACCTGGCACGAAACATGCCAATGAGAATCGCTTCCACAATAAATACACGGGGGAACAGGAGGTGGATTCAAAAAGGACGAATTAGTCGAGTTGCACAAGGGACAAAATCCGAATTGTGTGTTGTCGATATCGTTTCCGCACCGCTCACATGTACACCATTGACATGAGTCGTTCCCGTATAATCGTCTCCCACATCCGACGCAATGGACATAAGAATCCATAAAGAAAAATAGATAAGCAAGAAGAATATTTTTGGTGCAAAACTTTGAAAAAGAAATGCTTTTTATGATTTTTCAAATGTTTTTGGATTTTTGAAAATTTTGGACACGAAAAATAACGTTCACAAGTGAACGGATCCCAAAAGCCAACGCGTCTCTCACAAAAAACCGTTAATCCTCACGAAAAGAGCCGGCAGCGGCGCCATTTTAATGTAAGAGATTTGCATAGGTTCAATTGTTCGTTCTCGGTATCTTCTCGAATTGATTTCCGGTTAAGTGTGCGACTCAGTTGTTCTTGGTGAAAAGAAAGAATAGGTCGTTGAGTATCTAAAAAAAAGCAAACTTTAACGTAAATAACAAAATAATAAAAGCGATAAACTAATTAAAACTTAAATAAAAGACTTTAAAAGAAATTAAGATAAAAGCTTGGAAAGTTTAAACTAAAATAAGACTTTAAAAGAAATTAAGTAAATGACGAAAAAATAAAAACTTTAAAAGTAAATGACGAGAAATTAAAACGTGATAAAAATGTAGACTTGAAAATAAAATACTTTAAAAAATAAACTAAGACAAATAAGTAAAAATAAAGCCAAGTAAAAATAAGACAAAACAATTAAAATAAAGCTAAGTAAAAATGGCGGGAAAAACAAGTTTAAAAATAAAATTGGACGAAAATGACATAATTTCACAATTAATAAAAAAATATGAATTAATTTCCCAATAGTTGCAAAATCATGCAACAATGTCGCAATACACAATCTCGCAATGCACAATGTCGCAATGCACAATGTCGCAATGCACAATGTCGCAATGCACAATGTCGCAATGCACAATGTCGCAATGCACAATGTCGCAATGCACAATGTCGCAATAATTGCAAAATCGAATCAGATTTCGCAATATTGAAAAACAATGATTTCGCAACTTGGAACAAGATTTTGCAACTTTGTAGAGGATTCAATTTCGCAATTATGGAAGAATTGCGAAATTGAATCAGGACACAATTTCGCAATTATCGACAATTGCAAAATCGAATCAGCTTTTCCTAAAAACTAGGAAAACGTAAAAGTACGAGATTAAGCACTAAAATCTTAACTTTTTAAGCACAATAAGCAAAATAAAACACCAATAAGCTAACTAAAAAGCCTAGATTAATGATAAAACTTATAAAAACATTAAGAACAAGCCACGAAAATTAAAAAAGAGTCAAACTTTATGTAAAAAAATAGATGAAAAAGATTTAGATTGAAAATATAAAATCAACACAAACAAAGATTATGAAAAAGATTAAGAATAAGCAAGAAGAAAGGTAGATGAGAGATTAAACAAGAAAAGTAAAGATTCAATAAAACTTACTTGAATTAAAGAGTGCAATACAAGAAATTAAAGTGCAGGAAATTAAATTGCAAGGTATGAAAATAGTGGAAGTGGTGGTTTGTCAAGCCACCCAACAACTCTCATGAAATGAAGATCTAAACTATATATAGGGAGATTAGGGAGGAGCTTAGGAAGCTTCCTCCCTCTTTCTTCTTTCTCTAATTGCATGCTTAAGTCCTTAATCTTCTTTAATCTTTTGACTTCAATGACTTTGTCTTGGGATTTCTGTAAACTCGTCTTGAATTTTCTTCATAAATAAGACTCGAGTTCTTCGGCTTTTAGTAAACTTCCGTCTTTTGATTTTTTCTTCGATAAATCTTCAGAATTGGTCTTGGACTTCCGTTATTTTTGCACTCTTGATTTCTTGACTTCGTCTTTCGTCTTTTTCTTCGATAAAAGCCCGTGAAATCCCGTGTTTTCTCCACTTTTCACATTTTCGTCCTAAATCACAACAAAAACACAAACCACGCATAATTCCGACATAAATGACATAAAATACACGTTTTGGCTTGGTTATTATTGTAATTAAGTGGTAAAAAGGATGGGTGTTTACACACCTATCAATGTAAATGTTGCTGACTCCATTAATAAGGTCAAATCGACTTTGGAGGAATTATTGTTGCTTTAAGTAGTCCTACTAGCCATATTTCGGATCCAGGAATTTATTCCCAAAATCGTGTTAAGTTATCCTTGATGTGGGCTTTCTTTAGTGACAACGGTTTTTGAAGTCGAGGTTAGGTTTTGACTGTTGGGTTTACACTGTTTTTACCTTCATTTTTGGACTAATAATTATTAGATAAGTCAAATGAGCTTTTGGGTGAATGACATAATTTAAAATCTAGAGATACAACTAGGAATAAAGGAGATTGAGTTTAACACAAATTACTTGTATAAGTGGTCTTAACATTGGAACTTATGATTGACAATGATCTTGTTTTTAAACTTGGCATAGAATGAGTGAAAAGTCGAGGACGATGAATCGATTCGAGTTTTATGATCCTAAAAGTTATTTTCAATAATGAAAGCAATACATTATGTCTTTGTAAAATAAAGTGTCAAAAGTTGAATAAAAGTGTAGTTAGTAGCTTTATTTTATCATTACGTGAGGACACGGCAATTGCTTAGCAACAGGGAGTTAGATATTAGTGTAATTACTCATATCATTTATATAATAAAATGGACAATAAATGCATATTTTATATGAATATAGTATGGTATATGCTTGTTTGGTTGTTACATGTGTGTAGGTACCAAGATCACAAAAACCGACAAAACCGACACGAGATTTGAAGATTTTTTCAAGAGCCAAAAGATAAGTCGTTTTTATCTACGGATTCCATTTTATAAAAGTTAGTTGGGCCTTGGTGCGTCCCACTTATGCTTATTGGGCTTGGGAGCCCTTGAAATTATCCAAATTGAGCCCAAGTCAACTTTGGGTCAG
This sequence comes from Glebionis coronaria, assembly GCA_025667525.1. Classification (NCBI taxonomy): domain Eukaryota; kingdom Viridiplantae; phylum Streptophyta; class Magnoliopsida; order Asterales; family Asteraceae; genus Glebionis; species Glebionis coronaria. The sequence goes on from CM046880.1 coordinate 238,863,352, forward strand.
AGCCCATCAACAATGACAACATGTGACGGTTTTGGAGTATTATTTACATTTGAGAGAACAATTTATGTGTCCATGTTTATTAAAAGGCCCAAAGAGAAAACAAAAGGAACGAATGGAATAAGTATTTACACATCTTGGACCCAAAGCCCATGTAACATGTGATAAATAATAAGACGGTGGAAGTAATATATACTTTAGAGGTCAAAGCATTCGGTCAAAAGAAAATACACAAGGAAAAAGAGAGACGTGAAAAAGGGGAAGAACACCAAGAGCAGTATATGAACCCTAATTATCTGGGGGTTTCTCCAATAAGCAGGCAAGTGTTATCCACGCATATTTTTCAGATAATTCAGGGAAAGAAGGGTGCGTGTCTACACTCAGATTCTTAGTATTATGATCCAACGTGGCTGATTGATGCGTCACAGCTCTTTTGTGATTGGTTGATACACCTGCCACATCTGACAAGAACCAATCATCTTTTTCCACCTAATCAACAAACTAGCACAAAAGAGACAGGTTGGCGATCCGTGTGACCAAGGGCAAATCACAACCCTTGGATCATAACAAGAATGAAAGAGAAGAATGAGAAGATCATCCAAGGGCTCAAGATTGTTCATCATCAACAACCCACCCTGTCGGTTCATCTATAAATACCCCTAAAAAATCAGTAATGGCATCCCTTTTTTTCTTGTATTATTATAATGATAGTTTTAGATTAGAATTTGTAATTTTCTTTTTATAAAAGTTGTATTGTTATTTTGGTTTAATAAAATTCTTCTTTCAAGTTTCATTTACAACTGATCTCATCTCTTATTTAATTTTATTGAAATATTTACAATATTAATCTTAAAGCTATATATTATAATTGTTAAATGTTTAAATAAGCTGAATATCATAGCTTAAGTGAACATTTGAGTAAGAAATAGGGATAATACATCTATCCCCACTGGATAGATGTTAAAATTAAGCTGTTGTTAGAGATTCACTTTGGTTCGAGAAATTGATGTGGTGGTTTTTAATGGTGGTGTCGAGTCGTACTAGAATAGGTAGCTCAGCGCTCACCTACATCATCAACGGTTTCCTTCTATAAGAATGGTTAAGCTCACTTTATTCTTTAAGTTTTTTAGTTTAATCTAACTTTATGAGGTTTTTATGGTTTAACCTGTTTTTGGTAAATGACATTGGTGAATCTGCTTGATTTGTTATATCTGGCTATGATGATAGATCTATTTGTTAGTTTATGTGTTTGAATCTGCTGCCATTTTATTCGAATGTTTAAGGCTGTTAACTTGGTTCATGTTTATTTAAGTTGGTTTACTGTTGATATATTGGAACTGTTTCTCTGTTTCATTTATATGATGTGGTAGTTAACTAGATCTGCTTATGTTTATTGTTGTTTCTGCTTGACTATATAGTTGATATATGTTTGCTGTTATGAAACTTTGATTGATAACTTGCATGTGATTGTTAGACTGTTGCTTTAGTCATATTTTCATGGTTGTGAGTGGTATTTTGGGTAATGATCAATTAGTTGTTGCTGTATGTTATAGATACAGATTTATTACCTTTTTTATTTAGTTGTTCTTGTTTATTCTGATTATATAAATAGGGGAATTTGGTTATTAATATTGCTTGTGTTCTTAGGGATTGATGGTTTGAATTATTCTGATATTTTGAGTTTATCTACCCATTGTTTGTATAATTACTGTGATTGTTACTGCTTTGATTAGTTATTGTTTGTGTTATCCTTATTTTCCGGTTTTATATAAGTTCATGGAGTGCTTTTGGATTGCTGAATTTGAAGTTGTTATAAATCTGTATAAAACCAAAATTTTGTCGCAACCAGGTCTCGAACTCGAGACCTGCACGTTATAGGTCAAGCGTGTTAGCCAACTGTGCTAGCTTGGCTTTTATATATATAATTGCACTACGAGTTATATGTATTAATTTCTTTATGGGCTATCAATTTTATTTTTAAATGTTTTATATAACTTTTAGTTTAAAGAATTTTAAATAAATAAATAATTTCTTTCTAAAATAATTTGGTTAATTAGTTTTGTCAAAAATTATTAGATTTAACAAAATTTATAAAAAAATAAAAAAAACAATAATAAAATAATATTTAATTACTTCTAAAAAAAATTGTTTAAACAGTTTTGTTGAATTAAAAAGTTAAAAAAAAAGTAATAATTTTAATTTTAATCTTGTAGATTTTATTTCGGGGTAACGTTCATGCACATTTACTTTAATTAAAAAAGTAGGATTTTAGATAAAAACCGAAACTAATTCAAATCGATTGTCCAATTCAAACGAAAGTCTGAAATTCACAATTTCTTCGTGTACAACGAACTTTCGAGTTTAATTAATCCGTCTTTAGCTTATTTTGGATTATTACTTTTCCCTAAAGGTAATTTTCTTAATTTGCTCTATAACGTATTAAATTAAAATGCACCGACACTTTCCCACACATCAAAAACAATATCTTCATCGCCGTGAGTCATCACAACCCGTAACCAAATAAGCAACCCAGAAAGTACGGTAATTATAAGGAAAGGGTATCTGACCCGTCATGGCTGCAAACACTTCCTCGTGATGCCCAGCCAATATACGGGTCGATTTCACCAGCCACATTGATCGTAATTAAATGCAAGCAACAATAAATAGACCATCAAGAAAGAGTATATGACCCGGCATGGTTGCAAACACGATGTCGTGCTGCCCCGCCAAGATATAGGCCGACTTCAACAATCAAGATCCATGCTTCCATATAAACAGTGAAAAAGGAAGTAAACAACCATCATTTTGTACCCGACCTGACGCGGCTGCAAACACGATATAGTGATGGCTTGCCAAGATACAACTGGGTGGCACCCAACACAGGCCAAATCTTAATCAATAATATCATCACAACGTATGATAAAACGTAAAATTAACATTATAGGCAAGATAATGTGGTTGGGACCAGATAAAAGGTATTTGACCCACCATGGCTGCAAACGCGACTTCGTGATGGCCCGCCACGATAAGGGTCGATTTAACCCGTCATCGTCCGTGAACACGCAACCCACATGTCTAATAGCACAACACAACCCACAACCGTGCAAAACAACCATCTAAACATTTGGAAAACAAGGCCTAATTTTGCAACAACAAAACAAAGTATAAGCAACTCCTAATTTCAACAACCCCAAACTGAAAGAAAACGTTACAGAATTTGTTCTTTTTTTTTAAGTTTACACAACCAATCTATTGATACATTATTTTTAGAGATGATTTTCAGAAGACCCCCAAAAGCCCTAATAAGAAAACCCCCAAAACTGAAAGCAAAACCTAATCTAATTTTAACCTGAATAAAATTGACATGAAATATCTATACCTTTTATATTTTGCAAATGATTCCTGATTGTATAAACACAATCAATCAATCAATCAATCAGAAACGAATCATATCGACCAAATCATAATCAAAGCTTGCATCAAATCTGGAACAAAGAAGCATGATAGACGAAGTACAACACCACCACCACCCACATGAGGCAGCCAACCTCGCCACACACCGATCCGCATCATCGCACGCCGTCGAAGGCAGCAATGAATAGATCGGTGGCAACAAAGGGTTCCCATCACACATCACAACCATTATAGTCAAACAAAAACCAGAAAACCCCTAATTTTTTCGATCTAGGGTTTTTTTAAAATGTGAGGGAAATAATTTTGAGAGAGAGGCAACTGGTTAATGAAGGGAAATAATTAATTTATCAAAGGGCAAAGGGCAAGCGCTCAGTTAATGCAGAACGGGGGAAGGGCAACTGCACAAAATGCCAAACAGTTATTAATGAACAAAGAAGTATGAAAACGGGACGTGTGCATGTAACTGTGCGTGATGTGTGTGTGTAAATTTTGTGAGGAAGAAGCCCATCTGTGAGGGAAAAAGGAAATACTTGTTTAATAGGAGTGTGAGGGGAATTACTGTTCATTGGGAATCGTGATTCCCCTCTATAATATAGAGACTAATAACAAAAACCTGCAACATTTTTTTTTACAAAACCTGCACCAAAAAACAATATATAAACTAACAGCAGAGAGTGTTGTACATAAACACGAAGTAATGAAGGAAATTGGAGGTGTAAGAGGCAATCAGATAACCCATGAACCTCTAACTCATTCAGATCTTACTAGCTCTTACCGCCTCTGACTAAGGAAAGAAAAACAAAAAACTCTGTCGTCTGACTGGTAAGATGTCAGAGATGGTCAGATCTTTTTTGAAAAAACAAACACCACCTAAGTAAAATGTTTCCACTTTCATTTGATATTTAGATGTAGTAATGTCATCTTTCTAGTATTTTTGATACAAAATCTGCAATACTTGTTGTCGATTTGCTTCAAATAAGACGTTATTGATGAAAATAGGAAAATGACTTATAATTTTATGATAAAAGAAACTATTCTTTTCGTCTCTAAATTATTATTCATCGATAAAAAACACACAATTTAAAAAATACATTTTACCGTATTTTCTTTTTTACCTTTTGATAGAATGACTGTTTTACCTTTAACTAATTAATTTAAGCCTTTTTAAACTTTGTAATTATAATTTCAAAGAAGGCTAATGTAGTAAACTTAATCAAACTTTCTTCTATCATTAGTAGTGGATAGTTAAAATGGAACATTCCAAAAAAGAAACATGGACAATAATATTGGAACGAATGAAGTATTAGATAGTAAGAGGATCTCCAATGGGTGGGTTTACTAATAATTTTTCACTATTTGGAAAAGTTATTGAAAGACTTTTTTCATTGTGGCAAAGAGTTTACAAACAACTTTATAGTGAAAGACTTGACAAATACAAAGTGGTTCATGCAAAAGGTTTAAGCTATTTTCATTAATTGTCTACTTTAAAAAGCTTTTGATAAGCTTTTGTGCATTGAAGAGTATGTGTGCAAATGACTTTTACATGATGATATTTATTAAAAACTTAATGAAATTTATTAAAAATTAATGAAAAAATAATGAAAAACTTTTTTCCATTAAAGATGCTGTAAGAACGTGACATTTGAAATTTAAAATGTCATATTGAACTGTTTCAAATTAGGTTTCTTATTTTAATGAGAGAAAGGTTACTACATATGCGTTTCTAATTAGGTTCTGCGTTTCTTATTACTAGGGGTGTTTGTTTACGAATATTAGGTTATACAATAGAGGTAATACTGAGATTTTTGACACCTCGTATGAAAGTTCGTTATTCTCGGTATCTTTTCGAATTGATTTCCGGTTAAATGTGTGAGATTAGTTGTTCTTGGTGAAACAATATTTTTGGTTTTGGAAAATAAATGTGCAAGACTTAATAATTAATGACGAGAAATTAAAACTAAAACTAAATGAAACACAAAACGGTGCAATATTTAAAGCGTTAAAAATAAATGACGAGAAATCTAAACGACGTAAAATTAAAGCTTAGCGAAAAGTAAATCGACGATTAAATAAAATATGCAAAGAGAAATTAAAATAGACTAAAAATAAAATGAGAACAATAGACACTTAAACAAAATACTAAAACAAAACAAAATTCAAATCGGAATACACCCGATCGGAATCCATAAGGATCCGATCGGAATGTTGAAAGATAGTACCAATCGGAATGTTATAAAAACATCCAATCGGAATATGCAAATCATGACCCAATCGGAATAACTAGAAAGCACCAATCGGAATTTATCACAACAAGCTAGATCGGAATATCCAACTACATCCCAATCGGAATATGGGGCAAGTGCTACCGTCGGAATATCCCTAACCCTTTTCTGATCATACGATCGGAAAGAGGGATGCTGTTATGGTCGGAATGCACGGTCGGAAAAGGGTTGTAAAACCCTTTCCGATGGGTTCCTTGATCCGAAAGATAAGCAAAAGTAAATAAGCTAAAACAATAAGCTTAAACTCCCAACTAACTCGAATCTAATAATGAAAAGGACAAAATAAGCATGAAAGGCAACTTATCCAACTTAAAAGAAACAAACTTTTTGAATCAAAATATAAAAAGATGAACTTTAAGCACAAAAACATGAATGAACAACACGGATCATATGTAAATCGCACCAAAGTAAATCAAAATCAAGAAAGGAAGATTAGAGATTAAGACAAGAAAAGTAAAGATTAAACAACAATTAATGAAAACTTACTTGAAAATTGAATGATTAAAAGTGCATAACATTTAATTAAAGTGCAAGAAATAAAATGACAAGGAATGAGAATGGTGGAACAGTGGTTTGTCAAGCCACCAACAACTCTCAACAAATGAGGTTGGTTGGTATTTATAGGGAGATTAGGGAGGAGCTTAGGAAGCTTCCTCCCTCTTTCTTCTTTCTCTTAATTGCGCACTTAGGTCCTTGATCTCTTTAATCTTTTGTTAGTCTTCTTAATACTTGGACTTTGTCTTGGGATTTCTTCAAACTCGTCTTGTATTTTCTTCATAAATAAGACTCGAGTTCTTCGGCTTTTTAGTAAACTTCCGTCTTTTGACTTTTTCTTCAATAAATCTTCAGAATTGGTCTTGGACTTCCGTTCTTTTTACACTTTTGATCTTTCGACTTCATCTTTCGTCTTTTTCTTCGATAAAAGCCCGTGAATGCCGTGTTTTCTCCACTTTTCACCTTTTCATCCTAAATCACAACAAAAACACAAACCACGCATAATTCCGACATAAATGACATAAAATACACGTTTTGGCTCGGTTATTATTGCAATTAAGTGGTAAAAAGGATGGGTGTTATCACACCTATCAAATCCCCTACACTTGACCATTGCAATGCCCTCATGCAATGCATTAATTTTAAAGCACGGTTTACATTTTTCATCATAAATAACCCACCTTGGCCTTTATTAAATACTAAACATAAATAAGTAAAGAAATTAAAATCTTACATTGGGTTTTGGCGGCCATGAACGTTTATCATCCTCAAGTTTCACGTTCCTCATACCAAGCTTAAAAACGAGATCATTGTTATTGTAAGTTAGTAAACTAACATGAACTCATGTGGGCCAATTATTCACTTAGACTCCCTTATTCCTATGGGTATCTCTTATATTTTATGATTTGTCTTGAATGATCATGAAGATGCATTGTTTGACTTATTTTGATAGTTATTTAGTCTGAAAATAAGGTGAATGATTTAATCAATAGTTAGCTAAAGGACCAAATCTTTTAAAACTGCTTCTCGGGATATCAGAAAGTTCATATCTTGGCATAACTTGGTTCGCGATTTGAGACCTTTCTCGGGCCGATATTTGGCAGCGACTTCATACTTCGAATCTTCGAGAGAAGTTCTTGAAATTATGGTCTTCTCTTCATAATAGGAATTTCTTCACTTGAAGTTTTTGAGAGATTCTTCATCTTTGGACCACGACTTCTTCATTTTTCTCCAATCTTTATTTTGGACTTTGATATACAACGATCCGCCTCCTTTTAGGACTTGGATCTATTTATCCTCATACCTTGTTAGGGTCTTTTCGGATAGACTTCTCCATGACTTTTGGGGAGTTCTTGCTTTTCGTCGTGTGTCTCGATCCTTCATATAGATTTTCGATAAATGATTCTTCACATCACTTTTGGATCTTTAGCAACAAAATGTAGCCCTCATGCCTTGTTAGGGCCTTTTCGGACTCGCCAATCTTCGCGCCCCGCTTCATAAGTTATGCCTTGGCTATGAACTCTCGTCATTACCGAGCAACTTTTAAACGATCTGGGGCTAGAAGCTAAGTAACCTTTTAAATCGTACAACCTTATTTATTAGAGATTAATTTATTAACAAGCGGAGGGAGAATAGGCTTATAATTAACTCACATAAATTCACGAAAGAATACCGAACTTATAATTGACTCTATCATCTCTCGTTCTCCACAGTTTAAAATCTCAAGGAATGAGACTCGTGGATGCTTAGCCTATTAAATCAAAGTTTTGGGTTTTCGAGTCGCCTATAGGATCTTGCAAATTCTTAGACTTTTTCAAGTTTAGAAATTGCATTTTAAAGTTCCCTTGATAAACGACTCTCTAGGATCAATTATAGGAACTTGCGAAAAGTTCTTGTTCTTAACCCGTGAGAGTTAAGACTTTCGCGTTTTATAGCTCCCTATATAAAAGCCTAGCAAAACTTGACTTAAACACGTTAAGGATACTAGCTAGAGTAAACTTAGATAAGTAAACTCGGGTTGAGTCAAAATGTTCACGACTAAGAAAAATCTAAAACCACTTTATTAAAAATTTATTCTAGCAAAGGAAACATAACAAAGGCAAATACAACTATACAACTAGGCCAAAATAGATTAAAAATTTTGAAAAATGTCGAAAAATCAAATTTTCCGGTTAAAATGAGGGCAAATTCATGGAAAAGACCACTTAACTTCGATAGAAGTCCCCCCTACACTTAAGATAAACATTGTCCTCAATGTTTAAGCATGTGGGAGTAAACTCCCCTACACTTAGGACATTGTGCACGTTGTTTAAATCTTGCTAAGGAAAAGACAACTAAAGAGAGTCCTATTTGAATATTGAGAAAATATAAAATAGTGAATCGAAAAGAGTTTAGGATAGAACCGGGATAATGGAAACACGGAATCACAGTTCGTCAAAAGTCATCAAGAGTGTGTCTTTGAAGCTCTAATCCCTGCACATGATAAGAAAGAAAGCAAGAAACACCACGGGGCTCCCCCTACACTTATGGTGAAAACAGGTAAAGATAGATAATTGGGTTGCCTCCCAAAAAGCGCTTGTTTTTGTTGACCGAGTCACGAGCCTGACTCGTCCCCGAATTAAATGGTCCATGGGGAAGCCTCGAATGTGATACCGGGATCAAAGACCTTGTCCTCGTTCCCGGTGGACATTAACAAAGGGGAGGCGGGGGAATAAGTCTTAAATGGGGGAAAGGTCCGCTCAACATACGAGAGGTATGTGAGGTAATGATCCACGGGAGGTGGGGTGGGTAAAGGAATCACATTGTCATCCCCTAAAGACAATGGATGCTCAGCAGCAAGCGGCAAAGCCGTAAGGTCATCAAGCATAAAATAATAAATGACACCCCCCGGGTCAAAGCGCTCATCCTCATGAACGTTAATCTCTTCGATTTCTTCATCATAGATAGGTGCGTCAAACCAAGGTTTGTCGTTCCCATCATTGAGGATTTCAGAAACTCGCTCGAAAAGATCACGATCAAGTACGAAACCATCATTCATTTGTGGGGATTGTTGATAAGTTAAATCCTCCCGAATGTGGTAAACGTAATTCTCAGTGGAGGAGTGTTGATTAGGTAACTCCTCGAGAATAGGATGATTGGTCAAGTGAGTTGGTTCATCATTATTATGAAAAATAAGACGCTCCAACTCATCAAGTTCGGCATCGATGTTGGAAAAATCGACCTCGCTTGTAGGAAGAAGCGGAGGTAACAGAGCTAGCTCTCGTTCGATAATTTCCGCAATCTCAGGCTCGAATTGGAATTCATCATGAAAAACAACCTCATCCTTAATTTCAGCAAAAGTAGTAAGATCACAAACCTCATCAAAGAATTCTTCAAGACCAAAATCACGAATCTCACTCGAAGTATCACTATCCTTAGACGAATTGGTGTTATCAAGAATAGGAGTAGTAATCTCAGAAGATGGGTTGAGATCATTGACATCATCCTCGTCATCATCATAATAGTATGGATACACCGGAGGAGGAGTATAAGTCTCGATATTTGATATTTGCTCCTGTCGATGATCCTCTTGACGTTTCTCGATGATCTTGTTGCAAGCTTCTTGAAGTTGTTGACTTAGTTTAACAAGAGTGTCCCATTGTTCATGGGAGCGCAATTGTTCGAAGGAGGGTTGATGATCGATGATGTGCTGTGGGGGTTCAAAATGTTGAAAACCTGAATTATAGCATGGTTGTGGCTCATCGTAGTTCATCGGTTGAGAAGAATTATAAACCGGGTTTGGTTCATAATAATCCATTGGTGAAGAAAATTGAGGACACGGAGTTGGCTCATAACAATTCATTGGTTGACAATAATAGGTATCGTGAGGACTCCCACAGTTGTTGCAGAACGGGTGAGGAGAAAGACTGGGTGCGTCTTGTGTATAGCTATTATCATTGTCATACTTATACCCCGGTTCTTGCCCGTAATCATACGAGTATTGAACCGGGCACGCAACATGCCAAGGAGAATCGCTTCCACAATAGATGCACGGGGAAAGAGTAGGTGGGTTCAGAAAGGATGAATTAAGTGAGGGACACAAAGGACAAAATCCTGGTATTGATTGTGTATCTTTGATATCGTTTCCGCACCGCTCACATGTACACCATTGACAAGAGTCGTTCCCGTACAATCGTCTCCCACAACCGACGCAATGGACATAAGAATCCATAAAGAAAGATAGATGAGCAAGAAGAATATTTTTGGTGCAAAACTTTGAAAAAGAAATGCTTTTTATGATTTTTCAAATGTTTTTGGATTTTTGAAAATTTTTGACAAGAAAAATAACGTTCACAAGTGAACGGATCCCAAAAGCCAACGCTTCTCTCACAAAAAACTTTCGATCCTCACGAAAAGAGCCGGCAGCGGCGCCATTTGAAATTATGATTTTACTAGTGTAAAAATTCGTTTTCTCGGTATCTTTTCGAATTGATTTCCGGTTAAATGTGTGAGATTAGTTGTTCTTGGTGAAACAATATTTTTGGTTTTGGAAAATAAATGTGCAAGACTTAATAATTAATGACGAGAAATTAAAACTAAAACTAAATGAAACACAAAACGGTGCAATATTTAAAGCGTTAAAAATAAATGACGAGAAATCTAAACGACGTAAAATTAAAGCTTAGCGAAAAGTAAATCGACGATTAAATAAAATATGCAAAGAGAAATTAAAATAGACTAAAAATAAAATGAGAACAATAGACACTTAAACAAAATACTAAAACAAAACAAAATTCAAATCGGAATACACCCGATCGGAATCCATAAGGATCCGATCGGAATGTTGAAAGATAGTACCAATCGGAATGTTATAAACACATCCAATCGGAATATGCAAATCATGACCCAATCGGAATAACTAGAAAGCACCAATCGGAATTTATCACAACAAGCTAGATCGGAATATCCAACTACATCCCAATCGGAATATGGGGCAAGTGCTACCGTCGGAATATCCCTAACCCTTTTCCGATCATACGATCGGAAAGAGGGATGCTGTTATGGTCGGAATGCACGGTCGGAAAAGGGTTGTAAAACCCTTTCCGATGGGTTCCTTGATCCGAAAGATAAGCAAAAGTAAATAAGCTAAAACAATAAGCTTAAACTCCCAACTAACTCGAATCTAATAATGAAAAGGACAAAATAAGCATGAAAGGCAACTTATCCAACTTAAAAGAAACAAACTTTTTGAATCAAAATATAAAAAGATGAACTTTAAGCACAAAAACATGAATGAACAACACGGATCATATGTAAATCGCACCAAAGTAAATCAAAATCAAGAAAGGAAGATTAGAGATTAAGACAAGAAAAGTAAAGATTAAACAACAATTAATGAAAACTTACTTGAAAATTGAATGATTAAAAGTGCATAACATTTAATTAAAGTGCAAGAAATAAAATGACAAGGAATGAGAATGGTGGAAGAGTGGTTTGTCAAGCCACCAACAACTCTCAACAAATGAGGTTGGTTGGTATTTATAGGGAGATTAGGGAGGAGCTTAGGAAGCTTCCTCCCTCTTTCTTCTTTCTCTTAATTGCGCACTTAGGTCCTTGATCTCTTTAATCTTTTGTTAGTCTTCTTAATACTTGGACTTTGTCTTGGGATTTCTTCAAACTCGTCTTGTATTTTCTTCATAAATAAGACTCGAGTTCTTCGGCTTTTTAGTAAACTTCCGTCTTTTGACTTTTTCTTCAATAAATCTTCAGAATTGGTCTTGGACTTCCGTTCTTTTTACACTTTTGATCTTTCGACTTCATCTTTCGTCTTTTTCTTCGATAAAAGCCCGTGAATGCCGTGTTTTCTCCACTTTTCACCTTTTCATCCTAAATCACAACAAAAACACAAACCACGCATAATTCCGACATAAATGACATAAAATACACGTTTTGGCTCGGTTATTATTGCAATTAAGTGGTAAAAAGGATGGGTGTTATCACACCTATCAAGAGGCTAGACGAACACTCGTAAAAAAGTTACGGTATATAACAACAAATTATTATACATATAAATTTGTGGACAAAACTACATTGGGTGAATGTCATTATATATTAGACATAACTCTTCTTGCAAGAGATCTAATTACAAACTCTTTTCATCTTTTGCACGTTAGTTCATCTTTCTTGTGTAGAAGTCCTTCATATTCTTGTAAATTTCACATTTGCATTTAGGTCCTCTTGTTTAATTATTTTATGTTTTGTCTCATCAAATCTAATTCCCAACAGTTTTGTTGTGATCCTTAATGCAAACCTGACGGTGTATAACAGAAAAATTGACGGTGACGGGTTCTTTTTTGGTCTGCAGATGAAAAAAATTAAATTAATAGAATCAATTTTAAGTTATTTTAAAAGAAGTTGTCATGATTTTCATGCTTTTATTTTTACAATCTCAAAAATACCAAGAAACACGATAGATATAAATCATTATGAAGCTCATGGTTGTCTCGGTCTGCTTACTTCTTCTAGATTATTCATGCTTCCACTTCTACAATCTCAAAAAACAAGCTTAGTTAAAAACATGAGCCATTGGGGTTGTTTTTTTTACCTCAAACTTGATTGAGAACACGACCAAGTACTTACTTCTTTTAAAAGAGACACACTCATACAGGTAAAGGACGCGTTTGCGATAACGGCCGACTAAGATAATGACCATCCTTTATGAATGGTCTAAAAAGAAAAAGAAAACAAGATAAGAAGATAAAATTTTGAATGACAGAACGTATAGGTGTTAAGTTATTAATGTTTTAAGTATAACTTTAGCTATATATCTCTTTATGATTTCTTAATGATTGGAGGTAGTTGGAGAAAAACTAACCTAAAATCAAACTGAACCGATATATGCAGTCGAGCCGAACCGATCTTTTTTGTTCGGTTTTCGGTTTTATGTATCTAGAGTTTTCAGTTTCGGTTTTGCTCGGTTCGTTTTTTGCTAAAACCAAGAAAATACATCTAAATTATCTATTCTGTTCGGTTTTGCTTAGTTCGTTTCACTTTTAGTTTTGCTCTATTCATTTCGGTTCATGTTTCTTTAAAGTCAGTTATTCTTTGATTTTTTTCAATTTGGTTCGGTTTTGGTTAGTCACTATTAGCCGAATTATATTTGGCCCATGCATTAGTTATTATTATCGGGCTTAGCCCATATTAGTTATCTTATTATGCAAGACTTACCTATGTATTTATATTGAATAATCAATAATATTAAGGTATGGAGTTTTACCAAATCTAATATGGTAATCAAAGCCAAAACCTAAAAGCCTACCAAAACCTTCGTTCATCCCTATCAGCCGCTATAATATATTTTTTGTTTTTGCTACCAGT